>LR812542.1:5257595-5361508 GCA_903798195.1 Danio kyathit
TGTTATTTAGACGATTAATCAGATTTATTAGATACTAATGCAGAAATCTTACACTCTAAAACAATGCTGGGTTGTATTAACCCAATGTTGGTTAAATATGGTCAAACTCAATGTTGGGTTATTTTTTTTTCAATTAAAGCCAAATAAACACTCCTTTATTGTGGCTCATTTTACAATTCGCCTAGAGTTAAACAGTTGAGTTTTTTAACGCATTTTTTTTTTTTTTTCCTCCGAATTTTTTTTTTTTTGTACATTTTTCTATTTAAAGCTTGACTAAATATTATAATTACTCTTTAGTCATTTTAAAGTGTGATGCTAATGGTCTAATCCGATTCAATGATTTATGCTAAGCTAAGCAAAGTTCTCTGGATCTGGAGATTGGGACATAGGGTAACTCACCTAGAGTTAAACAGTTGAGTTTTAGATATTTAAAAAAAAAAAATAATAATTCAGATTCAGAGTACTTTTAGCTTAGCTTAGCATAAATTATTGAATTGGGTTAGACCATTAGCATCTTGCTTTAAAATGACCAAAGAGTATCGTTAATTTTATTTAAAGCTTGAGTCTTCCGTAGTTACATCACGTATTACGATTATCTTTGGTCATTTTTGGTCAACTCTAGGTGACCTGTAAAATTAGCCTATTTCCTATAAAAACAGAATATTCCTTTAAAAATATAATATTTAAAAAATTTAGATTTTAAAATAATACTCAGTTTTTTTAAGAAACACCTAGAGTTAAACAGTTGAGTTTTATCATTTTTAAAAAAATAAAATCAGCCGATCTCCAGATTTAGAGTACTTTTAGCTTAGCTTAGCATAAATCATTGAATCAGATTAGACCATTAGCATCTCGCTTTAAAATGACCAAAAATTACTCTGTACTTCTGTAGTTACATCATATATAAAAAATTATGATTACTCTTTGGTCATTTTAAAGTGACATGCTAATGGTCTAATCTGATTCAATGATTTATGCTTGATTTAAGCTAAGCTAAGATCAAAGTACTCTGGATCTGGAGAATGGCTGAATTAAAAAATTTGTAAATATAAAACTCAACTCTTTAACTCTAGACGACTTGTAAAAATAGCCTATTTCCTATATAAAAAAACAAAGTATTCCTTTAAGAAAACTATGATAAAAAATAATAATAAATAAATAAACATATATATATATTTTATTTTTCAAATCATCGAATCAGATTACACCATTAGCATCTCATTTTAAAATGACCAAAGAGTACTTTATTTAAAGCTTGACTCTTCTATAATTACTGTACATCACATACTAAATATTATGATTACTCTTTGGCTAAGCATAAATTAGACTAACAAATTAGATTAGACTATTTTTTATTATTATATATTTTAAAGTAGTGTTAGATTACCAGTGTAAATAACAGCTTAGTTTAATTCATGACTCTAATATATACACGCATTAATGCAATGACATTCTGTTAAATTTATCAGTTTTTCTTCCACAGGAAATTTAATTAAAGGATGACATTATTCATAATAAAATTATTAAAATTTTTAAAATTCAGCCAAATGAAAACAAGCGCACAGATAAAGTATTACACACACACACACACACACACACACACACACACACACACACACACACACACACACACACACACACACACACACACACACACACACACACACACATTCAAAAAAAAATGTAACTACAGCAGATTGACTGACACGAAATCAAAATAATTGCCCAGAAATAACCCTGCCAATCAAGCAATCACCCCCGTCTGTAATTGTCAGTGTGGCGACTGGCACTATCAGCATGTGCAGCCGTATCAACACCTGGGCCAGTCTCAAAAAAAAAAAATTTAATAAAAATCACAGGCCCGTGACAGCTATAATTATACACTTTTCCACAATAAAAGAGCCAAATAAATAATAAAGAAAATATGTCAGCGACTAAAAGCGACAATAGAACATCGCTGCGGGCAATACGGCGCCTCGGCGCAACCAGATGAATGCGAAATGTAAATTCCCAGCCTTTTTTTTGTCTCGCTACACCTCGTGTGGCCCTCGCTTGACGCAACCTTTCTTTCACCCCACACGCTTCCACTCCCACTTCATTCAGTTAATCTCCCATGGGCCTTTAGCGGCGCGCTGGTGTGTTTGTGTGTCAGCGGTAAACTTTCAACCCCAGGGCAAATCTGCAGAAAAAAGAAATACATAAACAGCAAGGTTGCAGCCCTCCTGGACCACACGCTTGAAAAATACCCCAATCAATACAGTCACTCTGATTTAATTAATAAAACCGAGCGATAATGTGGCTGCGAGTTTTCAGACTGATATCTGTTTATGCCTCTGGCTTTTACCTTTTTTTTTCCTGAGTCAAATCTCACTAGCGCAGCCCGAGTTGCAGTGTGCCGAATCCATTATTATGAATGATTGCGTTCTATAAAGCACAAAGAGGAAGAAAGTTGTTTTATAATGTCATTTGAGGTACAGTAATAGAGGACATAAGAAACACTCTGGAGGGTTGTTTCTGTCGATTTGCGCCCTGTTCTATGAATACTTTGTGTCTTATATTTATTTAATTCCCGACAAATAAATCCCTTTTGTGGAAACCGTGAAAGCAGCATTTAGAAGGTAAATAAACAAAGCGAAAGCTGCAGATTTCTGGTTTGCACAGTCTATATGGTTTCAGGATTGAGAAAACATTTGGAAAACAAAGACTAAATGTAGATGTCTGCGTCTATTATATTTACATGTGTGGTCCTATCCAATCTGGTGATGGATGATAAGGCAAATATGACCTTATAATGTGGGATGTTTTCCCCATATATTCATTTGAAGCCTCACAACGGTGGAAATACTCCAAAGTTGTTCGTAAATCTCAGAGTCTTATCTTAAAACCTGAATGGTGTGAGTTTATTCCAAGCTTATCTTTTATGAAATGCTCTATATCTTCAGCGTGGATTCTTATCTGGGTAACTTTGCATGTGCTTTTTTTTACGGTGATTTGGTATGGCGATCCCACTCAATGTCAACACGTTATACAATAACAAGAGTTTGTAGACCAAACTAAAAGCAGATATGCATCTCACAGTCAGCATGTTTTTCAGTTGGTTTATTTGTCCAGTGCTTTCATCAATCCATCCATCCATCAAGCATCAGGCATTATTGTTAACATTATGACTACTGGAAATGCATGACTCTGCTATACAATGTTAAACTGCAAAAACACACATATACATGTCACTGCAATGGCAAGTATATGTATATATAGTTGACCTGTAGGTCCTCCATTGAATCAGATTTCCATGTGTATAATATTCTCAGAACTTAATTATCCAATGTAAATAATTCTGTCTTTTAGGAAATATACCAAAATATACCTTGGCTGCATCCAAAATGACACTCATTCATTCATTTACTTTTCGGCTTAGTCCCTTTATTAATCAGGGGGTCAACACAGTGGAATGAACCGCCAACTTATCCAGCATATGTTTTACGCAGTGGATGCCTTTTCAGCTGCAACCCAACACCGGAAAACACCCATACACCCTTACATTCACACACACATGCACTACGACCAATCTAGTTTATTCAATTCACATATAGCGCATGTGTTTGGACTGTGGGGGAAACCCACGCCAACATGTGGAGAACATGCAAACTCCACACAGAAATGCCAACTGACCCAGCTGGGGCTTAAACCAGAGACCTTCTTCCTGTGAGGCGATCATGCTACCCACTGCGTCACCATGCTGCCCCAAAATGGCATACTATATAATTATTTTAATGTAGCCTTTACTCTAGAATCACTGAAAAAAACATTGTGTATGGCAGGAATGTTTATATTAGCTCAATTGATCAAACATAACATAATACATTAGTAGCACAAGAACACATTAAGTTGCCATTAGAATGATCAGCCCAACACGTGTGCATACAGTAGTTAATGACCTCAAGCTGAAGCAAACTTGGGATCTGCAGCAGGACAATGATCCAAAGCACACAAGCATGTCCACTTCTAAATGGCTGCAAAAAAAACAAAATGAAGTTTTGGAGTGGCCTAGTCAAAGTCCCGACCTGAATCCTATTGAGATTACATTAAAAAGGCGGTTATTGCTTGAAAATGTGGCTGAAATACAACAATTCTGAAAACATGAGCGTGACAAAATTCCTTCACAGCGCTGTAACAGACTTATTGAAAGTTAATAATAATATAATGATAATAATAATAATAATAATAATACATTTGATTTTTAAGCGCATTTCTTACACTCAAGGCACTACAGTGGTAGAATCAATAATACTAAATAATAAAAAGCTTCATTTCAAAACTGCATGATGTATTTACTTGTGTTATCTTTGAATAATATGTAAAAAAAAAAATTGGTAATCTGACAAACATACAAAAGAAAAGAATTCAGTTAGGGGGCAAAAACCTTTTCACATCACATGAAACCTATTTTTATTAAACTCATCTACAATGTAGAAAAACATGCTAAAATAGTTTAAATTGCTTGTGTTATCTGCTGTGTTATCTGTGAAAATGCAGCTAAATATACTCTGGGAAACATACTTTAGGTTTATGCAGAAGAATCATGTATTTCCAAAGAGCCTGTGTTACCCAAAACAGACCTATTCAACTACTGGCTCTTTTGAACATGTCAGCGACCTGCGCAGAGATGTCAGTTGTGGCTCTTCATCTCTCCTAGACTGCATTTATTTATTCATGCACTATTTTGTTGTTAGGTGCGAACAGCAGCTCTGTGCTGTGGGGAACGCGCATTTCAGGTGTCAGTCCTTCAGGTTAAAACTAGTGTGGCAACTTTTATAGTGTCATCATCCAAGCCACCACAAAATGCAAAATAGGCAACCCAAAATGTCAAAAAGTGACTGACAATAACTGCCGTTTTACCACAAAACTAGTTCTTAACCTAAGTGTTTACAGTGAAGGAGAACAACTTGCAAAGCCGATTACATTTTAGTCTGATTTACTTATTTGAAGGAATTTTTTATTTATATTTTTTATTTTTAGTAGCAATATATACAGTAGAATGATTTCACTTAAGAGAGTGTATATTTTCCATTGCTAAACATTTTTCTTTTTTACAAAGGTAACAGAACACAATAAAAAACAAAAGTTTCATCAAATAAAATATTTGAAAATGGTAACAAATAATATCAATAACTAAGATCAGAGAGGGTTGAATCTTTATTTATTTGCTCAACTTTATTTTAGTTATCAGCTGCAAATTCCTAATCTAAAGAGAGGATTAGGAGGGGGATTGCAATGGGTCATAAATTGAAAAATGTTTATTCGGTGGATGGGAATTAGGTAGTAATATTTCTATATTTCTTTGAAGATTGGATGGAGTCACCTAATGTATTTAGTCCACTTGGACCAGATATTTCTAAATGCATTAATTTGGAGTCAAAGGGAGAATGTAGTTTTTTCTTCACATAAATATCATATATAATTTCTACAACCACACTCCTAGGTCACGTTGCAGTGGGCCTCAAAATGAGACGGATTTAAATCCTATTTTAACGTCAGAAAATTATTGTCTTTATATCACTCCAAAATGACTGTGGACCTGCACACAGTTCTGTCCAAACAGCTTACAAAAAGATGATTTTCATCATAGGTGCCCTTTAAAGAAACATGCACAACACTTATTATTGCCAACATTAGGCAAGTTCAAATCAAGACTGAAAACACATCTGTTTAGCTGTGCCTTTACTGAATGAGCACTGTGCTACATCCGACAGATCACACTAATATGTCTTTCTTTTCTTTTTCATTCTTTTATAACCTGTTTTAACACACTGTCATCTGTTTTTAGTCATTTTTATTATTTGTTTTTTATTTTCTTATACGTGTCTTTTTTATTCTTATGTAAAGCACTTTGAATTGCCACTGTGTATGAAATGTGCTATATAAATAAACTTGCCTTCCCTTATTATTATGCACTCAAAAAATTATATTTTGCATTATTTTTCAAATGACGTACTTGAAAGGAGCTGAAACATCCCAATTCTTGAGTTTTTTGGGGGCTACTTGATTGTTTTATGTGTAAAAAACAAAAAAACAAAAGTAAATTGTATTGATTTGTGTTGGAACAACATGGAAGAATTGTGTGGAACCCAGCATTTTTACAGTGTGTGATCTGAAATAGCAGCACTTGTACAGCCTCTTCACCTTTGTGTATTACTGCGCTCACATAGAGTGCCAAGCAGAGAGCTAAACTAACTCACTACATTTTGGACAACATAATATACTTTTGAGGCTTTTTTTAGGTCAGAATGTAGTTGTTTAGATTGCAACTATGCAGTTTATTTATAAGAATAGTGTCTCTTTTAAAATATGTTTGCATAATTTCAAAGATTCAGTTCGTCGGCGGCCATCAGCCTGTCATATTGAGCAAAGCAAAGAAATTGATGGTTGACGTTCTGCCACAAGACTCAGCGTTTTCTCAATTTACATTTCAAACTACAGCTGAACAAATCATTATAGAACAGGTAAGTGACAATCTCCCTCTAGTGTATGTTGTAGTGCTGTATCTATACCACAGTAATCTAGTAGTGTTTGCTTTGCCTTTTTCAGGGTTCATTTTTGTGAAATCCCGACTGCAACAAAGAAATACTGGAAAATCTGATGGCATTTCATCTTGTTCAGCCCTAAACATTTTATAATGTGAGCAAAATCACCTGTTTTGCCATCACTTTAGACATTACGCTTGAGAATCATTCAAACACTAGCTCTAGTGACGTTTGTGAAGTAGCAACGGTTTCTGCTGTTCTGACATCAGCTGCAGATGTGAATGAATGGTGGAAGAAAGTAGTTCCTCATACAAAAGGTTTTTTGAGAATCTCCATGTTTGATCTTCTTTTTATACACAGAATTATGCTGTTGAACTATATTATTAACGCAATATCACACTTGTAGCCGTGCGATATGGCTGTATATCGGCACTGCTGGGGCACTAAGGCACTCGGTCTGCAGCCTCGAGTCAATGCACGCCTCGCACCAGTGCCAATATACAGCCATATCGCACTGCTACTCGTGTGATATTGCTTGTGTATCATGACAACATATATTTGTATAATAATTTACTTATTAAAGTTAGTTTATCATGTTTAAGTAAGTCAGTTTAATGCAATGCAAATTAAATGACTTTTAAGGTTAATTTAAAATTAAAATTTATGGTAACTTCAAGTTTTGTACAAAAACATGCCCAACACTTATTATTGTGCACTCAAAAACAAACTTGAAATAAGCTGAAACATCACAATTCTTGAGTTTTTTGGTGGCAACTTTACTGTTTTATGTTCAATCAATCAATCTATTTGTAAAAAAAAAAAAAAAAATAAGTAAATTTTATTGATTTGTGTTGGAACAATATGGAAGATTTGTGTGAAACCCAGCATTTTTACAGTGTGTGATCTGAAATCCTACTGAAACTACTGAGAAGTTGTTTGGAGGACTAAGGCATTAAATTATGCAAATTTCAATATCAGCGCAGCCGTAATGATTTTAAGGGAATGGATCTTGTGCATCTGTGTACGCGCGCAGATGACGCGAATACTAAAAGCATCCGCAGAATACATTTTTTCAATGGCTAAATAGCTTTTCACAGACTCTAACAGCAATAATTTAAAACCAGAATCTAATTTATGTGAATAATTACTCGTAATCAAATTTAATTATGCACTTAATGCTAATACGACTATTAATATAATGTAAATGAAGACAGGCTTGACAATTCATAATTTACCAGACCAGATTAACATGCATTGTTTAAATATAACACACACACACACACACACACACACAAAGTAGAAAAAAGGCGAATTAACATTAATTTAATCTATGTGAGTCACGAATCGTCCACCTCTTCCATCTCAGTTTTAGTCTAGGTGGTCTCTTTCAACTCGCCGAAACAAACCAGGTCAGATTTTTGTGGAGGGTCTGTGATCAACTGAAGTAGTCTAAGCATAAAAGGCATGCAGAGGTGGTAATTTAATCAGTCGCCGCTGTAATTGTGAGCTTGCCGCACCAAAGAGGGCAGCGGGTCACTCTGCATCTCATTTTGGCTATAAAGAGGAAATAGAGATATGACCTTTTCAGTGGCGTGGCAGAACCATTAACTAAAGGTCAGCATAAATGACACATTAAACATTACAAACCGCCGGACTTTCAAATTAAACAGAACCACACGGGACCCCGGCTGGGCCTTGTTAGGAGCTACAAGACATTAAGCTTTAATTATCAACACTGAGCGAATGTGTAGAAGAATCTTGTTCATTTGAAACTTCCATGTTTTAGTCTAGAGGATCACTGTGGCTTTGCTCCAAGAGTGCTTTCTCGCTGCCTGCATATATAGTCAGCTTTCTTCAAATGTACACGGGAACTGGCATTTGGGCAATACACAGACACAAAAATGGTCCCACTTTATTTTAAGTGCCCTTAACTAATATGTACAGTACTTGCACTAAAATTAATCATTTGTTACAATATTGCGTAAATACATGTTTTTACATTGTACTTATGCTTGATTAAATACATTAGATCTGTAATTACATTTATAATTATGCTGTTGACCATCCCTTACACCTTAACCCACCCTTAAACCTATCCATACAACCAAACCTCTCAAACCCTACCCGTATAACTCCTCAAGAGCACCTGAAGTGTTCTGCAATACATTATGAAAACATCAAGTACATTGTATTTATGTTTGATGTAAGTACAGATTAGTTAAGGAAAAGTAATATAAAGTGGGACCAAAAACAAAAAAACTACTGAAGCACATGCTGCACAAAACTAACAAAGTACTGCAGCACATTTAGACACGTTGCTAAGCTAAAAAAACTATGGCTACATGTGGGATCGAGTACTTCCCTCCTATGTACAATGTTAAAACATCCACACAATTTACAGTAAAAAAAAATGGCAGCTGGGGTTGCCAGTATTTATTGTTAAAAATACAGTATAAACCGTACATTTCAAATTTCTAGGGTAAACAACCATATTTCAGTCATTTATAATGTTAATACACAGATGTTTTGAAGTACTCACATCTACGCATCATATCCTTTGTTTTACAGACAAAAACGCAAATATATGGTTATGTTTAAAAAAAAAGGTATAAAAAGTGTCATGCAGGGAATTCTGGGAAAAGTCAACACTATCTCACGACAATTCGTAGCTTTTTGATTTAGTGGTTAATTCGTATATTTTAGTATGATTTGCTCATCACCCAATGACAGCTGGGTTTAGGGGCGGGGTTTGGTGCCACACCTCTTTTGAAAATAGTACATTTTTGAATGACTGAACTCGTATGAATTTGCACAAATTGTTATTCACTATATGAGCAATATCAAACCAGTGGCAGGGTGATATGGCTGTATATTGTTGGCTCAAGGCCACAGGCCGAGTGCCTTAGTGTCCCACCAGCGACTATATACAGCCATATTGCACTGCTACGAGTGTGATTTTGCGTTTATACAGCAGTTTGACGGCATAATCATGTATATAAAAAAGAAAATCAAACACAGAGTCTCAAAAACCCTTTTGTAAGAGGAACTACTTTCTTCCGCCGTTCATTCACATCTGCAACTGACCGTCAGAACAGCAGAAACTGTTGTTACTTCACTAATGTCACTTTAGAGCTAATATTTGAATAATTCTCTAGCGTAATGTCTAAAGTGATGGCAAAACAGGTGATTTTGCTCACATTTTAAGATTATAAGGCTAACATCAGTCTACAGAGATTTCCAAGTATTTCTCTGTTGCTATCGGGATATCATCATAATTAACCCCAAAAAAGCCAAAGCAAAGCAAACACTACCAGATTACTATGGTATAAATACAGCACTACAGCATACAAAAGAGAGAGATTGACTGAGAAAAGAACTTACCTGTTCTGTAATGATTTGTTGAGCTGTGGTTTGAAACGTACGCTGATTTTACCCCCTAAGGACATATTATGCAGTCTCTGTCGCCATCATGTGGTGGAACGTCAACCATCTTTGCACTGCTCAGTATGACAGGCAGATGGCCGCCGATTCGCTGAATGTCTGAAATTATAAATATTTAAAATAAGCACTATCCTCATAAATAAACTGTGTAGTTGCAATTTAAACATCTACAATCTCACCTAAAAAAAGCCTCAAAAGCACATTATGTTGTCCAACAGCTG
Source organism: Danio kyathit (assembly GCA_903798195.1). Taxonomy (NCBI): domain Eukaryota; kingdom Metazoa; phylum Chordata; class Actinopteri; order Cypriniformes; family Danionidae; genus Danio; species Danio kyathit. The sequence goes on from LR812542.1 coordinate 5,267,782, forward strand.
CAATATTTGTCAAACTGTAGTGAGTTTATTGATCTGCTGTCACTCGTTTGGGCGGAGTAATACACAAGGGTGAAGAGGCTGTATGAGTGCTGATATTACTTTAATATCTCATGCCTATCAGCCAGTCAGATTCGAGAACCACACAGAACTGTTGTATAAATATATATATATAATCATATATTTGTCTAATAATTTGAATTAATAGTTACTTATAATTTGACTTGAATTAGTTTATCATGTTTCAGCAAGTCAGTTTAATGTACTGCAAATCAAATGACTTGGTTTAATTTGAACTCAATATAATATATATATATATATATATATATATATATATATATATATACATACATACCTTTAATGTTTATACCTTTCTTATCTAACACAATGATGACTGAAGTGTGTATGTGCCAAGCTACAAAACATCTATGCATATTGATGAAAAAAAAAAATGAAATATACTTTGTGCTTTAGCCTATAATGCCTTATAATCTGCTGTCTAGATAGGCAATTTGCTAGTTTCTGAAACAGAGCATATCATTTTTTTTCTCCATAAAAGACATCTTAATTTTCCTCTTGATGTGAGTATTAACCGCTCCTCAAAGAGACAAAAGTCACATTGTCCTGACCAGCTTTGTGGGAACAATCAAGCAAAAGTCGACCTTTGTGATGAATTAATAATTAATAAAGTAATTGGTCCGGTGAGTGGCCATCCATTGAGTACACAGCGGTGTATATTCACGGACAAGCCCAGCACTGATTACTTTGGTCTGCTCGGCGTCAGAGGGCAAACAGGGTATCAAATATTCACCATGGAGAACACACACAATTATGTGGAACTTAATAGAGTTTACCCAGAAAAAAAAAGAAAAGAAGAAGCAGCTATATTACAGAAAGCACTGGACAGCGGTATGGTCACCTGTAGATGTGGGAAGGCATTTAGCCATTGAGGTGACCTTGTATGATTATCAATGCCTCATTAAACAACCCCCTTTGTTATGGTTGAATCAGGCCATGTGTGGGGGGTGAAGCAGACTCATTTGGTCATAAAAAGGGTTAAACGACTGGGTTGTAATATCGAGGGGATGCACATCCATCTTGATTCTCTAACATATTGTAACCGTAGTGTTAAAAGGATGGCAATAAAACAATACTAATAAAAATAAAATGAATGAGCTAATACAAGCATAGAAATAATGCTAGCATTAGAAATTCAGAACATTTGGTAGCACTTTACTTAGAAGGGGGTGTTCATAAGACTGTCATGAAACCTTTATAATCATGACATGACACATGAATGAGATTTTATGTATGCTTATGACTGTTATTAAGTGTCATTTGCTCAGTTATGTCATGTTAAATGCAAAGATGACATTGTGTGCTATGACAACTTGACATAAATACATTACAAATATGGCTTAACCTTTGTCATGACAACTTGACATTACCAAGACATCATAAACCTGTCATGAACATGATTATCATTATAATTGCGTTGTGAATGTTTTTCTGATCACATTTTCAACATCTCATTAAAAGTGTCATTACTCTGTCAGATTATTAAGTGCTCATTAATATTTAATGACATTTAAAGACGAATTCAGCTTGTACTACTGTAGTTAAGATTAAAAAAAATTATAATAATAATAATATATATGACACTTATTACACTGTTATCATGTTTACGACAAATTTATGACAAGTTTTGTAGTTTTGGTAATATCAAGTTGTCATGACAAAGACAAAAACAAGTTGTGATGTATTTGTTTATGTGAAGTTGTCAAACAATGTCATCTTTGCATTTAAAATGTCATAACTGAGTGAATAACACTTATGCTGAGTTCAGACTGCATGATTTTAGCCCTGATTTTGACTCGCCGACAGGTTTTGAGAAATCGCAGACAAATGCCTAAAATCACAGGCAAATCGGTGCTCGTTCTCGTGAGTGACAATCACACAGTATGAACTATCAAGGACGCGATATGAGAGAATCGCCGATGAGTCGCAGACACCCGTGAGATATTTGGCGTGCTAAATATCTGGAGCTGTCGGCGATTCAAATTATGCCGTGTGAAATGTGTTTTAATGACAGTTGTTATGAGCATGGATAAAATCTCATTGACATTGTCATGACTATAAAGGCCTCATGACAGTCTTATGAACACCCCAAAATCATGAACCAAACTTCTTGTTTAAAATGAGTTGGAACAACACAATTCATAAGTATTTCTTGGGACAACTTAATAGTTTTACAGTATGTTCAACCCATTTAAATTTGTAAAAACTATTGAGTTAACTTAATTTGTGTGGTGACACCAGGGGATTGTGTGAAACCCAGCATTTTTTACAGTGAAGTGTGTGAAGGACAGAGAGAGCAGAAAATAGATAAATAGGTGTTGAACTATTAGATCAGAGAATCTGAAGATTTTTTTTTTTTTTTTTTTTACTTTTTTGAACCTTGAATATTTTTCAGACAATAACATGATGAGAGAACACCATCTTTAACTGATGACTATTACATGAAGGGTTGCCAGATTTTTGGAGCATATTAACCTAATGGTCAAACAAAACTAGCCCTATAATATCAAAACTAAGTATGTGCCACTCACATTTATAAAATATATACTTTAATTCACTTAATTATTTACATTATGCATGCTTACTTATTTACAAATAACTTTATATTTGTAATTAAAGCAAAGGTTATCATAAAAAAGAGATGTCTCTTATGTGATTGTCATGTGCCATCCCAATAAAATCCTGGAAAAATCAGAATAACCCAGGCGGAATTAAACCCCAAACTTGTAAAATAAATGTTACTATATGTATAAATATAATAAATGCAATAGGGCAAAACTTTAACTGGCGAACTGAAAAAAACAACCCCCAGCATGTGGTTAAATGTAGCCAATTTCCACAGGAAAACGGCAGATTTGGCCACCATGATTATAGGCAAGCTTGATTCAGTCAATAAATAAAACAAAATTAAAAAAAAGGTAATTGCGACATTTTAATCTCACAATTGCAGGTTTTTTTTTACCCACAACTGTGAGTTTATATGTTTATATTGTGATTCAATGTTACCAATCAAAATGCAGATTTATTCAAATGTAGTGCTTTTTTTCATGTTTCTAATTGAAAAAAATAAAATAAATTACACTCACGTTAACAAATTTGACAGAGATTTTTATAATTCTATCTACAGTCTTTTTAAGGTAAACATCATAAACATAATTTTAAATAATCAAAATAAAATTGTGATTGTAAATTCATGCCCCTTGATGAAAACGTACGATTTTATTGACTAATCAAAGTATCATACACAATAAAAGGTATATTCGACAGGATTAAACCAATTATAATTGAATGAGCCACATGTGACTGCAGATTCAGTTGTTTTAGAAATTAAAAAACAGCTACAATAATAAACTGATGATTTATTACAGTAACTTCAATAAGTAAATTGAGTAAGTACACTATTTAACTGAGGGTATTTAAAAATGTAATGTTTGACAGATAAAAACATTCATTCATTCATTTTCCTTCGGCTTAGTCCCTTATTTATAAGGGGTCGCCACAGCGAAATGAACCGCCAACTATTCAAGCATATGTTTTACACAGCGGATGCCTTTTCAGCCGCAACCCAGTACTGGGAAACACACATACACTCTTACATTCACACACACACTCATACACTACGGCCAATTTAGTTTATCCAATTTACCTACAGCGCATGTGTTTGGACTGTGAGGGAAACCGGAGCACCCGGAGGAAACCCACATATTAAACCACCTTTGAAGTTCTCACTAAAGGTTAACTTATTTAAAATGTACATTTGTTAAGACCAAACCCTTTGCATGCTCATTTACATCCTTGAGAAGAGTTTGACTAAAATCAATGGATTTGTATCCTCCTCGAAGGTCACCAAACACACAATTTATCAACATTGCTGCATTAAAAAGTGTCCGAATTTAAGGTGCCATTGATCTGACGTTAGACTTTTCTCGTTATATCCTCAAATGAAGACTCAACAGCCCTACCCTAATATCCATTTAGATGTAATTACGCCAAAGATCCTGTATCTTTTATTTGATGCTTAGCTGTCCATGCAAATTGCAGCGAGGTCAGGCTCTAATCGAAGACTCGCACTCGGTGACTCTAAGTGCCTCAGAGCTTTGCTAATTGGCCCTTTGAACGCTAATGTTAAAGAATGATTGATGTGCTCTGAAAAATGAGACTCGGCAATCAGCATTTGGCCAATGAGGGAAATCTGAATGACAGCAAAGGCGAAGGCTGTCTCTGAGGCACCTTCAGAGAGAGAGAGAGAGCGAGAGAGAGAGACAGGTTTGTAAAAAAAAAACAAAAAAAAAAAAACAATAGTAAGAGCTGAAGTATAATTACGATGACTGGAAATTGGGGCTTTTGTTTAGCACCTGGGTTTTGTACACAGCTTCAATTCAGCAGGTTCATACAGTTGAAGAATTTTTAGCCCTCCTGAATTATTAGCTCCTCTGTATATTTGTTTTTCCAATTTCTGTTGGAAAGAAGAACACGTATCTAAACATAATAGTTTTCAAGAGCCCCTTTTATGCACTATAAAAGGTCATATTTTGGTTTTGGGGTCTTCAACAACAGGCTGATATGCATGCAAGTTCAAAAACACTTGCATTGTCTTATAATATGCATTTATTTTTACCTAAATATCTCAATGACTCCCATATGATTTGTTCAGTGTTTCACTTGTTCCCAATCCCCTTCTTTGCATGAGGCTAATCTGCGTAGATTGGTCCGATTACCCAGTCTGTTGTGATTGTTTGGCTGGGTTTAACACGAGACCGAGAGAAACGCCCACCATGGTTATGAAGTAGCACAGACAGGGCTTAACATTAACACCCGCCAAATGCGGGTAGATTTCAGCTTTGGCGGGTAAGACAGACACTCCCACTAGCCACTTTGGCTGGTTGAAAATAATTTTAAATTGTGGTTTTCTTAAAAGCAGGGTTCGACTATAAGGATGACCCAATATGCGTGCAAATGTGATCTTAGAATCGAGAAGCAGCACGACTTACACAAATAATTGCATTCGCGGGAGCAATAGAAAGCAGCTGAATAACTAATGAGAGGATGATCAGTCACGCTAACAGCTGATGTGATGCGCAAGACTAAAACCCGTGCGCGCTCCTGTTTTCTTGCTTGAAGCAACCGTGCCTGAAACGCAACTGTGATCGGTTCTCTTTCATATAGACCAGACAAAAAGTTTTGCTATGCACCCAGTCTTGCTGCTTTCAAGAGCTCCAAATATGTCTTTTTGTAAGAAGCACCGGTTGCTTTCGCTTTGAACAGATTTTTAATTGGCATTAACCGTGTGATCATCCTTTCATTATCACACGGTATGTTTTTCACCTGCTTTCTTTTGCCTATGGTTATGTTTGTTAATATGGTTTATTATCATATTTTTACAACAACTTTGCATTAATATGAGATTAACTCTCCTTGTATGTGTAGTTAACTGGTGATCTGAGAGACCTTGAGCAAGGACAGATTACTGTGCAAGGTTTCCGCTACATTCATTCATCCGTGGCGGGCCGCCACGCCAAAATTCATCCCGCCACGGCCACATTACAGCTTCTTATTTAAAACATTTAGTCGTGTTTTTTATAGCGGATTATAATCGCACCAAAACATATTAGAGGTAAACAGCGCAAACTTTTCTGTAACCGTAGTAGTGCTGTGGGCTATTTGTTCAAGGTGACATGCTGACTGACTCTCTGACAGACTGACTGACAGGTGCGTGAGTCCAGCAAACACGGCGTAGCTTTCAGTTAAGATGAACACAGTTTCCATAAGTATACTTTATTGATAAAGGTCAATGGCTTTGCATACAATGACTTTATCTTGCTGGAGTTTAATGCCGTATCACTTTACTTCAGGACGCGTTAATGTCGGAAAATGCACAAAAACACACTAAATCTCGCTTCAGCAGCGCTTACTGGAGAGCGCACAAGAAGATCTGCACTTGAACGTGTAAATTTGAGTGCGTGCAAGAAGTTCTGTGCACGAACAGAGGAAATCGGCGTGCAAGCAAAGAGATTCGCATGCTCGTATTACATGAATGCTATCTCGACTTGTAATACTGCGTGTAATATTTGTCTTTGAAATAGTTGGCAGATCTGTGTAAAAAAAAAGTCCTGCCGCCACTGCTGGAAAAAATCCTAGAGGAAACACTGCTGTGCATATTTTTGATACATGGCAATAATTATTTTTAAGTCAATTGTTTTTCTTTGTTTTTTTTTTTTAAAGAAATGTTTTGTTAAATAAAAAGTATAGTGTACAGCTATATTCAGCTTGTTTTGACACATTTAAAATTTGTGGCCAAAAAATAATTATTGTTTGGTGTGGTCAGAGATAAATTTGGTAAATCTTTAATTTTGAGTTCTGAAAAGTCCTGTAAAATAAAAACTGTTTGCAGTATAACACTATGAAACCATGACCCATTTGCTCATACACGACACAAAACGTGAAATGAATGAGGAGGCAGGTGGACAAAACACAAAATCTAAATCAAGTAATTTTAGCATGTAAAAGTCATATTTATGCATATAAAAAATATTTTCCCAACAACAAAATTGTGGCTAGTGAAAATGCAGAGTGGCTAGTAACGTTGGAAAACTACTAGCCACTGTGGCTGGTGATCAAAAAAGTAAAGGTCAAGCCCTGAGCACAGAGTATGTGAGAGCCCAATGCAGGAATGCATTAAAGCAATGCAGTTAAACACCAGCCTATTACTCTACTCTTAGCCCTAACCCCAAATAATAACAACGACACACATTCAGTATTAATCCACACAGTGGCAAAAGTTGAACTATTTTAAAAATTGACTGTGCCGCGCGTGTGAGGAACAGCTGATGGTGGCCATAGCAAAGACAAACAGAAGAGGATCGCGAGTTCAGAAACACATTTAAATCGATAAAGGAAGAAGCACGCATCACGTTTTCAACATAGTTTTGGACACAATATGTGAATATTCCCATGCAGATTTAACCTGAGAGATACAGTACAAGCACTGATCTATAATAGATAAGTGATTACAAGCCGCGCGGAGTCATTACAAGTTACAGCACACAATTATTAAATACACATTTAGCAAACTACACAAAACGAGGCAACAAGTTTAATTACACTTACATGTTATGATTCGGAGGAAGAAGAAACTGATCCCAATGAACTGTAACAGTTACTGACAAAGCCCCTGTCAAATTCTGACAAAGTCCCATAGTACAGTAGATGATGTTTGCAGCACAGAATGATGACACATGTCGATCGAAGATTATGTAGAAGTCACATGAAATCCTACATAAGCGTTCACACTTCGGTCGCATTGCAAAACATCAGATCTGTATCTGACTTAATACAACATATTAAAGTGGCACAAATCTGGATTGAAAAGATCAGATTCCATGTGGTTTGTTTCACACTGTCATTACAAAAACAGACCTGAGTCACATGTGGCCAAAAAAAACAACAACTGATTTTGGTGACATTTGCCTGCAGTGTGACCGTAATTTCTAATAGCTGATTTCTTTTATTTTTGCCATGATGACAGCACATAATACATAATATTTGACTAGATATTTTTCAAGAAACTATTATTTAGCTTAAAGTGACATTTAAAGGCTTAACTAGGTTTATTAGGTTAGGTTAAGTCATTGTATAATGATTGTTTGTTCTGTAGACAATCAAAAACAAAAATTGCTTAAGGGGGCAAATAATATTGACCTTAAAATAGTTTTAAAAAATAAAAAAAATAAAAAAATAAAACAAATAAGACTTTCTCCAGAAGAAAAAATATTATAGGAAATACTGTGAAAAATTCCTTGCTCTGTTAAACATCAAATTATGAAATATTTGAAAAAGAAAAAAACAAACAAAAAAATACAGGCGAATAATTTTGACTTGTAGGTGAGGAGTCTAGAGGCAGATGTATCGCTGATTCCATCCATTCACAGCAAATAAGCCCAGTAATGATTTATTCCCGCTTGTACGGCGCTCGGTCTCGCTAGTTGCTCATGTATTATTTGTTATGGTAGTGTTTTCCTGCTGTGAGCACCGGCTCGGGATGCTTTAAAGTGAAACACCGGGGTTTCCACTCGCTTTGCTTTCCTAAAATCATCCGCAGCTAAGACAACACATTCATAATGCAGCACAAACGGTAGTGTGGAATTATTATGTTTTTTGTCAAACTTTGAATTAAGCGATGCTTGGCGCAGGATTGCTGTTTGTGGTGTTTTCTGCTTTCTGCGTCGGTAGCTTGAGGGGGGGGGGGGGGGGGGGGGGGGGGTTGGCACATCATCTCTGTATTCAGAAAAGAGATGTTTTTGTTTTTTGTTTTGTCTCTCTTGTGTTGGAGAATATTTAGTTCTGGGAGAATTTAAAAAAGAGAAAAGAAAGTGCTTTTTTAAACAGCAGAAATTAAATGAATATAAGTTAAATTAAAATGAATACATTAATAAAAGGAACATTTCATACACTGTTAGACATTTTTTTTTATTTTTGTGATAACTTATTGGCAGCACTGATTGCTGCAACTGCTCCTTTACAGTAACTTACCTGTAAATGTCAGGGCTCGAAATTAACTATTTTACTTGGTAGCACCGGTGCTCCCAACTTCAAAAATTTAGGAGCACCAGAAAAAATTTAGGAGCACCCACCAAAAATGAATGAGCACCACTGCAATTGTATATTAATGGATTTATTGTATTTGAAAACAACATCAATTAGGACTAACAAAAACCAGAAATAACTATCTAACTAATGCTGTGATGACTTATTGATATCTGTGCAATAATTCCTAAATGAATGTCTAATAATTATAGAATATTAATGATAACGATGATGACAATAATACTAACAATGAATAACATTTCTCATTATCATGCTGCCTTGAATGTGCTTGAATGTGAGTTATCTGCTAAAAAAAACTCCTACTGTTACTTTATGAAAAATACATTTATGGTTTGCATCAAACAAAAATGAAGCATTGCAGTAAGAAATATTTATTTTGCACTATTGTTTTTATACGCATGTCAATTTAATAAATAATATTTCTGCTACAAAACAAACGTAAGATTATAATAAATCCTTCAATTCAAGGCTGAAAGCTGCAAAGCAGTCAACAGTAACTAAATACAAAAATAACATACATCAAGAAAGAATGGACAAAAGAAAGGAAGAGGGTCACTTCTGCCACTCTTTAAAAGTTTTGGTTTCATTTGAAATGCTCAGTGTCGTTATGCGCTGATTTTCATTTTTCTGTTTTTGTGGAAAAAAAGCAGGCGAGTCACCCGTCCCAATATACGAGCGGGGCAGAGCAGGATTCTCGCCATGACCACCGGCGCAATACGGTTCTTTGTAATGAGCTGCAGATTCAGTTTAAACTCAGTAAAGGCGAGCTTCTTTGGCCATGATGTGTACAACGTTAGATTTTACATTAAGTGGCCATTTGCGCTGAACAAGCACACATCGAGATTTGGGCACATTCTCCGAAAACACTTGATTGATCTCGGCTGGTGGATCAACATTAACCACATGATCGCTGTCATCGGCGCTATTATTTGTAACTTTAGGTGGGGTTTGCAAACCTGTGTACTTTTCATTCTTCAGCCATTTGCATTTCCCGTGTTCACAAAAGCTCCCTGTCATCTGACAGCGGAAAGCCTTGAGTAATTGACAGCTAATATGAACCAATATAGCGGCAAGAAAGAGCGATTTAGCATGTTAGAAAAAAATCAAAACAGGTCGCCCAACAACCATTATATGCAGTCACACAAATGCTCCCAATTATATTATGAGGTCGCATAAATTAAATTTCGGGCGCATATGCGACCAATACGGTCGCAATTTCAAGCCCTGAATGTGTTTTACAGTAGCAGAGCCCTACCGCAATTTCATTTACAGTAAAATAGCCTTACAGCATATTACACTACTGAACTGTGAAGAATGTAAGTGGTATTTTACCTGGTGTTTTGCAGTAAATAAGTGTAAAATTGCAGCAAAGTCTAACAGTGAATCAACGCAATAGATGGATGGCAACATGATGAGGTCATATGACATGGTAAAAATACAGTAAAATGTGTTAGCTGGTTAACAGTAAACTGTAACAAAAATGACATATTTCTAACATATTGGTAATAGTAAAATTCTAACAGCTGCAGCTTTTTTGGCATACATTTATGATTATTGTTTTAACAGTGAATAGTTTATGACGTACAGTTATTGTGGAATAAACAGTGTTCACTAAAATTAAGTATTGCTAGTTACACTGCAAACTATACAAACTTTTGTGCACATTGTAAATAAAAGGGTTCATATATGGAAAAAAAACACTTCAGAGTTTTTTGGTTTCTCTCAGTCAACTGACATGTGCATACTAACTAATCTGACAGATTGCTAATAAAAGTGTTAGTGTTAGGGGTTAGTTCACTTAAAAGTTTACATTTTGTCGTCATTCCAATCATTCCAAAACCATAAAACCAAAAAACACAAAAGGAGATATTTTAAAGCAACCTGAGAGTTTTCAGATACTCCATAGGAACTTTGTTTACTCAAAAGTTTTAAGTTATATTCAAGAAAAAACCTAATAAAAGTAATCAAATGACCTAATCTCTTACTCAGTGGTTTATTCCCAATGTTTATCCCATACACATTCTTGTGCTTTAAAGTGTCCTATTTTATTTAAATAATGTGCAAATGTGTATTTTCAGGAGACAAGAGCATAAATACATGTGACAGTATGAATTACTTGCCTGCTTACTGTATGTTGTTATATCATAACCATGCTTTAGATATCTACAGTATGCAGAATTGACTGTAAATATATTAATTAATAATAAGTATATATATATATATACCTGACAAAAGTCTTGTCGTCTATCCAGGTTTTAGGAACAACAAATAATAACTTGACTTCTAGTTGATCGTTTAGTATCAGAAGTTGCTTATATGAAAGGCAAAGGCCTCTAGATTACGCTTATGTTAACAAACTAAAATCTGATCATGCCTTAATTCTTAATGATTTAATTAGGACAGTAAGGTCTGACTTTGTTTAGACAAAAGTCTTGTCACTTACCATAAATAATGTCCAGTATAGAATATAAAGTCATGCTGCAGTGGAAACAGAATGAATATTGTGTATGACTGAGGACTGCATCCATACATCTCTGCAATGACTCAAATCACTTATTAATAAAGTCATCTGGAATGGCAAAGAAAGCGTTCTTGCAGGACTCCCAGAGTTCATCATGATTCTTTGGATTCATCTTCAATGCCTCCTCCTTGATCTTTAATTGACATGCTCAATAATGCTCATGCCTGGTAACTGTGCTGGCCAATCCTGGAGCACCCTGACAGGCTGTTGATGTTGCCATCCACTCTGCAGATCTCTCGCACGCCCCCATACTGAATGTAACCCCAAACCATGATTTTTCCTTCACCAAACTTGACTGATTTCTGTTAGAATCTTGGGTCAATGTGGGTTCCAGTAGGTCTTCTGCAGTATTTGTGATGATTGGGATTCAGTTCAACAGATGATTCATCAGACAAATCTACTTTCTGCCACTTTTCCAAATGATCAACTAGAAGTCAAGTTGCTCTTATAACTGAGATCGACGACAAGATTTTGTCAGGTAGTGTATATATTTATTATATAGTAGGAAAAAATACCATGAGTTTTAGCATTTTTCAAAATATCTTCTTTTGTTTTCAACAGAAGAGAGAAACTGAAACAGGTTTTGAACAAGCGGAGAATGAGAACACTTTTGTGTGAACTACCCCTTTAAATGAGGTTCAGAAATCTCCCATATTTCAGTAAAATATCGTTTGTGTCTTGTGGGTTTGGAAACAACATCAAGGTGATCAAATTATCACAGAACGTTTATTGTTCAGTGAACTAGCACTTTAACATGCAAAGCCAAATTAGGATATCTCGAAAAAAAACAAGTGGTGCTTAACTAAAGCTCAAATCAGTCATTTAGTTCAGCTTCAGTAAATCGTTCACTAAACAAAAAGTGCATTGTTGTTTTGTGGAATGTGTGGTTCTGGCTGACATTTGCAAAAATAAATGTGAAAATTTCTTTTTTAAACTGTTCTGGCAACTTCCTGCGGCCACTCTGGAGAATAGAGTTAAAAAGAAACTACCAGGACGGATTCAGCGGGTGGTCATAGTAAAAAAATAAAAATATTGAAACATAAAAAGAAGTGAGAAAGAGACAAAGAAGAAAAAAAACAGTAGTCTGAGGTGAACTACTCTTCCAACAATAACGGGGCGGATGAAAACAGGCCTCGCTGTGAGTGAGGATCAAGAGAAGTGGGGTGTCTGCGCTGAAAAAAACATGCTGGCTGAGTTTGCAGGAGCTCTGCCTCATTATTGATGCAGTTGATTCAGTGGAGGCCAGGTGGGCTGCAAAAAAAAAAAAAAGCTCCCACCAGATTCCCGCAGAGATGAGAGGGAGAGAGTTGTCACACACTGATGTTTTTTTTCTTGATCAGAGTTTGTGTTGCAGTGAAGTCAGTTTTGGGGGAGGAGGAGAGAAGGCCTTGGAGAGCCAGTGGACCAAAGACACGTCAAACTGTTTAAGAGAAAATAGCGAGAGCCTAGGGTTTGTGTATTGTTCTGTATCACAGTCGCATTTATTAACTAAGCGCACTCCTGTTTGACTGCTCCATGAATATTTAAATGAGGCCATTTGCTTTTCTTGCCAATGCAAAAACATGCTCCATTGCTTTATTAAGTACGCCTTGTAGTACTGGCTTTGATTCTTTTTTTTTGTCTACAGAAATCCTTTAAAGTCGCCATGGACGTTATGATAATCCTTTTTTCTTATATCTTGACATACATTCAATTGAAACGTCCTAGGGTGCATTTCCGAAAACCATTGTTAGGTCACAAGTTCCATTATTACAAACATAGTTAATTGATCATTTCAATGAACATTCGCAAATGTGTGCATTTGAAATACATCTTCGGAGCTGTAGTTAGAAGCAGAGCTCCTGGCTGTGTTTTATTTGCAGTTATCCCCCCTATGCCCTATTCCTTTCCAACAGTCCAACATTTAAATTTGAAATGGTTTAAAAAAGAAAAACAAAGTCATCTCTCTTATATGCAATTAGCTTTCAAAGCATTTTTACAGTTCAGTTTTAGCAGAGTCCTTTACTTGCTTTATTTGCAAGTAAGTTGATACTTTCTTATAGTCAGTTAAATGTCTGTTGAAGGTGCAGCATCAACAGATATTAAGCAGACAGTCTACTACTACTCAAATGGACCATCAAAATAGAGTGTTACCAAAAAAAAAAAAAAAAAAAAAAGTGTATGCATGTGCGTATAAAACAATATAATATACAATGTGTATTTTCTCTTGTGAAGTTGTTAGTCCACCCCATTTAAAGCGTCATTACAAACGTTTTGCATTGTAACTAAAATGGTTCAAACAATTGATGACAGATCTGACCTAATCATCAGCAAGGCATTTCAAACTACCAATCTTGATTTTTTTCTTATAAGATATCCAACACGGGTTGCGGCTGGAGGGGCATCTGTGTAAAACGTGCTGGATAAATAAAGGGACTGAGTTGAAAAGAAAACTCATGAATGAATATCCAACACAATCTCACTGCAATTTGTAAATGTTTGATTTAGTGGTTAATTCGTATTAATTTGTACAATCTTATTTGTGGATTTTAGTACGGTTTGCTCATCCCCCAATGAGGAGTAGTGTTAGGTGTGGGGTTTGGGCCCATGTCTCCGATTAAAAATGATACATTTTCTAACAAATAAAATCAAATGAATTCGCATAATTTAGCCACTATTCTGACAATACATACAATATTTACATTTCTGTGTGAGACATCCCGTTGTCTGTAACCCTTGAAATGGATGTGTATAAAACTACCAGTATGCTAGCAGTTTCTGCAATCTTCTCATCTTCAATCTGTCACTTAAATCATTTATCTTCTCTATTTTCTTTCTTCTTCTTTTAGAAGAACTAAAATACTGACCACCTAAACATGCCTACATGCATTGAGTTACTGAGATGTTGTTGGTTATTTATATATTTGGCATCAGTTAAAGTCAGCACTATTTACCTGTCACGATAAGCTTTACAACAAACGCTGCCCTTGGAAAGCATGTGGTAAACCGAATTTTGCTCAGACGTTTTCTAACAATAATAGAAGCTATGATTCATCATAGAGCATCTTATTCACCGTTTGATGGATCTGTTTCCTCAAACAGTGTAGTAAATATGTGGTCCATGTACACTGGTTGCCATAGTAATGACTCGAGTATCACTGTAATACCAGGAGATGATAAGAGAGCAGCTGTCAGTGTGATAAGAGAGGACAGAAAGTGGAAATTCTGTTTCTGGTCACGGCCATCGGGATTTCACTGTGATGCGTCTGAAAGAATTCATTCACCACAAAGTGAGACCAGATTATAAGGGACATTTTAATGTAGTGATTGAGATACATTTCTAGACACTACTGCTCAGTGGGTGTTGATGATGTATTGTTCAAATGTTCTACCCTTTCATTATATTGGTGACTGACAATATTTGATTGCAAAGCCATGACACCATATAATCATGCATTCTTAAATGTCGGTGGTTTTCCCTCATAATCCCCCCAGAGTGCATGAAAACATCCCCAACAGCACACAAAGGTTAAATGCTCGTTTTATACAAAATAATTCATAAAAATGCTCAAGGTTGTAAAAGCAAGATTTTATTTCCTTAAAGACTATCAGCAACAAAATGCAATAAGAAGTTGTTAATCTAATTAACATGCAGCAAAACCTGTGCAAGAAGAGAACAACAGTTCAGCTTTGAATATATATAGCGCCCGGTCAGTACCTGGATGGGAGACCACATGAAAAAACTAGGTTGCTGCCGGAAGTGGTGTTAGTGAAACTAGAAGCTCAACCTACAGTACTGTATATGTGGGCCCTAACACCCCAGTATATTGATGGAGACACTATATTGCTATGCGAGCGCCGTCTTTCGGATGTGATGTTAAAACTGTGGTTGTTAAAAATCCCAGGATGTCCCTTGAAAAAGACTAGGCATTTAACCTTGGCATCCTGGACAAATTTGCCCACCGGCCTCTGTCCATCATGGCCTTCTAACCATCCCCATAACCATTGGCTTCATCACTCTGTCTCCTCTTCACCAATCAGCTTGTGTGTGGTGTGTGGTCTGAAACCTCCCTCCATCTTACGTGGTGTGGAGCAATATGGCTGCCGTCACGTCATCCAAGTGGATGCTACAAACTGGTGGTGGATGAGGAGATTCCCCAAAAAATGTGCTTGGAGTGTCCAGAAAAGTGTTATATAAATGTACGGAATTATTATTGTTGTCTTCCTGTCAAGCTAATCCATACTGCAGGAGCTATTTTTTTGGCTGTAATTTTCTTTCACATGTCAAATCAACTTTTTGACTGTGATAGACTTGAGAATGGTATTATGGTTATTTTGATGTTAATTTTGACTAAATGGACAACAAATGGATTGGAATATCCAACTTTATTTGGGGTATGGGGATTTCATTTTATTGCTGATCTGTTTAAGGAACAAACGCGTCAGAAATAATGATCTAATTATATGCACCATACAATAACCATCTGATCCAGCGATGTGAATCGTTTCTTATGTCAAGTTTATCTTTGGGTCGAACGGTGGCTCAGTGAACAGCAAGAAGGTTGCAGCTTTAAGTCTCAGCTGGGCCAGTTGGTATTTCAGTGTGGAGTTTGCATGTTCTCCCCACATTTGCGTGGGTTTTCTTCCAGGGGCTCTGGTTTCCCCCACAGTCCAAAGACATGCGGTATAGGTGAATTGGATGAACTAAATTGGCTGTAGTGTATGAGTGTGTTGCGGCTTGAGGGGCATCTGCTGCGCAAAACATCGTGGTTCATTTCACTGTGGTGACCCCTGATAAATAAGGGACTAAGCCAAAGGAAAATGAATGAATGAATGAAGTTTATCTTTGTTGTAATTTGTTTGTAATCCAATGTTCCTCCTATTAGGCCTTATAGCAAATCTGGTTGAGTGCTCTCAAAAATTTGCTCCGCAAGTCTTATTGCAAAAGGGTCAGTATAATAAGGACATGTTTCCCTTTAGAAGAAGCAACTGAGCGAATACGGTCATACAGCATGAACTGTTAAGTGACTGGAAACTTATTCCAGACACTTGCCAAAACAAAAGAACATCCCTAAATTGCTACAGCAGGCAGCCGACCAAGATCTGACAACTTGAGAAAGCTGTTCCTTTGAGTAATCACCGAGGGATCTTTCGCTCCATCACACTTATGAAGTCCGAGAGCATCATGGAGCAAAATAAACTGTTTTGGCTGATGCTCGAGAGTCATCTCCTGTTAACCACCTAACATAACCCCGTTCTCTCTAGCACAGTGCCAGAGCAGCGATTTCATCAAACCTGCTGAGTGGTCAAGTCCCCAGGCGCACCGGAACAATGGCTGAAACAAGCCGCGCTCTGATAGACTGAGCCAGAGTGATCTGCAACAGTTACAAACCTGAGACTGACTGCAAAGCTCAGATAAGCAGCATTCGATGAAACACATGCACATGTTTTCAGAGAGTTGCCCAGATCTAATCATATGCAAATGAGTGTTTTCCAAGGAAAGACAACTGATTGGTGGCAGGGATCCAATGTTATCTGGTTCTTTCAACTTGCTTTCCCTTTACCTTTAGAGCTAACTTAAATGCAAACTCTCTCAATATATCCCTACTGGATGAAGCAAGTAGGTACAGTACAATAACTGGTGACCATCTGCACCAATGAGGGCACCAAATGAAACTGGGATTGGAACACAGACAGCAAAACTAGCTCAACCAAAGGCATGGGTAACTGTTTGTCACGTGTGCCTGTTTTTTCCAAGTAGTGGTCAACAATAAAAAGAGGCATGTTAGTACAATAGGAAATAGAGAAACTTAAGCTCTCTTAAGCTTGGCTCACACTTTGCAATTTAGCCCGATTTGGATGTCTGAGAGAAATGAGTGAAATCCTAAATGATTTCTACAGACTAGGGGTGTCAAACTCGCAGCCCGGCAGAGTTTAGCTCCAACCAGTTCCAGTCCATTTTTGTATGCACTTCCCTCCATCTCATTCTGTCAGGTGTATGCCACAACGTGCATATATGGAGCAATGCACACATGTTGTGCAAGCGTCGCACAAGTGGCGCACGCTCATTTTCTAGACGTGCCTAGTTGAAAACATCTGAAATCCTCCGAATGCTGCAAGCGCACTGCAATTCATGTAAGTAGAACTAACCAACCTGCTTTACACTTTGTGTGGCATATACACACTTTAGTAATAACGACAGACTAATTACCTCAGACAAACACAGCGCACCCAAACACTGCAGAGTTTTTTTCTTCATAAACTTGTATCAGAGCTGCAGCAATGGTTTGTCTATTTGTTATCCTCTGAGAAAACGGTTGATGGTCACGTAGTTACAAAAAGACAGCAGGGGAGCGTGAGCACAAAGCGCATTGAAAATGGTGAGGGAAACCACGTACTCGTGCTTGTCATTTCAGGTCAGAATAACAACACAAACAAAAATGAGGGCTGTATAGCAGCAGTGAAGAGAGTGTAAATAAAAAAAACCATGTAAGGATGTCACCAGAGTGGATTTTTGGTTTCGTTTCCTGTGCATCCCAGCCACTAGCTCCCCATCTGAAAGATTTTATAGCATAGTGGTAATGTAATCATTCGACTTCACAATTTGTAATGTTGCATTATGTATTTGAGTAATGATAGCTGGTTCCCTTACTTGATCAGATTTGATTATCAAAATTTGTGTTGTTTACAGAGTTTGAGGTTTACTGTTTCATTATTATTGACACCTTACAAATGTTGATCTACCTTTACCATTAAACACACTTTGTAACATTTTATTGATCAAGTTTAAGAGTCTCTTTAACACTTATGTTTATCTTATTATAAAGACATCAGATAATTTGTGTAAATATTTTAGATTTTGACTATTAAAACTATTTGCCTTAGTAATGTCTGTAAATTAAAATAAAGTGGTTTAAAAAATAAAATCCTAATATTCCTAAATGGTTTGTTAAAAAATACTGAATGATATGAAACAGATTGTGATCATTTTTATGACAGCTGAGCTGATTTTTATGACAGCTGAGTTGCTCTTTGTTCTTGGTGCGGTTCGCTTTTACACGGCAAAGTTTCTAAACGGACCAAAAGAGCTAAAACAAGTCACGTGCGAGTAAACTCTCCTAACATTGGTCAGAGTTTGACCGTTTATTTTGATTAGAGTCCCGTTCATCTGTCTTATTTTCATTTATGACGATGAGCAATAAGACATTACAAGCGAAAAGCTGCACTTTCATTTTGAATAGTGACACCCACAAACATCGTCAACACATATAAATCAGAGGTAAGACTTTCCCATACATAGCAGTTGGCTTATGCATTATAGTCTTTACATTATAGAGAGAAATAACAGATAAACCAAGACTGCAGTTCGGTCAAGTTTCCTAACGGATAAACAGCTCTCGTTAATAGTTAGCATGCTTTCACTTTCGTATTTAACAAGAAATGCACATTTACTGGTAAGAATGACATCCCGCCCTACTCATTATTTAACTTCATATTGCCATATACTGCATGCCTATTACATATCCATAATACACTGTGATATAGCCTGGCTCGGATCGTATTGCTTTCTCACTACAGTTGATCCGCTCCAGAGTTCGAGCCGAGGCCACCTCATTCAGGAATCTCGGACCGATTGTTTTGGCTCTAATCTGATCGCGATTGCTGGATTTACATATGCCATACGAACCGCGCTAACTGGGGAAACGAGAGACGAGACAGGTTCCGAAACAAAAGTCTAGGTGTGACAGCACCCTTATTTTAATAATTTTGATGCATTTAGAAACATTGCCTTGTGAAAGCGAACCACACTAAAAACAAAAAGCAACATTCATTCATTCATTTTCTTTTCGGCTTAGTCCCTTTATTAATCTGGGCTCGCCACAGTGGAATGAACCGCCAACTTATCCAGCATGTTTTTATGCAGCTGATGCCCTTTCAGCCGCAACCCATCACTGGGAAACATCCACACACACTCATTCACACTCATACACTACGGACAATTTAGCCTACCCAATTCACCTGTACCGCATGTCTTTGGACTGTGGGGGAAACCGGAGCACCAGGAGGAAACCCACGCGAACGCAGGGAGAACATGCAAAGTCCACACAGAAATGCAAACTGACCCAGCCGGGACTCGAACCAGCGACCTTCTTGCTGTGACGCGACAGCACTACCTACTGCGCCACTGCGTTGCCAAAAAAAAGCAACATTGTAACAATTTTAATCCCTGTTTGGAAGAAAACAATCAATATATGGGTGTGAAAGCACCCTAAAACAACCAACCTTTGGCAGCCTCTATCCTGAGTTCAGCGAAAGCTTAAGTGTTTTTCTTTACCTGAGGTAAAGACAACAATAAGTGGCCCACTTAAGACACTTACTCCACACCTCAGCAAACACACCAGCACAAACACTTGTAGATGAGCACCTCTCTGGGAACCAATTTCTGATAGAGTTAGCGAGATGAATGGCAAGACCTCGGGATATTAAAAATGAGACACATTCCACCTTGTTGCCAGCCATTATGGATCTGCTCTCTAAACAGTCCACACCATGCTCGCTGGCGTCTCTGCTATCAATCAGAGGTCCCTCTGTAAATGCCAAGCCCAATAATTAATGATAGATTTACAGCGCCGGCGCTAATGAAAGGTTTACAGCCACAAAGGATACTTGGCAACAGAGCAGCCATAGGAGAGCTATCTGAGGTATGACAGCAAGCCCCACATCAATTCTTGGCGGCAGACAGGTGCACATGATGGCCGGTCGAGTCCAAGCAATGACAATTGCAGGAGAGGATAAAGAATGGAGACGCAGACAGACGGTGACACACGTCAAAAGAGAAGCAGTCGGCATCACAGACCGCCATTTAACCTTCAGCCTCATTGCTCTGGTGACGTTTGCAGCCGGAACCATTCATTCATTTTCCTTCGGATTAGTCCCTGATTATCAGGGGTCCTCACAGTGGAATGAACCGCCAACTATTCCAGGATATATTCTATGCAGCGGATGCCCTTCCAGCCACAACCCAGTACTGGGAAACACCCATACACTCTCGCATTCACTGTCCACTTATACACTACAGCCAATTTAGTTCATCCAACTCACCTATAGCCCATGTGTTTGGACTGTGGGGGAAACCAGAGCAGCCGGAGGAAACACACAAGTGAGGAACATGCAAACTCCACACATGAATGCCAACTGGGCTAGCCAGAACTTGAACCAGCGACCACTGCAGTGCTAACCACTGAGCCACCGTGCCATCCTGCCTCATTGTGTCTTATTCTGCATTTAGTTTTTGCTTTTGCGTGTTATAATTTTACACATGATGTAAATTTTTTATTTACGCTTATTATATTTCTATCCGCGACTGCAATATTTAAGGCAGGAGTTAGATTCCATATAGTTCACCTTGACCAGAACACACAAGTAAACAACACAGGCTGATTCTGAAAACGTAGCCCTATATACATTTTAAACGAACGCTACGGGGCGGTATGATGCCGTTCCTTTTCTCGTTTACCAGCTGACCGCTTACCTGCATGTAGACGGCTTTCCCGCTGTTACCAGTTTGTCTCGTAGCTCGACACGTACGTCAGTGGACTTGAGATGCAGAGCGGAGTTGACGCGGTGATGGGGTTCAAGTCTGGTAAAAAATGGTTCCAGTAAGCAGGTAAGACAAAAACAAAAGCCAAAAAATAAATAAGTAAATAACAGTGTGAGAATGTGGTAAAATCTCAAAACGTGGTAAAAATCAGGGGGGTTTTCTTTTTCTGCATTGCTTTTTAAAACACTGTCGATTGGGTTTAAGGAAGGGGGTGGGTGGGTCAATAGGTGCTTTTCAAATTACTATTGGTTGGGTTTAGGGAAGGGGGACGGTGGGAGATCGGTTGGTTGGTCGGTCAGTCAGTCAGTCAGTCAACAGCGGCCTCTGGTGGATTTACGTGAGAACAGCAGGCAAGAATGGCACTGGCGAGAGAAATTTGAGATTTCCAAAAGCGTACACAGCGGTCTCTGGTGGATTCTCAAAAACAAAAACTGCCAAAAACCGTAGCTCCAGGGACGTATTTTGCTCTCTCCAGAAATGTATATAGGGCTACGTTTTCAGAATGAGCCTGGGTTGCAAGTTTGATTTCTCATAGGACCTCAGAGTCTGCTGAAAAACAGTAGGTAATTTGCTCTGAAATTCGTTTGAGGTTGTGTGAAAACAAGACAGACATGGCAGATTCAGAAGGGATTCAAATCACAATGTAAGTCTGGGAGATTTCTCTAACGCCCCCCAATAAAACTAGCCCTGTAATAGGTCTTATTTCAGTAGTCAATGACCAGTCCAGTCCAGGGAATGACAATTGTAGGAGAGGATAAAGAATAGGGACGTCGCAGACAGACGGTGACACGCGTCAAAAGAAAAGCGATCGACATCACAGACAGCCGTTTAACCTTCAGCCTCTCACTGCTGAACTCGTTCACAGTCGGGACCACATTTGACAAACTATTTAATTCAGTTTCAACCCCAATTCTCAGCGCATTTCCTCCCTTCTGACATCTATTCCCCGTTCTGTGTCTCTCTTTCCACATATTGCCCCGCTTACAATTTATTACCTTTTAAAACCATGGTTCAGTAGTTACCCCAGCTAAGTCTCTCTGCAGCCGGTGGCTTATTAAGTTTCTATGGCAACCTGCCACATCCACTCCTGCGATATTCCACCCGACTGGGACCCCACAGGGTAAATGTGTGGGAGGGATGATGATGGGGGGTTATGGAGGGAAGGATTTGGGGATAGACGAGCAAACAGGCTGTGCTGGTGCTTATTGCACTGTGCCCCATTTAACTGACAATTGACTACCCAGTGTGGTTCACACTTTGAGCACAGGAGCTGCTGCTGTTTTTGATCGTTTTGCCTAAAAGCCACAAGCATCACACACAGAATTTCAGGCTTTGAAAGCTTCTTCAGTTGAAATGACATGACTGTGTAACTATAGCCCTATTCGGACGGGACTAGATTTCCAAACAATGTTTTGAGTTACAATTCTTTTCAGCCAACATCTGTCATTTCATGTGTGGATTCAGATAGGTAGGAGTATGGAGTCAAATAAGGCCCTGTTTATACTAATACGTTTTAGTTTTAAAAAGCACAACTTTTGCTACAATTATACCTTTCATCCACACTACCCCAGAGTTTTTGATTCCTGAAAACAAGAGCGTTTTGAGAACGTTAAAGAGTTGTTTTAAAACGCTGCTTCTCCATGTAAGTATGGATGGGAGAAAATGGAGACATCTGAAAACAGAGGTGTGGTACAGACATTCTGATTGGGGCTTTTTCTCAATATTCAGTACACAAAGTTCAGTCTTCCATCCTCTTCTTGTAAGTTCAGACTTCGCAAGTTTGATATGGAAAACAAACTCTAGAGGACACGTCGGATAAATTTTCAAAGGGAACAGTGTACTTCCCTAACATCATTCCATCACCCTGACTATGTTGTTTCAATATCTTAAGAGTAAAATGAAAACATGATATAAGGAACTGCCTATATTAATTTTGATATTAGCAACTTAATAGACACCAAAAATGTTGAGGAGTTGTGTAGCTGCATATTTATATAACCATCATCTTCACTGTATGCATATTAATAACAAGACAGAGCCTATAACATAACTGTCTCCTTTCATTTTTATTGAAAAATAGGAAACATACCCTCTCTTTTGCTGAATATCAGTTTAATATTCAATAATATGGACATTATAAAAGTTTATACAACAGTTCTGTCTGGTTCTCAAATCTGGCTGTTAGCGGTGCAATATTCCTGTAATAACAGCACTCCTACAGCCTCCTCATCCTTCTGTATTACTCCGCCCACATAGAGTGACAGCAGATCAATAAACTCACTACAGTTTGACAAATATTGCAGCTGTTGTACAACATAATGTACTTACAAATTTTTTAGGTAAGAATGTAGTTGTTTAGATTGCAACTGCAGTTTATTTATAAGGATAGTGCCTATTTAAAATATTTATATATTCTGAGATTCAATGTGTCGACAGCCATCAGCCTGTCATACGGAGCAGACCAAAGACGATTGACCATAAGATCATAATAAGTCAGAATACTCAGTGTAATTTCAAACTACAGCTGATCAAAACATTATAAAGCTGGTAACTGACATTCTAAGTCGATCTCTCTCTTTTGTATGTTGTAGTGCTGTAAATTTCGGGGTTAATTATTGTGATCTACCGATCGCAACAGAGAAATACTGGGAAATATCTCTAGACTGATGGCATTTCATGCAGTTCAGCCTTATAATCTTAAAATGTGAGCAAATCACCTGTTTTGTCATCACTTTGTCATCACTTTAGACATTACGCTAGAGAATCATTCGAATACTAGCTCTAAAATGACGCTGTTCTGATGTCGGCTGCAGATGTGAATGAATGGTGGAGGAAAGTAGTTCCTCATACAAAAGGATTTTTAGATTCTCAGTGTTTGATTTTCTTTTTTATATACACGATTATGCCGTCAAACTGTTGTATAAATGCAATATCACACTCGAAGCAGTATGATATGGCTGTATATCGTCACTGGTGGGACACGAAGGTACTCGGTCTGCGGCCTTCCACCAGTGCCGATATACAGCCATATCGCACTGCTACTCTTGTGATGTTGCTCATATAACATGCAATAAGTTTATACAATATAGGAAACAAAGGCAAGCAATCAGCCAAAAGTGCAGAATCAGTGTACGTGGTTGCATAAATTAATATATTAACTTATCTTTGCGCTCAGCCAAAACACATTACCTGAGAACAAATTATAGATTCAAAAGACCAAAGAGTCATTGGATAGAGACACGATTAAATAAATATCACGCTGAACAACTATAGTGAGATGAGATCCAGCGGTAGATCCTTGATGAACAATCTGGCGTGCGCTGCTCTCACCTGGGGAGGTTTGCTCAAAGCACCCGCTGACTGCTGGAGCTCAGCTCTCTGCATATGCTGCAGCACATGCCAGAGTGTGTGTGTGGTCACGTGATGTGCGTTTTCAGCGGTATAGTATGGACAGAGATATTTTCAGAAACTTTAGGTGAAACGCCAGTGTAAACGGGGCCTCAAGTCTCAAAAGTAATTTGTTATTTTTTTCTTTTTTAGTGCAAAGTATTATTAAAAACACAAGACGTTTCGCACTGTGAAAAATCTCAGCAGACGTGGTCGGAAGCAAAAAGTGATACCTGTGCTGGCCATGATGAGAGGAGGAGTTAAAAATTAAATGTTTGGACAATGCTTTGCTCATTTCACTTTGAGGCTTGATATAATCGAATAGGGTTGGACAAATTAATAAACCTCATTTGATTCCATTTTTCAATATTGCATGAGAAATCAAAGTATCTCCAGTATATAGTTTTCTGCGCTATGGATAATTAATTATTCTGATTGCAGAAAAAGAATCCGTCTTCGGATTATTCTTGGAGCTATGGCACTTGATTAAAGTTCCTAAGTCCAATTTAGCACTATCATTTCCCGGCTGCTCTGCTAACGTAGAAGCATTAATATCTAATATGATGAGAGGTTCCAGTGGTAAATTTTTCTATAAATTAATCCAAATTGATTTCTGTGAAGTATTGCTGTTTTAATTCATTTGATGGATTTGGATTTTTACATGTATTAAGGTTCTCAGAGTTTGTAAATGTATAATGTATAAACTTCTTTCCATGATTTTCAGCCTTCCTAAGATTCATTACGGTCACATGTTAGCATCAGGTCATTATTGTTTATCACATTTGCAACCCTGACAGAAGACACTGTGTACATTTCTTGTTGAATATGTGGAACACAGAAACCTGCATGTTACATTCATAGAATTAAAGTGATTTCTTATGCTCTATAACAGTTTGTAACAGGCAGGCCTGCTATCAAGAAGAGGAAACTTAGATAGCACAGGTACTGATGTAATGAAAAAACCGAGCAAGGAATACAGTCAAGCGATGTAAAGCTTGAATAAAAAGAACTAAAGGCAGAAATGTATGGCAGGCTTGGATTGAACAATAAATATGAAGATGCAGTTTTACAAAGACTTGTCCAAGGCTGAGCGAGCTTGTGTGATTAATGCCTTTTGTGTTTGTGAAGTCCTAAAGTTATTGCATTCTTTGAAAAAATTACATTGCCATGCAGTGATATAACCATTGAAATAACTTTCAATAACATAATAATAGCAAGATCATACAGCAGGATCTCTGAATAGTTGAAGCAGATGGTTTTAAATTGATCAGGAGGAATTTGTTTTGGGTGCATCTGCATAAAATATAATAGTAATAACAAAAATATTAACATAAATAATAATAATAACAACAAAAATAATAATAATATTAACAATAACAATAATAATAATAATAATAACAATTATTACTATTAATAATAATAATAATACTTACAGTAATAATAAAAATAATAATACTAAAATAATAAAATAATAATAATAAATGATAACAATATTAACAAAATAATAATAATACAAATAATAATAATAACAATAATTATAATAATAATAATATAATGATAATAAATATAATTATACAATTATACATATTATTATTATTAATTACTATTATAAATTTTATTATAATTAATAGATTAATTTATTATTATTATTTATAATAATAATGAAAATAATAATAACAATTAAATAATAATAATAATAATAATAATAATAATAATAACAATAATAACAACAACAATAAAATAATAATAATACTACATAATTATTTAAATAATAATTAAGCAAATATGCCAATGAAATAAATATGTGCTTTAAATTTTTTTAGCCAGTATAAGCCTATTCAGGTGCATAATTTTATGTTTGTCTTTTTTTTCCACATTTAAATACATACAAATATTATAATTGTTGTTCCCAAAAGCACTTTAGCATACAGTAATAAAACATCTTATATTTGTCTTTGAAAATAACCCAATATCATATTTATACGACTGACAGCACGATCTCTTAATATTTGAACAAGTGAAGCAGCAAAACAAGGACTGGAAACAATAAACGATGTCTGCTTTAATAAGTGGAAGGTCATCAGGGGTGAGAGATTGGAGCATGAATGGCTCAAGGTTGCAGAGCACAGTGACCTCTCGACTGAGGCCAGCTCTCTCAATGGTTGGCCTGTTTACAATGGGCCCCTTCCAATATGGGGGCCGGTTACCCTAGCAACTGCATAACCACATTCATTTCTGAATACCATAATCAGTTGGCATTGATGATAAAACGTTTCCAGGCCAGAAAGGAGGGTTTCTAAACAAACCTCCCCTTCTCCATCCTGTTTCCTCCATCTCCTGAGATGTTTTCACAGTGCGAAACGTCTTGTGTTTTTTTTTTATACTTTGCACTGTGGCCACTGAACTTCAAAACATTTAGATATGATCTTATAGGCCTCTTATAGAGCCACAATGCAAAGCCTGAGCTCCCTTGTCTTAGCCATGACTGTCCACAAACAAACAGTATGCAGTATTGAACACGTCATGTTTTTTTTATTGGGAATAGTATTTCTAAAGGAGCTGTTGACATGGGATTGAACCAGATTTAGGTAAAAAATCTGATCTTTATTTTGTATGTTCTATTGGATTCAAGTCAGGTGATTGGCTGGGCCATTCTACAGCTTGATTTTCTTTCTCTGAAACCATCTGAGGGTTTTCTTAGCTGTGTTTTGGATCATTGTCTTGCTGAAATGTCCACTCTGGCCTCATCTTGATCATCCTGATAATGTAGATGTTGGACTGAAGCAGTGAATATTCATATTTACAATTATGAACAGCAGAGGGTTGCTGAAGAACTACTGAGAGATTTCAGCTGCTGTCTGGGCTTTCCATGCTTTTCTACACCTCCCTTTCTCATGTGTTCAACACCTTTTTCCCTGTGTCATTTCATTTTATTACACAGAACTTCATTTGTAAACGAATTAGTTCTGCTGTCTTAGCAAATGTATTTGCAATGATTTTTTTAGATATATTATAAATACCAGTGGCAGATTGTGCATTTCACAACTAGACCTTCAGAAGAAAGGAAGAGGGGTCAGGTGATTCAAGGGATAACAGTACAGGGACGAGCTCCAGTTTATCAGCTCTGCGGTCGCAATGTTGCACATTCCAGCTCTAATCCATTCACTGCCCCCAAGCAGCCCTGGCAACAAAGGGGTCATTCTGCGAGAATGTGGTGAGCTCATGGCAGAGGCATCCGCTGGGTGGTGAAGACCTTGGCTTCATTGCCAGCTGTATCTTTCCAGGCAGACAAGTGGATGGTGAGCATTATATTATTTTGCCAAGTAGAACATATTTTGATGGTTTTGCAACAGCTTCCCAGTCTTAGACATACACTGTAGTCCTAACCCGAACTCAAGGGTAGCCAAGCCTGCTCCCCAATGGAAGGCTATACCTTCGTTCAGTTCCTGCTCCAACAAGCTGCATCACTGGCATATTTTGAGTAGGCTGAATTCTGGAAACAAGGGTTTTAAATTGGAATAATATCTGTTAAGGACGCACAATATCGGAAAAAACATATTTTGATGGTCCTGCAACAGCTTCCCAGTCTTAGACACATACTGTAGTCCTAACCTGAACTCAAGAGTAGCCAAGCCTGTTCCCTAATAGAGGGCTATACCTTTTTTCAGTTCTTGCTCCAAAAAAGCTGCAGGACTGGTATATTTGGGGTAGGCTGAATCTTAGAAACAAGGATTTTAGATTGGAGTAATGTCTGTTAAGGATGCACAATATTGGAAAATAACATGTTTTGATGGTTCTGCAAAAGCATCCCAGACTTAGACACACAATCCTAACCCGAACTCAAAGGTAGCCAAGCCTGATCCCCAATGAAAGGCTATACCTTTGTTTAGTTCCTGCTTCAACAAGCTGCAGGACTGGCATATTTTGGGTAGGCTGAATTCTGGAAACAAGCATTTTAGCTTGGAAAAATATCTGCTAAGGATGCACAATACTGGAAAAACTGGTGTTGCAATGTTTTGGTTTTCTGGAATATTTATTGCACTATTCCCTCCATGACTTGCAAAGGTCAATTTGGAATTAAGTCTTCATTTTAAAAGAATAGTTCAACCCCAAAAATGAAAATTGACTCTCTATTTACTAAGTGGCTCTAAACCTTTGGACAGTTTCTTTCTTCTGTTGAACACACACACACACACAAAATGATACTTTGAAGAAAGATGAAAACCTGTTATCACCGACTTCCATAGCAGAAAAAAATAATACTTTAGATTTTTAGTATCTTTACTTTAGATGTTTAATAGATAAAATAATATTTACATTTATACATAAATACTATAGAGGTCAATGTTAACAGGTTTCCAGGTTCTTCAAAAGATTTTCTTTTGTGTTTAACAGAAGAATTGAAACCCAAACAGTTTTGGAGCAAGTGAAGAATCAATGGTGACAGAATTGTATTGTTTTAGGTGATCTATCACTTTAAATTGAGCAAGATGATTTTGTAGTGTTGTGCATCTGCATAAAATATAATAAAGAAAGTACAAGCATAGAAAAAGGAAATAAAGGTGTATTTACTTATAAATCTATAAAGAAAAAATGTAAAACAGTCACAAGTGCAAGGATAAACATTTGCTAACTACATTATGGTTAAGCTTTTGTGGATGCACACATTGCAATATCGATGTTGTAATGAGCCCTGATGTCTGTAACACAAGTTTGGGATATTTGCATGCTTTATTTCCTAAAAACATTATGGAATAAGTAATGCAACCATTTTGTGGTTAGTTAATGGCCATTCATAACCGTTTTGATGATCTCAACTTGTCTGACACATTGGGGCGAGACTGCTTGTTTGTTAGAACAATGCTGGATAGAGGAGTGTTCAGGAAACCTGTTTGAGAACAAACATATCTTTTAATTTTACACAATTGTTGCTACCACTAAATTGAGACCTAAATGATAGGTTGATATCAATTATTATGATTGTTTCTTATGATTATGACTGCAGTAAAGGCTCTCGTGTACTTTTTTTTTCTTTCTTCATTTGAGGCCAAAAAGAAGTTTGGCGTAAACACAATGGACCAAATCAATTCAATTCAAGTTTATTTGTATAGCACATTTGATAGGGTTGGTATCATCTCTTCAAGTCCTCGTAGGGTTAGCATCTTCCCTTCAAGTCCTCATGGGGTTGGCATCATCTCTTCAAGTTATTGTAGGGTCAGCATTGTCTTTTCAAGTCCTCATAGTGATGGCATTGTCTATTTGTCTATTGCTTAAGTGTTTGTGTTGTCTGTGAAGTCCTCGTAGGGTTAGCATCATCTCTTCAAGTCTTCGTAGGGTTAGGATAATCTCATCAAGTCCTCATAAGTTTGGTCTCTTCTCTTCATGTTATCATAGGGTTGGTATCATCTCTTCAAGTCCTCATAGGGTTGGCATCATCTCTTCAAGTCCTCCTAGGGTTAGCATCTTTTTTTCAAGTTCTGGTAGAGTTAGCATTGTCTATTTAAGTCCTCGTGGGATTGTCCCTCTCTTCAAGTCCTTGTAGAGTTGGCATTGTCTATAAGTCCTTGTAGGGTTGGCATCATCTCTTTACAGGTCTTAAATCAAGGTCTGATCGAGTAGTTCTGCACCATGTCTAGAGGTCTCAAGACATCCCAAGGTTGAAATAGAGAGCAAAGGAAAGGGAATTTGCGTAGCTGCATGTTCATAACATTTTAAACAAGATCTATTAATTTTAATGTGAAAAAAAAGGCATAAAGAGATGTATTCAACTAAATCATGCAGTTATGCAATGCATTGTGTAAATACTTCACTAAAAGGTAAGTCTTTAATCTAGTTTTAAACTAAGAGAGTGTGTCTGAGCCTCAGAGTTTCCAGAGATTAGGAGCCATATATGAAAACGTTCGACCTCCATTTGTGGACTTTGCTCTTCTGGGTACAACCACAAGCTCTAAGATTTGATATCTTATAGAGCAGATTGGTATTACCATTGTCAAAACATGTTTGCTCCAAATGTTTGCTTTGGTGAGATATTTCCAGCTGTCAAAACAAACTCAAAATGAACCTCATTACAAGCAGTTTTGCAGGGCCTAAAGTGACAGTGCATTGGGATGGCGAGAAACTGCAGGTGGAAGCCCTTTATTTGTGAGCCTATTGGGAATTGTGTTTTGATTCATGGGAAGTATACAGAACAGTGGATGAAAAGAGAAGGGCTAGACAGGAAAATTGAACATAAGGTTGAGCTCTAGTATTAGAGAGGCAGCGCTACCCACATTCCAATAGGGTGTAAATATTGACTCAGCAGTGGACAACTGGTTTCTATTGCTAGGCAAACAAAAGCATTGTGCTGCAGCAGAGCTTGAATGGTCTATGTGTACAGATTATGCTGATGGCAGATAAGTGGGCTGGCTGGTGCACTGTGAGGGTCTTCTGTCCTTTTCACTCAACGTGTGATGCAGGATTAAACACAGTGTAAACTGGACCATGAACTTGTAGCAAATTGTTGATGATTTGGCAACTGACTCACAGTTTCCTGATTTGAGTGCATGAAGTCAGACTATAGACTTTTCTGATTCATCAGATTTTGGCTTGTCTGACATGACTGTGACTCACCTGAGCCGCAAGATGATAGGTTAGCAAAAGCACAATGTGTAATGTTTTCCGAACTTGAGTCATTCTTGGGTTTGTGTCATTTACAGTACCAGTTTTAAGGGTGTGATGACGGTTCACTGCAGTGGATTACTGTTTGATGCTGTAAAATAATGGCCCTGTGCCACCCTGTTGTCTGACAGGCAGGGTTGCGTCCACTTCCTGTGTCAAAGCATTGATGGATGACAGCGCCTCAGTGTTGCACCACAAGCATTGCAAAGTGCATTACAGAGATCTTGCCCCGAGCAGAACACACACGTCTTTCACTCTCTTAGTTTTTCTCTCTTTTTTACTACCACAGAACTTCTGTCATTCAGGGAATACTTTATCAATAAATGCAAGCTGATACCAAGCAGATATTGATGGCTTTCACATGATGTCACATGATTAGGGGAAAGCCTCTCCTGGCAGGCAAAACAATGGTGCCTGGCACACTGCAAAAAATGTTTTTCTTACTTTGTTTTTGTATTTTTTTTATTATACTGTATATAAAAAAATATTGAATCAAGAAGCATTTTCAAGACGAGTAAAAAAAAAAGTAAAACACAATTGTCTTGAAATTATGTCAAAACTACCCAGCAGACACACAACGTCATAAGATGTTAATATTAGGTTAGATTTAGGTCGTGATGTCGGGTGACCAAACTTTAATGTCTAGCCATTGTCTAAGGACAATGTTATTTGGATGTCCAACATCTTAAACCAACATCATATTGATGTCAAATGCTGACATTAATTCATCAGGTATGGCAATCAAAATCCAAAACCCAACATCTGATAGACGTCATAATGGTAACGTCCACACAACATCAAGCTGTAACATCATTAGATGTTGATAATTGGTTGCTTTTATGTTGCATCAGAAAGTGACCAAAATGCAAAGTCTGTCCAACATTGGAGAATGACGTCGATCTGACATTGGGTTCTGATGTCAACTCAATTTTCATTTCCACTCAAAATGCAATGTCCCCCGACATTGCAAAAAGTGAGCTTTTCCTTAACAAGCAAAATAGACTGCCAATAATGGGGTAAGCAAAATAATCTTGTTTTCGCTTTGAATATACTTTTGGTACATAATATTTGATTGTAATCATATAAATATAATTTATGCCACATGTCAACCCTTTAATCTGTGGAATTATAAAATAAATAAATAAATCAGCCCGCAGCAAAGGATCCAGAAGAGCATAGACTTGGCAACCCTGCTTTTGGTCCACATTTTGTTTTGTAGCTTCACCAAGCATTTGTAAACAATAGCATATCACAGATATTAATGTGATGTAGAGCAGTGTTCCCCCTAACCCTTCCCTTTTTAATCGCTGCGGACTAGTCAAAGCTTAGAAATGTTACCGCGGCCCAGGGGGGCTCCCTGTACGAAGATTGCTATGCGACCATCAACCATTTTCTCAGAGGAGCTGACAAAACATTGCTGATACAACTCTGATACAAGTTTTATTGAGAAAATTAAAAAGAATTGCAGTGTTTAGGTGTTCTGTGTTTGTCTGAGATAGCTAGTCTACTAAAATGTCCATACAAAGTATGAAGCTGATTGGTCAGTTCTTGTCACATGACTTGTGGTGCGCTTGAGGCATTCAGAAAAATTGAGACGTTTTCAACTTAGTGTGCCTGGAAGGCAAAAGTGAGTTGCTCCCCAATATGCACACACAAGCCGCGCACCTCCATTGGAAATACAAATATTCACGCAAAAATGACGCAATATGTGTACGGCCCCTAAAAGGTCTCCATCATTTGCGATCTCCAGCAGTTGATCTTTTTCTTGCTCAGACATGCTGGATTCACCTTATTTGTTGACAAATGGCCTGTGGATCCATTTCTTGGCAGTTCGTGGGTCCTTCACTGGGCCTTTTCCCCTTCGCAAAGAAACTTTCCAAAGAAGTCTGGTACTCACTCATTTAGCTGCTTCTGGGTAAAATTTTGGCACTTATCTGACCGATATGTAAGCAAGAAAATATGGTCATTTTTCAAAATAAAAGATTTTTCAAATTAAAGACTTCTTGTGCGACCCGGCACCAACCGATCCACGGCCCGGGGGTTGGGGACCACTGATGTAGAGCACATGTTGAATCAAACGGAGTGACCCTTGTATAAAAACATTCTTTATAATTTTAGGTTTAAAATTTTCTAAGAACAGCCAAACAAAGTCCACTTTAAAGAGACAGTTCTACCAAAAATGAACATTTTGTCTCTTGTTCTAAACTTATATGAGTTTCTTTCTCCTGTTCAACACAAAAGAAGTTATTTTGAAGAATGCTGTAAACCTGTAACCATTGACTTCACAAGTATTTTTTTCTTTTTGTTCTATGGAAGTCAATGGTTACTTCATAATTTCTTCAAAATAACTTGTTAGTTTTCAAAAGAAGAAAGACACATAAATATTTGGAACCACTTGAGGGAGAGAGTAAATAGTGAGTAAATGTAAATTTTTGGGGGGAGAATTATCCTTTTAACAAAGTCAGGTTATCAGTCAGTGCAGTGGGTAACTCTATATTACAGTACTAACCTTGAACCCAATTACCCACTAAAGCAGTTTCTACATTTTTAAAAAAGTTCAAATGTCTGTACACACCCATTGACCTTGATTTCGCAGCTTCTCGTTGTTGCATTTTTAAGATGACATGTCATGTTAAAAATAGTTCGGTTTTTAAAGCCTTTGAATTCTCGTCCAGAGGTTTTCGAATACAAGAATGTGAACACCCTTTGCGAAATGTGTCTGGTGAACAATTATTGTTATTATAGTGAGCAACCCAATTATTGTAATTCTACAGTCATTACTCAGTTGTTCAGACACCAACTTGAATATTCCGAATGTTTGTTGTTGTGCATTTCGAGAATTCTTGCCAAGAGCTTTTTGCCATTTTGTATTTGATGCTTTGAGGTATTTTTAAACTTTTTTTGGAGCAAAAGTTGCTTCAAATAGCAAAGGTCTTGTTACACCATAGCTGTCAGAGAGAGAAAAGTAATGCCTGTCAAACCCGAGTGTGTTCGCTGGACATGCTGATAGACGATAAAGTGCTTTCTGTTGTTGCATGTCACACTCTAACCTGTATTTCTCTGCTTTCGCTGTTACGCAAACACAGGAAGCACATAGTAGCACGTTCAGGGCGATTAGAGTGATGTGACACGACCTTTTCATTGTTGTGGCGGGCACTGGGCGACAGGTTGTGGAACGTGTCCAAATTAAATATTTAATTCATAAACAGATACGCTCTGGGGTGGTCTGTCATAACCACGACAGAAGGACAGCACATACCTTTTCTCTTTACATTCCCTTGAAATGAAGTCTAAATGTCAGATCTTTACATTCAAGAGCTCAAAAAAAGAAAAACGAGGAGGATGATTTGAATAATGTTTCTGTCAAACGCTGGCCCTCTACTTCACCACATGTCCCCAGGGAGAAATCTGCAAGGATTTACTACAGCAGCGCTGCGTACACACACCGGCCACCCGTCTTGTCAACGAGAAGACTTTTTACTGGGTCAGATTTCACAGCCTGCATCGATTTATACCCCTCTGTTTCTTTTTATCTTTTTTTTTTTATTCTCGGTGATATAAAGTTTCCTTGTACAATGATATTACCCGGGATGTAGCATGAATAAAGAATGGGGACGTCTTTTTTTTAACAGGCGTCCTTTTTCGACAGAGTATCAAATATTACTCCCTCTCCTGTTATTGTCATCTAGAGCTTGGAGTTTCGGGGATGTGATATTTGAAAGTGATTTTTGCAGAATTTAGCTTAAGGCGTATTGGGAATCGGAAGAGAACAGCAAATGCGATAGTGCTTTATCAAGAGGATCGTCTTAAATGTTAACCTGATTCCAAAAAGTTACTTGACCTGCACCATCCGGAACACAGAGATCTTTTAAGAATGAATAAAAACAATTCAATTCTCCCTGCAAGGTGCTTAATTGTATTAAAAGTGACCTATTATGCCCCTTTTAACAAGTGTCTATGATGTCCCTAGAGTGCACTGTGAAAAACAAATAATAATAATAATAACTGTAAAGTTTTACAGTAACTTACTGGCAATTTTGGTTGCCAGTAAGATTGTAAATTTACAAGTTCACTGTAAATAAATAATTACAATTGTTGTATTTTCACATTACAATTGCATTTATTAATTTACAATTTAATTATTCTAATTGCAATTTATTTCTTTAAATTTACAGTATTACTGGCAACCAAAATCGGCAGTGAGTTACTGTAATTTTTACAGTACAGTGGTCCCTCACTATAACGCAGTTCACCTTTTGCAGCCTCGCAGTTTCGCAGATTTTATTTTAACATGCTTTTTTTTTTTACAGTGCATTGTGTTCTGCATCCTGATTGGCTGTAGACCATTGTCAATCAATCTCCTTCGTGTCTCCTGTACAGTACAGAATATGTTAATTTGGCAAGCTGAACACAAGTCTTTGATTGCTAGCAGTGTCAGTTTCAATAAGGATCCAAAAAGGGTTTGTATCCTTGTTGGATACAAACTGTCTGCAGCAAGACCACCGTAAAGGGGGTCACACACTGGATGCGCCGTGCAGTGCCATGCATTTAAGAATTGTAAACATAGGATTACTGCAAGTCGGCGGCTGTCTGCAGTGCCCATCTATGACTCAGGACACTGTTCACATTTCTGACGCACAACAGAGCACATTCTGAATAATTTTATTTTGCGGCGCATACGGATGCAGTCTGCTTTAGTTTTGTACATCAGTGACTGCAGGGAAAAGAACATTACTCTGGATGCCAACACTATCCGCACAAAAGTTAAAAAGCTTTATGAACCTTTTGCTGACAGCGATGAATGTTTGTGCCTGACAACAGGTTTTGATCTTTGATTTCATACTATAATACTGGACTTATTTTTCTATGAATGTTTGAATTTTGAGAGTGTTTAAAGAAGAGAGAAAAGTGTGAAAATGTTAACGCCTGTCTGAGAAAAGTGTATAAAGTGTGTAGTGAGGAGTTTTACAGCCTTAAAACATCTATAATATTTGTTAAAAACAAAGCGGTCTACTTTGCAGATTCCGCTATTGCGGGTTAACTTTTAGAATGTAACTCCCGTGAATAACGAGGGACCACTGTATTGTTTACAGTGTGTGTATGTTTCAGCTCAAAATACCCCACAAATAATGTTTTATAACATATTGAAACTACCCCTTTTAGGCTTTGGTCCAGATTGTGCTGTTTAGGCAACTGTTGCTTTAAATTCAAATGAGATTTTGCTCTCTTCAAAAGAGGGCGGGGCTACAAATGTCTGTGTGTCAGCATAGTGGCACATTCAAATGTGTACTGTAATTTCAAGTATATTTACATACATGCCATTTAACTGTCTATGGAAGACATATAATCAAGGTATATTTTAATTTACCATAAATGCACAATACAGTTGACAGTATTCTTTGATCTCATTTTAAAGACGATAAAACTAATTACGAAATGACATATCAAAATGTGTTTATGTTCTACATAAGGTAGGACCAAAAAGCAATCTAGGGTTCAGCTAATTGCATTTGATATATTTGATATAGTTAAACTATACTTAATTTACATTTAATTGTGGTTCACATGCAAATTAGTGTGTGAAAACATTGAAGTGCATATTTTCAGCGTAAATTATTTAATAAGTGCTGATTTTACTAAGCAAACAGATTAAAAATGGTTAGCCCTCCTGTAGAGTGTATTTAATATATTTTTTTTCTTTGGCTGATGATAATAATATTTTTCTAGTTATTAAAGAGACTAGACAAGTTGGATTAATTAGTCAAGTCGTTGGACAAAAGTGGTTTGTTCTGTAGCCAGCCAGCCAATCAATCAATGAATCAATGAATCCATCAATCAATCAATCAATCAATCGATAGATAGACAGACAGACAGACAGACAGAGAGACAGTCAGTCAGACAGACAAATAAACAGACAGAGAGACAGACAGAAATAAAAAAATAAACAAACAGACAGACAGAAATAAATAAATAAATAAATAAACTAACAAATAGACAGACAGATAAATAATTAAATAAATAAATAAATAAAGTTAAATAATAATAATAATAGACAGACAGACAGACAAATAAATAAATAAATAGACAGACAGACAGACAGACAGACAGACAGACAGACAGACAAATAAATAAATACATAAATACATAAACAAACAGACAAATAAATAGAGAGATAAATAAATAAATAAATAAATAGACAGACAGACAAATAAATACATAAATAAACAAACAAATAAATAAATAGAGATAAATAAATAAATAAATAGACAGACAAATAAATAAATAAATAGACAGACAGAAAAATAAATAAATAAAACAAAATACAGACAGACAGACAGACAGACAGACAGACAGACAGACAGACAGACAGACAGACAGACAGACAGACAGACGAATGAACGAACGAACGAATGAAATGGACTAATGATATTGACCTTAATAATGTTCTTAAAAAATGTAAAACTGTTTTTATTTTAGTAGAACTCAAATAAATTAGACTTTCCCCAGAAGAAAAAAATAAATATTATAGGAAATACTAATGTAATATAATGGGAATATAAATGGAAAATATATATTTTATTAAATAAACAAATGTCACAGGAGGGCTAATAATTTTGCCTTCAACATTCAGTAATAAATAAATTACTCTTGTTTAAAAAAAAAAGTCAAAATGTCATCTCGCCAGTTAATACATGTTATATATATATAATTTTTTTACAAATTGTGATCACAAAACATGAAACGCCTCACTGTGGGAAGTGAACTCCGTCAACTTGTGTTCAGTGGAGCCAGCAAAAGTCTCTAAATGGCTGTGCCGATCACTACCGAATTTCCTGCAGTAATTAAAAACAATGAGAGTGCAAAAGGCTTTGACTGGGGGACAAAAATCGCACAGTGCTAATTAAGCCTCCGGTATCTTTCTGTGGCTCATTTGCACAGGCAGCATGTTGACTCGCAGCTGCTGCACAATGACAATGACAGATATTGGAAGCGCTGTTGCATATACAGTTCAAGTCAAAATGATTCGCCCTCCTGTGAACTTTTTTTCAAATATTGCCCAAATGATGTTTAACAGAGCGAGGAATTTTTCACAGTATTTGCTATAATATTTTTTTTTATTTTGGAGAAAATCTTATGCCGAGTTCAGACTGCATGATTTTAGCCTCAATTTCGACTAGCCAACAGGTTTTGAGAAATCGCTGACAAATGCCTGAAATCACAGGCAAATCGGTGCTCGTTCACGTGAGTAACAATCACACAGTATGAACTATCAAAGATGCGATCTAAGAGAATCGCCAATGAGTCGCTGACACCCATGAGATATTCGGCATGCTAAGGCCCAATCCCAATTCTATTTTTTTTACCCCTACCCTTTCCCCTTGGCCCTTGAAACAAAGTGTGAAAGGGAAGGGCTTCAAATTTTATCCCTAAGAAATGGAACACCACTACAACCGCACACGTCATCATATGTCATCGCGAGCTCTTCATATAAAATCGTCGATCATGACTGCTGTAGTTATTCCAGGTGCATTATTTTCTTGGTATTCATCTTCAGCAAATCACTGAAGGCAACAACATCATGTTCTCATATAACGATATAATGTGGCAATAAGCTCGTAACTGTATTGTGCATTTACACTGTGGCTATACTCATCTACAGTATGTAAACACACGAAAACAACATTTACATTATACCAGACACTGTAAAAAGCTCATTCCCAGCTACTAGACTATTTTGACAGGGGATTTGAGTGTCATCGAGTGTCAGATGTGAAAGTATGTTGTGGGACTACACAAGAGTTATTATTATGGATTATAGATAGCAAAATGTAATGTTTTTTTTATAGTTTTTTAAAGCATGACGGTAAAACACGAATGTCGTTATGAATGTATTAACACATATTCTTGTTTCTTCATAACAATGAAAAAAATACTAAATTGCTGTTGTAGATGGTGTATTCTGGGAAATTTTCGAACCCCTTGGTTTCGAGTGTGGTCCTGAAAAATCTCTATTTCAAGGGCTATCTAAGACTTCCCCTTAGCCCCTATGCCTTCAAGCTAAAGAGAATTGGGACACCAAATTGGGTAAGAAGAAGGGTCAATGGGTAGAATTGCGATTGGGCGTAAATATCTGGACCTGTCGGCGATTCAAAATCAAAATCACTCATAGAGACAGCAGGAAGCTTCATCTGGGGTTTCACAGGTAAAAATGATCCAAGCTTCTTCTGGTGGTGTCAATCAAGGGTCAGAATCCTATCAGATGGGAAATAAGGGCTCAAGTGGAATTCTCCCATAGCTCAGGTTAAGAGCCACATCACCTCAGCAAGGATAAAAACGGATCAAACACAGAGAAAGTTCCAGAAACAAACCCGGATCAGAGAAGATATTATTGTCCGCGCCCCATTATCTACTCTGCAATAGGTATTTTCATTGCGATTCCGCTGTTTTTATGAACAGGATGTTGTGTAAGAGCCGTCTAATAAAGGCTCTTTTATCGGGGTAAAAGGAATTTACTCAACTTGAACTTGAGATAAAGTGTAACCTTGCGCAAGCTGCCACACGGAGGCATTCCGTGCATAGTTACACGTCTGCAAGTATGCAACTCGCGAGAACCATCCAGAACACACACGGTAGTGATGCAATGCAGGATGCCAGTGTGTCTTTGTCATAATGAGACTGAAATACAGGTGAAGTCAGAATTATTAGGCTTCCTGTATATTTTGTTTTGTTCCAATTTCAGTTTAACAGAGAGGGTTTTTTTTTTTTACACATTTCTAAACATAACAGTTTTGATAACTCATTTCTAATATAATTTTATCTTTGCCATGACGACAGTATATAATATTTGACTGGATATTTTTCAAGATACTAGTATTCAGCTTAAAGTGACATTTAAAGGCTTAACTAGGTTAATTACGGTAAAGTTAGGGTAATTAGGCAAATCATTGTATAAAAGTGGTTTGTTCTGTAGACAATCAAAAACAAGTATTGCTCAAAGGAGCTACTAATATTGACCTTAAAATGGATATAAAAAATTAAAAACTGCTTTTATTCTAGCCGAAATTTAACAAATAAGACTTTCTCCAGAAGAAAAACTATTATAGGAAATACTGTAAAAAAATCTTGCTCTGTTAAACATCATTTGGGTAATATTTGAAAAAGAAAACAAAAAATTACAAGAGCGCTAATATTTTTGACTTCAACTAACAAATCGACTTCGAAATGTGTTATTTTTGCTATTAATATTTTCCGTTTGTATCACTTGGTTGGGGTTTCTGAGCAGTAGAGTTCCATATACAGTATATGGGCTAACATGTAGAGAACTAGCAACAAATCCAGCAACCAATCACCCAACCTACAGTAGGAACTCTAAGGGTGCATTACGACCAAAATTCTAGTTCACGGTATGAGTAATTGTATTTCACGTCAGCAATATATTTAAAACAAAAAGAGTATTTTAATGGGTAGTTATTCCAGAAAATCAACACAAAGGGGTATACATAAATAAACTTAATAATTTACAGGAGCGCTAATATTTTTGACTTCAACTAACAAATCGACTTCGACATGTGTTATTTTTCCTTTTAATATTTTCCATTTGTATCAGTTAGTTGGGGTTTCTGAGCAGTAAATAGCACTATAAAGGGTTCCATATACTGTATATTGGTTAAATGGTTGTGGAGAAAAGGCAACAAAGACCACCGTAGAAACCAATCACACCAATGTTGCAACTATAAGGGTGTGTGGTAGGACCAAAAATGTATTTCATGCTATGAGTAATTATATTTCACG
Source organism: Danio kyathit (assembly GCA_903798195.1). Lineage (NCBI taxonomy): Eukaryota > Metazoa > Chordata > Actinopteri > Cypriniformes > Danionidae > Danio > Danio kyathit. The sequence goes on from LR812542.1 coordinate 5,308,398, forward strand.
TCAACAATGTATTAAAACTAAAAACGTATTTTAATGGGTAGTTATAAGTAAGGGTTATACTTAAATAAATAAACTTAAATATTTACAGGAGCGCTACTATTTTTGACTTCAACTAACAAATCGACTTTGATGTGTTATTTTTGCTATTAATATTTTCCATTGTATCAGTTAGCTAAGGTTTCTGAGCAGTAAATAGCAATATAAAGGGTTTCATATACTGTATATGGGCTAACATGTTGTAGAGAACTGACAACAAAGACCACCCTAGCAACCAATCATACCAATGTAGCAACTATAAGGGTTTGTGGTAGGACCAAAAATGTATTTCATAGTATGAGTATTTATATTTCACGTCAAGAATATATTTAAAACAAAAAGAGTATTTTAATGGGTAGTTATTCCAGAAAATCATGCAATGGGTTATACTTAAATAAATTAACTTAAATATTAAATAATATTAGGTGACGAGCATCAGTTTTTCTGAACTGGGTTGATTAAACCCACTTTGTTGAAATAATTTAAATTTGAACATGTTCATATTAGTGCATTACAGCAGTGTTTCTCAACCACGTTCCTGGAGGACCACCAGCACATTTTCCGTGTCTCCTTAACCAAACACACCTGATTCAGATCATCAGCTTATTAGCAGAGATTGAAAGACCTGTAATGGGTGTGACAGACAAAAGAGACATCCAAAACATGCAGTGTTGGTGATCTTCCAGGAACGTGCTTGAGAAACACTGCATTAGTCGTAACGGAGTAGGTTTATTTTCCTGGCTGATTTACACATAGATGTAAAAACACAACATAGATGTAAAACTAGAGTAGTTTTGGCATTTTTAAATATGCTGCTTATATTGTATGTTAATATTTACTAGCACACTTTTACACACAAGTTGTGTTTATTGATTTTTTATTGTACATTAGACTATATGGCTTTCCATGTTTGCTAGTTTTCACACTAGAATTTTCAGTAGTTATCATTCTATGACATGCTTTAGTAGTAAAATGTAAAGTTTTACACAGATTTTTCTAGTATGACTCAAGGACTGTAATATGTTAATGTATTAAGGTGTCTACGCTTTTACTCGAGTGCTTGCTTTGTGTATTAGCTTGCCATATGGCCAAAGACAAACACAGAAGACATACTTAAGCCATGGTCACATTAGAGTTTGTACTTGCGAAATTCTGTCGTATGTCGCTGCGAAAAGGGGCGATATAATACAATATGATTAGACGTTGATAAAAGTGAGCGACTGGTCCTTATGTACAGAGAGGCCATGTTTTAATCTTCGATTGGTCTCATGCAATCACGTGATGCGATTTCGCAGGTCAGATTTCACCATGCGAATTTTGAAACTTGTCGCATGAGCTTGCGTTTGCAGCCTGCCGCAGTCGCATGAGTATGAATGGAAGTCTATGGGGCAAAAAGTGCAGTGAGACTGCGGCTTAAGGCAAACACAAGTGATAAGCGAAATAAAACTAAATAAACAAAACTAAAAGGAGATATTCTTAAACTGTAGATAGTAATAAAAAGTTAAATTATTAAATAAATTATTAGAGTAATAAAAAATAACTAGAAGTCAAACAAAACCAATTTTACTAAAAAAACGAAGTACTATAAGAAACTACTAAACGAAACCAAATCAGGAAAGGCATATAAAGGAAGATAAAAATAGGATGAACAGGAATATTGGCTGAGAATATTCTAGATATTAAGGCACAAACACAAAGCACAGACTCACAAACGAGGGTAGAGAGCACAATATAAAGGAAAACACACAAGAACCAGGTGAAGACAGTTACACTAATGGTGACTAGATGTGGACTAAACAAGGGTGCGTGGTAATGGGAAACAAAAATGCAGGTACTATGCAAGTAGAATTGCTAGAATTTGCTACAGTAATTTACTTTAGATGTTTTTTAAAGGATAAATTAAAATCAAACACCACCCAAACTGCCCATGCTACTTTAGAATTGTTTATCTACTTCTCTAATATTGTCAAAATATGAAAAAATATGGTTTATAGTCCTTAAAAATATTTGCGCGTCCTTGTATCGTCACCAGTGGAAACTGGATGTCATCTAGTGGCGATGTTTGGTACTACAGCTTATTTTTTTTGTTATATTAACTTTAAATTTGGAGTATAATTTGTTCAGATACTTAGCTTTGATTTTCTGAATTCCAAAACAGGTTTTCCAAGTACATATTTTATGTAATATGATAAAATATAAATCAAGGGTCATTGTCATTCACACGTACATATACACAGAATTAAATTTCGTAGCATTGACTTCACAGTTCCAATAGAAATAACCCTAAACAATAAATAGTATAATATAACAAAAAAAAAAATAATATACATAGCAGCTGACTGAGGGTCCTCATCGTCAGGCAGATCTACAGCGCAAATTACAGCAGTGCATAGTGCAAAAAACAATAAATGTATGGTTTCGCTTATTTTCATAAACATAAAGGCACGTAACTTCTGTTTCATTTAACTTTTTGAGCTACAATCTGACACAAACACAAAGCACAGACTCACAAACAACGAACCAGCAATGACATGAGGTTAGAGAGCACAATGTAAAGGGAGGAAAACACACAAGGACCAGGTGAAGACAGTTACACTAATGGTGAATAGATGAGGGCTAAACAAGGGTGTGTGGTAATGGGAAACAAGAATGCAGGAACAGAGTAGCACATGGCAAACACAAACAAAGACTGAGCCATGTGCTCAAACACAAGACAAACATAGAAACATTCAATAAAGGCAACACAAACAACATCGATAACAAAACCATGGCAATTTTAAGTACTAATATGTACATTTTAAGTCTATAGTATGGACTCTTTAAGTACAAACGTGCACATCTCACTGACAGCTTTAGTACCTTTATTTCTGAGCAACACTGCAACCACTTAACCAATCATATTCAATCTCCATCTATATTCTTTTGACACAATTTTCTAATTGTAATAGGCCTCTGATATGAATGACAAATTAAAAACGTGAGGACATTAGTCATCATGTGTTGACAAATAAGTGTGACACCATCCACGAGCTGTAACGCAGATGCAATCGGCTTCCTGCATGCCGTATTATCAGTGTATGTGCGGTCGTCATGGCAACCGAGCTGAAACTGGGACAGAGAGTATGTCTGGTATGCTTGTACATGTTAAAAGCATTCAGAGAACGGCTGACCCACACAGATACTATCTGCAATCGTCATTAGCCTTATATGGTAACGGGATGTCGGAGGATTACCATGCTTTCATTGACAGAACCTGCTGAAAGACTTTTCCAAGCATGCAACCTTGTTAGTTAAGAATGCAAAGTGATAACAGCCTAGAGTGCAGGATGTCCTTTCAATCCGAGGTGTGTAAACATTTCATATGTTGGTGTATATAATTACTGTTCCAATGGCATTCACTAATACAACCCAAAGGCCCTGATTTACTTCAAGATAAGTTTTTTTTTTGCTTTATGACTTGGGGATAACCAAAAAGCCTAAAATAACCAAGTGGTGGTATACTGTTAGCAAACATTATTGGGCCAGACTTTGGGATGCTTAAGTTTGCATCCTTTTTTTTTTTTTTGCAATTAAATCCTAATCTATTTATCACCAACAATACATCATTGCAAAGGTCTAAGACTTCTAAATACGTATTTTACCACAGATTTTTTATGTAGAAAGGGAAATTGATTAAAAAACATTTACCGTCACCCTACAAACTGTGGGATGATTTACAGTTACATAATATTGTAGTCTAAACATAAAGTAATCATGACAAACTAAATATAATTTGAAAGCTTAACGTTTCTAATTTAATGTCCTCAACGTAAAGTATTTATTTGTTTTGACATTAGCGATTTATTCTGCTCCTGATAAAAAGAGGAATATAATATATAATTTTCAACGTTATTACAAAGTCTATTAGTTATTTAAAGTCTATATTTAACTGTATTATCAAATTGCCATCAAAAGAAAAGTACAATTAGTTTCACTTATGTATCAACAAGCACAGCTGTTTTGAATGTACTTTTAAGACTTGTGTGTGTATATGTGTATATATTCATTCATTCATTCATTTTCTTGTCGGCTTTGTCCCTTGCGGGGTCGCCACAGTGGGATGAACCACCAACTTATCCAGCACGATTTTACGCAGCGGATGTCCTTCCAGCCGCAACCCATCTCTGGGAATTTTCCACACACACACATTCACACACTACGGACAATTTAGCTTACCCAATTCACCTGTACTGCATGTCTTTGGACTGTGGGGGAAACCGGAGCACCCGGAGGAAACCCACACGAACGCAGGGAGAACATGCAAACTCCACACAGAAACGCCAACTGACCCAGCCCAGCCGAGGTTCAAACCTGCGACCCAGCGACTTTCTTGGTTTAGCAAAGAACAACACGTAGACAAAATACCAGTGGCCACAAACAGCCATTGTTTGTTTTAATGTTAAGAAACAAAAACACTGCAATCAACAAACATTTAACATTTTTTAGTTTGCTCTAATACAATACTGCTTTGATATTGTTTTGTTGTTGTTGTTTATCATATTTTATTAGATGTGACATGCTTTATATAAAGGCTTCAAATATAAAGGAATTTATATATCATCAGTAACCATTAAGTTTGTGATCATTCACTTTAAATATAAAACTTTTTAAAATTTTTATTTGGTTTATTGGTTGATGGGATCAAGATAATCCTGTTTTTTTTGTTTTGGATCAAATAGATCCCAATCTGAGATCAAAGTTTCGAATAACCCAAAGGGCAAGTTTGATCTAAATCAAATGCAAGATTACTTGAAAAACCCAAAGCATTCCTTTGCTACAGCAATCCACTTTTAGATTTTTTAGAGGACAAATTCAAATCAAGTTCCACCTAAACCGGCCATACTACTTTAGAATTTTATATCTGCTTTACTAATATTTCCAAAGTATGAAAAAATACAGTTCATATTCATCAAAACATTGGGGGTGCCCTTGTATGGTCACCAATGCAAACTGTACTGTATGTATTCTGGTACTGCAGCCAAACCTAATGAAAGCTCATACTTTGAGATATCAACTTTAAATATCGACTTCAACTGCACATTCAATCTCAGTCATGTGTATCGTTAAACCTGCTGTATGTACTTTGCCTTTGTTAAAAAGTATAATTAATTAACAACAACAACAACAAAAAATAATAATTAAAAAGGCCTGATTTAGAAATAAGCCACTCTAGTTTTCACCTGAATGACATTCAGGCCTTTAGTCTACGTTTCATTGATCTCTCTGGCATCATAAAACTGAACTGAAGGTCACATTTACGATAATACAGTGCAGATAACGGGAGGTCAAAGCGCACGCCACCTATACATTTTCCATCTGGTTTACTCCTCGTTTTGAAGAAAACAGATTCGTGCACATCATGTCCCGACACGACCGGGACTGACAACACTATCCTGACAGTGTATTCACAGAGAGCAGGTTTCTGCAATACTCTACCAGAGAACACAATGTTCACTCTAAAAAAAAACTATGAGTGAAATAACATGGGCGTGAACCAAAATTCCATCTGAATGAATTGTTTTGGCTGCGCTCCAGTAGGTGCTCCCAGCGCCAGTTAAAACACAGATAGTGCGGCTTATTGTTCTGTCAGGATTTACTCGAGAGGAAGAATTTATGCAAGTGTAAAATGGAGCGATTTGTGATGGATCGTTTTATTGTTGCGGCTTGCAAAAGCATGTTCTATTTGTGTGTGCTGTACAGCATGAATGATACCTGGATTTTGGAGAGATGTATGCTGCTGTTTTATAAGAGACTGATTTAAATGGATGGAAAGATTACATTGGAGAATAGATCTGAGAGGAAAAGCTTATAGAGACGACTGTTTGACAAGAAAACAACCAAAGCAGCAACATGTTAAAAACCATAACCATGTAGTTTTAATTGCATGCTATTTATACATTTAACGTGTTTACAGTACATTCATATTTAATGCAATTAGCTGAACTTTAGAGTGCCTTTAGAGTAGACTCATTAAAATATGGTCTGTTGAACTTTCAAATGTACTAGCTTTTATGGTAAATTAAAATACAATGCATTTCAAATGCTGAAGTTGAAGTGCATTTATATGTATAGTACACTCACCGGCCACTTTATTAGGTACCTTTACTAGTACCGGGTTGGCCCCCTTTTGCCTTCAGAACTGCCTTAATCCTCCGTGGCATAGATTCAACAAGACACTGGAAATATAGTGGTCTTCTGCTGCTGTAGCCCATCCGCTTCAAGGTTGGACGTGCTCTTTTAGATACCTTGGTTGTAATGAGTGGTTGTTTGAGTTATTGTTGCCTTTCTATCAGCTGGAACCACTCTTGCAATTCTCCTCTGACCTCTGGCATCAACAAGGCCTTTGCGCCCACAGAACTGCCACTCACTGGATACTTTCTCTTTTCTGGACCATTCTCTGTAAACCCTAGAGATGGTTCTGCATGAAAATCCTAGTAGATCAGCAGTTTCTAAAATACTCAGACCAACTCGTCTGGCACCAACAACCATGCCACATTCAAAGTCACTGAAATCACCTTTCTTACACATTCTGATTCTCGGTTTGAACTGCAGCAGATCCTCTTGTCCATGTCTACATGCCTAAATGCATTGAGTTGCTGCCATGTGATTGGCTGATTAGAAATTTACGCTAACAAACAGTTGGACAGGTGTACCTAATAAAGTGGCCGGTGAGTGTATATTTAAATGTAAATTGATTGTTAATGAAAGGAAGATTATTAAAACAGTTTTCCTTAATATAAACCAAGACATTTAATTTGACAGTGGCGGATCATACTGCTCTGGCGACCCCTAATAAAAAAAGAGGAATATAAGATTATATAATCTGACATTATTACAAAGTGCAGTTTTTAAAGTCTATATTGAACTGTGTTATGAAATGGTCATAAGGTGTAAAGAATCTTAGTAAAGTGGAGTTAGGTTTTACCTATGTATCAACAACTGCAGACATTTTAAAATAGACTTTTAAGATTTGTGCAGTATAGTACTTTGCCCATCATTGCTATATATTGTTTATTGCATTATTATTATTATTATCCATTGTTATTATGGTATATTATGGTATAATAAGAGCGGCGTGGTGGCGCAGTGGGTAGCGTTGTCACTTCACAGCAAGAAGATCGCTTTTGAAGGGTTTCCTCTGGGTGCTCCGGTTTCCCCCACAAGTCCAAAGAGATGCGCTATAGGTGAATTGGGTAAGCTAAATTGTCTGTAGTGTATGTGTGTGAATGAGAGTGTATGGGTGTTTCCCAGTGATGGGTTGCAGCTGGAAGTGCATCCGCTGTGTAAAACGTATGCTAGATAAGTTGGCGGTTCAATCCGCTGTGGCGACCCCTGATTAATAAAGGGACTAAGCCGAAAAGAAAATGAATGATTGCCATAATAATGATATATAATGACATATAGTAAGTGTTTTATATATATATATATTTATACACACATATATACAATGCCCTACAATTTTAAGTTTAATTATATTTAAGTAATTTTAACACACATCAATTCAACTGATTCATCAAGTCAAGTTAAATTTCCAATAACTTAAAAATGTAGGTTGAAATCGGATTAGTATATTAAATTGTTATATTAACATAAAAAAACAAATGTTGTCAGGACTTTTTGATTATATTTCTAGCTGCGGATGCCCTTCTAGCTGCAACCCAGTACTGGGAAACACCCATACACTAACATTCTCTCACACACACACACACACACACACACACACACACACACACACACACACACACACACACACACACACACACACACACACACACACTATGGCCAATTTACCTATAGCGCATGTGTTTGGACTGTAAGGGAAACCGGAGCACCCGGTGGAGACCCTCAACACAGGGAGAACATGCAGATTCCACAAAGAAATGCTAACTGGCCCAGCCGAGGCTCAAAATAGCGACCTTCTTGCTGTGCAGCGACAGTGCTAACCACTGAGCCACCGTGCCGCCATTGTAGATTCTTAATGTATTTTATTTGACAAATATGCCTTGGATATTATATTAGATGTATTAGAACAAATACAATTTCACAGGTAATGTCCTTTTCTCCTCTTATATAAGGGGTTAGCAACATTCTTTGAGATGTCTTATTTTAAGCAAAAACAAAATCCATTCTGGCTTGTGAGTAGATGTTTTTCATTTTTGGATGGACTATTGTACTGCAACACTGTTTTTCATCATATAAAAAATGTAGTTGCAAATGTCTTGAGAGGAGGAGGATTCGACAGTATAAACCGCAGAACTATAAAAAAGGAAAAAGAATGAAGTATTGAAACAATCACTACATGCACTGACTGGTTAAGGCCAGGTAAAAAAAATAACAAGGAAAAAAAAAGAGACTGAAGTCAAACAGCTTGACTGCACTGCCCTTTGAGTCATTTAAATCCATCATGTTAAACCTTTTCACAGACAAACATAAACACACTTTCACACACACTGTAAAGTTTATTCACTGCAAGGCCCTGAACGTGTCAGAAACCAGATTGTCACCTTGCAGATATGAAAGTTTTACAAAAAAAGAAAAGAAAAAAGGATCAGAGGAAACATTGAGTTATTTCCAGATGGTAAGCATCAAGAAGAATATTATAAGAGCCTGTTTAAAAAACTTCAAGTGCACTTATTTTGCTCACCAATTGTACACTAGTGTGAACTTCCATATTGATAAGAAATTATTTGACTTTACTTAATGATTTATAATTTATATTGTTAACTCCCTTGAAATAAATGCAGTTAAATTGTTTTAGTATTACATATTAATTTCTAGTAAAACAACATACTGTAAATGTTACTCTAAGTCCTAATTGAACTGGCATAAAAATATCAGAATGATATATATACTTATATCTCTTAACAGATAATTGCTAATAATAACAAACAAATAAACAAATATTATTTTAGTGTCATATAACATCTGCTTTCCCTTCATGAAAATCTAAATTGATTTTGTATATGCATTTATTTAATTTGACACATATAAAATTGTGTTATCAACATTAAACAAATAGGTAAACCACACACACAAAATTATTATGCCATCATTTACTCATTCTCCACTTGATCCAAACCTGTTTGAGTTTCTTTCTTCTGTTGAAGACACACACACATACAAATACATTTCAAATGTCTACATTTTTTTTCTTTTACCTATGGATGTGAATGGCTACCGGTTTCCAGCATGCTTCAAAACATCTTAATTGTAATGTAATGTAATGTGTATTTATATAGCGCATTTATTGTGTATAGCCATACACCCAAAGCGCTTCACAATCATGAGGGGGGTCTCTCCACACCACCACCAGTGTGTAGCATCCACTTGGATGATGCGACGGCAGCCACAGGACAACAGCGCCAGTGCGCTCACCAAACACCAGCTATTGGTGGAGTGAAGAGACAGTGATAGAGCTAATTCGGTGGATGGGGATGATTAGGAGGCCATGATGGGTATGGGCCGATTGAGAGACTTTGACCAGGACACCGGGGTTACACCCCTACTCTTTACGAGAAGTGCCATGGGATTTATTATGACCACAGAGAGTCAGGACCTCGGTTTAACGTCTCATCTGAAAGATGGCGCCCACTGACAGTGTAGTGCATTAGGACTCACACAGACCACAGGTTGAGCGCCCCCTGCTGGCCTCTCTAACACCACTTCCAACAGCAACCTAGTTTTTCCATGTGGTCTCCCATCCAGGTACTGACCAGACTCAGCCCTGCTTAGCTTCAGTGAGTAACCGGTCTTGGGCTGCAGGGTGATATGGCTGTGGAAATTGTGTTCAACAAGTGGATGGATGGATGGATGATGGATGATTGATGAATGGAAGAAAGGATGGAAAGAATGGAAGGATAGATGGAAGGAAGGAAGAAAGGAAGGAAGGATATATAGAGGTATGGGTAGATGGAAGGGTGAGTTGATGGATGGAAGGAAGGAAGGAAGAATGGATGGAAGGATGAATGGATGGATGGAAGGAAGGATGGATTGATGGATTAATGGAAGATAGATGGAAGGATGGATGATTGAAGGATGAATGAAAGCAAGGATGGACGGAAGGACGGATGGAATGGAAGGATTGATGGAAGAAAAACGGTTAAGAAAAAAGGAAGGATAGACAGATGTATGGGTGGATGGTAGGGTGGGTTGATGGATGGAAGGAAGAAAGGAAGGATGGATGGATGGATGGATGGATGGATGGATGGATGGAAGGAAGGAAGGAAGGAAGGAAGGAGGAAGGAAGGAAGGAAGGAAGGAAGGAAGGAAGGAAGGAAGGAAGGAAGGATGGATGGGTGGGTGAATGGATGGATTGATGGATGGAAGGATGGATGGATGGAAAAAAGGATGGATGGATGGATGGATGAATAGATAGATGATTGGATAGAAGGAAGGAAGGAAGAAAGGAGAGAAGAAAGGAAAGATGGATAGTTAGAAGGAAAAAAAGGAAGGAAAGAAGGAAGCAAGGATAGATAGATGTATGGGTGGATGGTAGGGTGGGTTGATGGATGGAAGGAAGGAAGGAAGGAAGGAAGGAAGGAAGGAAGGAAGGAAGGAAGGAAGGAAGGAAGGAAGGATGGATGGATGGATGGATGGATGGATGGATGGTTGGGTGGGTGGATGGATGGATTGATGGATGATTGATAGATGGAAGGATGGATGGATGGATGGATGGATGGATGGGTGGGTGGATGGATGGATTGATGGATGATTGATAGATGGAAGGATGGATGGATGGAAAAAGGATGGATAGATAGATGATTGGATAGAAGGAAGGAAGGAAAGAAGGAAGGAAGGAGAGAAGAAAGGAAAGATGGATAGTTAGAAGGAAAAAAGGAAGGAAGCAAGGATAGATAGATGTATGGGTGGATGGTAGGGTGGGTTGATGGATGGATGAAAGGAAGGAAGGAATAAAGGAAGGGCGGATGGATTTAAATGTATTTTTTGCCTAAAATATACTGACACATTTGATCATCTTGATCCATATTTACTGAATGAAACATCATTATGCAGAATAAAATTAAAATGGTCACTGAGTGAACTGACTGGCCTCAAAAGACCTCCTGTAAGCCGGAAGTGTAATTTGCAGCATGTGTATTGGCAGCTGTCAGGGAATCGTCACTGGGGTTTTATTGTCTGAGCCCTCGAGCCATAATCCGGACCTTCTCATTGACAGCCGAGGTGTCGGACACAGCTTAAAACCAACAAGGAATTTGCTAAAGACTATCACAACAATTGTAGGTCAAACAAGAGGAAGATTCTTGCCACAAAGCGCCTTTGTAAAAAACAACAACAGCTCAGTGTATGGAGAATAACAATGGCACCAGTAGAGCAAGTGACACTGAACTTCTAATGTGCGCGTAGGAAGCTGCGAAATGTCTTTAAAGTCAGCAGTCTACTGTACATTATTAGCGCGTGATCAAATGGGTTAATGCGAGAGTCTGTGGATCACGTCTCTGGCACTGCTTTAGCTTGAACACATGCGATATTCCCCCAGGGGAAAAAGAATTGAAGTTTCCCAGACTCATGCTTTCACCTTTTCTCCACTGGGAATTCATGTATAACTGAAAGACGCTCATGTATGCAAACAGCAAGCTGTGCTCTGGATGCCAAAACATGATTATACACTCACCTGCCACTTTATTAGGTACACCTGTCAAACTGCTCGTTAACGCAAATTTCTAATCAGCCAATCACATGGCAGCAACTCATTTAGGCATGTAGACATGGTCAAGAGGATCTGCTGCAGTTCAAACCAAGCATCAGAATGGGGAAGAAAGGTGATTAAAGTGACTTTGAACGTGGCATGGTTGTTGGTGCCAGACAGGCTGGTCTGAGTATTTCAGAAACAGCTGATCTACTGGAATTTTCACGCACAACCATCTCTAGGCTTTACAGAGAATATATCCAGTGAGTGGCTCGATTTCTGCTGTGATATTCAGATGGTAGGGTCAGAATTTGGCGTCAACAACATAAAAGCATGGATTCATCCTGCCTTTTATCAACAGTTCAGGCTGCTGGTGAGTGCCATAATGGTGTGGGGGATATTTTCTTGGCACACTTTGGGCTCATTAGTACCAACTGAACATTGTGTCAACGCCACAGCCTACCTGAGTATTGTTGCTGATCATGTCCATCCCTTAATAACCACAGTGTGCCCATATTCTGATGGCTACTTCCAGCAGGATAACACACCATGTCATAAAGCGTGAATCACCTCAGACTGGTTTCTTGAACATGACAATGAGTTCACTGTACTCAAATGGCCTCCACAGTTACCAGATATCAATCCAATAGAGCACCTTTGGGATGTAGTGGAACAGGAATTTCACATGATGGATGTGCAGACAGCAAATCTGCAGCAACTGTGTGATGCTATCATGTCAATATGGAGCAAAATCTCTGAGGAATATTTCCAGCACCTTGTTGAATCTATGCCATGAAGGATTAAGGCAGTTCTGAAGGCAAAAGTGGGTCCAACCAAGTACTAGTAAGGTGTACCTAATAAAGTGGCCGGTGAATTTTATTCTGTTATTTTAATCTTCACTTTATGCATCATACATTTAACACACCTGGGCATGTTCATTGCTGTCATTCCTTGTGTCATTGTGAAAGAGGTGTGTGTGTGTCTGTGTGTTGGTGTGTGTGTACCGTGTGTGGGAGTCTCTTATAACAGCATTGGTCTCACCTACAGCAGTGGACGAGACTGAGCATGCAGCAGCCAGAGCTGAGAACAGCCTGAGGCCAGAGAACATCCACTGCACAGAAACACACTCCACACACACCAGAGAATTTCCCACAGTACTTTAATCAAACCACCATCCATTCCAGTCATTCAGCTTCCCTCACAGATCTGAGTTCATCCACAGCAGGCCCCGCGTGAATGCCTATTTGTGTTCCTTATTTGAACATTTCTGTATCTAGTTTGGGCCAGGGAGATTTCATCAGGAGTTTTAATATTTTATAGCCCCGTTTCTATTTGTATTTCTCAATAAAGGAATACGAAATTAACACAAACATCATCAGATGAAATTTGGCTTTGAAATTTGCATCCGCTTTAATATTGATCAATTTTCATTTGATGGTTTATTGTGATGAAAGTCACGGACATCAAAGCAACACGCAGTGAATAATACCACTAACAATATTTCATAATCAAAAGCAATGTGTTCAGTGTTAAAACTGTTTTTAAGGTAAAATATGTATTTTAACACGGTGGCTCAGTGGTTAGCACAGTCACCTCACAGCAAGAAGGTCGCTGGTTCAAGACTCGGCTGGGTCAGTTGGCATTTCTGTGTGTAGTTTGCATGTTCTCCCCGTGTTGGCGTGGGTTTCCTCCTGGTTCTCCGGTTTCCCCCTCAGTCCAAAGACATGCACTATGGGTGAATTGAATAAACTAACCTGGCCGTAGTGTATGCGTGTGGCTGTCAACGAGTGTGTATGGGTGTTTCCCAGTATTGGGTTGCGGCTGGAAGGGCATCATTCTGCTGCGGCGACCTCTGAAATAGATACTAAGCTGAAGTAAAATGAATGTATTTTAACAAACTATTAATGTACAACTCATAACATACTCTATAAAATTGCATTGCTTGCAAAAAAAGCTTTCCAGTTGTGAATTATCTGCTCATACCAAGCACGACACAGCTTTAAAATGAGGCAAAATCAATTGCAAATTGACATGGAAAAGTGCACAAGTCAGACATTATTAATAAAACATACTCAGTGACTGGTACAGTCCTAGCCACGGAATATACACTAACCGGACACTTTATTAGGTACACTTCGGAATGTAGGATCAGAAATTGCCATCAACAACAGGAAAGCATGGACCCATCCTGCCTTGTATGAAAGGTTCAGGCTGGTGGTGGTGGTGTAATGGTGAGGAGGATATTTTCTTGGCACACTTTGGGCCATTAGTACCAATTGAGCATTGTGTCAACGCCACATTATCCTACCCTATATCCCAATGTTTCCCAACCCTGTTCCTGGAGGCACACCAACAGTACATATTTTAGATGTCTCCCTTATCTGACCCATTAACTTCAGATTTTGGAGTCTCTTGTTATGTCCTGGTTAATTCAGGTGTGTGTGATTAGAAAGTGAGCCTTCACACCAAAAACACTGCTATATCCTACCAGTCTTATTTACTGAAAAGGGCAAAGGGGCGTCAAAGTGCAATTCCATAACAGCCCGGATGGGCGTACAAACATATGCAGGTGATTCTAATGACAATGCGCAAATTAATGAACACAGACGCAGCAGCTCATTGTCATAATTTCCAACGCAATCTACCAATAGCAGTGCAAATTAGGACAAAGTTGATGAGAATCAGGTGCAGGTAATCAACTAACAATGCAGGTGCTGAATGGGTTACGGCATGCTTTTTTGGACATTAAATAATAATGCAAACATCAGTAAACTCATTATCCTTAGGCTTAGTCGCTGATTTATTAGGGGTCACCACAGCAGAATGAACCACCAATCACTCTGGCATATGCTGGGAGATGCCCTTTCAGCCAGTACTGGGAAGCACTCACACACTTCAATTCACTTATTCAATTCACCAATAGTGCAAGTCTTTAGACTGTGGGGAAAGCTGGAGCATGCGGAGGAAACCCACACCAACACAAGGAGAACATGCAAACTCCACACAGAAATGCCAGCAGGGACTCCAACCAGCAACCTTCTTGCTGTGAGGCAACAGTGCTAACCACTGAGCCCCCGTGCCGCCCCAAACATTAACAAATCCCATAAATAATATGTCTGAAATGGAAACTACTACAAATGAAGCCATCTGCCTAAAATACAGTCCAACAATTTTTATCAGTCATTTTTCGGCTTGTATTTAATAAAGCCTGACTTTTGTGTGTGTGCAAGCAGAAAAGCGCCACTTAATTGGAATAACTACAGCAGTCGCCATCATTGATCTCGTATGACGTAAGACCTTGCGATGACATATGGTGGCGGGTAGGGATGCACCAATACCGTTTTTTGGAACCAATCTGATCCCGATACCAAAATTCTGAATATTGACCGATACAGACCCGATCCTGTGCTGTTTTTTTAAGCATAATACAGTTTCTACAGTTCTGATGATAAACACAATAATATATCTTCTTTAGTAAAAACAACAGACCTATTGACCTTACTCTTCAATGCGGAAGTGCGCTCGTTTTTGCGATTGTTTTAGAACTTCCGATTCAGTTGCCTATGGGAGAAATGACTAGGAATAATAAACGGCTGAAAACGGTCAAACTACTTGCTCTACAAACAAGTGTTTGCATGATTATATAGACAAAATAGAATAATATAATAGGAAAACCTCAGTTTGCAACATCAAGCAGCAGAACGAGCTGTTTTTAACATCTAAAAATGAATGGAAGTGAATGAGACCGGAAGTCTCGTGCCAAAATTATTCAAATGGCTGCGCCCGCTCGTACGCGGACAATAAGGTGAATAGGCCTACTTTATATGACAGATGACACAATCTAACTAAACATGATGCTTGCTGTAAACTAGCCTACATTATTTGAGCATTCATTACGACATTGATAGGATCTGTTGTGGTCCAGCATATGATTCCTTTTTTAATATTGAGATTTTTCTTTGTAATGGGTTACCACTATTCACTCTAATCGTTGGTAAAATAACCAGCCTTTTAGCAAAGCCTGATATTTTCCTGTAGGTTTGACGCAGACTAAACTAAACTGTCTGAGGCCAGTTTTACTTAATAAACATTCCCTCATAAACAAACGCAGTTTGAATTATGAATGAATGGAGAATGATTGACAGGTGCAGCGGAGGGAAGCGCTGAAGTTAATATAAATTTACCCACTTGAATATTCAACTGTACTTCACATTAAACTATAGAATGGTTTCAGAACATTTGGGATATACAGTAGTAGGCCTACATGACAACTTTCTAGTGCCTTATAATAGGCTACCTTCATGGCTTTTGTTGGCTTACAGATTACACAGAATATAGCACATGCACAAGATCGGATTTGGATCGGTACCAGCTGACTAATACCCGATCCAGCAAAAATATGTGGTATTGAACCGATATCCGATCCAAGTATCGGGATCGGTGCATCCCTAGTGACAGGTGGGTGCGGGTGTAGTAGTGGTGTGCCATTTCTTTGGGGTAAGTTTGCCTTTTCCCCATATTGTGATGTACATTCAATTGAAACGGTCCTAAAATGAGAAAATAAATGTAGGGAGGTGTATGATTTTGTCATTTGGCAACTGATCAGATTGTTAAAAATAGAGGAAAGTGAAGGAAAATTGATGAATGGAAGAAAGCAGGGCAGAAACAAGACAAACACTAATAGCCCCGCCCTAAATGACTTATAGTCCCACCCTAAAGGCAGTACATGTGACCAGAAATGAAGAAAAGTCATTTATTTGTCTTAGGACATGAAAAAAACAAAACATTCAATCATCATCATCTTTAATATTCTCTCTTTCTCTCACACACACACACACACTGCATTGACAATGTTGTTTAATAGTGTTTTAAAAATAAGAAGAGCAAACTTTAGATTTTTGCATTTTGAACAATGCATAATTTAGGAGTAAATGGGAGCAAAGTGTACAAAGAAAATATTACACTCAACATTTCCCACCACCATAGACCTGAACTGTTGATACAATGCAGGAAGGATCCATGTTTCCATATAATTTAGGCCACATTCCAGCCCTACCTTCTGAATGTTGCAAGAAAAATTGAGACTCATCAGACCAGGCGACCTTTTTTGTTGTTGTAATAAGCTGTTATTTGAGGTACCGCTGCATTTCTATTATCTCAAACCAGTAATTTTCACTCATAGAACCGCAGCGCTCTCTTAATAAATATGTTGAGTTGCCGCCGTGTGATTGGCTAATTAGATATTTGTGCTAACAAGCAGTTGAACAGGTGTACTTATGAAAGTGGCCAGTGATTTGCAATTGTTAAAGTTGCGTTGTTTACATTTTTTTTCTGCCTTGGGCTCTAAAATATATATCTTTATCACAGTGCCTGCCATCACAGGTTTGAAAACACAAAGCAGAGCATGAGAATATTGCATAAAACATTGGCGAATAAAGAACGATTTTCATCCCATCTGTTCAAGAGAATCAAATCAACACTTGCTAGTGGGATATATTAATAATATAAATGAATGTTTCACCAGCAGGGCTCCTTTTTGTCTTAGTAAATGATTTGCATGAGGTGGGAGTCTGTTGTTTGGGAACCCATTTGTGTGGGAAAGTTCTAGGAGATGAGTGTATACAATCATTTTGAGAATGGATTTTTTGCTCAAGTATGTTTCAGAATTATTAAAACATCATTTAAGATGCAGGTGTGGGTTGAGATCAGTCCACCGGCTTTTTAATTAAAAATGTAAAGACATTTATTTATTAAATGTTTATTTAATAATAATATTTTTAAATAATTAATTTATTTATTCAGTAAGTGTGTTTTCATTGTGATTGTTTTTAACATTTATATTATATATTTAAATCATTGTATCAGACTTAACATTTGTAGAATTGATATTCGTAAAAATATGTGGATTAGGGCTGCACAATATATCGCTTCAGCATCGATATCGCAATGTCCGCATCCCCAAGTCACATTGCAAGATTTACAATGTTGAGTCTGAATTACAGTTGACCGGGAGGCTAGAGAATTGTATTTAATTATTGATTTTCATACAAAATGTTTACGATTTATGCAACAAAAAAACTTTTTTCTTAGAATTTTTGTCTTGTTTCTTATCCAAACATCTACTTTTCAAAGCAAAAACAAGACTATAGTTTTGCTTGTTTTAAGGAAAACTTGAAAACAAAACAATATTTTTACTTAATCTAAGTATTTTTGGACATTTGGACTAGAAACGGGACAAAGCACAGTAAGAAAAAATGTTTTTATTGTGATTATTCAATTTCTGTACCTGAATCCTGTTATACTCTATAGAAAACCATCAAATAGTGATGTTCAAACTATCTTATCAAAATATCCCATATCGCAATATTCATCGCAGAATAAAAAAATATCGCAATATCAGATTTTTTCAATATCGTGCCACCCTAACGTGGATGGAAACAAAGCCTTTTTTCACTGAGAGTATAAATAAAGAGAATTAAAAATGCTTACAAATTTTTTACTTTATTTGCAGAATTAAATTGTTACATAACAATCACAACAAAATAAACATTGTTTTTCTTATTGAGTCTATGCAAGATAGAGTTTAAGGGTGCTTAGTTTGGTTCATTTGGTCCGGACCAAGGGCAACAAATAATACATTGTAGCATTTTCTGCCATCTTTGGGTCGTTTTCACACCACACTGATTGCTTTGGTCCGAACCAGTTGAAAAGAGCTATGACTGCGCTGGCTGATTGTATCCCTGCTCATAGTATACTATATAGCCTGTATACATCAATTTAGACAAACTATAGAGTTCGAGAATGAAGTGCGGCTGTGGCTGAAAAACAATGTTTTAACAGCGGCATTGTAAACGGCGAAGGAGCATAGCACATCACTTCAGGAGAAGGCGTGAAGTAATTTTGCTAAACTGTGACATGGTCATCTTCCGGAAATATTACCAACGATCCATCAGGTAATGTTTTTCCCCCTCTCTCATTCTGTTGGTAAAGCGCTGTCAACAAATACTTTTCCTCCACATTCCATTATGCACAGTGCATCGGCCTACGCCAGCTGGATTAGTCCAAAAAGGTGCAGTACTTTTTGCCTACTGTTTTAGTTCGGATCATATTCTTACCACAAACGAACCGCTCCAGGGTTACACTAAGGACAATTTAGCCTACCCAATTCCCCTATACCACATGTCTTTGGACTGCGGGGGACACCGGAGCACCCAGGAGGAAACCCACACCAACACAGGGAGAACATGCAAACTCCACACAGAAATGCCAACTGACCCAGCCGAGGCTCGAACCAGAGACCTTCCTACTGTGAGGCGATCGTGCTACCCACTTTTCTTTTCATATGAGTGCTTACTAAATTGCTGATGCCTCTTTTTTATAGTTTTTTTTCATTTCCCAGCCTTTATATCTTCAAGTTAAACAATCCACAAGCAGCGAACAGGAGCAAATAAACATCCATGAATTGTCCATTACCATAGGGTTTGTAGGACACATCACTCCGCACTCCCTTTTCCAGACAAATGAGCCGTCCAGGTGGAGACAGAGTTACATGTCTTCTTAATTAATGTGCTCTGATTAGATCCATTAACGGCCACTGAGTAAACTAATCACCGCATAATGCATGGTGTCGTTTTGCTTAACTGCCCATTTCGTATTCTTCCCCCGTCGTGGCAAATGTCATTATTTTTTAATAGACTCGTGAAAAATAATGTTGTGTCAGGAGTAAGGATTTTCTTTTTCTTTTTTTGCTCATTGTAAGCATGTTTCACAGGCAATTGATTGTCACTGTCCATTACTGTGTGGACACGCGAGCGTACATGCAGATGAGTTGATCAGATGGCTCAATGTCCCCCGCCTGACAAAGACAATAATGTCACAGCAACAGAGATCAGATATTGAGCTTATAGCACAATGCTGTGATGCATCGCGTCGCGTTTCTGTTCTGCCAGTTATGCAGTAATGGCTGACAGTTATTTATTTATATTATTTCTATGGCTATAATGTATGTATTCTGCTTTAATCAGTTTAGAATTCACTATATAAGATGAACATAACGAAATGCACAATAGATATGAGTCACAAATTTTTATATACTAGGTATACACTCACCGGCCACTTTATTAGATATAGTTTACTAGTACCAGGTTAGACCCTTTTGCCTTCAGAACTTCCTTAATCCTTCGTGGCATAGATTTAACAATGTACTGGAAATATTCCTCAGAGATTTTGCTCCATATTGACATGATAGCATCACGCAGTTGCTGCAGATTTGTCAGCTGCACATCTGTGATGTGAATCTCCCATTCCACCACATCCCAAAGGTGCTCTATTGGATTGAGTTCTGGAGACTGTGGAGGCCATTTGAGTACAGTGTACGCTTTGTCATGTTCAAGAAACCAGTCTGAGATGATTCACGCTTTATGGCGCGTTATCCTGCTGGAAGTAGCCATCAGAAGATGGGTACACTATTATCATAAAGGGATGGACATGGTCAGCAACAATACTCAGGTAGGCTGTGGCGTTCACACAATGCTCAGTTGGTACCAACAAAAATACCACATACTTAAAGGGATAATTCACTCAAAATTACAATTTACTCACAATTTACTGACCTTCAGGTCGTTCCAAACCTTTATGAGTTTCTTTATTCTGTTGAACCCAAAAGAAGATTTTTGGAAGAATGTTGAAAATGAGTAACCATTGTCATCCGTAATAGGGAAAACAAATACTGTGGATTAAAATGTACTGAATTTAACATATTTTATAATATCTTTTTTCATGTTCAACAGAAGAAAAAGTCAAACAGGTTTTGAACAATTAAAGGGTGAGTAAATGATGACAGAGTTTTCATTTTTTGGTGTACTATCCTTTTAAATGCGAACTGAATGTTATATTTTCAGCTATGGTAATTGCAGTGAAATCATAATATATTTAACTTTATATTAAATGAAACCTAAGAACTTAAAAGTGCACCATTTTAAGCACATCTTGTAAAGATCTACTTAAAATGGGAAAGTTTTATGACAAGCATTTATATTACAATTACATATAAGCCTATATTTAACATTAGCTCTGTTTAAACGTGTATATCATGAATGTCATTTGTAATGGTGATGCAGTTAAGTAGAATTTTATTTAACACATTTTGTGTGTGTTTATATATATGTTCATATAAATGAATGAATGAATGTATGAGTAAATAAATTTATTTTAAATGCATTTACATACGTATAAACAATATTAAATGCAAGAAAGTGCCTACTTAAATTATTTAAACAGCTTTTGTGAAGAAAAAAAGTCGAAATAAAGATTAAATAATGTTTAATCACTGTATTAAACAGATATGGCATATCATATACTTATGCAAAAAAATTGATAACACTTATTAAATCACATATAAAATAAGTGAGCATGAAAAATATCAAAACATTGGTTTAAAGCATTGTGGCAAAGTATAAAGATTTGAGATG
The DNA here is from genome assembly GCA_903798195.1 of Danio kyathit. Classification (NCBI taxonomy): domain Eukaryota; kingdom Metazoa; phylum Chordata; class Actinopteri; order Cypriniformes; family Danionidae; genus Danio; species Danio kyathit. Next base: position 5,329,590 of record LR812542.1, read on the forward strand.
ACAAACAAAAATGTGTTGGGGATGCAGTGGGAACCTTATAAATTATTTAATTTAATTTAAATCATTTATATAATTAATTTTATTTTATTACAATAAAATAATATTTTGGGGGGATATATATAAAATAAAGAAACAAAGAAACAAACAAACAGGACACATACGCTTACAGAAGAATGTCCATTTGTATCACTACTAGAGCTGCATGATTCTGGCTAAAATGAGAATCGCGATTTTTTGCTTAAAATAAAGATCACGATTTTCTCACGATTCTGTAGATGTAAAAGAAAGGTTCATATGAGTCGGCTATTATTATTGTTATTTCAGAATACAACTATTCATAATTCTGATGTTGAATTATTGTGTTTAAGACATATGCTTGCAATCTGTCATTGACAACATTATTAGACCATTTTTTTCAGACATTTGTCATTATCAGATTTCCTCTTGCATTATATTCAACATTATATAGGCTAGATTAGTTATACTGACACTGTTAAACAGTTATTCTCATGCACAACACTCTGTGTTCGCTATGAAAGAAAAACATAATAAATGCTTGTCGTAATCATAACTCTAAAATGCGATATGATTATTTAATGATGTGCCTGCTTTCGGTTTCATTTTTGCTGCTAAGCTGCAAACGATTGCTCTGTGCCACAAACTGAATGTTATTTACAACTTTATTACCTGTTGTTCACAGCCTATGCAAGTTCTGTTTACTAAAGTGGGCATCATTCACAGGCGCGCGACCGCCCTCTCTGTGGTAACAGCTCACGACACGGTCAGCTCACGTCACGTGTGTTTTTGCGGCCGTGAATACATCATTACATGAAGTCAGAAATGACATTTGTGGGTGAATTATACCTTATAAATACAGTATGTGAGTCTTTTAATACCATTTGGAGGTGTTTACGTTGCTGAACATTGTATGTAAAACAACGTGAAGACTTGTGCGGACGCCTTTGCTTTTTTCCTGAACTTGAAAATATGATTGGCAGAATCGTATAAATGCTGGATTAAGATCGTCTTGGGGGTCGAATCGAGATCGCGATCTTTTTACGATTAATTGTGCAGCTCTAATCACTACAAGAGTTTCATTTATAGTTTACAACTGTGTTAGATATTTCCTTCATCTTTATGTAGCATTGGATGCATCTACAACTGTGAGGAGAAGAAATGTAAAAATAACAGCCTGCAAGATCTGATTTCTGTCAATGCCCCACAGAGACAGTGACCACGCACACACACACACACCCGCCTCTACAAATTAAGAATGGCACAACTCAGAAATAATGGGCTGCAGGCACTCAAAATTGTTTTCTGTAAATGCGTGGTAACATCAACAGGATACCTGATATCCAATTGCGGAGAGAGTCTGTCAGTAATCACATTACGATTAATACCATTATGATGATTCATTCCGCCGAAACATATGTCCACCGTTTAAACGCAGCCTTTTACCATTTGTCTGCATCAAAGTTGCAGAACGGGATATCGCAGCCTTACCGTTATCACTTATCTTCAAAATGACATGCCGAATACATCAAAAATATGACCACATGGCTGAGCACAGATCAGATCTTCAGGATCATTTTCATCCAGGGATACAGAAACCCATAATAGCCCTGGAAAAAAAAGGCAGACATCCCAGTTACCATATCTGGGATCAATTTCTTCAGATATATCAGATTTATATTTTATATATATGCCGGTAATCCCCTAGTGTATACTTTGAAGTGTAAAATATGCCCTCAGCCACAACTTGGCACCGAATCCAATTGTCTGACTGCTTGGGTGAGTGATTTTTACCTGAAGTAAATTACGTAATAAATGGAGCGAGTCGACAGTGTCTTTGCATCCCTCACTGACCTCAGATAAGCCGCGCTTTCGGTGATTTCAGGAGGACCGTTTGATCATGATTGTGACTTACACTCAACTAAACCAATTTAATGTCAAAATATTATTTTTCCGCTTGGCTTGACGTGAGGCCAGAGGTTCGGTTCTGACATTCATAGGGAAATTTTTTAAATCAAGTCAAACTATAGCAATGCACCGTGTTATTTGTATACACAGTGAATGTGTGTGTGTGTGTGTGTGTGTGTGTGTGTGTGTGTGTGTGTGTGACCGCTTTAAATGAAGGTTATATATTTGTAAATGCATGTTTATTTTATACAATGTAAATAATAAATACATAATTCATTAGTTTTCCTTTGGCTTAGTCTCTATTTCAGAGGTCGCCACAGCGGAATGAACCACTAACTATTCTGGCTTATGTTTTAAGCAGCGGATGCCCTTCCAGCTGTTACCCAGTACTGGGAAACACCCATACACTCTCACATTCATACACTATGGCCAAATTAGTCAGTTCAATTCACCTATAACACATGTCTTTGGACTGTGGGGTAAACCGGAGCACCTGGAGGAAACCCTGGCCCAACCGGGACTCGAACCAGCAACCTTCTTGCTTTGGGGCAACAGTGCTAGCCACTGAGCCACCGTGCCACCTAAACACACTATTACACTGTAAAAAATGCTGGGTTCCACACAATTCCTTCATTTTGTTCCAACAAACATTGATTAAGTTAACTTAATGCTACAAATTTAAATAGATTGAATATAAAACAACTGAGTTGTCGCCCCAAAAAACTTAAGGATTATGTTGTTTCAACTCAGTTTAAATAAGTAGTTTAAACAAGTGACAACAGTCATTTTTTATAATCTAAAATGGTTGTTAGGATGTTCTGGAGTGATTGCTATAGGGTATTTCTATGTGGCTGCTATACAGTATTCCTGAATGGATGTTAAGGGACTGTTCACACAGAACGCATTTTTTCTTTCCAATGCAGTGTTTCCCCTACCATTATATAAGGGGGGCGCGCTGCCCTCCCAACGGCTGTACCCGCCCCCCTTGAAGCCACGTTAATTGTATTATCTATATAGCGGCAGATCACAACTTTTTTTAATAAACAAGCTAAATAGCCATATGTAATATCTTATTTACACAACAGCATGTCATTTCTGTTCTGCGCTCGCGTCACTGCAGCTAAAATATACACAGATGCAGATCCCAAGTCTCTCGAAAGTTCCGGGAGTCTCCCGCAAATGCATAGAGACTCCCGGATGCCCGCAAACGAATGATAATCTCCCGGAAATTTCGCGTCTCCTGCCCGGTCCTCAAATACGTCCCGCATCCCTCCCCGCTCTTCAGATACGTCACATCCCATGCTGTGATCTTTGATGCGAGCGGAGCTATCTCCTAGTATCTATTGTCTAGTTATGACCTCTCCCAGAGGCTCTGCGTGTCTTCCGCAAATTCATACCGGCTCTGTGATCCCCCAAAATACCCGGAAATCATGGCGACGAGAGTGAATGAGCAAGTGAACAGATCGCGAGAGGCACAGTGATGCATTGTTTGTAATTTTTCTGTGGCGGTTCATTCTGCTTTGGTGACCCCTGATAAATAAGGCACTAAGCTAAAGTAAAATGAATTAATTAATTATTTTCTGTAAAGGTGCTTCTGGCCATGACATGTTCACATCTGAATTTTTATAAGAGACATGTTTAATAAATGTCTCAATAAATGGGCCTGACATTTCTGACTTTCCATACCAAGAGGCTCAGGAAATGTTCTTCCAGAAGCCCATAAAGATACACTGCAGTGACAAAAGCTGCACAGTTTGTGAAAAAATATATATAAAATAAATGTTAATTTATAATTTACATACAGTTGTACAGTTCAAATAGTTGTTCAGTTATTTACTGCTGTCAATAAAGACCATGACTCCTTGTGTCAGTGTGAGTCTGAACAGCCACGCTGCGTTGGGCCGCGTCGCGCCGTTGAGTAGTCAACATTTGAAGTGGACCATCACTTTTCATGAAAGTTGTCCTAAAACCATCCAACAACATTCATCGTTGTCTTATCTGAACTTTGTAAAAAGCTTTTTGATCCACTTCAAATGTTGACCACTGTAGTTGCTCTTTTGTTCTGAATGGTTGCTAGGTCATTTCTATGTGTATGTAAATAGTTGCTAAGGTTTGACTTTCCTAAGTGATCTGCAGTGTGGTTGCTAAGGAATTCTAGTTGGTTTCAAAGATGTTGCATGTTTAACACGTGCTAGGGTGTTATATGTGTTTGCTATAGGACGTTTCTAAGTGGCTGCTATACAGCGTTCCTAAATGGTTATGAAGATGGTTATTAAAATTGTTGTATGCTTGCTAGTGAATTTATTTGGTTGCTAGGAAAGCATTTACTATACAGTTTCTAGGTTGTTCTGGTGGTTCTGAATATGTTTTATTTTTTAAGTTGTTTGCAATATAGTAACTAAGAAATTCACTTGTTAAGTCGTGATGTATCGGTGACGTATGGAATACTGTTTCTGGGTCCATGCCGCTACTCATTTGAATTGAGAAAATATTCATTTATGACCACGTTTTAGTCATATCACACTTTAAAGTGAATTTTATATGAAATCAGTGTACACAACAGTCTCTGGCCTTGCTGCATCACAAATACCAACATTTTAACAATTTATAAAAAAATGTATCACTTTCTGGCCATCGGATATTAGGCATGGATATTGCGACCGTGATTTTCTAAAGTATTACATCGCTTTGTAAATGTTAATTATTATCATTTGATGAGTCTCCCCATACAGTTTGACATAGCACTCGGACCCAGAAGCCACTCAGAAGATACTCTAGTGGGTTGCTAAGATGTTTTATGTGGTTTGTAACACATTGCTAAATGGTTGCTAGCGTGTTATGCTATAGGACATTAAGGGTGCTTTCACACTTGGTTCAATTGCCTGGACCGTACCCAAGTTCGATTGTCCCCCCTTGCCACCTTCTCGGTTGGTTTGTGTTCACACTGTCTTTTTTCCTTCTGAACCCCGGTACGCTTGCGTCATAGAGCTGCTGTTTTGTTTACGGCTGTTGCTAGGTGACAGTCACGAAAGCAAAGCGCCAAAATGGAGACTTCCGCACATCGCGGTCGATTTGCTTTTACTGAATCATAAGTTTTGGACATACAGAAAGCGACTCGCATCTGTCTGCTGCAAAAATATTATAAACATTCAGAACATCACACAGTGTCTGCAGAAGCTGTTTCTGGAGGAGACAAGCAGACATCACTGTGTATCACTGTGCTTGGCTCATTCCCGCTAAAGGTACAATACGTGGCGCACATACACACACACACACACACACGAATGAACGTTATGAAAACGATAGTTTGTTGTACAGTTGCCGGTTCACTTCCGCTATTTGGTACGATTGCATTCATACCAGAAGTGAACCGTACCAGAGTTCGCATGAACCGTACCCCAGACCACCTCTTTCAGGCGGACTCGGGTACGGTTCACGGGTGCGCACCCGAGTTAAGAAAACACGTTCACACTAGCTAAACGTACCGTACTATGACGTCAAACGAACCCGGGTGGGGACCAAAAGTGCTAGTGTGAAAGCACCCTTATTAACATGAAGAGCATGCCTAACTATGGAGATGAGAGACGATTCAATACATATTTACTTTGGTGCAGATCTTAAATCATATCTATTTGAACTGGAATACACAAAAGTTAGCCAATTATCAGGCATTGTATAATATCATTGTGGCTGCTGCAGCCATGGTAAGGCAGCAAAATTCCTTATAGTTCCTAGTTCCTAGAACTTTTCCTAGAACTTTTCAGAGTCCTTCTATCTAGTGCAGGATGTAACTACAAAACAGTCAGGCTTTAAATAGAAAAAAAGTGATCAAAACTGGTTGGTCATTTTTGAGCAAGATGCCAATAGTCTAATCTGATTGAATGATCTACGCTAAGCTAAGCTAAAAGTCCTCTCGCCAAACTAAGAGATCGGCTGAATGGAATAAAAACGGTAAGAATAAACTGTTTAACTCCCTAGTCAAAAAATGAGCATATTTTCATATAAAAGTGGAGTTTTCCTTTAAGAAATTGCATCTAGTTATAATGTGTTTATCTTTAAATATCGCAATACTGCTTTCTAAACAGCTATAAACCCTTGCTGCTTTACATGATATTGCATTGGACACAGAATGAGCCAGACTCTCTGGGTATGTTGGGTAATATCTACCGCATGCATGCATGATTCATTTCTTCTTCCACCTATACAGAGTTTATAAGAAGGAAGGCTGTGAACCCTACAGGGCTACAAGAGTGAAGCGTTGAGGGAGATGTGTTCTGCTGTGCATCTGTGAGATAAATACCTCCCTGGCACCGAAGCCACTCGCTCTTGATTTATTTTGCTTCCCTTTTTTCCAAGGCAATCCAATAGACAACGCTCATAGCTAAGAGGGGTGTTGTGGATAAACAAAAGACGTGCCCTCTTTTATTAGCGAGACACAGCGGCAGTCAATAAAGCTAAGATGTTTTGACTGGAGGACGGATCTTCATACACGTGTTGTCTCAAAGCAGAAGCCTTTTATGTAGCTGTCAGAGGGGAACCGCTCAATGCCGCTAAGGGGATTACAGCACACAAAGCATGAAAACATGAAAAATGATATGTGGATATGCATTGAAGCCAAGTGCCCTTTTGTCTGCACACCCGCTGGGACAGTAAATTGGGGGGTGACTGGTAGTAGAATTGGGGGACGCTGGATTTCGTGTATGAAATGGTAGTTTGGTCTTGGTTTTAACAGCAGGCGACCTTCGATATAAATATTAACAGACACAACAAGAGCTGGAATGTTTTTCAAAGTCAAAGTTTTTCCCCCTTCTTGTTCACAGATAAGATGAATAAACAACGATTGTTTCAATGATGGAACCAAATAAGTTTCAAATGTCCCTAGAGAATGTATATGAAATGTCAGCTCAAAATACCCCATAAATAATGTTTCATAACTGTGCCTTTAAGGCTTTGATCCTAATTATGCCATTTTAGTGACTGTCGCTTTAAATTTAAATGAGATCTTTTCAAAAGAGGGCGGCGCTACAAATGCCTGTGTGTCAGCATAGTGCCAGATTCAAAAACAAGACTAACGTCCTATGCTAATGAGGGAGAGGTGGTCACTAATGAGCGGGGCTTTCCCCCTCTGATGACACGTACAAAGTCAATCAAAGTATTTATGCAGACTGTTTTTATTATTTTGATTATAAAAAATAAAATTAATAAATTTTTACCACTATAAACTGGTTATATTCACAGACTGTTGCCACACAAGTGTGTTTAAACCCCTTATAAAAGTGATTTCCGTATAATAGGTCCCCTTTAAAGTGTCTTGTTACATGTTCCATGTACTTACTATAGTAATTACAATAAATTATGCATAATTGCATGCGACTAACCCTAAACCTAATCCACATTCTAATCCTAATTATATAATAAGTGCATGTAATTACCTAATATTACTCAGTAGTAAATGAATAGGTACACTTTAGCAAGGATACCTTCAAATAAAATGTAACCAAGATGATTGATAATGCTTGCTATGCTTTATTTTAATCGGTTACCAAATACATTTTAATTCAAATATGAGTTAAATGTCTTGTTTATTCCAGACTAGATTAAGCAGTCGAAAAAAGCAATTTCTATTCTTAACTAAATGCATAAAAAAGGCTCATTGTTCATGCGTTTTGGTTGTTCATTTAAATGACAAAGGAGTTTTGGTGGCCTGAAAACACAAACTTTTGAAAACGGTTTGAAACATTTTGTAAACAAATGTGATGTCATCTCCTGTAAATTACCAGATTACCTCAATCACATGAGAAGTGTTTGAAAGACTTTACAAGAAGTTTTTACAACACTGCAAATCTTGAGAAATTGAGGTTCACACTAAAAAACAAATCTGTAAAATAACAGACAACACAGTTAATTTACATTTCCAACCCAACAATATATATTTTCAAACTCTAAAAATGTTGGTGAAAGCCACAGCTAATTTTCTAGAAGTTATAAAAACAGAGATCAAGGTCTCTTAATGCAATTTCAAAGGGTTTAAATAAAACAAGGTTAAACTGCTGTAACTATTAATACAGACAATTTCAGTTACGCCAGAAGGAGAGTATAGTTTCTAGAACTGTGTCCATCTGTCTAGAACACAATGTAGCTACAAAAGACAGACTTTTTGAGAGAGATGCTAATGGTCTAATACAATTCAATGATCGATGCTAAGCTAGGCTAAAGGTGCTCCCACCAGACCCAGAGATTGGCTGAATGTATAAAAAAATGGTGAACTCAACTGTTTGACTCTAGAGTTGTCACTATTAAGACAGACAATTTCAGTTGCATTTAAATTTACAATGTAAAACCCAAAAAGTTAAGGTAACTCAAACAGTTTGAGGAAACCGATCGCAACAAACCATTTAGGTTCAAAAAATAATCCTAATGAGTACTGAGAACTTAATCCATTTGAGTAAACGAAGCAATTTGAGCACAGTAAAACCCAATAAATGAAGACAACTCAAACCTAGAGAGTTCTGTAAAACCCAATATATTAAGGCAACTTAAACCGGTTGAGAAAACTGATTGCTACAAACCATTTGAGTTAAAAAACTAATCTATATGAGTACTGTGAACTTTCTCAATTTAAGTTGAAGTAATGAGGTATTTAATTAACTCATTACTAGGGCCAGACGGAATCTGCAGACGTTCTTTGCAATTTCTGCTGAGAATTTTGGTAAAAATCTGCGGATTTCTGCTGAATTATTTTGGGAGTCTCATAACTAAAACCTTAATATGTGAAATATGTGTGATTTAAAAACTGAATAAATTCAGATTTACACACATTTACTCAAGTAAATAAACAGAATTAATGATGGGCTAAAAATCTGCGGAATTCTGCACGCGCAGATTCCGTGTGGGCCTACTCATTACCTTCAACACTGAGTTCAAAACTCTTTTCAAATGAGTAGAATTAACTTTCAGTCATTTTTGAGTTAACTACTTAAGTTAACTTTCATTTGATAAAGTTGACTGTTGGGTTTTACAGTGTAGTAATTTAGCAGACACTTTTGTCCAAAGTGACTGTCATGATCACCAGCGATCTAACCCTCATAGATAGCTGAAGAACTTCACTGCCACCATAAAGAACTACACATCCTGTCAAGCAACACACACACACACACCCACACAACTGTTCCTGTTTTCTGTTGTTTACACACACACGCACACATGGATGGGAGCTGCTCATGAACCGATTAGATAGACTATATATACAGCACACAAACACACAGGCAATATGCATTCTTCAGCGTTCTTATGTCCTCGTGTTCTAATGTAACATCATTATTAAATGCCAAAGCTCAAGACCGCGAGAACGGAGGACGTGTGAAAGTTCCCAGATGTGTTCTTGATATCGAGGATGCGTCGATGCAGACTTCAGTGCAAAGCTCGCTCAAGAAGTCCCAGAAGTCACATAGTCCCTGAATAAAGAAGGTGGGAAGGCAGCATTTTATTTATCTTTATTAATAAAGTTCAGAGACATAACTTACTTGTCTTAGGAGTTTCCCTAAATGAAACGATGAAAGTAAACATTAATATGAAAATATTAACTCTCCCGAGTTCATTCTTCCGAGGTAACTCGGCAAGACCGCTCTCTACAAGAACACAAGCCTGTTCTGCATTCTTGGAATTGAGAAACAGCCACAGACTTTGCTGAGTCTTGTTATACTGTTTGTGACATTACGATACGTTTTCCATTGTCTAGCCTAGCCGTGTTTTGACCCTTTGCCTTGCTCTCTCGTTTTGATTTCTTGCTGCCTGTACCGACCATTCGCCTGTTTATTGACCACGACTGGATTCCCTGCATGCATCTGTTTGCCCCTGTTTGCCACTGCTTGCCTGACCAATCTCATAATAAACCTGCATTTGGATCCTCAACTCTGTTGTCAGCGTCCTTCGCATTACAGACCTAAAAATAAAACATTTATTTATTTATTTGTTTATTATTTTATTTATTCATTTATGTATTTATTTATTCATTTATTTATTTAAGAGTTATTTAAAAATATTATTAATAGTTGTATAAAATTTATAAAAATAAACATTCACGCAACTTTTTATTTTACCATGTTGGGGTGTTTTTTTACTTAAAGCCCAACCGTAAAACCTACATTACTGTGAACTTCCAATATACAGTGAAACATCCAATACATACCATATTTGGCCAATTTTACGGATCACAAACTAGCATTGTTATAGCATTAGTATTGTTTTTTTTCTTCTTCTTTGTTTTGATTAACAAGACAACCAGAGCAGATTTCCAGATGGAGAAACTATTATTAAAAGATTGCTTAAAATGCTAACCAAAGCACAGAAAAACATAGGATTTTACGGATATATTGTTGTATTTGGTCTAAACATCAGCTTGTGAGTAGCTAATTTTTTTAGTGCCTTTACAGTGAAAAGTAAATTTTAAACAGCCCCCCCCCCCCCCCCCCCCCCCCCCCCATAAAAAAAAAAAAAAAAAAACTGTAGGAGATGCCGTACTTTAGCTTGTACACAAGTCTGCAATTGCATGATGCCGGTGGCCCATTCTACACTTCCTCCATTGTTCTTGCACAGTAATTCCAAACACACCTGCAATCCTTTCCTTCCTGTATCACAATTCCCACAGTTCAACTCGGAGGGGTTTGAAAGGCCGGGCACAATGATGTAATTACTTTTCCAGGTTCCCAGGATGGCCTGAAAGGAAGGAAAACACTGCACCATAGCGAAAGAGGAAAAGCCTTGCTCCGAGCTTTTAAAAGCGGAGGTCTTGACGCCGAGGTTTCAGGATTACTTTTATGTATTTTGTAATGCGGCACCGTCTTACAACAACAAAATACCCTCTAAAGGTGTTTTTCAGATCTTTTTTTTCTATCAAGAGTGCAACCAAGCAAGTAATCGCCAACAATACCAATGTGCTGGTTAAGTCTACCCCTTTAAATGTGCGATTGTGGTTTCCCAGACATGAAACCTATCATATGTCCAAACTCCCAGTCCACTTCAAAAGCCAAAGCGATGCATAAACAGCCCTTTAAACAGCAACCCCAGATCTTGTAACTTCCTTTGTTTTACTGTAGTGGCTTTCCTGTAGTACTGTTATGTCAGTGGGAAAGTTTCCTAATATGTGTTCTAGGAAGCCACAGAATGTTTGACATTGCATTGCCGAGCATTTTTTGTTTTTTTTAACCATGCTGAGTGGTGACCAATGCTCTCAAGGCAAAAGTGCTCTCATCTGAAGTTGACGTGGTGAAGTATGTCAAATGGACTCTTTGTCTCCATTCCCCTCAAGTGGACCTCTAAAAATGTCCGTTGTTAGTATTCATCGCCCACTGATCGTGCTGTGCTGAAATAGACCATGAAAATCCCACAGGGCTGATGGACCGCTAATGTAGACCACCAGAGACCTGGCTAACTCACTGAACTACAAACATGTTAATTCAGCAATGTCCCTAATATGCGGTAGAAAGTGCCTTTACTGCTGAAAAAAAATCACACACAACTTAGGGTATGTTCACACTTGGCAGGTTTGGGTCCAATAAAGCAAACTCTGGAGCAGTTGCTCTGTTAGTGTAACAAAGTGTAACACTATTGATTCTAACTCTGGTGTGCACCAAGCAAAAACAACCAAGACTGGTTGGGTCCACTTCTATATGAACTCTGATGCAGTTGGACTGATATATACAACATGGTCCAATGACATCTAAACAAACCAAAATCAGGAAGTGATGGACTGAATGTGGCCATAAAAAGGACAGAAAGTCACAATGTTGCCCACTGCAGTACACTAGGAGTCTAAAGCTGGGTTCATACCAAAATATACTATTATTTTATTCAAGAAATGGATTAAAATCTTCTTTTTTTAAAATGGGGTGTGCTTATTTATGCCCCCCAGGCTCATTCTGATTACATACCCCATATATATTTTTGGACAGAGCAAAATAAGTCCCAGGAGCTACGTCTTTTTGTAGTTTTGGTTTTCGCGAATGCACAGGAAACAGTGTACGCTTTTTCAGATCTCAAATTTCTCTCGTGAGTGCCATTCAGGCCTGCTGTTCTCACGTCAATCTATCAGAGGCCGCTGTTGACTGACTGACTGGCCAACAGAACGAGCAATCCCCTCGCCCTCCCCTAAACCCAACTGATAGTGTTTTCAAAAGCACTGATTGACCAGCATGGGCAAACTGGTAACAGAGGAAAAGCCATCGACATGGAGGTAAGTGGTCAGTTGGTAAGCATGAAAAGGAACGACGTCATACCGCTCCGTACCGTTCGTTTTAAAGAAGAAATGCAGCCATATGTACTGCTGGCTACATATTCGCGCTCTCCAGAAATGTATATAGGGCTACGTTTCCAGAATAAACCTATGTTGCAACCTAAACACCCAAAAGTGCTGATTCAATTATGCTTTTATTAGAGCCCTGACCAGATATAATTACTATATAATAGTTGCAAATGATCAGACAATTAAAATGATCAATCATGGATAAAAACACTGAACGCTTCTTGCATGTTTCAGTATTTGGTTTCATGAATCAATCTAGAGAATCATCACTGTAGGGTTCTCTGGCAGATTAGCTGGCAAAGCATTAGCACTCAGAAACCAGAAGTCTGGACCATAATGAAGCCTGAAGCTCAACATTAAGCTTCTGTTGGAGCAATATGACTCAATTTTTACATTCTCTGAAGAAAATGTGAGAAGTTACATTTTTTTTAGGGTAAAAATAATCACTACTTTTTTTAATCACTACTAACTGTTTTTGCTGAAGTCTTCAGATTGTCACTGTGTTACTGCTGCTCCTAGGGTGTCTAAACAGTGTTGTGGTGTTTCATATAAGTGTTTTAGGTTTATTTTTTATCTCCCACCAGTTTCAGAATCTAAAATTCTCAGTAATAATAAGAGGGCAGAAAAAATAAGAGATTTAGGGGGCATTTACATAACTGTGTTTTGAACACAAAAATCGAAAGTTTTTGATGTTTTTTTAATTATTTTTTGTACATTTTCACAACAGCTCTGTGCCTGAAAATATAATCTTTTGAAAATGGTTTTAGAAAAATTATATAATTATAGTCTCAGTGTAATCTACAAAAAACAAGACTGCTTAGTAACATTTAGTTATACGTTTAGTTATAAGTAGGCCCACACGGAATCTGCCTGCGCAAAATTCCACAGATTTTCCGCAGAATTCTGCAGATTTCTGCAGATTTTTAGCCCATCATTAATTCTGTTTATTTACTTGAGTAAATGCGTGTAAATCTGAATTGATTCAGTTTTTAAATACACATTCACATATTACGGTTTTAGTTATGAGACTTCCAAAATAATTACGCAGAAATCCGCAGATTTTTACCAAAATTCTCAGCAGAAATTGCAAAAAACGTCCGCAGATTCTGTCTGGCCCTAGTTATAAGTTAATAAAAGTAGTTGTTATGATCCAAAAAGACATGTGAGTGAAAACAATGTGTTTATTTATTTGTTTGTTTTTTAACTTTATATATTTTTTAATTTACACACTTATGAAGTAAATTAAATCAATAATACACTGTAAAAAATGCTGGGTTCCACAATAAATTTGTGTTCGTAGAACACTGACGAATTGACCTAACTTATTAGTTTGTTTTTCAAATTTAAGTTGATTGAACGTAAAACTATTTAGTTGTCCCCAAAAAAAACTCAAGAATTGTGTTGTTACAGCCAAAACAAACAGCAAACATCTACTTTTGCAGTGTAATTTATTTTATTGTTCAATAATCAATTAATAAATTGAATGTTTTACATTATTAACAAACAAAATCTTCTCCAACTAGTTTTAATGTTTAAAATTTGAACAAAAAAGTGACAAATTTCACATTTAGTGCAAAAAATATGAATTTTCTGAGTTGGCCATGTAAAATATCAACCCAGGTTCAATTTGATAACATACCGCTATATACATTTCTGGAGAGCGTCATATATATTCCAGGAGGTACGTTTTTTTGCAGTTTTTGTTTTCGCGAATCGTCCAGAGGTCGCTCTGTGCGCTTTTTCAGATCTTAAATTTCTTTCGCGAGTGCCATTCGTGCCTGCTGTTCTCACGTAAATCCACCAGAGGCCGCTGTCGATTGACTGACAGACTGACTGATCGACTGACCCTCTCCTCCACTAAACCCAACCGATAGTGTGTTCAAAAGCACCATTTGACCAGCACTCACCCCCTTCTCTAAACCCAACCGACAGTGTTTTCAAAAGCAATCTAGAAAAAGAAAAGCCCTGACCTGATTTTTTCAACGTTTTCAGATTTTACAACATTCTCACCCTGTTAGTTACTTGTTTATTTTATTTTTTGGCTTCTGTTTTTGTCTTAACTGCTATCTGGAACCGTTCTTTGCTGGACTTGAACCCCGTTGTCGTGGTGAACTCCACTCTGCATCTCAAGTCCACCGACATACATAGGGAGACATTGGACAAACTGGAAACAGTGGGAAAGCCGTCCACACAGAGGTAATCGATCAGCTGCTAGCACGGAAAGGAACGGCATCATACCGCCTCGTATCTATCGTTTTAAAGATGAAATGCAGCTATACGAACTTTTGGCTACATAATTCGTGCTCTACAGAAATGTATATAGAGCTACGTTTTCAGAATGAACCTGTGTTGTAAAATACGGTTGAAAACCAAGCTTCCAGTATGTTTTCGGATATTGTACAACACACACTGACGTTTTGTAATATCAAAAGTGAACGCAGAGATAAAAGTCCCACAATGCAATTTAAATGTGTACATAATCCATAAAAATATTGTGAATCACAAGCTACAGACAAAAATACCTTCTTTTTATTTTACAGTGTATGCATACACCAACTACACCACAATATTTTATGGTAGTTTAGTAATAGTATCCAATTTATTTAGCCCTTTCCCTCGAGTGATTCAAAGGAGAGAGAAAAAAAGACATACTATTCATCTGGAAAGTTCCTTTGGTTTCTCACCTCGCTTTGGCTTTCACACCCAACTAAAGTCATGTTTGCGCTCTCTGCAGGGATCAGGGAGTCCTGGCGGTATCATTGATTTCATTTATTTTGAGGCTGAAAATCGTTTGCATGAGCTTTTGGACCACTGCCATCCCATATGCTGTTTAAGACAGCGATTCTCCCCCCGTGGAAGCTCTGCAGACTATGTGCACTATGCAAAGAGTATTACATTACTGCACGGCTGTAATATTGTCACGCCATATTGTGTTCTGCAGAACTAACAGAGGTAGAATGGCTTGTCACCTAAAACCAGCCCTATATTTGGAAATATTGAGGAAATCTATCTCTAAAATGCTGTATCGTTTTATGCTGCGTCCTCTTGGTACAGTAAACATGATGTTTCTGTAGATGAACAGTCACAACAACCAATTCGTTGTCTACACCACCTGTCATTGAAGGTTATTTCAGATGCAGTAAAAAATATTTAAGTAATATTTAAAATAATAAGCAGTTGGTTACTTTAAAAAAGTAAATCCATTGCCTTAAAAGCAACAAGTTGTTCTTACTTTAAAAAACTTTACTCAGTTTACTCAGTAAACCCTTTGACTTAACTTTTATAATTATGCACCATTTGTTTACATAATAATTATAAGGCAACGGGTTTGCTTTTTTTTTTTTTATTAAAGTCAATTAATCGCAGTATAATGAAACTTGCATTAGGATCAGTGCCCCATTATACTTTTTTATATATATTACATTTAGTTTTGTATATAATAAAGCTGTTCATGAATGTACAGTAATAGTTATTATCTGCTAAAATAAGTTTGTATTACACTGTCAAAATGTTGAGAAGATACAGGTAGATTATAGACAAACCAGCTGATCGACGTGACTTTGAAATGCTCTAGGGGCCCATCTATCTGTTGTTACACTCAGTAGACATCTGTGAGTTAGGTGAACTGATGACCTTCACGGCCACTCACAGTCATTTCTGTTGAGCGCTCAAATGTTAGCACGAAATCGACTATTTTACCATTTTAAAATAATATAATCAGGATGCAAATTACAGGGAAGCTTGGGAGAGGGGGTCCTAATTAAACCCTCCTAATTTTGCCCAGTCTCTTTTTTTATGGGGGAATCATGAACACTCACCTTAACTGAGGCAAGTGAGGTCTGCAGTTCTTTGGATGCTGTTTTGGGGTCTTTTCTGACCTCTTAGATGAGCTGTTACTATGCTCTTGGGGTAATTTTGGTTGGCTGGCCACTGTTCGATGTTTTTTTTTTCCATTTGTAGATAATGACTTTCACTGTGATTTGCTGCAGATCCAAAGCTTTAGAAATGGTTTTATAACATTTTTCAGTCTGGTAGATCACAATTATTTTCTTAGTAATTTGTTTTCAAATTTCTTTTTAAACAGCATGATGTCAAGATTTTAAGGACATTTTGATCTACTTCACTTTGTCAGGCAGGTCTTATTTAAGTGATTTATTGGTTGCAAACAGGTATGGTAGTAATCAGGCCTGGTTGTGGCAAGAGAAATTGAACTCAGGTGAGATTGCTTTGCTTTAATAATAATAATAATAATTCCTTACATTTATATAGCGCTTTTTCTGGACGCTCAAGGCGCATTACATATTTTTGGGGGGAATCTCCTCATCCACCACCAGTGTGCAGTATCCACCTGGATGATGCGATGGCAGCAATTTTGCGCCAGACCGCACAGCACACACCAGCTGATTGGTGGAGAGGAGATAGAGTGATAAAGCCAATTATGATATGGGGATGGTTAGGAGGCAATTTTGGCCAGGATGCCGGGGTTAAACCCCTACTCTTTTTCAAAGGACATCCTCAGATTTTTAACGACCACAGATAGTCAGGACCTGGGTTTAACGTCTCATCCGAAAGACGGTGTTCACTGAGCAGTATAGAGTCCCTATCAATATACTAGGGCGTTAGGACCCACACAGACCACAGGCCTATAGTTTTGGACTTTGATTTCCCTTAATTCCCTTTATTACAAAACTATGTGATGTGTTTACTTGTGTTAAACAATCACTAAATCCTAATATTCAAATTTGTTTTATGAAGTAAAGCATTAAAGTGTGACAAACATGCCAAAAAAAAGCAATCAGTTAGGGGGTAAAAACTTTTTCACACCACTGCATGTATGTATGCACATAGTCTAAAAGTAAATTCAAATTACACTCATAATGTGTATTTAAATAGACACAAAGCATAACCTCTCATGAGCACCCGTGTATAATCAGGTATGCAAGCTTGTCATGGTTTTATATTAGAAATGGGATCCTGAGAATCACATGTCTCTTAAAGTAGCCCATAAGAGGTAACTGTTGCCGCTCATTGTCCCCCATAACACTGAAAACATTTGATGAGTAAATGATATGTAATTGAATTTAACACATAGATTTTCACTGAAGCATGCATACTATATATTTTACCCAAACTACTGAAAAAAGCTGACCCACACATACTTAATATATAATTTGCACACTGAGTGTTACACTTAAGTACATACACTAGAAAAAAATGACATTAAACATTAAATCAGTTTTCACAAGCAACACGTTGAATTAAATATCAAATTTTTGAATTCAAAACTTGTAGTTTTATTTGGCTCTTAATATTTTTTAATTAACAGTTTTACGAGAGTTTTTCATTTATTTACTGTTGTGAATTGCATTATGGGATCCTGATCTCTGCTTTTTGATGTTGAAAATTCAACTATACAGTTTACCAAAGTGACTTTTATTGACATTTTATAATAATATAATGCCAATATAATGTATAAGATATAATATATAAAGAAATAAGTCTGTAAAATAACAGAAAATGTACTTGGGGTTTATTACAAGGTTTTTGTAGCATAATATACAACACCAACCCAGACAATATAGCACTTTAAACTATTAAATATGCTCATTAAAGTCCCTTTTTCCAACTTTTCAAGGATAAAAGTTATTGGAAAAAAGATCGAGTTCCCACAATGCAATTCAAAAGCATAAATACAAATAAAATAAAAAAAACATAATTTACAAAATATGGGAAAATGCTTATTTACAGATATTTTTCACAGTTGAGCTAACCACTTTACTTAATAGAAGGACATTTAATCCTGAAAAACGCACTCAGAATGCAAACTTCACAAGAGAATTCTTCATCCCAACTAAAACTGATCTTAAACATCCAATTAAGGAGCTGAGAGCTGTCCAAGCAGAGAAAAAAACAGCTCTGTATCTGCTATGGAGATCAAGAGGCAAATCCCAGGCCAACAGCTTCTGTGTAATGGCATATTAGGCATTCCCCCAAAACAGACTTGCTTATAAAAAGTCCTGAAAATAATTTGACATGAGTGGTTGCACTGTTCTTGGTTTCCGCTTTCTGAGTGCTCTTTTTTTGTGCGATGGGGCTATTAGGGTTTTAATTGTGAGTGCCCTGGGATAAACCCAAGAAGAATGCAAGCGCTGTCTAAACCAAGGCCTCTGCCAGATGCAGTGGACCCAGGCTGCAGGAGACACTATGGGCTAACGCTTGGCACCAGTCCTTCATTCTCGCTGTTCTGCCAAGACTTTCTGTATTATTATATAAGGGACAGTTCTGACGTTGTTGTCATCATGTGAAAAGCAGTGAATTAGTAACACCCCTTTATTTAAAGTCTACATAAACTTAAGCTGCAACCATTTTGTTTTCGTATAGTGACGCAGTTCCAAGAGACACAGAATATAAAATGAGCTGATTGGATGTAGTAAAGAAGGAATTTAATTCAGAAAGATCAGGAAAAGGGTTTGATGAGAGTTATTACAACTTAACAGACTCCTCCTCCTCTTCTGTTTGTTGTCAAAACTGATAGTTGGAGCGGCGTGGTTAAGTATTTTAGCTTCGCCCAATACCTCAGACAGATGTAATCTGAGAATTTAACTGAATTTTATTTCCTCTTAAAGACATGCACAGATAAATTGTTCATCACAAAACTAGCAATGTGAGCTAACAAAATCAATATGGTTTGTTTTGATGGTTAATATGGTTAGATTTGTACTTTAAAGCAATAAAGTCGGCATGAAATGGAAGTTAAGATTGTCATTTTTTTGTCTATCTTGACGTACAGTTGGTGACACTTCGAAAGAACCATTACCGCTGCATGTGGCTCCTCTGCAGCACTAAGAGATTAAGAACATGTTTTTAGGTGTAACAGCAGTTTGCAACTATGCTGCCAGGGGGAACAATGGGACGGTATGCGAATACAGTAGCTGTAAATATCCTGCTACTTGTAAATGAAGATGAAATAATGAAGCAAAGCATTATTATTCCTTTATTAATCATTAAAATTTTGTTAACAAGCTTTATCATTGTAAACTTAAGTGGATTCATTTTGAAAATGTAAAATTAAAGAAGTAAAAGACAACTAAAATGAAAGTACAAACATACATACACAAATAAACAAACAAATAAATAAATAAATAATTAAATAAATAAATAAAGCAGTGTTTCGCCTAAATATAGAGAGATGTACAGTGTTTGTTATTTTAAAGTGATCGGTCTAAGACAGACATTAAATAAGCTTTTTCATTTACAGTTTTCATTTACATTTTCTTTGTTGATTATATTTTACTTTCTCATTTTATGTCTTAATTATTGTAAATAAATAATAAATTAATAATTAAATAGGCCTCAATAAATATTTATTTAAAGAAATTACCAGTAAAACACAGAGAAACGGTCCGGCAAAAGGCTAAAGTTAAATGTTACTTCATCAAAAACATAAAAATAAATTAACCTACAGTACATCCAGTTGAAATAGTGCTGAAATGAGAAAAAAATTTATGATCTCGCCCTTTAAGTTTCACAAAAATATAGGCTAAGGCATGTATTTTCAGCCTAGGGAACACAAGGGAACGTAACTTCTTTACCTTTTGTCAGTTTAGTGGTTAGTTCGAACAAATTCAGTGGGCTATATGCACAGTTAGTGTTTTTCAGCCAATGATAAACATTTGGTAGGGTAAATATGACTTTTTCTATTTCATAAGGCTCCTTTCACAGCATTAATGTTGTAATGTAATTACAATACAATCAGTTAAATAGACTTAAGCATTCATTTAGATGTTCAAGCGTAAAATGAGATGAAAGATTGTGTAAATGCAAACGCTGTCAGTAGCAGCGGGCTAGCTCTGAAACTCCATTGAAAGGTAAAATACATTTTCATATTTTAAAGACATGGTGGGGGAACTTGTCCGATGTGATACCAACTTTATATCGTATATCAATCAGGCAGTGAGGATCAGTGATTTTTAAAGAAATCAGATCTTAGAGTGGCGATTTTGGATGCACTAATTTTTATGCACACATTTACATTTAAATGTATTTAGAAACACAAATATTACTTTAAAAATGGTTAACTAATTGCTTTTGCTAATAGCAAGGGTTACCGAATTCTACATAGAGCTCTATTAAAGGGATATTTCACCCAAAAATAGTCAATTCTGTCATCATTTAATCACCATACATGTGTTCATACAGTGGTTTAAAGGAATTTTAAGCAACATCCCTTATTAACACACACTCTCATGACATACACAGGTCCACCTGAAATCTGCGCGCACAAAAATCCGCAAATTTTCACTTATTTTTTTAGCGCATCAGTCTATTTATTTACTCATGCAAATGTGTGTAGATATATTTATACAGTTTTCATATTAATGTCAGAAATATTATTGACTAATATGCAAATGTTTATATGATTTACGTACAATACAGTTTGTGAAGTAATATTTTCTGACATATTGTTATACGAGAGACTTGCTTTGTTTACCAAACTAGTAAATCTAATTGGAGTTGCATTATAAATCTTAAATGAAAGTTCATTCATTCATCCATTCATCATTCATTTCCTTAAGCCTAGTACCTTTATTTATTAGGGATCACCACAGTGGAATGAACCGCCAACTTATCTAGCATATGTTTTACGCAGCGGATGCCCTTCCAGCTGCAACCCAGTACTGGGAAACACTCAGACACTACGGCCAATTTAGTTCATTTATTTCACCTATAGCGCATGTGTTTAGACTGAAGGCAAAACTCACGCCAACACGGGGAAAACATGCAAACTCCACACAGAAATGGATGTCCACAGATTCAGTATAGCTCTACTTATCGCTGTATTCATTTAAATGCTTTGCTTTACTAACAAACACTTGCATTTTTCTCTCTAAGTTGTGTCAAAATTCGGACAATAGCTGTGCAGCGAGTTTCTATAAATGTTTCATTGCATTTGGCAGCGCAGGAAGATTAAACCCTCACTTTGACAGTTATTTGTAATGACATCTGAATGCATTGGCCAAAAAAAGAATAAAAAATCCAGACAGATGTTCGGCATGAAATATTGATTCTATAAATCGTAACCTGGTTTTGTCGTGCACTACACCAGCCTGCACCAAGTTGTCCATTATTAATGACGAATGCCTTTTTTGTGTGTGTTACTTTTGATTTGTTGTATAGCGACTCCTACTTTTTTCCTGCGAGCGCGTCTGATGAATGCGAGGCCTATGAAAGCGCAAACTCAGGGCTCTTCTGAAGGATGAATAGGTGAAATCTGTCTATATCTGGCCCTTCAAAGAGAAACGCTTCTCGCTGTAAAGATATGCAGGCATGGAGATGTCTGCGGCGATGCTGCCAACGCTGTCTCAGCTTGGAGACCGCCAGGTTCCTCCCACTGCTCTGACACAAATAAAAGGGAATAATATGCCCTCTGTGCATGAGCAGCATATTAATTCAGACAAAAGTGCCCTTTATCTCGCACTGTTTCAACCGGGGAGTGAGAGAGAAAGAGACAGATTCCAGGCTAGAAGCTCTTATAGGGATCTCAGAAATCAGGTTAGCTCATTTTTGAGATATCAACTTCAAATTTGGAATCTAATTCGTTCAGATATTTAGCTTTGATTTTTCTTCAATTTTAGGCTAAAACATGTTTTGCAAAATACAAATTGTATTTATGAGAAATATCACACTCGTAGCATTCGCATATGGCTGTATATCAGTGGGAGGTGTGCGTTAGCAGGAGGCTGCAGGCATGAATTATTTGCCCCCCTGTTTATTTTTTTCCCCAATTTCTGTTTAACGGAGAGAAGATTTATTTCAACACATTTCTAAACATAATAGTTTTAATAACTCATTTCTAATAACTGATTTATTTTATTTTTGTCATGATGACAGTAAATAATATTTGACTAGATATATTTCAAGGCACTTCTATACAGCTTAAAGTGACATTTGAAGGCTTAACTAGGCAGGTTAGGGTAATTAGGCAAGTTATTGTATATATAGCTTAAATATAATATAAATACAAATATTGTAAATATAGCTTAAAGGGGCTAATAATTTTGACCTTAAAAACTGCTTTTATTCTAGCTGAAATAAAACAAACACACTTTCTCCAGAAGACAAAATATTATCAGACATACTGTAAAATTTGCTTGCTTTGTTTTGCTTACATCATTTGGGAAATATTTAAAAAGAAAAAATTTAAAGGGGGGCTAATAATTCTGACTTCAACTGTGTGTATATATATATATATATATATATATATATATATATATATATGTAAACATTCATTCATTTTCTTTTCGGCTTAGTCCCTTTATTAATCTGGGGTCGCCACAGCGGAATGAACCGCCAACTTATCCAGCATATTTTTTACGCAGCGCATGCCCTTCCAGCTGCAACCCACCCCTGGGAAACATCCATACACACTCATTTACACACATATACGGTTAATTTTAACTAATTCACCTATAGCACATGTCTTTGGGAAACCGGAGCACTCAGAGGAAACCCATGCCAACGCGGGGAGAACATGCAAACTCCACACAGAAATGCCAACTGACCCAGCCGAGGCTCGAACCAGCGACCTTCTTGCTGTGAGGCGATCGTGCTACCCACTGCGTCGCCTATATATATGACAAAATATTTTCTGTTCATTCAACAAAGCAAAACAAAAAATGTTTTGTTCTTTGCTCATTAAAGTGAATAAGAACAAATTACCATATTAAGTGGTTTGAAGGATTGTGATAAATATTAAATAGTTAAAACAACAGTTTGTATTTTGACGCTGCACTGTGATACTTATTTATTTATTTATTTGGATTTTTGTTTGTTTGTTTGTTCAACTACAATTTTTCTAATATAATTGTGGCTTTTTATTTAGATTTTTTATTTATTCATTAATTCATTCATGTATGTATTATTTATTATTTATCTTTCATTCTTTTATTTATTTAGTTGTTTGTGTATTTATTTGTTTGGTTTTTTTGTTTGTTTATATTTTTTTAAATTCATTCATACATTTATTTTTCCATTCACTCATTCATGTGCTGTTTATTTATTAATGTATTATTATAATTTTTTTATTTATTAGTTAGTTACTTGGCTAGTTTATAAATTCGCTTTGTCTATTGACTTAAAAATGCATTATATATATATATATATATATATATATATATATATATATATATATACACACACACACACACACACACACACACACACACACACACACACACACACACCATTTATTTTATCTCTACACATTTTAACCAAACGCTTTGTATATTTGGGTCATTTTTGTCTTAAAGCCTGGCTATTTGGACCCTGCTGATGTAATGTAATAACAAACAAACAATAAATATATTTCCTGTCAGTAGAGTTGCTTAGTCTACAACTTAATTAACTAAACTAACTCAATCAATAAGCCATTTTGAAGTTGTCAACTCAATCTTACGCCTATTCATTACTTTTTGATTTAGTGGATAATTCATATTAATCTGTATGATTACATGTTTACTGTACTGTTTGGGGAGCATACTTCTTCATAAAATGTGTACATTTTCATACCAATTTGAATTAGCTACTTTCCTGAAAATACGTCAAACAGTTCTGTTTCCTCGAGAGATCTGAGTTTTGTGAATATATTGTTGGTGGTTGTGTGTGCTGCAGTGTGCACCTCTGCTGTGGCTTTAATGATGGTGGGAAAGGCATTGAGGAAAGCGATGGCTTTAATTGGCATGCAGGGAAAGTAAATGTTCTCACTCTGTTGATCAGACGAGCAGCGGGGCATGACAGGCATACAGTATCTCATAGACTTCATTAGAGGAAGACGGACGGGGGGGTTTGCGGACACTACAGACTCTATGCTAAACAGTCTGGCAGAAGAGCCTGTGATTCCATATCAAGCACAACAAAAGCAGACAGGAAACACAGACATTGCCACAGTCAGACGTTTGGACTCTTTATTGGAGGCATTATTATTGGAATCCAATACGCAGCTCTGTCTTTGGCTATTTTAGAAGCTGTGGGGTTTTAAAATATATTTATTTGTTGCTCATTTACTATGCCCGACTGTTAATTTATGGTGATGTCTTAAAGAGGGATTTGTTGAATCTTTCATTTGAATGATTCATTTAAAAAGGGTTGATTTATACAGAAATAAATAGTTTTTAGTTAAAAAGATTACTTCGTTTAGGAATAAAACTTAAAGAATTGTTTGCATTGTTGCTATGAAAAGTGTTTTTCTTTGGCTTTGTTTTAACTGTTTTGCCTTTGAAGCTATCTATCATCTGTTTACTTTAATTAATTAATTGCTTTGATAATTAATGCATTTTTAATTAGTTATGTAATTTTATAATTTTATAGTTTAATTATGCATTTATTATTTTTATTTATTTATTTAGTTAGATTTATGCATGTACAGTATTTATTTTACTTAATTTTATTATTAATTAATTTAATTATGTTTATGTATTTATTTTATGTATTTATTTTTCTTTCTTTCTGTCTTTATTCATTTATTTATATTAATTAAAATGTATTTATTTATGGATTTTCTATTATTGATGCATTTTTTATTATTTATGCATTTTTATTTAATTATTTATTCATTTATTTATTCTAATGTATGATTTATTTTATTTATTCATAATTTTTATTTATGCATTTATTTATTTTAATTTATTTATTTTGTATTAAATTATTTAAGCATTTATTTAATTATTTTTTATGTTTTTCATTATTTCATATTTGTTTATTAGTTATGTATTTTTTATTATTTAATTATGCATTTATTTTTTTATTTATTTTATATATGTATTTATTTTTAATAATTTTTATTATTAATTAATTTAGTCATTTATACATTTAATTATGTTTATGTATTTATTTTATGTATTTATTTATTCATTTTTCTTTCTTTTATTCTTTTATTCTTTCATTTATATATGTATTTTTATTTAATTATTTATGTGTTTATTTTTATTTATTTAGTCATTTATTTATTTTAGTGGATGATTTTTTGTATTTATTCATAATTTTTATTTAATATATTTTAATTTATTTATTTTGTATTAAATAAATTATTCACTCATGCATTTATTTAATTATTTTTATGTATTTTATTATTTTTTTCTATTTATTTATTTTATTTATGGATTTATTTATTTTTTCATTTTTCTTTCTTTCCTTCTGTTACTTTCTTTATATCGTTATTCATTTATTTTTGTTAATGAATTCATATTTATTTATCCATTTATTTATTTATTTAGATAAATTATAATATTTAAAATCACCAGAATTAATGTTTATTGGTTGGTTTACATTCTACAATTGAATATTCGGGCCTGGAATGAGGGTTAAACACTAAGGTTTAGAAATAAACAGAAAACACGTGCCATTATTAAAGATAATGTCATCAAAAAGACATTTTAGACAACCTTGAGTAACGAGTAGGGTTTATTGTTTTTTTTTATGTGATGTTGAATGTATTTGCGTAGCTCATTTTTTATGTGATGTGATGATGTTGAATATAATTATGTAGCTACAGAAAGAGAAATGTCTACTCTTGGATAATAAAGAATGTCTAATTTTTTATAGAAACATAAATACAAATCTCAGAGAATATTAATGTGACCTTCATATAACCAGAGAAATCTGTTGGTTTTAATAACAAATCAACCCCTTAGGAGATAAAAGTGTCCAAAGTTGAAGAAACCTCCATGTATGATTAATAAACCCTCAAGGTGCACACACACACACACACAAACACACACACTGCACAGTCAGAAATCTACAACCAAGACAAATTTGTTTAAGTGAGTTTTGAAGAAATGCACATCTGTCTCCTGTTGAGCAGGCCAGTGATTTTTTCTTATTTATTTATTCGTTTATTTATTGGCTTCTGCTTTCTTAATTTAACAAATGCGACTTTTATTCAGCACGGATCATTAATTCTGAATGCTTTCAGGGGCTTTTAAGCATACAGCGATTGAAATGAATAACATAAACAACTCTCGCTCAGTCCAAATTTGCTTTTCCAAAGCGTCGTGCACCCATTGCCCCCCTCGCTCGGGTAGAATTTGCAGCTCTTTCAGTCACATTGACAGTTTTTTGTGTCTGTCCCAAAGTATTCACAACACCTCACGCTCAATCCTGAACCCCCCCACCGGCCCTGTCAAACCCTCCTCTCCGTGTTAGCTGACTTCCCGTCGACGGGAGCTGATCTTCGCCTTGGTCAGCGCTTGCTGAGCTGGTCCTGCTTTGGCTGAGCTGCGGAGAGATGGATGCACTGATCACAGGCCTAATTATGCTGAACCATCAGCCGACTGACCTCACTGAGTGGGCAAATCACCTCTCTGAACAGCAGAAGCAGACTGGGAATTCAGATGCTCTCTCTTCTGGGGCATAACTAATGGTACAATGGGATCTCATTAGCCTGTGTTTGTGTTTTAAACAAATATTTAAGAAACTGAATTGTACTATAAGTGTACATCCAAGAGGTTTTTAATTGCAGAATAAAGCCTGACAGGATTACCGGCTGCCGGATGAAAATCTGAGCACTTTTATATAAGAATAAAGGGCTTTCTTTTGCAAAAACAACCATCTTGGATGTACTTTATTATGTTTATTACATGGCTGCTTGCCACAAAACATAAACATTATACATTGTTTTGAGTCATAATAGTTTGTTAATTCTTTAATTAAATGCAAAGCTAACAGAAACGAAAACAGCTGATGGAGTATACACTAACCTGCTCATTATTCAGTCACAAGATGGCGCCAAACAGTCAAAAAATGCAAAGTTGACAGGAACAAAAACAGCTGATGGAGTATACACTAACCTGCACATTATTCAGCCACAAGATGGCGGCAAACGATCAAAAACGCAAAGCTGACAAAACGAAAACAGCTGATGGAGTATACACTAACCTGTGCATTATTCAGCCACAAGATGGCGGCAAACAATCAAAAACGCAAAGCTGACAAAACGAAAACAGCTGATGGAGTATACACTAACCTGCGCATTATTCAGCCACAAGATGGCGGCAAACAATCAAAAACGCAAAGCTGACAAAACGAAAACAGCTGATGGAGTATACACTAACCTGCGCATTATTCAGCCACAAGATGGCGGCAAACAATCAAAAACGCAAAGCTGATAAAACGAAAACAGCTGATGGAGTAAACACTAACCTGTGCATTATTCAGCCACAAGATGGCACCCAACAGTTAAAAAGTCCAAAGTTGAGAGATACGAAAACAGCCGGTTGAGTATACACTAACCTGCGCATTATTCCGTCACAAGATGGTCAAACAGTCAAAAACGCAAAACTGCGTTAAGTTAAATTAATGGATTTGTGTTGGGACAACGTGAAGGAATTGTGTGGAACCCAGCATTTTGTACAGTACATGGGAGGGCAAATATTTAGCCACAGGCATGGGGGTTCATTCATATAAATAACAACCCTTAAGATAAATGCCTAATTTGACACCATAGATAATTCCCATCCGAGCATGGAAGATGCATTCACAGCCAGTCACTGTTAATAATGCGATCGAGCAGAACAATTATGTGACAGTATTTGGGCTGCCATGTGAGAAAAGGAAAGCCGTTCGCTGTCCTTCACCCTCTCCCAAACACACACAGGCAGGCAAAGCAGGAACGATATGCTATGCAAATGGAAAACTGCTAATGTATGAGAACCATGTGGTTAAAAAAAACTAAGTGACTGGGAATGAGTGCGCAGTTCCATGGGAAAGGATGCTTTGGATATAATGAACCTATCAGCTAAATGGCAGTAAACCACAGTGCTTTGTGTACTTGTTTATGGTTGGTCGGAAAAAGCCCTGCTTGTTTAAACTACTTATTTAAAATGAGCTGAATCAACACAATTCTTGAGTTTTTTTTGGGTGGACAGCTTAATTGTTTTTTGTTCAATCCACGTAAATTTGTAAAAACAATTAAGTTAACTTAATAGATTTGTGTTGGAACAACATGAAGAAATTGTGTAGAACACAGCATTTATTCCCTTTTTTTTTTTAAAGTAAGTAAACACAATGGGCTCTATTTTAATGATCTAGGTGCAAAGTCTAAAGCTCATGGTGCAAAAGCATAAGGGCATGTCCAAATCCACTATGCTATTTTAAGGAGCGAAAAATACAGTGTGCGCTCGGCGCATGGTCTAACAGGGTTGTGCTGATTCTCATAATGATTTATAGGTGTGTTTTGAGACTAATGTGCATTAAACCAATCAGAGTCTCATTTTCCATCCCCTTTAAGAGTCAGTTGTGTCGCACCATGGCACATTTGCTATTTACATGACAGACTTTGTAAGTGGAAAAACTAAATGCTTCACTAGCGAGAAAACTCTCTACTCCTCTTTACTTTACTCCTTTACTTTCGTGGATAAGAAAACGGTGGAAACTCATGCCACTGAAGAGATCTATTAGCCTACATATTTAATTTAGTTTGTTAAGCGCAAAGATTTGCTTCAAAACTATTTCTAAATTCAATTCTAATTTCCAGCAAAAGAATAAATGAACAATAATAACGAAGTGTTGTCAAAAAAACGTTATGAGTTATATCTGAACACACATCCTGTTCTTATGGCCCATATGGTGATGCATACGTCTCCAAAACTCCACAGGTGGACAAATCTAAACTAGTTTTTATTAAAACAAATATAAATATGCATATAATAAATAATACTGCTAATATTAATATTATACAAATTGTCATGAATAAACTGATAAAAGCCCCCCGAGATGAGGCATTGAGGCAGTGGTTTTTATAATTATGTAGAAAATACATTTTAATCCTTTAACCTTTTTCATATGTAAAGATATTTGTGTATTGCTGTGCATCCCAGAGTGCGTTAATTATGCGCCTGTGTTTATCCAAATGCTTACACACTGCTTAATACACACAGGCGCATAATTAACGCACTCTGGGCTGGACTTTAGAGCAGCTTTTACTTGGTCAATTGTGCTGTCTATTTCAGTTCCTCAAAATAGCAACATGCCAACAGTGCGCCTTAACACACCTCCATTCTAGACCGGCACACCCATGAGTCCACAAAGTGGCGCAAATAAATTTCCTATTTAAACAACATAGCGCAAAACGAGAAAATTACTGTTGCGTTGATGTGAAAATAGCAACAAATCACGCCAAACACGTCTTGCGCCTTATTGCGCCAGGTGTATGATAGCGCCCATTGTCTTAACAATAATAATTAAATTAACTATAGTCAGAATTATTAGCCCTCCTGAATTATTTGCCCACCTGAAATTTTTTCATCTAATAAGTCATTTCTTTTATCTTTGCCATGATGACAGCACATAATATTTGATTAGATATTTTTCAAGATACTAGTATTTAGCTTAAAGTGTCATTTAAATGCTTAATTATGTTAATTAGACAAGTTAGGGTAATTAGGCAAGTCATTGTATAATTACGGTTTGTTCTGTAGACAATCAAAAAAAATATTGCTTAGTTAATGGGGCTAAAAATATTGACCCTAAAATGGTTTTAAAAAATTAAAAAACTCTTTTATTCTAGCTGAAATAAAACAAATAAGACTTTTTCCAGAAGAAAAAATATTATCAGACATACTGTGAAAAATTCCTTCTGTTAAACATCATTTGGGAAATATTTGATAAAGAAAATAGTTTTGACTTCAACTGTATGTGCATAATTTACTTATAAACAGATTTACTTAGATTTTTGTAACAAGTCAAATCAACTTGTCACTTTTAAGGCAATGGATTTACTCCCTTTTTTAAGTAATCACTTTTTAAAGTGTGAGGGAAGGAGAAAGATTGAGGAATGCTTAGCATGTGCAACCGCATTTACTGGCTATTTGGTGACAATCTGCTAAAGGCATTATATGTGAACGGCTCAGTGTGGCCTGGGTTGTTTGTTATGGGAAAGTCACCCCTCGGTCGTTTGGGGGTTTGGCCCCCGAGGCAAGAAATGTCCCATTTTGACCTGGGGTCCCGTTTCTCTGTGGGGGGAACATGGAATTTTAACAACCTCCTTTGTGGTGGTGTTTTGATGTACCAGCCTGTTCAGAGCAGTACAATGCATGGACAAATAAGAAAACATGCGATTAGCTTGTTTTATGTGCTTATCATCGTAATATCATGATCATTGTTGGGTGTAATTAGTTAGAAAGTAAATAGTTGCTGTAGTTGCTGTAATTTAACAAAAAAGTTAAGTGATTACTTTATGTAATGTAGTTACATAATTAGTTATGTTACGGTTACTTATACTTCATTGAAGATAAATTCAACATTTCTGTATAAATTAATTCAGTGAATCAGAGTAACACATATATTATATATAATGTGGTGTGAGAAAGTATTTGCCCCTTACTGATTTCTTATGCAGTAGTGGCACTTTGTAACACAGGGCTTTGTAGTTTTGAATTTTCTTTCTCTTAATAATAAAAACCTTTGTTTTGATCTGAAACATTTAAGCGCGACAAACATGCAAAAAAAAAAAAAAAAAAAAAAAGATAGAAATCAGTAAAGGGCAAAAACTTTTTCACACCTATTTATTTATTTATTATTCAATAATTTGTTTTTATGACAATTTGTTTGTTTGTTGTTTGTGAAGCAATAATAATAATAATAACAATAATAAATTTAATAATAATAATAATAATAATAAAATAAATATAATAATAATAATAATAAGAAGAAGAAGAAGAAGAAGAAGAAGAAGAAGAAGAAGAAGAAGAAGAAGAAGAAGAAGAAGTAGTTAGGGTAATTAGGCAATTCAGTGTATAATAGTGGTTTGTTCTGTAGACAATCAAAAAAATATTGCTTAAGGGGGCTAATATTTTTTACCTTAAAATGGTTTTAAAAAGTTAAAAACTGCTTTTATTCTAGTCGAAATCAAACAAATAAGACTTTCTCCAGAAGAAAAAATATTATAGGAAATACTGTGAAGAATTTTTTGCTCTGTTAAATATCATTTGGGAAATATTTGTGAAAAGAAAAAGTCATGGGAGGGCTAACTGTACGTCATTATGTCATTTTTACATCATTGCCCATGCTTAGTGAGTGGGTTTGACAAACCACATAGAAAACACACTCTTTCATCTGTCTGACACTTTAACTGACGATTGCACCAGTTTTTTTGCGCAGTACCTTGCAGTGTTCGTTTTTCAATCCGATCAAGTGTGTCTACATGACCTCTTCTTCAATCCAATCAAAATTTGATTCACATCGAGCTCAGTTCAGATCAATTCACGTGTTTACAGGAAAGCTTTATTGTACAATTGAGCCGTCAATCTGATTACTAATGGATTATTTGTTGGGATGTAGATGTAGCCAGTGACCTGCACTGTTTGTGCCCAAATATATTTAAAGAAAACTATAAAATGATTGGAAAGTCTGTAGCATTCAGGACATTTTTATAATAAAAAGGAACCTCAACAAAAATAAAAATAAAATAAAATATTATAGTTTTATAATTTAAATTGTTTTATTTTTTAATTTATTTTTTAATTAGTATCATTATTATTTTTTTTTTTTGAAAAGCAATACCGTAATGTCTTAGCAGAGATGTAGGTGCTAGGATCCTAGTGGTACATTTATTTATTTATTTATTTATTCATTAATTTAATTTAATTTAGTTAAATTTTTTCATGAGGTATTATTATTATTTTTTATTTTATTGTACTTTTGT
>LR812542.1:5362692-5460192 GCA_903798195.1 Danio kyathit
GTATATTATTATTTTTATTTTATTGTATTTTTGTAGTATTCGTTTTATTTATTTATTTATTTATTTTTATTAAATAATTTTTAATGCAGTGAAGTGCTAGTACCCCAGTAGTATTTTATTTTATTTTATTATACTTTTATTTATTTATTTTTAATGCAGTGCAGTGGAATCCCAATAGTATTCATATGACATACAGTTGAAGTCAGAATTATTAGCCGCACTTTGATTTTTTTTCTTTTTAAAATATTTCCCAAATGATGTTTAACAGAGCAAGCAAATTTTCACAATATGTCTGATAATATTTTTTTTTCTGGAGAAAGTCTTATTTGTTTTATTTCGGCTAGAATAAATCATCGATTTCTGCGGAATTATTTTGGGAGTCTCATAACTAAAACCTTAATATGTGAAATATGTGTAATTTAAAAACTGAATAAATTCAGATTTACACACATTTACTCAAGTAAATAAACAGAAATAATGATGGGCTAAAAATCTGTGGAAATCTGCGGAATTCTGCGGAAAATCTGCGGAATTCTGCGTGCGCAGATTCTGTGTGGGCCTAGAAATGAGTTATTAAAACTATTATGTTTAGAAATGTGTTGAAAAAATCTTCTCTCCGTTAAACAGAAATTGGGGAAAAAATAAAACAGGAGGGGTTAATAATTCAGGGCGGCTAATAATTCTGACTTCAACTGTATATGTTTCAAACCTGAGACTGTGGCTTTGCATTTCTGACATCAAAAATATGTTGTGACAAACTACTTATAAACAAACAGTCCAGAGTTGAAAATGGTTTTGCATCAAATATTCAACATTATAAAAATTTAATTCAGTTTGTTCTACTAAGCAAACTCCATTTCCCTGATGCATTTAGATGATTGCTTCTTGTAAAAATAAAGCAATTTACAGTACAGTACATTAGAAACCCAATGCGTGGCATAAAATGTATACAAACCCGTTTTGTTGATGGCAGATGAGAAGTGTATTGTTTTAACTGTCAGTTGGATTAACCAGTCATTAATCCAAAAAATATGTAATTGTTGGGAGGTGTGTTTGAGAAATGCAGACACTGCAAACTGCCCTTGTCAGCAATCTGGCAACCCATGCAGCAATATATAGAATTTGGACTAATAACTAGATGTCATTAGATGTAAGGATGTCATTACCTTGAGCAATTTCATGGCTATTGAACTCAACAAACTATATGACATTCTCAGATTTATTTTATTTTATTTTGTTTTTATTATTTTATTTTATTTAATTTAGTTTAGTTTTTGTAATTACCATAAGGATGCCATTACCTTTAGAAAGTAATCTCAACAAGCTATTATATGTTAACAATTTTATCAATGTTTTTTTTTCTGTTTTATTAATTAAATAATTGATAGAATTTTCATTCATTCATTCATTTTCTTATCGGCTTTGTCCCTTGCGGGGTCGCCACAGCGGAATGAACCGCCAACCCATCCAGCACGATTTCTACGCAGCGGATGCCCTTCCAGCCGCAACCCATCTTTGGGAACTTCCACACACACATTCACACTCATACACTATGGACAATTTAGCTTACCCAATTCACCTGTACTGCATGTCTTTGGACTGTGGGGGAAACCGGAGCACCCGGAGGAAACCCACGCGAACCCAGGGAGAACATGCAAACTCCACACAGAAACGCCAACTGACCCAGCCCAGCCGAGGTTCGAACCTGCGACCCAGCGACGTTCTTGCTGTGAGGCAACAGCACTACCTACTGCGCCACTGGGTTGCCCCTTGATATTTATTTTTTTTTCTACTTAATAATTTTATTTTTATTTAATAAATAAAGTGTTAGGATATCCAAGTAGCATTCATTTGGCATATTTGACTAAATGCAACAGGTACAATATGATATATTCTAAAAACAATTATATAATATCATGGAGTAATTAATTTAGGGTGTCACAGTGGGGCACTGGGTAGCACGATCGCCTCACAACAATAAGGTCACTGGTTCGAGCCTCAACTGGGTCAGTTGGCACTTCTATGTGGAGTTTGCATGTTCTCACTGTGTTTGTGTGGGTTTCCTTCGGGTGCTCCGGTTTCCCCCACAAGCTAAAAGACATGCGGTACAGGTGAATTGGGTAAGCTAAATTGTCCATAGTGTTGAGTGTGAATGAGCATGTATGGATGTTTCCCAGTGATGGGTTGCAGCTGGAAGGGCATCTGCTGCGTAAAACATATGCTGGATAAGTTGGCGGTTCATTCCACCGTGGCGACCCCAGATTAATAAAAGGACTAAGCCAAAAAAGAAAATGAATGAATGAATGAGTATTTAATTTAATTTAATTTAATTTTTCAAGGAGATCTTTTATTTTATATATCGATAGCATTTTTTAACATTTTATATAAATTATGTTTTAATTGTTTCTACTTCATCATTTCCTTTTATTTTTTCAGTACTAGAATATGTATTTTTTATTATTCTTTTTATTATTTTATTTATACAGTGCTAGGATATCCCAGTAGTACTCATGTGACATACATGACTAAATACAACAGTCACATATTCTGAAATCCATTATATAATACTGCGGAGTAATGTCCATATTATTAAAATAAATTAAATTAAATTAAATGTAATAGTTTATGGTGTTGTTTTGTCACAGAAATAAAAATTTCACGAATCAATGCTGAAGATGTTTAGGAAAAAATCTTTAGGAAAAAAACATGAAAAAGAATTGTTTTGTATTTTACTGATGAGTGGGCAGGGAGAACCAGCTCATTTGCATTTAAAGGCACAGGCGCAAATCAGTTACAATTCCCTCTGACCCAAAAATATACATTTTCAGCGGTTTAATTAATGATCTGACGGGTATTTTGACTTGAAATTTCACAGACACATTCTGGAGACACAAAAGGCTTATTTTACATCTTGTAAAAGGGTACAATAGGAGCACTTTGAAGCAAAACTTACATCAAGAATCCTCATGAATTGAGGTATTAATGCTGCAAAATTTTTTACATGACAATTTTTTTTTTTTTTATCTTAACAAGCACCATTAAAATCCCCTTCCCTTCTTTTCTTAAACTCTTGACAGAAGTGTTTTGTTTAGGTCAGCTAAGGCTATATCTGATCTATCTTCACATTTGAGTGTCTCTTACTCTGAATTGTATGCTGGTGTTTTGTGAGCGCTACTGTAAAGCTGCAATAACCTTTCAAAGGGTCATTTCTAAAGTACATCTGTGCACAACCTCCTCTCGCAGCGTTTGTTATTGAACAAAAGTGTGCAGTCAATTGAACAGGTTGAAAAAAAAAGCGTAACATATGTGGAGTATAATAACGAACGGGTTCATAAAGTTCAGGTAGTCATCCAGAAAAACAACAAATCTATCAGTCCTTTGAGAAAAGGTCATCCTAAAGTTTCCCTTGAAACAGAAGTACTTACTCTTATACCTGTCTATTTATCTCCGCCACAGATTAAGACTGAGTGCTACTGAAAGAAGAACATCTCGGACGTTTATTATAGTGTTCTGTAACCGGCGTGGCCTTGAGTCAAACATGTCTGCCGTAAAGCATTTCCCACATTCTGCTGTTTAGACTAATGTTTCATTTAAAGCACTTAGGAATGTTAAAAGCGTACCTCGCCAAGGCCTGACATGGAAACCAATGGAAACGTCATCTTTTTTTCAAAGGTTCAAATGCCATTTTTCCATTTCTCTGTGCTATAAAAAAATAAATAAACTTAGTGGTCGTCAATTGTGTTTTATTAATGCATGTGTGTATGTATGTGTGTATGTGTCTGTGTGTGTTACATAGTGAACGAATGAATGAACAAATAAACTCTCAGACAATGGAATAAAAAAGTATCAAATGAACAAATGAATGAATAAACGAACAAACAAACAAAAAAAGAAACAAACAAACGCTCAGACAAAGGAATAAAAATATTAAATGAACGATCAAACAAATAAACTCTCAGACAAAGGAATAAAAAAGTATCAAATGAACGAAAAAGCGAATGAAAAAACAGACAAACAAACAAAAAACAAACAAATAAACAGACAAAGGAATAAAAAATGTCAAATGAAAGAATGAATGAATGAGCGAATGAAAGAACAAACAAACAAACAAACAAATAAACAAACCCTCAGACAAAGGAATAAAAAGTATCAAATGAACGAATAAATGAATGAGCGAATTAAAGAACAAACAAACAAACAAATAAACAAACAAACAAACAAACTCTCAGACAAAGGAATAAAAAAGTATCAAATGAACGAATAAATGAATGAGCGGATGAAAGAACAGACAAAACAAACAAATAAACAAACGAATAAACAAACTCTCAGACAAAGGAATAAAAAGTATCAAATGAACAAATAAATGAACAAGCGAATGAAAGAACAGACAAACAAACAAAAAACAAACAAACTTAGACAAAGGAATAAAATTATCAAATGAACAAATAATTGAATGAAAGGGTTAAAGAAGAGACAAACAAACAAAAAAACAAACAAACTCCCGGACAAAGGAATAAAAGAGTATCAAACTAATAAACGAATGAATGAACGAACAAGTGAATGAAAGAACAAACAAACAAACAAATAAACTTTCAGACAAAGGAATAAAAAAAGCGTCAACCGAACAAACAAATGAAAAAACAAACAAACAAATAAATAAATGCTCAGATAAAGGAATAATGTATCAAACGAACAAACAAACAAACAAGCAAACAAACAAACAAACAAACAAACTGGCAACCAAAAAAATTAATTCTCAGACAAAGGAATAAAAAAAGTGTCAACCGAACAAACAAATGAATGAACAAACAAACAAACAAACAAACAAACTGGCAACCAAAAAAATTAATTCTCAGACAAAGGAATAAAAAAAGTGTCAACCGAACAAACAAATGAATGAACAAACAAACAAACAAACAAATAAATAAATGCTCAGATAAAGGAATAATGTATCAAACGAACAAACAAAACAAACAAGCAAACAAACAAACAAACTGGCAACCAAATAAATAAATTCTCAGACAAAGGAATAAAAAAAGTGTCAACCGAACAAACAAATGAATGAACAAACAAACAAACAAACAAATAAATAAATGCTCAGATAAAGGAATAATGTATCAAACAAAACAAACAGACAAACAAACTGGCAACGAAATAAATAAACTGTCAGACAAAAGAATAAAAAAAGTATCAAACGAACAAAAGAATGAAAACAAGCAAACAAACAAATGAATAACAAATGTATCAAACAAACAAACAAACAAACAAATAAATGAATAAACAAAACTGTGATACTGTGAGCATGTGAAGAGGTGAAGTACAGTTAAAAATGGAGCGTTTGACGGTTGCAACACTGAAGCCGTCATCTCGAATCAGTGCCTGTGAACAGCAACAGGTCATTTGCATTTTAATCATGGTAAGGTCAGAGCGCTGTTTAGCAGACTGTGATTAAATGCACATTCTCTGGCAAAAGTCATTTACGGAGCAGGAAGGATGCACTGACCCCATCACGTTTTACACATCCCGCATGTCCCAAACGTGGCAGCATATGCGTGTCATTTACAGATGATGAACTGTGAGCAATATTACAGGTGTGTATGAGGACACACTTCACTGCGTGGTCCATGTGCTGTTCATTAGTGAAGTGAAGAGTGTCAGCCTGGAAATATGAAGCACTGATGATGTGCAGCAGAGCTCAGACATAAACATGCACGGAGATTGCTCTACATGCGTTTAAGAATATGTTATATCGTACACCTTAGGGATGCACAGATCCCGATACCTGGATTGGATATCAGTTTGATACCGCATATTTTTGCTGGATCGGGTATCGGCCAGTTGGTACTGATCCAAATCCGATCTTGCGCATGCATTATATTCTGTGTTTATAAGCCAACTAAGCCATGAAGGTAGCCTATTATAAGACACTAGAAAGTTATCATGTAGGCCTACTGTATCCCAAATGTTGAAGCCATTCTTTAGTTTTAAGTGAAGCACAGATAAATATTCAACTGGTTGAATTCATGTTCACTTCAGCACTTCCCACCGCTGCGCCTGTCAATCATTCTCTGTTCATTCACAATTCAAACTGCTTGTCGCGTTCATGACAACTCAAAAAACTTTCTCCAACACTATTTGTTCCTATTAGTTTAAGTAATCAGTGGAGAAATGCATTTAGTTTTGCATTAAATTGGTTCATTTTGACCTGAAACAAGGAGTTTATTGATGTTTCTAAATCATGTTGTGCTGTGTCTGTTAGATCAGCAGATCGCATTCACAACACTGGAGTAGAGAGGGTTATTACCTGCTCTTCACACACAAAGAAGGCCTGCAGTTTTAAATTACAAAAAGTCTCAATGATACACTGGACAGATCATCAACGCACTGATTACTTACCGTTGTGCTGCTGTTTTGAATGTGTCCGCAGATAACGGAGGACTGCGCGCTGTGTCTCAGTGCATCAAGCGCTTCATTCACACATCCGGCTGCGCAGACGTGACATGCGCCGATCCGTAAGATTATTCTCATAATAAGTTTCTGTTCTCTCATCCTTCCGACTGAGTTTATTCTTCCGAGGTGAATACTTTAAGCGCTGGAAATAGTTTGTAAAGCCTGGCTCATTGTGGTCAAAATAATTGATTGAATTAATAAAAGTGAAACTGACGGGTGCAATAGGCTATAGATTGTCATTAACATACATTTACCCAGCCTAATGTAGGCTACTGTGAAACTGTGGACACTTCACTGTAATTTTATTTATATCAATATTTTATTTACCAGAATTATTATTTTCTCCATCTCACTCACGGCAAGATTTGGCGAGGGAACATTAAAGGTGCAGTATGTAAGTTTGACACCCAGTGGTTGAACTGGGTATTGCACTCCTAGATCAAAATAAACACACGCGTGGGATGCCAGAGATTGAGTACAGGAGCGAGTGATTTAAACCGTGTTCTAAATAAAATCAACGACACACGATAGAAGGAATTATGTTCCATATTAAAAGGAGTTTTAGTTCTAACCAACACCTCGAATTGATATATATGAAACGGTTTCTATTTCTCACAGCTCAACATGTGAAACCTATGACGGTGCACCTCAGGTAAGCCTCGTGTGTTTTATTCAGTGCTAAATGCTAACAATGTGAGTTTGAATGGATTCTAAACCTTACCGTTTCGTGAGTGAGTGCTTATTCTGTGCTTCTGTAAGGCTGTATTTACATTTTTGTCGTGTTTCGTCTGGTGCAAAGAGTCAAACTGCTGTTTGCGTGTTGTTAGGACACGAGATTACAATGTAACCTGCTCACCTAATGTTTACGTTCGTAATATTTATATCATTTGCTAATTAATAACCTCATGTGGAACTGAATCTGTCTCATTTCGACGTCTGATACTGTCCATTTCGGTCACGGGCGCATGCTTTCAGAGCCTTTCTGAATGAATGAATGAAATACGCTGTTTTCCAACAAGGCAACCCGGAGTGCTGAATTATAATTGGCTAAACTGGCATTCTGCAGGTTAACTTTACCTAAACAAAGACAGCGTTCCGGCACGGAAAAACCATTTTCAAAGCAGAATATCTGACTTCAGCATTGTTTTTCAGTTAAACAAGTATGTTCACTTGGGATGTTTCTTAAATATCTGCAAACATATTATGGTATTTTTATGCTTTAGAAGAATCAAAAACTTACATACAGCACCTTTAAGTAAAACTGGCCTCAGACAGTGAAGTTTAGTCT
This sequence comes from Danio kyathit, assembly GCA_903798195.1. Classification (NCBI taxonomy): domain Eukaryota; kingdom Metazoa; phylum Chordata; class Actinopteri; order Cypriniformes; family Danionidae; genus Danio; species Danio kyathit. Next base: position 5,370,431 of record LR812542.1, read on the forward strand.
GTGTCAAACCTGCAGGAAAATATCAGGCTTTGCTAAAGTGTTGTGAAGTGGTTGCTTATTGCAGACAAAAAAAAAATAATAATAATCTTAATATTAAAAAAGAAATCATAAGCTGGACCACAACAGATCATATCAATATCATAACAAATGCTCAAATAATGTAGGCTAGTTTACAGCAAGCGTCATGTTTTTAGTTAGGTTGTGTGGTCTGTCATGTATAGTAGGTCTGTTATTTTTTACTAAAGAAGATATATTATTTGAGTTTAGCACCAGAACTATAGAAACAGTATTATGCTTAGAAAAAACAGTGATAATAAAAAAAAAAAAAACGGCACAGTATCTGGATCGGATCTGTATCGATCTATACTCAGAATTTCGGTATCGAGATCGGATTGGTTCCAAAAAAAAACAATTGGTGCATCCCTAGTACACCTGCTGTATTTAGTCATTATGTGTCATATGAATGCTTCTGGGATACTGCATTAAAATAAAATAAAAAAGTACAATAACATTCATTAATTTTCTTTTCGGCTTAGTCCCTTTATTAATCCAGGGGCACCACAGCGGAATGAACCACCAACTTATCCAGCATATGTTTTATGCAACGGATGCCCTTCCAGCTGCAACCCATCACTAGGAAACACCCATACACTCTCATTCACACTCATACATCACGGACAATTCAGCTTACCCAATTCACCTGTACTGCATGTCTTTGGACTGTGGCGGAAACCGGAGCACCCGGAGGAAACCCACTCCAACACAGAGAGAACATGCAAACTCCACGCAGAAATGCCAACTGACCCAGCCGAGGCTCCAACCAGTGACCCTCTTGCTGTGAGGCGATTGTGCTACCCACTGCGCCACCATGACGGCCTATATTAAAATCAGTAAATCTTAGAGGAATATGAACACACTAGAAATGCGTGATGTGATGGTTTGACACATATGACTGCCTTTTTTTTTTTTTTTTCAAACATGCAAAAATCTTTAATATGTATATGATCATTAGCAGATAATAATTGAAATATACTGTATATAGGTAAAAATCAATACTGTCTGTTTGCTTAAATGTTTTTGTGTTTGCTTTTTTTAAACCCAGCGACATATATTAAATATGTGTTTAAATCACAACAAGAGCCTTGGTTAAGAAAGCAGGGCGAGATTTCCTAGATTTGTGAAATGCTGGTATAATGAACTGCTTATTTTGCAAGCTCATACTGTTTTGCATTAGAGGTTGTCTGAACAGATTTGACTATAAGCACAAAGTGTGAAATTGGAATACAAAATTATCAAGACGTTCTCGCTCTCTCATACGGCCACGTACGGCAGTCTGAGTGGAGGCAGTTGTCATGGTGATTAATGTAGCAGCAGGAAAGTTAACCTGCAGAAGAGAAGCGTGCGGGAGGATTTCTGAAAGCATTTCAATCTTTGACGTAAACTAATAGAGGCTTGCTCTCCCCGCAGGAGCTGAGAATACACGCTCATAGACCACAAGGCACACCGGCATTCAGAGGCCAATATCTCAATAGGTGTCTGGATGAAATCCATTGAGTTCACTTGATAAGAGCACATTTGCATCAGGTGCAGGAACCTACAAGGTATACAAAACGATTTTATTTTATTTTTTTCTAGACCTGCTGCCACAGCTGAGTGAGTGTGGAAGTACAAACAAACTTTGAAGTCGCATTTTATATCCCAGCATTCATGCCACTATCTAATTACTAGGTAGTAACAGAGTAATGAGTGCTTGTAATTATTATGTAATTATGCTGCTTGTAATTACGTCGTTATTAGCAGTGCTTGCTAAGGCAGGAATCGTTACTACTGTTGTTAATACTTAAAGTGATAGTTCACTCAAAACTGAAAACTCATCACTTATTCCAATGCTTAATGAGGTTTTGTTTTCTTCTGATAAAGAGTAAAGATGATATTTTGAAGAAAGCTGCTGTAACCATTGACTTCCATAATAATTGTTTATACTATGATGGAAGTCAATGGTTACACACTGAAAAAAATGATTTATTTGGATTTTATTTAAGATATCACTGCTTCCCACAGGGCAACACAGTGGCGCAGTAGGTAGTGCTGTTGCCTCACAGCAAGAAGGTCGCTGGTTCGAGCCTTGGCTGGGTCAGTTAGCGTTTCTGTGTGGAGGTTGCATGTTCTCCCTGCGTTCGCGTGGGTTTCCTCAGGGTGCTCCGGTTTCCCCCACAGTCCAAAGACATGCAGTACAGGTGAATTGAGTAGGCTAAATTGTTCGTAGTGTATGAGTGTGAATGAGTGTGTGTAGATGTTTCCCAGAGATGGGTTGCGGCTGGAAGGGCATCCACTGCGTAAAAACGTGCTGGATAAGTTGGCGGTTCATTCCGCTGTGGCGACCCCAGATTAATAAAGGAAGAAAATGAATTAATTAATGCTTCCCACGGGTTTGAAATATACTTCAAACACACCATTTGCCTACATCAATTGTTAACTATATGCCACAAACAAAACATAATTTAATTTTAACAATCATTTTATTTATTATACATGACTGTTATACACTGTTTCTTTTTAATGGGTTAAAGTAAAAAAAAGACTGCTAAAATAAAAAAAAAGAAATCCACTATTTCTCTTTCTTTTATGCTATTTAGGAGACATGTGCACCCACTGACAGGTAAAATCTGCTTCTCTCTCTCATTCAAGCTCAAAGCAAACTTGAATGCCAAAGCATTTTAGATATGTATTCTTCAAAATATCTTCTTTTGTGTTCAATCTAGTTATCAACAGTTATCAGTATTAAAAATAGAAGTTGCTTTAACCAGGGAAATCACTTTAACCCTTGTTAAATAATGAATTAAATGCAGCTCACAAAACTCACACACACACACACAAAACACACACACACACACACAAAACACACACACACACACACACACAAAACACACACACACACACACACACACACACAAAACACACACACACACACAAAACACATGCAATGACAAACACTGTCACGCTATTTTTTGTTCAGAGGCGGACGGCTTATGTGTGGGAACAAACTTGTGTGTGAGTCAGTTCTGGGAGCTCATTTACATTCATATTTACATTTATTTATTTATTTAGCAGACACTTTTATCCAAAGCAACTTATTAAAATGAAGAAGAACAACAGAAGCAATCAGACCAACAAAGGGACAACGTTTTAGAAGAATGATGGCAGGTCCCAGTTACTTAAACATTTAATAATTGTAGACAGAGAGGGAGATAGAAAAAATTATTTAAAAAAAAAAAAAAAAAAAAAAAAAAAAAAAAAAAAAAAATATATATATATATATATATATATATATATATATATATATATATATATATATATATATATAAAATAAACAAATAAAAATGAAATTAAATAAAATAAATTAATTAATTAATTAATTAATTAAAACATAAAAATAAATAAAAAAATTATAAAAATGAAAAATAAAAATAATAAAATATAAATAAATAAACAAATAAATAAATGAATGAATAAATAAATAATAAATAAATAAATGACAAATAAAATAAAAAATACAAATAAATGAATAAATAAATAAAAACAATAAAATACAAATAAATAAATAAATAAATAAATTACAAATAAATAAATAAATAACAAAAAAAATTTAATAAAAAAATATAAAAATAAAAATAATAAAAGTATAAATAAATAAATAAATAAAATAAACAAATAAAAATTAATAAATAAAAATAATAAAATATAAACTAATTAATTAATTAATTAATTGGTTAAATTAAAAATAAAAATAAATTAATAACAAATAAAAAAAATAAATAAATAAAAATAAATAAATAAATAAATTAAGTTTTGATATAATTTAATAAATCTAATTAAGATAAATAACACCAGGCATCATGATGAGGTTGACGTGCGTAATGTCAAAATAAAAATGTCATAATATAGTAATTACAGTCACATGCGATATTTGTAGGCAAAAATGACAGCTCCCTATAACCACCACTGTGTTAAATACTGAAAAGCATCTTGTTCCTTGCTCTCCAACGTGTTGTACATTATGTCATTCTGCCACAGCTGCATAATGACTGCTGTTAGAAATTACAAAGTGAGTAGTAATGCATTTTATCTCCAGCAGAAAACATTTCGGCTGACTGTTAAAGATTATGGGGTTCAATAAAGAAAGTGGAAGATGAAGACAAACATAATATTAAGGATCATTAAAGAGGAGAATGCATTCATTTCCTCATGCACGGACTGACCCATCATCTTGGCGTTTAAAGTGCTAAATAACAGCCTGGTTCTTGATGGGTAATCACTAGTGTATACTCCCATTTATGACTGTGACTCACGCTAACAATCAGGGGAGTTGCTTTAATTACTGTTTACATTGCGATAGTCCCTTTCTTAGATTATTATGACTCATTCCGTGCGCAAATCCTATATGTACCCACATACCCCAGAGAATATGATATGATGGCTTGATCAACAGTGGAGAGGTTGTGTTTTACACTGAGAGAACAGGCGATTTTAATACAAACTAATGTAAAAGTGTGAAACGTTGTTAAATTAGTGAACTTTAGCTATAGTAAAACATGTGTAAATAAAGATTTCATATACTTATCTACACAAACTACGCATTGACCTATTCAATTTGTACAGGCTTTTGGCTATTGGGACATTTTGGGTGTTTTTCTAAGGTGTGGATGAATGGTTGCTAGAGTGTTGTGTGTGGTTTTGGTGGTGGCTACAGCGCTAATGAGTGTCTATCAGAATGTTGTGGGTTGGTTTTCATGGTGGGGATAAAGTGTTGCAAAGCCATTTTTTTAATAGTGTTTTGTGTTTTTTTTGTGTGTGTGTTGCTAAGATATTATGGATGGTTGCTAGGGTGTTGTTCTTTTAGGGTGTTATGGGTGGTGGCTACAGCGCTAGTAAGTGTATCTGGATATTGTGAGTGGTTGTCATGGTATGGATAAAGGGATGCTATAGTGTTGTAAAGTGCCATTTTCTGTTTTTTGTGTGTGTGTGTGTTTTTAGTGTGTTGCTAAGGGATTATGCATGGTTGCTAGGGTGTTGTTCTTTTAGGGTGTTATGGGTGGTGGCTGCAGCATCAGTCATGGTCTATCAGGGTGTTGTGGGTGGTTGTCATGATGTAGATGAAGGGTTGCTAAAGTGTTGCTAGGCTATTTAAATTTTTTTGTGTTTTGTGTTTCTTAGTGTTGCTAAGGTATTTTGGATGGTTGCTAGGGTGTTAAGTGGTTTGCTAGGATACTATGTACTAGGGGTTACTAAAGTGTTGCTAAGCGTGCTTTTAATGGGTTGCTAGCGAGTAAATGTCTGTAGCGATGCTATTGGTGAATTGCTATTGTAGTGGACAGTTTGTTTGTTTTTACAGTAAAATGGGGTTTTAAAAATGATTGTAAAATAATTAAAGATGTTAATCAGTTTATTAATTAGCTTATTTACTAATAAATAAATACATACATACTACTAAAAATAACAATAATCATAAATAATTTTTAAGTTAACATCATTTTTTCAGATATTAAATTTTTTTTTGTGCTAGTCATTTTATTAAATAAAGTATTAATAGATGTTATTTTATCTTTAATGCATATTTTTCAATCTGAAGTATCATTTTACCCCACAAGGTCAACATTCAGTTTTTCAAACCACAGAATCCGCCATACAATTAAGACGTGTGAATGAATGTCACTTGGAGGTCACTAAGAAGGTTGCTAAAGTGGTCAACTCGAGTGATAGAGTCACAATAGAGTCAATGGGCTTTTCAGCCATCAACAACTGCTCTTCTTCAAACAGCAAACAGCCAATCTCACTAAATCTGATGTTTGCCTAAGACCCGAGTGAAATGAGCTCTTTGAGGGCTGCGTCTCAATGTTCAAAAGAGCCATTAAGCTTTTCTCGGGTGTTATGATGGAAATTAATCTGTGTTGAAAGGAAGAATATGCTTGCTTTATGAAAATATCAACAACAAAAGTGTTTGTTCCGCACTCTCAGATCTCTCTGCGCCCTCCCTCCATTTCCCTTTTAATACTTTTTAGTGTTCATAAGCACTAACTGCTAGATGCTAATTGGGTAAGTATCCGCTTTGAAAACAAATAGCCCTGTTTTTAATGAACGGACAGGAAGCAGACAAAACCCCAGCATGACGATGGTCCGCAGTGAAGGAAGATGATCATAAAATGACATGTCTGCTGTGCACTTATTGACCTCTAATTTTTCTTGTACTTAGACATTGGAGCAATCCTATTTAGAATACTGCTGGATACCACATGATTTTCACATTCTCTGTAGAAGATTAGAGTTCTACGTGCCTGTGCAAATATCGTCCTTGGTGCTAAGGTGCTGCTACATACAGCTGAAGTCAAAATAATTAGCCCTCCCGTGATTTTTATTTCTTTTTCGAATATTTCCCAAATGATGTTTAACAGATGAGTGAATTTTTCACAGTATTTCCTATAATATTTTTTCTTCTGGAGAAAGTTTTATTTGTTTTATTTCGGCTAGAATAAAAGCAGATTTTAATTGTTTAAAATCCATTTTAAGGTCAATATTATTAGCCCTCATAAGCCATATTTTTCGATTGTCTACAGAACAAACCATTATACAATGATTTGACTAATTATCCTAACTTGCCTATTTAACCTAGTTAAGCCTTTAAATGTCACTTTAAGCTGTTTTGAAAAATATCTAGTCAAATATGTGCTGTCATCATGTCAAAGATAAAATAAATCAGTTATTAGTAATTAGTTATTGAAACTATTAAGTTTAGAAATGTGTTAAAAAAATCTTTTCTGTTAAACAGAAATTGGTTCTAATAGCTAATAATTCAGGAGGGCTAATAATTCTGATTTCAACTGTATGTGATGCTCTTTTCCAAGTAATAAACTAAAGGGTTGGGCATCGATATTGGGGTTGTGTGTTCTTTTCGATTCCTAATTTTGAAAAAAAAAAAGTCAAACATTTAGGCCCTGTTCACGCTTGTATTAAAGAGGGTATTTTTAAGGCTTGGTTGTGTTTATAAGATGCAAAGTAATGTGTGTTCATGCTTCATTTGTAGAAAATCCCGTAATTTTTTCATATATCTTACTTTAATTATATACTTCTACTCAGCTCACATGAAAACAACTATCATCATTCCTAGTTCCTCTAAAAGGCCCACCCTCATAAGGCTCTGATTGTTTAGCTTTCCCACTCTTAAGAGGTTCTCCACTTCACCAGTAAATGAGCCATGCCCCTACAAGCACGCACTTTACTAGATATTTTTTAAAGATACTAGTATTCAGCTTAAAGTGACATTTAAAGACTTAACCAGGTTAATTAGGCAAGTATTTACAGGTATATTACAATGGTTTGTTTTGTAGACAAATGAAAAAAAAAATATTGCTTACGGGGGTTAATAATATTGACCTTAAAATGGTTTTAAAAATTTAAAACTGCTTTTACTCTAGTCAAAATAAAACAAATAAGACATAAACAAGTGCAGTTGAATCAGAACTATTCACCCTCCTGAATTATTAGCCCCCCCTGTTTATTTGTTTCCTCAATTTATGTTTAACAGAAAGATTTTTTAACACTTTTCTGAACATAATAGTTTAAATAACTAATTTCTAATAACTGATTTCTTTTATCTTTGCCATGATGATAGCACATAATATTTAACTGCATATTTTTCAAGATACTTGCATTCAGTGCAATTTAATGGCTTAACTAGGTTAATTAGGCAAGTATATACAGGTATATAATGATGGTTTGTTCTGTAGACAATCAAAATCAAATAAGGGGTCTAATAATACTGACCTTAAAATAGTTTTTAAAAAATTTAAAACTGATTTTATTCTAGAAAAAATAAAACAAATAAGACTTTCTCCAGAAGAAAAAATATTATATGAAATACTGTGAAAAATGCATTGCACTGTTAAACATCATTTGGGAAATATTTGGAAAAAAAAGAGGGCTAATAATTTTGACTTCAACTGTATGTTCAGTTAGCATGTTTCTTAAATATCTGAAAACATATTATGGTAGTTTTGCGCTTTAGAAGAGTCAAAAACATACACACAGCATCTTTAAGTCTTTAACTTAAGAGTTTTTCAAATAACTATATATGAGCTATAGTAATTGCGTGGCTTGCCTTTCCAGGTACCACTAATAATTATTCAATGTTTCTAAAGCAAGCTCTGGTGTCTTTCTTTGAATATTCTCCTTCAACCCCATTGGCTTCAAACAGCTCACGGTCTCGTACTCACCCCTCACCCTCTGGCAACGGCAGCCTTTGATGTCGTGACATTGCTTTTAATTTCGGCTTCCTGACAATACTTTGCCTTCTGAATTTCTCAAGAAAGCACAAAGCACAATATGCGGTAAGACTGCTGACTTTGCTCCGCACGCAGAGTTCAAGGTGGTTCAACCATGTGATCTCATTAGTATTCGTAGGCGATCATATGCAAGGTGTAGTTCTAGCACACATGCATTTTAACATTTAATATCAACACATGGACCCTTTTCATGTATTGTGATGAGATTCGTCCATATTTAATGAAAGAGTAGAAAGATAATAATGCACATTTGTAACACTACACTTTGTGTTATATTTCCTTGACATGAAATGCTCTGCTAAATGCTAATAGCTATGCTAAAATTTGAATGCACATTTCGATTGATTATAAACTTGGCCTTATTTTTTCTTTTGTCTTTATATTTGTATTTATTTTTTGCTATTTTGGAAATTCATAGAAACACTTTCAATTCAATTCAATTCATCTTTATTTCTATAGCGCTTTTAGAACGTAGATTGTGTCAAAGCAGCTTAACATAGAAGTTTTAGTCAATTAAAACTATGTCAATATGACAATATAAAGGGTGCAGTTAGGCGCGAGCAAGTAAATAAACTACGATCCACATAAGAGAAAACAGACGCGAATCAGCAAACAAACTGGAAATGAAAGCAAGAAAAGCAAGCAAGAGTCTAAATAATAAGTACAACTGTGGGCTGTTTACACGTGAGCTGCTACGCTGTGACCGTGGAAGAGATTTAAAATTAAAGAGCTAGTAATTAATTTGATCGACTGAGTTTTATAGTCTTGATATGGGATTGCAAACAGTTATAGGACAGAGAAAACAGGCCAAAGATGAGCTTAGTGGGCTAACAATACTAACAGCTGGACTCTTGAAATATGTTAGCTGCGATGCTAACACAGTGAGCTCAATATTTATGGAGTTGGTATTTAATATGTTCGGCGGAGTTTGATCGCAACAACTAGTAATCAATTTTAAAATAAAATCTGAACTTAGTAGAGCAGGCCAGCTAAGCTACAGCTACACTCGGCTAGAGAGCAACTGGAAACAGCAGAAGAAGACAGGAAACAGATGACAGCAAATGGGAAGAGTAAAATGAAATTTTTTGTAGGGTTGTCACGATACCATAAATTCATGTCACGATACTATACCAGCTGAGGTTTCCCGATATCAGGTAGCATTTCGATACTGTATCAATTCATAATTCAAATCTTTGAAATAAAGCAAATTGTAAGAAATACTATATTTTATATGTTGTAATACTAACATTTAATTAATATTCACTTATTATTGAAAAAGCATTATTCGTACAGACATTCTGTGTTTTATTTGTATATACTGTATAGACTCTTTTGTTGTTATAATAATAAAATAAATAAAATCATTGATTGAATCATTCCACATGCAACATTAACTATTGTAGAACTGTTAATGACGATACTACTGTTTAAAACTACAGTAGCATCACCAGTATTTTGGAGCCATAGTATCGCGGTTAGGCATGGAATGATAACCGGTTTCAAGGTTTACCACGGTTTGGAAAAGTCAAGGTATTAAAACCGCAAAAATGTTTTGTCATACCATTTCTAAGGTATATGTAGAGGGTTTTTTATTTATGTCTTGTAAGGAAATCTGTGTTTTTGAAGCTAATGAAGATACTAGAAGTCAATGGTTTATTTTAATTATGTAGCCTGACATGTTTAGTGTTTCAAAATATCCTAAATGTTTCCTAAAATGTAATAAATTGTGTTAAATGGGGAAAAAAAATTTTTTTTTACTAAGACATTTAAAAAGAAATTATTTTATAGCAGTAAACAGTATCACCGTGAAACCGTGATATTTTTATTAAAGGTTATCATACCGTCAGAAACTTGTACCGGCCCACGCCTAATCGGAGTACTACCGAAGAACCGGTAAACCGTGCGACTCTAATTTGTTGTACTTTTTTTGTTGTTTACCATTATAAAGCACATCACGTCATATTTCAGAAGTAAAAAAATAAAAAAAAATAAAAAGTAGAGAAAACTGATTTTTAACCATAATGGATCAACACTGTTGTGAACTCTAAGGTTGTTAATCAATTGTACATGCTATTTCTGAACCCATTTGATCACATTAATTTAGTTTTTAAAACAATTATACTTACCCATGATATGCTACATTAAATGTAGTTCTTCCTACACTCTCAAAATGCATAAACATGTGTCTTTACAGTTATTTTACGATAAACTTGAAGTTGTAACTATTGTTTATGTTGATACTAGAATTGGGCGATGTTGACCAATTTGGCATCGTATGATGTCTAATGTGAAACATCGCGATGGACAATGGATCGTTGTCGTACACAGCGGTGAATTAATTATTAATGAATAATTAATAAGTTAATAACGAATTAATTATTTACCGTTTCAACTACCTGACCCGCATGGTCTTTGGTTTACCCATAACCAAATGACAAATAAATAAAAATAAGTTACACACAAATTACTGCCTGTCAATCAATTTTCCGTGGGACTCTGGCATGAATAGGCAGAATGATCTGTATTGTTATAATGGCGTCGGCAAACTTGGATGGTAAAAAAGGTGCACAACCAACAGGAACCAACCAACAGTATCTGAGGTTTTCGCTAAAATGACTAAGTACAAGTGTGAAAGCGAAAGATTGAAGCAGTGTACTGACCCTGTCACACGTTACCTGATAGATTCAAAAGACAGAAGAGTCGTTAGATAAAGACAAGGGCAGAGGATCGCAATGCCGGATCAGCATCGTGATGTCTATTGGCCATCGGCGATGGAAGATGGCATCGTTTATCGACCCAACCCTAGTTGATACAACCAAAAATTTATATTAAAAATTATATTCAATTATAATTTCATTCATTCATTCATTTTCTTGTCGGCTTTGTCCCTTGCGGGGTCGCCACAGCGGAATAAACCGCCAACTTATCCAGCACGATTTTACGCAGCGGATGCCCTTCCAGCCGCAACCCATCTCTGGGAACTTCCACACACACATTCACACTCATACACTATGGACAATTTAGCTTACCCAATTCACCTGTACTGCATGTCTTTGGACTGTGGGGGAAACCGGAGCACCCGGAGGAATCAATTATAATTTGAATAACTTATTTATTTGTAGCATTTAATTAGTTCGATTCATTCTCAATGATTCATGGGATTGTAGTTCTTTATCTCATTAAAGTTGCTGAGACTTTATTTTCAGTATGCCAACGTACTTCCAAGAGAATATTAGTAGGGGGCGGGGTTTTTGTGCATCCTTTTCTCATAGCAAACTACCGGTAAGAAGGGCATAGTTAAAAATATTGTGGCTGAAGCCTTCAAACTAATATATTAAATGCAGTGAGGTGCGGTGAGGTTTGTAGCAGGTGAGGCACAGACTCTTTCAAAGTCAGATTTACAAACATATCCACACAATATATTTGCCAACTATCGATTGTGTTTCATATATCATCATATCAACATTCTTTCCATACACATAGCAGGTACATATTAGGCCAAGGAAGAATGTAAAATGTATAGCAGTTCAATATGCCTCCCAAAAACACCCAGCTGGAAGCTACAGACAACTATAACAAGCGACACACACAGCACCACGGCGGATGCGCTTGCTCTCTCTCCCATTCACACTCACTCTCACACACCCACCCACACACACACAGCACCACGGCGGATGCCATTCACACACAGAGGATTTGAATACTGGTCTTACCTTTACTTGTAAATGAAGTCTTGAAATGACTTGAATTGCTTGTAAATGCTGGAGTTATCTTCTGTCCCGTCCTTTGAAGCAAGCCCTTCAGCTCCGGCATTTGTCGTCCATTATTTAATCACATTTTGATTGAAAGTGATTTAGAGAAATTTGTGAGCTTTAATAAAGCATTACATTGCTAGCATACACTGAGTAAGTAAAAGGTATGCGCTCAAGCCAGTTAGCGCAATCTGAAGTGAGGCACAGCTCGGGCTGCCTCACCTCGCTTCCTACTACTGTAATTGAACAGGAAATACGCAAAATACAGCAATTTTGAAAATAAAAATATTTTAAAAAAAAATTATTTTATCAGTAATAAACATCTCATGATGCCTCACCACCCTCCCTTGACTGCACATCCTTGAAATATATGCACTCGATATATTTGCCATCTACCGATTGTTTCATACATCATATCAGCATTCTTTCCATACACATAGCAGGTACATATTGGGCCAAGGAAGAATGTAAAATGTATAGCGATTAAATATGCCTCCTAAAAACACCCAGCTGGATGCTACAGACAACTATAACAAGAGACACACAAAGCACCACGGCGGATGCGCTCGCTCTCTCATTCACACACACACACACACACACTATGTTACCACGACGGATGCGGAGCTCTCTCATTCACTCTCACTCTCTCTCACACACGAAGCACCATGGAGGATGCATGAGCTCTCTCTTTCACACACACACACACACACACACACACACACACACACAAACACACACACACACACACACACACACACACAGGATTTGTACACTGGTCCTACCTTTACTTGTAAATGAAGTCTTGAAATAACTTGAACTGCTTTGAAATGATTGAGTTATCTTCTGTCCAGTCCTTTGAAACAAGCCCTTTAGCACAGGTGTTAGCACAGAAACGCACCCCTGTCGTTGGCTGTCCGTTATTTATTCACGTTTTGATTTAAAGTCTAATTTGTGATTTTTTTGAGCTGTGATATTACATAAGCGATTTTTGCAGTCAGTCAGCGCAAAACATAAAATAACAGACTCCTGTTGAACTTTACTGCGTAGAAGAAGAGCAAACGACCGAGCAGGAATAACCGTGAGCTCACGCGCGCCCCCTTCATTGCGGACGCGCTACTGCCTGCTTCACCTCATGTCTTTTCAGTGCGGCTTTATGTCAGATCCTAAACCTAAATAAGTGATAGACATACGTGTAGTACATTACATATTATATGGAACATGTGGACATATATTAGATGCGTCTACAATGTATAAAAACATTTTAATAAGGCATTACATTGGTAGCATACACTGAGTAAGCAAAAGCCACGCGCTCAAGCCAGCTTGCAAGGGATTGCGCAATATGACGTGAGGCACAGGGAAATACGCAAAATCCAGCGATTTTGAATATAAAAATGATTGAAATCATTTGAATCATACACAAATTACATTTATATCACAGATCAGTGGACACATTTATTTTATCATTAGTATACATCCCATGATGGCAGCACTTCCCTGATTAATTGTTCACATAAACAATAACAATGTGCATTAGCGAACTACACATTGTAAAGTTTGATTTTACATGAATTTATTGACTTGATTTCTTCTTTAAAGCTGTTAAGTTCATAGTTTAGTATCTTTGTTTTTTGTCAGCTATTTATATACTTGTTTGTTTCTAATCAGAGTATGTAAGAGTGTGTTATTTGCAGTATAACTGGTTGCTTTGGTTTATGGGTTACAATACTTTCCCTATAAGAGAAATGAATGGGAAAATGATTCTGGAACTGCCACTTCTGTTCACTATCTATTACTTTTATTATTTATTTATTTATTTATTTATTTATTTATTTATTTATTTATTTAAGAAATGTCAAAAGGGTCAACTGGCAGCATCTAAAACAAAAACATGATGACATTTAAAAAAATAGTTCACCCAAAAATGTAAATTATTACAGTTTTTATTCAGATTATTATATATATATATATATATATATATATATATATATATATATATATATATATATATATATATATATATATATATATATATATATATATATACATACTTACATACATACATACATACATACATACATACATACACACACACATACGTACAATTCCTGACAAAAAGTCTTGTCGCATATTCAAGTTTTGGGAACAACAAATAATAAGTTGACTTCTAGTTGATCATTTGGTATCAGAAGTGGCTTATATGAAAGGCAAAGGCCTCTAGATTACGCTTATTTTACCAAAATAAAATATGATCATGCCTTGATTTTTTATTATTTCATTAGGACAGTAAGGTCTGACTTTGCTGAGACAAAGGTCTTGTCACCTAACAGAAATAATGTTCAGTATATATATAGAGTCATGCTGCAGTGGAAAAAGAATGGATATTGTGTCTGACTCCATCATGAGCTTGGAGGACTGCATCCATACAGTACATCTCTGCAAAGACTCAAATAACTTATTAATAAAGTCATCTGAAATGGCAAAGAAAGCGTTCTTGCAGGACTCCCAGAGTTCATCAAGATTCGTTGGATTCATCTTCAATGCCTCCTAAGTCATCTTAACCAAGACATGCTCAATAATGTTCATGTCTGGTGACTGGGCTGGCCAATCCTGCTTTCACCTTCTTTTAGGAACTTTGATGCGAAGGCTAAAGTATGAAAAGGAGCGCTATCCTGCTGAAGAATTTGCCCTCTCCTGTGGTTTGTAATGTAATGAGCAGCACAAATGTCTTGATAACACAGGCTGTTGATGTTGCCATCCACTCTGCAGATCTCTTGCACATACTGAATGTAACCCCTAAACATGATTTTTCTTTCACCAAACTTGACTGATTTATGTATGAATCTTGGGTCAATGTGGGTTCCAGTAGGTCTTCTGCAGTATTTGTGATGATTGGGATGCAGTTCAACAGATGATTCATCAGACAAATCTACCTTCTGCCACTTTTCCAAATGATCAACTAGAAATCAAGTTATTATTTGTTGCTCTTAAGACTGGGATTGACGACAATACTTTTGTCAGGTAGTGTAAATATTTATTATTTGACTTTTATTGAAGTGATAGTTGACCCAAAAATGAAAATGAACTCACAATTCACTGTCACTCATGCAGTTTTCAACCTGTCT
This sequence comes from Danio kyathit, assembly GCA_903798195.1. Classification (NCBI taxonomy): domain Eukaryota; kingdom Metazoa; phylum Chordata; class Actinopteri; order Cypriniformes; family Danionidae; genus Danio; species Danio kyathit. The sequence goes on from LR812542.1 coordinate 5,385,644, forward strand.
TTCTTCTGATGAGCATAAAAGAAAATATTTTTAAGAATGCTGCTTGCTGGTATCCAATTGACCTCCATAGTAGCAATAAATAAATATATATGGAAGTCAATGGGTGCCGGCTACCAGCATTTTTCAAAATATCTTCTTTTGTGTTCATTAGAAGAAAGAAAAGTCAGTTTTTGAACAAATGTGAAAAAAAAAAATGACAGAATATACATTTTTGGGTGAACTATCCCTTTAAATTGACTGAAAAAATATACTCTTGTTTACAAAAATTGAAAAAAGAAAGTTATAAATGTTTGGAACCATGTAAGAGTGATATAAAGGATTTTTATTTTTGGGTGAACTAAGCTTATAAGTGTCATTCCAAGCACACAGAAATGCACTTCTCCGTTATGTTTGAGTCCCTATGAATACACATTGTGAAAAATTATGAGCTGCAAGAGCACTAAATGCACATTAACGTAGCACATGTGTCATATGCTAGTGTAATTTATCTGGATTTGGTAATCCTGGATTACGGGTCACCCCCGATGCTAAACGTGGGAAAGCACGAACACGTAGCGACATCAAACATTTGCTTCTTCCAGCACGTTCCTCAAACTGCCCTTCTAATTTTATGGCCATTAAAGGCACATTAAACAATGCCGTACATAAATATGGATCTTTTGACGCATTGATCTTCCCTTTTAAACGTCATAAAGCATGGACTGAGATCCTTCAGTTAAATTTAATGATGGATTTGGGGGCACTTGACCTTTAAAGGATTGATGTCGCTATGTGACTTTCCAAGGCTGCATATAATTGCTTCCACTATAGGATCTGTCAGCTGTACGCGGAATAATGAGGAAGCTTTCAGTGGAGCTCAGTGTTAGAGGCTTCAACATTAGCAATGCACTGAGAAACATGGAAAACTACTGCTGTATTATCAGAGGCGTAGCCGTAATTGAGTTATGTAATGCGACAAGTTTTCCCACGATCTTCACCTTCGGCGAACTGGCGTGTTGTGAAACTTCTGCCTTTAATAAATTGAGATGTCTGGATAAAGCGACGAGTATAGTGCAGTCCAAAGTCTACAAAGAAAGACTGGGATATTTATCTCTCTGTATATAAATACAGATTGTTATAATAAAGATATATTAATGATTCTAAGTCATTAATCAAAACAGAAAATTACAGATTTTAATCATAAGAACTAAAGTGAAGATTGTTTTTGCTGCTTGATTAAACAACATATGATATGAGCTGAAACAACACAATTATTAAGATTTTTGGGGACAACTTAATTGTTTTATGTTCGATTTACTTAAATTTGTTAACTTTTTATAATAATTATTATTTTTTTTAACCTTTATTGACAGGACAGTTGAGATGTACAGACAGGAAAGTGTGGGGAGCAGAGATAGTAGAAGGATTAGCCAAAAGACCTTGAGCCGGGAATCGAACTCGGGTCACCACGAGCACCTCTGTGTTATGTGTCAATGCATTATTTTTTGCTGCTTGTTCAAACTACTTATTTAAAATGAGCACAAAAATCTTAAGATTTTTGGGTGACCAACTCAATTGTTTTATGTTCAACCCACTTAAATTTGTAAAAAAAAAAAAAAAAAACAATAATTAAGTTGGGACAACATAAAGGAATGTGGAACCCCGCATTTGCTTTACAATGTCTGAACAGAGAGACACATCTATTACTTCAGTTGAAACCAAAATGCTCTTTGAAATAGTATACAGTTATGTACCGTGTTGGGGAAAGTTACTTTACAAAGTAATGCATAACAATATTGAGTGAAGGCTGATTTATACTTCTGCGTCGAGTGATCAACGTGACCCGCGGTGCCTGCCTTGCACGTAGTCGTGCATTTATACTTGTGTGTGCTGTTTGTGCTGCTCTGCAATAACACTTACGCTAGCTGGCAGAAGGTTTTTATGTTCCTCTGTGTCGTGTTTCTTCATGGTTGTTTTTGATTTTGTGAATGCTACCTTAATGTACAAGTAGCTAAAACTCACTTAATCAGAGACGGGAACCAGCAGACGTGCAACAACTTTAATCATAAACACAAAACAACAGTTTCTATCTAGAGCTCCTTCACGAGACTTGACACTCGCTCCAACGGGTTTGTGCGGCTCTTGGTCCCACCCACACTGGTCAAGTCTACCAATCACAGAGCTTACACTACATGTTGTTGCGACGTGTAGTTAAATTTTTTGAGGAGTGAGCATCAGTGCTGGCGTCAGCCACGGCGAGGGCTGTGCAACAAAGCTCCACAGAACCATACTTCTAAATAAACCAGTCTTTACTCCCCCAAAAAGTATAGTTGCATTACTTAGTCAATTTTTATGGTAAGTAATGCGTTACGTTACTTTTGAGTTACTTTTGCATTACTTTTTCTGACCTGGCTGAGTTTTGATCTCTTTTAGAACTTGCAGGGTTTTTTTCTTCCTTTTTTAAATAGAGGAGCTCTGCAATTAACAGCACACTGTTTAACCTACATTTACCTTAAAAAAACACATAAAAATTAATGCAGGATAATGTTATCATCGGAGAAGTTCTTGACCCCAGTGCTATACATGCCATATATACAGATTAATGAAAGTTTAAAGCAATGCGTTTACGACTTTAGTACTTTTTGTCTTTTTTAAAAAGTAAAATGACTGTCCATTCAGATAATCCTCCTTTCCTCTTCTCAAAAGCGCTCAAAATAATGAGAAAATTTTCATCGCAGAAATGTAAGGCTCTGCCGTCTTCATTTCTGTCTGTTCCTGCATTCTCTCATTGTGTGTGGGATTTAACGTGACTACCTTCGATTTAATTCAGCAATTTTTTTAAAAGCGAATTAACTAAGCTAAAAGTAACTCGCATTACATTTTTTTTAAAATTAGCTCAAATATCATTACTTGATTTTTAAAGGTGATGCGTTACTTTACTCGTTACTTAGAAAAGTTATGTTATTACATAACTCGCCTTACTTGTAATGTGTTACCCCCAACACTGGTTATGTATAGTTTTCAATTTTGCACTAAAATTCATGGAAATATTTCGCATTTAAATATGCATCCATTTAAATCAACATGCATCACAATAGAGTCCACAATATATGGAAAATGTTAATTAAATTAACATTAAATTAATCTTTGTCTAATCTCCAATAATTGTCATTATTTACATCCAGTTATTTTTATTATAAGTATTCATAATCCCAACACGATGTTTTCAAGTAAACAGAAAAAAATGCACTTTTATAAAATGTTTCGAAAGCCAACAAATCTTTGGCAAAACATTTGAGCGCTCCACCTGCCAGGAATCACCTAGGGCATGTTTCCCCCTTTAGCAATGCACAAAGGCGGCAATTTGCAATGTTTTTCTGTGAGAGCACATTCGTCTATTTTGACAAGCTTGTGAAACGCCCCTCCAGTGGGTGTTGAGACCAGCTACTGCACAACAACATATAATGAGAGCGAGCAATCCATGAACATCACCGTTGCTCTGCTAATGCATGTAATTGCCATTCATTGATATATTTACCAATCTGGTGGGATAGCATGTGAAGAGTTATAATTAGACTCGTCGTTCTGAAAGATACACTGTTTTTAGAGACCTGTATGTTTATATTAAAGACTTAATTTTTAAGGAGAATATTGTTAACATATCCTTGCTAAAAAAAAAAATAGCTTAAACCAGCCTGGTTGGCTGGTTTAGCTGGTCGACCAGCCTGGTTTTAGAGGGGTTGTAACCATTACCAGCCTGGTCTTAGCTGATCAGGCTGGAAAATGACCAGCTAAAACCAAACCTGGTTTAAGCTGGACATAGCTGGTTTTGGCTGCTCTCCCAGCCTGCCTGATCATCTCCCAGCCTGACCAGTTAAGAGTCTGAAGCCAGCCTGGAAATGGCCAAAACCCCTCTAAAACTAGGCTGGATGAACAGCTAAAGCACTGTAAAGCACTAGACTGTTTATTTAGCTGTTTTTTCAGCAGAGTTTGCATAAATGCTAATGCTACAATGTTAGCGTGCTGCTAAGGCTAACAATAATAACTATTAGGATAAAGATATAGTTCTCACAACAATAAAAATAGACACAAATGATATTACACTATTGAAATCACATTTTAGGTGATGTATGATCACTGAAAGCCAATCAGAATCCGTCTAGCTTAATAAAGCTCAAGCATTTAAAGTGACTCCAGAACAAGTGTAAATGCTAACAGTTATCCTTTTGTGTGAATGAGCTTTTAGTCCAATTAGTTGTTAAAGTGTTATGAGTGTTTGGTTACTAGTTCAAGCCAAAAAGAACCTGGAGGGCCTCAGCTCTGCACAGTTTAGCTTTAACCACCTCAAACTCACACCTGCTTAATAGTCTAGTTGGATCAGCTGTTTGATTAGCGTTGGACCAAAACTGTGCAGACCTGCGGCCCTCCAAGAATCAAGTTTGAGACCCATATGATTCGTAAAGGGATAGTTCACCCAAAAAACAATTAAAGTTACTTCAGTATTTATTCTCCATTGTGGGGTTTTAAAGTTTGAGCTATAAAATATGATATTTTGAAGAATGCTGGTTGCTGGGACCCGTCGAACAGTAGGGGAAAAATAAATCAATACTATGGAAGTCAATGGGTATCAGCTATTAGGATATCTTCTTTTGTGTTCAACATATAGAAAGAAACTCTCAAATCAATTTTGAGCAAGTGAAGGTTGGTTAAATGATCATTTATGGGCTTTAAGGCACTTTCACCAACAAGTAAATTTTAGATCTGACTGTAATCCAAACCAATGTTTGGTTAAAAAAGTTTAATACATGGCAGAGCTGTAAGCATAGTGTAATATTGTAATTGAGGAGAATGTTCCCTGGATAAATGTTAATGCTACAATGTTAGCATTCTGCTAAGGCCAACAATTAGGATAAAGATATAGTTTTTACACCACAGCTATAACAGCAAAGACAAAGGGAATGATACCATTGAAATCTCTTTTTTAGCTGATGCATGATCACTGACAACCAATTATAATCCATCTAGCTTTATAGAGCTCAAGAATTTAAAGTGACAGACGTTAGCACAAGTGTAGATGCTAATAGATATTAGCATAGTATAGTTTTTGGTTGCAATTAGTTATTAAAGTGTTGTTAGTGTTTGGTTACTAGTTCAAGCAGAAAAAAGATCTTTATCTCAATATGATATCCAGCTATCATGGATCAGGATCCGGTATATCAATATTTCTCAACCACGTTCCTGGAGGATCACCAGCACCGCATGCTTTAGATGTCACCAATTGTCTATCAAACCCATATCAGGTCTTCCGATCTCTGCTAATGTGCTGATGATCAGAATCAGGGAAGTTTGGTTTGAGGAGACATGGGAAGTGTGCAGAGCTGGTGGTCCTCCAGGGACGTGGTTGAGAAACACTGCTATATATGTTTCTTAAAGGGTAAGTTCATCTAAAAATGAAAGTTACTTCAGTATTTACTCTCTGTGGTCTTAAAGTTGGGTTTTTGTTCTGTTGACAGCAAATTATGATATTTTGGGACCCATAGACTTTCATAGTAAAAAATAATAATAATACTATGATAGTCAACGGATATCAGCTACCAGCATTCTTCAGAATATTAATTTAATTAATGTTAATTTAATGTTCAAATTAATTTTGAACAAGTGACGGTTATTGGGTAATGATGGTTTAGGGAGGAAATATCACTTTAAGGCACTTTCACCAACAAGTCCATTTGAAATCTGACTATAAATCCAGACCAATGTTTAATACATGGCAGAGCTGTAAGCATAGTGTAATACTGTAGTTGTAATTGAGGAGAATGTTCCCTGCATAAGCATCAATGCTACATGTTACAATGTTCACATGCTGCTAAGGCCAACAATTAGGATAAAGATATAGTTCTGAAGATGTTTTCACACCACAGCTATAATAATAAAGAAACAAAGGGAATGATACCATTGAAATTTCTCTTTTTTTAGCTGATGCATGATCACTGACAACCAGTTATAATCCATCTAGCTTTATAGAGCTCAAGCATTTAAAGTGTCAGACGTTATCACAAGTGTAGATGCTAATATATATTAGCATAGTATAGTTTTTAGTGTGAATGAGCTTTTAGTCCAGTTGTTAAAGTGTTGTGAGTGTTTGGTAACTAGTTCAGCAGGAAAATGATCTTTATCTCACTATGATATCCAGATATCAAGGATCAGGATCCTGTATATCAACATTTCTCAAGCATGCTTTGTGGATGTCTCCTTTGTCTGTCAAACCCATATCAGGTCTTTCGATCTATGCTAATGTGCTGATGATCAGAATCAGGTAGGTTTGGTTAAGGAGACATGGGAAATGTGCATCCTCCAGCAATGTGGTTGAGAAACACTGCTATATATGATTCTTAAAGGGATAGTTCACCCAAAATGAAAGTTACTTCAGTATTTACTCTTTCTTATGTAGTCTTAAAATTGGGATTTTTGTTCTGTTGACCGCAAATGATGATATTTTGGGACCCATAGACTTTCATAGTAAAAAATAATAATAATACTATGATAGTCAATGGATATCAGCTATCAGAATTCTTCAGAATATCTGCTTTAGTGTTCAACAGAAGAAAGAAACTCTCAAATTGATTTAACAAGTGAAGGTTATTGGGTAAATGATGATTTATGGGTGAAATGTCACTTTAAGACACTTTCAACAACAAGCCAATTTTAGATCTGACTATAATCCAAACCAATGTTTGATTACCAACATGTAATACAGGGTGTAATTGTAGCATATTGTTATACTGTAGTTGTAATAATGAAGAATCATCTATAATATCACAAAACCGAGAGCTGATCTAGCAAAATCTGAAACACTAACGAAATAAAGTGAAGCAAAACAACAAATCAAACGTTTTGTTTTTCCGATAAGAATTTCTTATTATTCCAATAAAAAATACATTCATACAGAAATATAACAATTTTGCAAAACAATTTCAAATAAAATTCATATAAAGCAAAAACAAATAAAAATCTTAGAAAATGTTTTTTTTTCTAACTTTTCAGTTTTTTATTCTTTTGTACAAATATTTTCTAGACAAGAGGGGTTCATGAGAGAAAAGATATGTGATAGAAAGTGTTGGTTGAAGCAAGCAAATGGGAAACTTGATTAAGGCTCCATTACCACTTGACTAATATCGGCCACTGTTGGAAAGACACAATGTTCTTTGCCCACAAAACCCTGGCTGGTCTGATTAAAATGGCAGCACAGAAGCTGCTTCAAGTTACTTTTCAAACAATCCGTTTCCACGTAGCTGCTCGACATGCAACAGTGTCAAACCTCCATCGGCGCTAAATAAAAGCGCAAATAATTCAAGCATAGAACTATGTACAATAACTTTAAGTCAATCGTTTGGTCCCTGAAAACATTAGAGTTTACCATTCAGATTGCAAAAGAAACGCACACAGCCAAACAGAAGACTTCCATTGTAAAATGTTGAAGAGAGAAGCGATATATCTTTATCTTTCTGGATGGCTGTGCACTGTTTCCACAATACTGTCGCTGGACTAAAACAACGGCATCCAGACAGGTCAATATCGAACTGCCAGAGTCAGCAGTCTGTAGCAGGCAGGGCCTTCAGCAATTCATTACAGAGAGGCAGTACAAGGCAAGGCCTGTCTGACTGGAGCTTGTTAATTACAATAAATCTTTAGGCTTTTTTTCTTCATTCTTGGTTACAGGGGACGGGGGTCGGGGGGTTGGCATTCCACAAGCCTTGTGTTATACAACAGCCTGTTTTTGCACTTTAAGAGCTTACACACACACACACCTACAAAGATAAAGATCTTGCGTCCAAAGCGTATTCAAAAAGGTCGCTTGGTAGATACCAAACCCCTAAGTGCTCTACATTGCAGAGTTGAGAAATGTGAGGGTAAAAGAATGATAATCGCATGCTCACGAACCACAATATATTACGTATCTACAAGGGCTTGCTTACAGTGGCCTCAAAATAGGAAAAGGTGCACGTTCAGGTGAAACAGAGCCTTAATAAAGCTTGTTTTGTTTTTAAAAGACATTTTGCGACCGCCCAAATGGAAAGGTCACTTGCATAAGGCACCATTAAGGTCAACAGTGCATTAACAACAGGTCAAATGGAGATAGAAAGAGAGAATTTAGTCCTCAAGATGAAGTCTTGTATGTATCAAGTGGTCCCCCCCCCCTATTGGAAAGAAACGGGGTGGGAATTTAGAGTGAAGAATGATCAATGCATTTATGTACAATATTGTAACATCTAACCAATTGTATTTAGCTGCGCTTTATTGGAATCTATTTGCAGTCCCAATTACAAAAGAAAAAAAAAGAAACAAACCCCAATACCATGCAACACCTGTTTATGATAGTGAAGTTATAATTGTGTTACATCTTCTAAGCACACAGCTTATACAACGGACTACAAATGAGCTTTTGTAGCCTGTCAAAATAACAAGCTACCGAACACATTGCACATTTAGTAGCTGCACCGAACACCAAAAAAGCCACTTTCATTCAGGACCGAGTTTCCGCCTCCCCCTTTTAAATGGGGTGAAACCCTGGCCGCTTGGGCCCCCCTTGGAATTCTTGCGACACAGAGCCCAGGGGCGTCTGGCAGGAGTCCTCAGTCTCACGGCTTCCTTGCATACCATGTGGAAACAAAAACGGAACTTGTTTCCCGACACCATTCAGCCCACAGCGATACACTGGTACCCCCCTCCCACCCTTCTCTGCACACGGGACATTCATCCGCTCACGTCAAACAGGCTTTCGTTAGGATTCGATTTAAAAAGTACCAGTGTATAGTCCAGGGAGTTGTCCCGAAACATCATGCACCATACAACACACCATTCACTCGCTCTGTTTTTTGTTTTTTGTTTTACATTTTTTTAAATAAATCATCCTGTCTTCGATTCTTCATACGTGATTTTGTCTCTTCCTTTTTTATTTTGTTCATTTCAACAACCAGTCAGTCCGCCTTTATCCCGGGGCTCACGGAGGCACAGGATATGGTGCAAAATGGCATGCTTTGGCTGGAACACACTCCCCCCATTTCTTTGCAGGGCCAGGTCAACCAGGAAGCTGGTCAGGACACAACATATCCCCAGCGTGAAGCTACGGCCCGCTCAAAGGTGCCTCTTCATGTGCAGGGCCAGGTGGTCCGACCTGGAGAAACACCTGGGGAAAAAAAGGGTGAAAAACAAGGTCAGGCAGGGGCCACTGGAGCCATAAGAGTGATCAAAGGTTGAGATCTGTGCATTGCATCACTGATGAGGCACCTAGTGGCCCTCGAGGGGAACTCGTGAAACAGGAATAGGTGCTATGAAGGCTAATGAAAGGAATGGTTGGTTTCGGGTAGGACATGAGGGGATTTTCAGTTTTCCCACATATTCATAACATAAATATTGGTGGAAAGGGATTGGAAATGAAAAATGGTGTGTAATGAATCGCATGCTATTGCAATGATCAGTTTATAGTGATCATAAAGTGACACTATAGTTACAATTTTCCAAATATTGCTATTAAATACAATATTCTAAAAACAAATATATATGGAAATATGATATATTTTTATTCTCAAGTTTGTGTTGATCTTTCGGACCTCAGCTATATAAAGTTACACACACTATGTTCAATTCAACTCATGTTTATTTCTATAGCGCTTTTACAACGTAGATTGTGTCAAAGCAGCTTAACATAGAAGTTCTAGTAAACTGAAAGTGCGTCAGTTCAGTTTTCAGAGTTGATGCATACTGCAGTTATTTTTTTATACATAAACAGACGCAGTCAAAATCGTTGGTACACTTGCATTGAAGAACGGAAACCCACAGTGGTCACTGAAAGAACTTGAAACTGAAAAAAGTGATGATTATTCAAAAATGACGAATGAAAATCTGATATTGGTTTCAACAGAAGCATTAAGAAAGGAAATGAAACTGGCCTGGACAAAAATCGAAGCGTATTTTGTCCACTTCTGTACATGAAATACAAGCAGGGTTTCTACAGGTTTCCTCAAGTCACATTTAAGACCTTTTAAAGACCATTATGAATGAAATGTCAGACTTACACAAGGCTAAACACTAAGAATTTTTTTCTAATGAGCAAGTTAAAACATAAAAAAAAAACATTAAAAACAAATGCTAATGTAAGGAAGATAATTAAACCATATGCTTATAGAAATATAAAGAGTTGGTAAATAAAGTTAATAAATAAAAATGTGTTCATTTTATTGAGATGGAATGATAGTGATTGAATGAGTGTTGGCTTTGTTGGGGAGCTTTACATGGACATAGGAAAATTAAGACCTGTTTAAAATGATTAAAGACCTACAACACGATGTTTCAGTGAATTTAAGACTTTGTAAGGCCTAAATTGAAATTTAAGGCATTTTAAGACCCTGCGGATACCCTGTACAAGTTTCAATAGGCTGAACGTTTCCAACAAATCTAATTGTTAAACTGAGAATACACTTATTAGTAGTCCTATTATATTATCCAAAGTTTGTTGAACTTGCACAGAAATCGTGTGGGCCTCGATATGAGGAAAGACTTGATCAAATGGTTTGTTTTAAAGGAGAACTTTGCAGTAACCACGGAAACAAAACTCCAAAAAGGGAAGTCAAACAAACAATGGCGTTCAAGGCGCAAACCTCTCAGGGAGGGAAATGATTAACAGAGGAAATGATGACAAACAGGAGAGCCGCGTTAGGTTGTAAAAAGCGGAGGATATCAATAAAGTATTGCGACAGTGTGACTATTGCGCGCTCAAGCATTTAATGCGATTAGGTAATTAAGTGATAAAATCCAAACATAATGGGGCGACTCCCATCGATGAAGCGATAAAAAAAAAAGAATCAATGGCGAATGCAGAATCAGCCGCATTTCACTGATGCACGCATCAAAGGATCAGGCATGCGGTGAGAAAGACAGACGGGCTTTGATGACTGTCACAGGGAGAGATAGCAAGACAGAACTCAACGTACCTGTCACAGTGACTGCATTTAAATGGCTTTGCACCAGTGTGCTTCCTGAAGTGTCGGGTTAGCTCATCGCTCCTTGCAAAGCGCCACTCGCAGCCTTCCCATGAACACCTGTACGGCTTCTCACCTGTAAACAAAAACACCTTTCAGTACATTTGAGCAGGGAAACCATCAGCTATGTGTGCAGTAATGCTCTTGAAAATGCATCAGTAAACAGGACGCATGTTTATGGATCAGGTCAGGCAGTCTACGAGACGAGTCTTAACTTTAATAAGATCCCACAAGCTCTCAAGGATTGCGGGAATGCACGCTATGCCAAAAGTCTGCCTCTGTGCTGTGTATCCATAAACAGTATGCAGAACAATGCGTGTCACATGGAGCCTGTTTTGAATGCATCGGGGCCCTTTAAAAAGGGGCCACCCAGATCCCCATTCAAAAGCCTGGTTCTTTCCCATGACGAAACCAAAACTGTTTTGGTAGAGCAGGTTGTTTTCACCCTGGCTGGTTTTCGTCCCCTCCCCCATCCGATCCCCCCTCCTTCCTCCCTCGGCCACATTCCAAACAGATTAGGTCACCGTTTAGGCGTGCAGTCATGCGAGGCAAATATTCACAGAGTGACATTAGCCTTGCAGCTGAGGACAGCCTGTGTGAACTCAACTCCATTACACAACTTTGCAGGAGACGTGAAACCTCAGTAAAGTGTGAATGGTTCTGCTTTTTTCTCTTTTTTGCTTGCTTTGACAGGATGTCAAAAATACAGTGCATAACTTATGAATAAGCAACTTTTTTCCTGTTTTGAAAAGCTAGATTATGGCAATGTCTAACCTGTGTGAGTCCGCTGATGTGCTTTTAAGTGAGAACTTTTTGTGTAAACCTTCCGGCAGCCGTTGAAATGACACCTGTGCACTCTCCTCCTGCCATCTGGAGACGCGTCCCCTCCAGTGGTAGTCTTATCCAAGGCCTTCCCCAGCCCGTTTTGCCTGATCTTCACTGGGATGTGCAAGTCAGTCTGTGTGGAGCCCCACACCTGCGGGACGCCGGGCTCTTGGGGCATTTCTGGGGAGGACGGAGGCGTGCTGATGATAGAGGAACTCAAGTGATGTGCTGACTCCGTCAGAACTGAGCCCAGCGGGTTGGAGGAAAAGATGTGAGTGGGAGAGAGCTCCTCCGAGCTGTCAGACGCCTCGCTGCTGGCATCCGAATTCATGCTGTTGGTTTCCAATATTTGGCAGTCCTGATTGTCATCCTCCTTGACGCTGGGAAGGCTGCCGTTCCCATCGCCCTTATCTCCACAAGCCAAGATGAGCTTGCTCCAAAGATCCTCCTGGCCCTCAAACTTGAGGTCAGACGCAGAGACGTACGGCTCGCTCTGCAAATATCTTTCCAGCTCCAGACATGTCTGATTCGAAACAAGAAAAACACACAATTTTAGCATGCGTTCAATGGGTTTCCTTTCACAGCTAAGGGTTAGCTTGGGTTAACCACAAGCCATCATGAACTTTAACACATTTATTAGCATAAATATGTAAAACTTATCAGGATATGTAACGGTTACTCTGAATAATAACACGGATTTGAAAGCTGAATATTGTCTTTCTGGAACAGTTATCCCCTAGTGAGTCATGCAGACATTTCAGAGTCCTTTTAAGGAAGCCACAGAACTTCCTCGGTCGAGTTTCCTCATTCAAACAGCCTGACGTCCCTCAGCGTACATCTGGACGCGTTTTAAACTCATTTCATCGCGTGGTATGTGTGAACGCAGTCCATTCGAGTTCAGAAGTGCTTCGATAAACGCTTCAAACTGTGTTTTTCTACTCGGTTTAAGCGTTTAGTTGTGCGTTTTAGCTGCGCATATCAAAAAAACAAATAAAACACGATTATATCAACGCGCGAAATATGGCCTGAAGCCTCTCAAGTAATCGATTCTACAGCTTCTCCATCAGGTATAGTGTTTGTTTCAGAGGGATACAGTTTAGTTTGCATTAATACGAAATGTCAGGCAGACTGACAGATCAGTCACCATTCAGTTTCGTTGAATGTACTGGAAGTGAATGGCGACTGAGGCTGTCAGTCACTAACGTCGTGCTTGCTTAGCATCTCGTATTATTTCAGGCCATTTTCAAAACAACATAATGGCGAGTAAACGACGAGAGTCTTAACTATCATTTCAGCACTCTCTGCTGGGAAACGTGTTTAAATGCCATGAGATACGCTCTTATGGCTCCACGCCAGAATCCCCCAAAAGCCTGAGGGGAAACTACCTGGATCAGTTTCAGGAGAAACAATCATACAATCGTGCCAAAAATACGACTGCAACAGTTCGATCACAAGTAAATCACTATCAAGCAGCAAAACCTGCTACGGGAGTTAATAAGCACCTCCTATAAACCCCGTTATATGACACAACATGTGCTGCAGACTGTCAAATCAAACCTATTCATGTTTGAGTAAGAAAATGAGCCAAGTATTTATATTTTACTTAGTACACATACTCGTTAGTCTATTCTACGCACTAAAAAGTAAACTAATCCAGACGCACGCATAGATTCCACTGACTGACAGCAGAAACCGCGCTACAATGTATCAGCGTTAAATACGTCATTTAAAATGTTACACTGTTACAGCGCGCATGGTGAATAACTCAGTTTCCCCATTTCAAAGCAATAAAGTCGAAGCACTAGCTCTCCGTTAACCAATCACAGCAAAAGTTTCATCCAAAAATCCCTTTAAAAATCAGTTACCTGTTGCCAGTATTCTTCAAGCGATGGCAATGCAGAGAAATAGCCAGTGTCGTGGACGATCTGAAGTTCCTGAAAAATGCTGCACATTGGTAGAACATCCATTGCAATCCCGAGTATCAGGCAATAAAGACCAAAAAAATAGATATATGTATCTTGCTGAATCAAGATAAAGTGTGACAAGCAAACAAAGCAAGCGTCCTCTTCGTGCAATAGCAACGCGGTGCAGCCGTCGCTTTGCTCGGAGTCCGCTAGTCCGTCTGTTGAGATCTCTCTATATTTGCAAACACTGAACTCACGCACAGCGCTGCGCTCTGTCAACTTCCCCTGTTCAAACCTCGCAGCCTGCCTACCCCCTCGTGACAGCGTGACGTTCCCTTTCAGCGCGACCAATCGCAGGCCCCCAGCTTGCGCGGGCGCATATGATATCACTTTAAGCCAATGACAGACGATTATGGAAATAGGGCCCTCCTTCTGGCGCTTTGATTGGGCAATTTAACTGGACGGGTCTGCGCGCTGATTGGACGGTATTTTTAGAAACATATATAAAGGCTCTGCGCTCAAACCTTTCAGTTCTGTTTCTTGACAACGGAGTGTCGCGCGTGCATTGGTTTGGCCAGAGCGAGCGCTGTGTGCAATCGGTGGATTCTCCAGGAGAACTGTGGTGTCGAAATACACTCATTTTTTTCAATTTTCCTTGTGTTTATCTCTCTAGAGTAACTCCTGCAAACACAAATATGGCTTTGGAAAAATTCCGAGCAATTTCTGACTGCCAAATATAAAGTGTCACAATTTTTTTGACAGTTATTAGTTAATATGCAATGCAATATCATGTTTCTGTGCGTTTTTGTGAGCAGAAAAATAATAGCTAAACTTTCTTAGGGAATCTCAAAGTGTAAGATTTACACACTAGTCAGATTAAGTTGGATGATCTGACTTTGTAATATCTGTATTGCAACCTTCACCTCCCTATTATTATTAACCATTTAACATTAGTAGACCATTTAAACGTATTAGGATCCCATATATCCATTACATAATTCTTGATCATTTACAGTTCACTGGTGGAAAGATTTAGGAAAGTTCTTAAAAGTGTCAAATGAATATATTGTCTTAGTCTGCCGCCTTTGATCAGTAATCTTCCTCTTGTCATGAATGAACTGAGAATATTACTCAGGATAATACTCAATATAGTATTAGGAACATTCTATCAGAAACGTACATTATCTGTCCCTGAAATAAAAACATAAATAAAGTATTTTATCCTAAAACTTTCTAAAATGGACTGATGGTTGATTTCTGTGAGTTGTTCTGTAAAGGAATACGCCATTTATTTGGTTCTCAGTTTTCTTTTTTTTGTTAAAAACACTTTACAAATGTACAAACCCTGTCATTGTCCTTGTCCTCAGCTTAATTGAACCTACAGCGTTAACAGTTTTGTAATGTTAAAACTGTTATTTAGAAAAAAAGAACTTTAGAAATCGCAAGTTTAAGCTGTTATCATTCACATCATTTGATTAAAAACATGAAATTATAAATACATTTTACAAGTAAATAGTACAAGTATATAATACAAATACATTTACAATTGTCCCCATGTTTCTGTCTGTCCTGTCACTTTTGTATTAAATTTAACATAAAATGCGTGCAATACACCTTTAAGGCTATGACTCGAAAGTGAAATCAATTGATGGAGGAGAAGTCGGCAGTGGTCAAGTATACATTCTATCATTGAATTGTATGATTTTATGCTTGTTTTTTTATGACTTTTTGAGGACGACAAGCTAAAGGTCAGGCCCCGTCACATTTTTTTTTCGGGTAGAATGTCCCATTAATATTTTGATATATACATTATGTAATCTGCACTTTTTAAGCATTTTTATGGACTTAGATTACAAGATGTTAGCATAACTGCTAGCATGTTGCTAAATCTACCAAACAAAATTATTGAATAACTTTGTAATTATATTTTACTTTACAATAGCATTCTAGTACATTACCTTTCCAGAAGAACTTAGATATAATAAAGGAATATGTGTGCAAACAACAAAACTATAAATGTTATATACAGTTGAAGTCAGAATTATTAGCCCCCCTGTTTATTTTTTTCCCCAATTTATGTTTAACGGAGAGAAGATTTTTAAACACATTTCTAAACACAATAGTTTTGATAACTCATCTCTGATGACTGATTTATTTTATCTTTGCCATGATGACAGAAAATAATATTTGACTGGATATTTTTCAAGACACGTCTATACAGCAGTTTAGGGTAATTAGGCAAGTTATTGTATAATTATGGTTTGTTCCGTAGACTATAAAAAAAAATATAGCTTAAAGGGGCTAATCATTTTGACTTTAAAATAGCTTTTTTAAAAATTAAAAACTGCTTTTATTCTAGATGAAATAAAACAAATAAGACTTTCTCCAGAAGTAAAAATATAATCAGACATACTGTGACAATTTCCTTGCTCTGTTAAACATCATTTGGGAAATATTTAAAAAAGAAAAAATTTCAAAGGGCGCTAATAATTCTGACTTCAACTGTATATATATATATATATATATATATATATATATATATATATATATATATATATATATATATATATATATATATATATATATATATATATATATATATATATATATATATATATATACATACATACACATACTATATATATACATACACACATACTATATATATATATATATATATATATATATATATATATATATATATATATATATATATATATATATATATATATATATATATATATATATATATATATATATATACATACATACACATACTATATATATACATACACACATTCTATATATATATATATATATATATATATATATATATATATATATATATATATATATATATATATATATATATATATATATATATATATATATATATTCTGCAATATATATACAGTATTGCGATACGAATACAATTCCACCAGATGACTTGAATATCTCTATCAAGAAAGAATGTATAATTTTAGATTGATTTGAATGATTCTGTAGGTGAGCGCAACTGCATATAATCTAATAAACAATCTATAAATACAATTAAAAAACAAATACAATTGAAATAAACAGTGATTTGCCGTTTTCCGAGTCTAACAGTATTCAGGTACAGTATAATAAAAACAATACAATCAAATTAATCATTATAAAGTTACAAATGGTACAATTTCTTACACCTGAATGTTCTATAAAAGCCTTGTACAGTCACAAGCCTCAAAAACATATGCTAATGATAAATTATAATACAAAATTAACATTGCATATACTGCGATATGACTATTGTGAATGATCACATTGAGATATTGATGTTGAAATGATATATTGTGCAGCCCTAATATATATACTGTATATATATATATATATATAGGGGCTGAAAACAAAAGTAACAAATACATTTTTAGACTGGCAAGATTGTGTATGTGTGTGTAAATAATGCAATAAGTGCAGATGTGCATTGTTTTTTACTTATTTTATTTCATTTATTTTCACAAAACTGAGTGAATGGGGATTATTTTAGCAACGTTGCCATCTCTACGAAAAAACAAAACCTGAAAAACCTTTCAAAAATGGCATAACAGGCATAACATTTCGGTCTTTAAAAAGATTGTTGTAATCTAAACATTTATCTTAACATACATGTTTAAATGATGTATCACAATATTTCCACATTTCCACATAGAATAAAGCAATAGAATACAGTACTAATAGAAACAGATAGCTCTTTCCAGGTATATTTATATATAATTTAAGTTTGTATCTACTCTCCATTTGTAGTGGGAGGATAGATTGAATAATCAAATGAGCAAAACTCTTTATGTAGAAAACACTTAGGTTGCTATAGCAGCAGATAAAAGAGTGAAATGTGGCTGGACTGCATGGTGCATGACTCACTCTGGTCAATGAACACAGCCTAGTGAAGACAGCACTGCCCAGTTGACTTGTGGCTACTCTTTATAGACTTTATAGACTGATTCTGTCTCTTTGGATGGTTGGCTTTCTGATTTATATATTGCAATGGTTTCAAGTTCAAAAACACTTATATTGAGTCAGTCTGGGATTTAAAAGTGTCCAAATAATGCAATACTACTGAACACCCTGCTGCACAGTATATGTATATTGTGAAATATTATTCAGTGAAAAAAAAGTAGTAATTTTATGACCTCACTATGAGGTTGTGTATAAAATAGATATGATATTGTTCAAATAATGAGAAGAAAATGAAAATTAATTGCAACTTATGAGGCATTTACAAAGCATCGGAGTATCAAGTATTTTAGCTGTTCGTTTACATAACAATAGCGTTTTGGGAGCCTTTTTTGAAAAATATTTAATTATTGTCTCTGCATAATCTACAAAAACACAATTTTGTGAAAACTGTGACATCATACACATTATAATTCTTCATAATTTGCTGAGAAAACATCAATGGCAGACTACAAGATTGTAGTTATGGGAGAATGAAGCTTTTCAATCAACCCAAAACTGTGTAAATGCAACAAATACATAGGTTAAACATGCATGCACACACACACACACACACACACACACACACACACACACACACACACACATATATATATATATATATATATAAAATATATATATATATATATATATATATATATATATATATATATATATATATATATATATATATATATATATATATATATATATATATATATATTAGGGATGCCCCAATCGATCGCCCGGAGATCGGTATCAGCCGATAATAACATTTCACAATTCGGCTGATCTGGCCGATCTCATGAACCAATCACAAGTGTTTCTGAGTTTACATCCCGGGTTATACATCCACAGCGCTACAACATGTGAGCAGTGTTTCCAAATCGCATTGTCAGTAATTTTTCTTACCATTTTTTTTACCTGTTTTATCTACTATAATTTTGTAAAGCTGCTTCTGCCTATTACATGTATGCAACAACCTTAATTTATTAACTTAGGTAAGGTGAGATCTCATACATAGAGGGAAAAAATGTGCAATGGCGAAGTTATATAAAGCTTGAAGCATCAGAATCGGTACTTCGTAGCGGCTGCAAAAATCCTGAATCCTGAAAATCTGTATTTAATCAAAGAAACACTTAACAAAGTTTTTTTTAAAGTAGAAAACAAGTTCATAGATGTTCAATATGACCTCCTCCGCCCTGTATATACTATATATATATATATATATACACACATTTATAACCCAATTTAAGTGTTAAATTAAAAGCATCATTTAATATCATTAAACATTAAATGTCTTCATAATATGCGTTTTCAATGCTTATATTGTTTGCTCAATTGTGGGCCTGTTAAACAGAACAAAAATAAATACTTAACTAATATTATTGCTTTTCGTTATACAAATGTCTTATTAAAACTTAAAAAAACTGATCCGAGATCAGGTAAAACCTATGAAACATGTTAAGTGAGTCACGACTGGAGGCGATTTGGACAGAGAACAGAAGAACCATAGAATTTTCTAAATGTTTCGAAACAGTAATAGCATAGTGAAGCCTGTTTACTGTTTATTTGGTACGTGCTCCGAACCACTGATTGGAAATTACATTAGCAACAACTGGCATGGCATGCATACAACAATTTTAGTTATTTTGCAGATGCATGTGAATGGGGGTTGCTTTGACACAGTTGTCTTCCGAATGTGAAAGTTTTCATAAACGCAAAGGAAAACATTAGTACTTAGTTGTCATGTAACTTACCCTGATGTAACTTCTGGTTCATTCATTATCCCTGAAGAATGGGGGAGTTGAACAATTGAATTTTGGCAAGCAATATCTTGTTCAGTGTGTTTTATAAATTACTTCATATTGTGCAACTCCATACTAAGAGCATAGCATAACATTCCAAACATCCCATCTGAAGTTTTTACTGTGGTATCATTTAATTAGTAATCTTTTACAGTCTTGCATGCTCAAAATGAACCGATCATAACCAAATATGCACATACAGCGGTGTAATCTATGTTAAAGAGATGTAAAAGTGTTTCAGCTGCTTGATTTGTTCATGAAACAACCGATTTAGCCTGTGTGGAGTCTATCGTCTGTCTCTTTTAGCACTAGCGAATCACCTACTTTCAAAGTAATCACTTAATCCTCTGGAATGGCTCCGAAATTGAGAGATACCACTTTTATCACTCCCATAAGACATGCGGGTAAAGTTAATTTACACGCCTATCTGGCCTCCCGTTCAGTTCAGTGGAGATGTAACAAACAACATTTCCAGAACAGAGTGCCATTGTCCAGCGCCACAGTATAGTCTGGTGCTAACCTCTGAAGAACTGAGTCCCTATTGTAGCTCTCAGCTGGGGCCATATTTGTAACTCGTAGCATCTGATTCAGTCATATGGTGGTGTCTTCGGAGCTGCAGAGCCTGGCCATGATAGTCATTTCAAGGAATTTTTTTGAGCTGCTTGTCATAGGGGAAGTGGTGCAACTGTTAATCATTGGCAAAGGTCAGACATTCTGGACAATGGCTTTGTCCAGCGTGCTTTTGAACTGAAAGAGTGCCATTGAGGACAGTCTGTCACTCTGGACCTCAGCGTCTGTCCTTTTAAACCCATTGAAATTGAACTACAACAGAGTTCCAGTTAATGTCACACTTTACACAATCTCGCTTTAAGCCAATCTGAGCATTTGTGCTGTCATAACTGAGGCTGTATTCGAAATCGCTCCCCCATATACCCTCAAACAGTGCACTATTTGAGGGAGCAGCCATTTGTGGTGGTGTTCAAAACCATAGTGGATGTTATGAAGTGCACTCAATCAATCCCAAAAGTCTATGGCTGTGTTTCAGTCCACTTTTAGACATGCACTCACGAACTTCCCTTCACTTGTTCCGTTGTGGGAATCCCTGCCGCTATTTTAAAGTGTGTTCAACTTTACCAAGTGAACGAGGGAAGTTTATATGAACATGCCCTCGATCCCTCGATTTTCACTGAGGGAGCAAGTCTGCTTCATATGTCCACTCCAGCACCTATATGTCCCAGAATGCAATGCGTTTGTAATGTCAAAACAGATTAGTTCCCAAGTGCTCAAGTGTTTAGGGCACTGCAATTAAACCCATTCAGATGTTCCACCAGTAATGGACACTTGTGTGATGTAATCAATGACGTAGATCCGAATCAACAAGACAAAGGGAAGTTAGCGATTGAAGGGCATACAACATTTAACTGGAATGCAGCCTATGCACACTCAACAGCTAGAAAATCCCCATAATGCACTGTAAGAGTTAGCGCCGAATGAATTTCCTCATCTGACCACAAGATGGCAACTAAACCGCAATCCCATTGGTGTCAGTTTCCAATATAATATATTACTTAATAAAAGTAACGTTTGTGGACATGACAGAAATCACAAGTCTTTGTTTCATTACTAATAGACAGCTCGGTAAGTGTTAAATAATTATAGCCACGTTCCAAATCGCATACGTGTGCACTAATCTATAGTGCATATAGAATGAGGGAAGTTTACATGGACTTACCCTCGATCCCTCGATTTTCACAATGCAATGCGTTTGTGACATCACAACAGTGTAGTTCCCAAGTGCTCAATGTTTTAGAGCATTCCATTTAAACCCATTCAGATGTTCCACCAGTAGTGGACAATTGTGTGATGTAATCAATAACGTACATTCGAATCAACGAGACAAAGGGAAGTTTGAAGGGCATAAAAAACTGAAGTGGATTCGACACCCTATGTACACTCAACAACTAGAAAACCCCATAATGGACTGTGAGAGTTTGCGACAAATGAATTTCAGCATCTGACCACAAGATGGCAACTAAACCGCAATCCAATCTGTGTAAGTTTACAATAAAAAATATTATTCAATAAAAGTAACGTTTGTTGACATGACAGAAATAATAAGTCTTGGTTTCATTACTAATAGAGAGCTCGCTATGTTCTAAATAACTATAAGCGCGTCCTGAATAGTATACGTATGTATTATTCTACGCCAGTGTTTCTCAACCACGCTCCTGGAACACCACCAGCATTCCGATGTCTCCTTAGCCAAACACACCTGATTCATATCATCAGCTCATTAGCAGAGACTGAAAAACCTGTAACGGGTGTTGCTGATAAAGGAGACATCCAAAACATGCAGTGCTGGTGGTCCTTCAGGAACGTGGTTGAGAAACACTGGTCTACACCATTTTGTAGTATATGTAGTGCATTCGCACTGAAAAATAATTTTATTATAAAAACAATAAGTGCACTTTAAATACCTGGATGGGGCACTTATTCATCTGTTAAATATAAGTGTGGACTGTTGGACATTTCAGACACTCAACAGCAACTCAACTCAACATGGCAACTAAACCGCAGTTGCATCGGTGTGTTTCCAATATAAAATATTATTTCATTAAATTAACGTTTGTACACATGACAGAAATCACAAGTCTTTGTTTGAGTACTAATAGACAGCTTGCTAAGTTCTAAATAACTACAGGGAGTGCAGAATTATAAGGCAAATGAGTATTTTGACCACATCATCCTCTTTATGCATGTTGTCTTACTCCAAGCTGTATAGGCTCGAAAGCCTACTACCAATTAAGCATATTAGGTGATGTGCATCTCTGTAATGAGAAGGGGTGTGGTCTAATGACATCAACACCCTATATCAGGTGTGCATAATTATTAGGCAACTTCCTTTCCTTTGGCAAAATAGGTCAAAAGAAGGACTTGACAGGCTCCGAAAAGTCAAAAATAGTGAGATATCTTGCAGAGGGATGCAGCACTCTTAAAATTGCCAAGCTTCTGAAGCGTGATCATCGAACAATCAAGCGTTTCATTCAAAATAGTCAACAGGGTCGCAAGTAGCGTCTGGAAAAACCAAGGCGCAAAATAAACTGCCCATGAACTGAGAAAAGTCAAGCATGCAGCTGCCAAGATGCCACTTGCCACCAGTTTTGCCATATTTCATAGCTGCAACATCACTGGAGTGCCTAAAAGCACAAGATGTGCAATACTCAGAGACATGGCCAAGGTAAGAAAGGCTGAAAAACGACCACCACTGAACAAGACACACAAGCTGAAACGTCAAGACTGGGCCAAGAAATATCTCAAGACTGATTTTTCTAAGGTTTTATGGACTGATGAAATGAGAGTGAGTCTTGATGGGACAGATGGATGGGCCCGTGGCTGGATCAGTAAAGGGCAAAGAGCTCCAGTCCGACTCAGACGCCAGCAAGGTGGAGGTGGAGTACTGGTTTGGGCTGGTATCATCAAAGATGAGCTTGTGGGGCCTTTTCGGGTTGAGGATGGAGTCAAGCTCAACTCCCAGTCCTACTGCCAGTTTCTGGAAGACACCTTCTTCAAGCAGTGGTACAGGAAGAAGTCTGCATCCTTCAAGAAAAACATGATTTTCATGCAGGACAATGCTCCATCACACGCGTCCAAGTACTCCACAGCGTGGCTGGCAAGAAAGGGTCTAAAAGAAGAAAAACTAATGACATGGCCTCCTTGTTCACCTGATCTAAACCTATAGAGAACCTGTGGTCCATCATCAAATGTGAGATTTACAAGGAGGGAAAACAGTACACCCCTCTGAACAGTGTCTGGGAGGCTGTGGTTGCTGCTGCACGCAATGTTGATGGTGAACAGATCAAAACACTGACAGAATCCATGGATGGCAGGCTTTTGAGTGTCCCTGCAAAGAAAGGTGGCTATATTGGTCACTGATTTGTTTTTGTTTTGTTTTTGAATGTCAGAAATGTATATTTGTGAATGTTGAGATGTTATATTGCTTTTACTAGTGAAAATAAATCATTGAAATGGGTATATATTTGTTTTTTGTTAAGTTGCCTAATAATTATGCACAGTAATAGTCACCTGCACACACAGATATTCTCCTAAAATAGCTAAAACTAAAAACTACTTCCAAAAATATTCAGCTTTGATTTACTTATACATATGCATTATTCTATGCCTTTTTGTAGTATAAATAGTGTAAGTAGTGCATTCATACTGAAATTATTTTAATCTAAAAAAAAAGAGTGCACTTAATAAACCTGGATGATGCACTTATTTAACTGTTCAATATGAGTGTGGATTGTTGGACACTTCACAAACTCAGCAGCAACTCAACTCAAGATGGAAGATCCGCAATCCTATCAGTGTACGTTTCAAATATAAAATATTATTTAAAGTAACATTTGTATACATGACCGAAATCACAAGTCTTTGTTTCCTTACTAATAGATAGCTTGCTAATTCTTAAATAACTGTAAGTACGTCCCAAAACGCATATGTATGCATTATTCCAGGCCATTTTGTAGTATGTATAGTGTAAATAGTGAACTTTAAATATTCAACTGTTAAAAATAAGTATGGAACTGTTGGACAATTTACACACCTAATGGCCACAAGCTTTGCTCACATAGCAAAAGGACTTGCGTTGGATTACTTGATTTGTTTTGGATGGATCCTTTTCACATTTTCGGGTTTCTCAGTAGTGGAAGCCCTCATAGTTAAGCAAACTTAGAGCGCAGTGATTGGGAGAGTACAACAATTTTTTTTTTTTTTTTACAATCCCATTTGCTGAAATAATAAAAGAAAAACTCCACAATGGTGTTATCAAGACTTTCAGAAAAAGAAAATGTGTGAGAAGAATAACGGCAGCCAGAAAAGAGAACAACATTAAATTTACTGTCCTGCCTCCATAGATGCTGCGTTAGAAACACCTTGCACAAGCAGTAACTCGTTTTTTTGTAATTTGATGTAAAGATGATACAATACATACGTAAAAACATATAAATGTTCATGTGTTTTTTTATCAAAATATTAAAAGCTTTTAAGGATTTAAGAATATGATGATCGTTAAACGCGTCATAACAGTTTTGTGAAAAAGGCCCGTTGTGTAAGCAAAATTCTCCTTCGAGAGTGATTATGCCACTTGCCAATAGTGAATGCGGTTATACTCATGGCAGGTACTAATTGGTAGTTTGGTCATTTATTTCAGTAATTTGGCAACCATCAAAATTAATCTGGGAAACGGTTTGAATTTCCTGGTTATCACAGAGTCTTAACAAGAAGTTGAAAATCGAATCCTTTTGAGGCATTTATCAATCAGCAAAGCACAAGTCTAGTCTAGATGAGTGGACTATATTAGTGGACTAATGTAGGGAATAGTGAATGAGAGTATAGGGGGTGATTTCAGACTAAACAGAATCTCTGAGTGAGAGTCATGTGACCCTGATGTGCAATGGAGTGAAAGAGAACCCTTCGGAGTCTCTACGTGTGAATATCGGCTAATGAACCAAGTGACAACACGCAGGCGTTGTTGTGCATCAACAAAGCAATCCACAATGGAAAGTTGCCACTCGACGGTCTTTTCATTCCCATTCGTATCATTCCAATGGGATGTTTCATTAAGAAAGTGTCCAGAAAGTGCTCTGCGGTGGGCCCTGGCAGCCTTTATCTCTTTTAGCAAGGTTCTAAACTCTATCATCATTACGCAACCCTCCCCGCACAGTAGCCACAGGAAAGAGCAATTACACACCGGGTCCATTTTAATACATCACTGTCAGTACAATCAGTAAGTTGTTGCAGGTTGTTCTTTTTCCCTTCTAAGCGATGTGCCGTATAGAGAGCCATTTATCCCGAGAGTACCCATCCCTTGATGCGTGCGAAAACAATTATTGGCCGGTCTTTTCAGGAAAAGTTGATCCTGCGAGCGGCGCGCTCACGGGTCAGCGGACAGAGAATCGCCGGAAACTAGTCGCTATGCAAATAGACTGAGACACTAATTAGCCTTAATACTGCACAGACATGGAACAGGCCAAGCATTTCCAATTGGATTTGCTGAAGCGAGGAAACGCACACCAATAGCTGTGTTTTATTAAAACTGGACGTGTGCCAAACCTGTTCATTCTTTCCCCCCCGAGTCCCTGAAGTGACAGCAACACCATCAATGCTTGTTTTGTTGGCGGATACAAACAAAAAGACATTGTATGTTTGTGTCTGTGCTCACCTTGTCTAATGAAAGCACATTTATTGGGTGTATGCGGTTAATTTGGTCTTCATATCCCTCACTGACTTGTTTAACGCGTTTTGTGTAGCGATACGAAACAATTACAGATTTGAGTGTCCAATAACTTGGCAAAACTTGCGAAAAAGCCAATTGTAATTCAGCGAATCATCCCTAAACAATTTATTTTACCAGGTGCATGTAATTGAGATGCATTGCTTTTCATAAGGACGTTGAGCGATTGCTGAGGCATTAATAAAATGAAAATAAATTGATTGATTGGGAATCAATGCAGCAACATCAATCTTTGCCGGTAAAAGAGTGGGAGAGAGAGACAAAAGCAGAAATCAATATTCTTTCTAATGCGCCGTGTCATAAATCAGAATTGTCTTACTGTATGCGGTACCTGGCGACGCAAAAGTGATCATTGGCTTCATTAGTCTTTACACATGGTCTGTCTCTGTTTGCTCAGTCGTGTGGATGCTTCATTGAAATTCATCCAAGGGTGGCATTAAAGATCGGTGTCTGTGTGTGTGTCTTCCTTCAGCTCTGTATGTATTGATGGGCAAAGAAGTCGGCCACCGTGCAGCTGGCACTTGACCTTGCAGCAATGAAGTCTTTTTATATATATAAACAACTCAAATATTTATATTCAATTTTTAGCCTTATAAGATGAACCAACATTGTAAATAGTATGATGAATTTTCCTAAAGACCATTAAATCATGCTCCTTGAATCACAACCCATGAGTATTTTAATAGTGTTTCTAACTTAATCCTCGTTAATATGCTGTTAGAGCTGAGAACATGATTAATTTCCATTAATCACTTCTTTTTTTTTCCAGTGACTAATTTGTCTCCAGTATCACTTGTGTCTCCATATTTTTGGGTCATATATTTGGGTCAGTGGTGCTCATTCTTTTTCTTTTCTTTTAATTTATTTTCAAAAGCATACTCTTTTATATATATATATATATATAATAAAGGGAACCTATCCAAGTTTTAGGATCAACAAATAATAACTTGACTTCTAGTTGGTCATTTGGCATCAGAAGTGGCTTATATAAAAGGCAAAAACCTCTAGATTATGCTTATTGTGCCAAAATAAAATACAATCATCCCTTGATTTTTAATTATTTAATTAGGACAGTAAGTTCTGACTTTGCTGAGACAAAAGTCTTGTCACTTAACAGAAATAATGTACAGTATATAAAGTCATGGTGCAGTGGAAACAGAATGAATGAGTTTGGAGGACTGCATCCATACAATCTTTGCAATTACTCAAATAACTTAATAATAAAGTCATCTGGAACGGCAAAGAAAGCGTACTTGCAGGACTCTCAGAGTTCAACAAGATTCTTTGGATTCATCTTCAATGCCTCCTCCTTCATCTTACCTTAGACATGCTCAATAATGTTCATGTCTGGTGACTGGGCTGGCCAATCCTGGAGCACCTTGGCCTTCTTTGTTTTCAGGAACTTTGATGTGGAGGCTGAAGAATGAGAAGGAGCGCTATCCTGCTGAAGAATTTGCCTTTCCCTGTGGTTTGTAATGTAATGGGCAGCACAAATGTCTTGACACCTCAGGCTGTTGATGTTGCAATTCACTCTGCAGATCTCGCGCACGCCCCCATACTGAATGTAACCCCAAACCATGATTTTTCCTTCACCAAACTTGACTGAATTCTATGATGATCTTAGGTCCATTTCGGTTCTAGTAGGTCTTCTGCAGTATTTGTGATGATTGGGATGCAGTTCAACAGATGATTGATCAGAAAAATAGACCTTCTGCCATTTTTCCAAATGATCAACTAGACGTCAAGTTATTATTTGCTGCTCTTACAACTGGGATCGACGACAAGACTTTTGTCAGGTAGTGTGTGTGTGTGTGTATATATTTATATATATTTTTATATGTTTTTTTATGTAAATGTAACACTGATTTTCATTTAAAAGTGCATACTGTCCTCTTAAATCAATGCCTAAATGTGATGTTGCACATATTTCTGCTTTAGTTGAAACTCAATTAATAGAAATAAATTAGGGAGTTCTCAGATTCACTTTATGTTGTTTCTGATATCTGAAACTTCCACATCCACACAAACATTTGGCATCGCACCATAAAATACAAAAATAACAGGCATCTCAATATAGAACTATCTGAAAAATCTACAAATCAAACGCACTCAAGCAGTATTTCGATGGGGCGGCGTTCATGTAATTGAAACTCTTGAGGAATATCTGAAATGTGCTGGATAGTCTAAAGAGCAGTTGAATGGTCATTGTTTCACAGTATGGAGCATTCTGTGGTTGAGGCTTGTTTTCCCCTGTGATTTGATATGCTAAAGGCAGCTACCATTATTCCATGACAAGGAATGTTAAGCATTTAATGTTTTTTTCTCACTGGAACTGTGGGAAAACTCGTCTTTTTTTCAGAAGGGGGCTGGGCTTTTATCTGGTACAAAGTGTAAACAGAAGCCCAACCCTCTGATTAGAGGCTTGGGTGAATGAATACATGATGCTTTTGGAGGGCTGGGGAGGTATAGGCCTTCTATCAGGTTACCTTGACCATTAATGACATGGGCAGATTCAGTTTTACTTTTCACAAGCTCAGTGTGAAAGTGGGAGGATAAAACTGTGCTTTTCCCACACCCACATTTTAATCATGCTTACCCAGAGTTCTGTGCCATTTGTTTAAATGATTCATGAAATGATGCACTTTTATCTCATCAAGTTGACCGTTTTCAGCAGTTGGAGTATAAAACAAATCTTAAATAATCATAATCATAATAATAATAGTCCAATTCGTCTACTTTTTAAAGACTTTTATAGAGATTTTTGATCAAGCAACTAATCACACCATCGTAGCTATTGCTTAAAGGGATAGTTCACACAAACCCCCCCCCCCCCAAAAAAAAAAAAAAAACATGCTAAAACCATTTAAAATACCATAGCAAACATTTAGCAACAAGATATATTAAGCCACTTAGAATACCTTAACAACTGATTAACAACATGCTTGCTAATTAAAATGTACCTACCTATGCGGTGGAGCCAATTGCAACACCCTAGTACCTGCTAAGCAACATGCCAACGCAATTTAAAATACACTAGCAACTGCATAACAACATGCCTAAGCCATTTAGAACCCCCTAGCAACTGCTTAGCAACAGGTTAAAGCCATTTAAAAGACCCTAGCAACTGCATAGCAATATTATGAAATAAACTGCCAATCAACTTGCCAAAGCTCTTTTAAATACTTTGCAACTGTTTAGCAACATGCTTGAGTAACTTAGAATATCTTAGCAACCGATTAACAATATGCTTAGGCCATTTAGAACACTCTAGCAACTGCCTAGCAATGTTCTAAATGACTAGCAACACACTAAAGCACTTTAATATACATTAGCAACTGTTTAGCAACACTAGCAACACGCCTAAGTCACTTAGAATACCGTAGTAACTGATTAGCAACATGCTTAAGCCATTTAGAAGCAACTTTTTAACAACACGCTAAATGAATAGCAACATGTTAAACGATTAACATCATGCTAAAGCACTTCAATATACATTAGCAACTGTTTAGCAACATGCTTAAATCACTTAAAATACCTTAGCAACTGAGTAGCAACATGCTTAAGCCATTTAGAACACTCTAGCAACTACTTAGCAACATGTTAAACGATTAGCAACATGCTAAATGATTAACAACATGCTAAACATGCAACTGTTTAGCAACATGCTTAAGTCACTTAGAATAGCTTAGCAACTTATTTCCAATAAAAGCCATTAAGAACACTCTAGCAACTGCTTAGCAATGTGCTAAACAATTAGCAACATGTTAAATTATTAACAATATGCTAAAGCACTTTAATACACATTAGCAACTGTTACCAACATGTTTAAGTCACTTACAATAACTTAGCTACTGATTATCATGCTAAAGCCATTTAGAACACTCTTTGCAACATGTTACATGATTAGCAACATCTTAATTACCAACATGCTAAAGCACTTTGATATACATTAGCAACTGTTTAACAACATGTTTAAGTCACTTACAATAGCTTAGCAACTGATTAGCAATATGCTTAAGCCATTTAGAACACTCTAGCAACTTTTTAGCAATGTGTTAAATAATTAGCAACATGTTAAATGATTAACATCATGCTAAAACACTTTAATATACATTAGCAACTGTTTAGCAACATGCTTAAATCACTTAAAATACCTTAGCAACTGATTAGCAACATGCTTAAGCCATTTAGAACACTCTAGCAACTACTTAGCAACATGCTAAATGATTAGCAACATGCTAAATGATTAACAACATGCTAAAGCACTTTGATATACATTAGCAACTGTTTAGCAACACGCTTAAGCCACTTAGAATAGCTTAGAAACTGATTATCACTCCCCTACAAGAGCAAGCTCCTGATTGATTGACACAGCGCAAATGTTAGCTATAGTTCAGATTTTCCAACTCAAGCAATTCGCGCGCAATGCGTGATATGCACGCCAAACGCTCAACTCGCACCACTCACGTGAATCTCGTCATTTGTGCCACGTTATTTGCGCAAAATGTGCCACAGGATGTCTATTCGCGTCTTTGCATTGACTTAACATGTAAAGTGCTTAACTTTCACCCACGTCATCAGAATACCTTAGCAACTGATTAGCAACATGCTTAAGCTAATTAACCTCCTAGCAACTACCTAGCCACATTGTAAAGATGATTACAACACCCTCTCGCTTAGCAACATGCTAAAGCCATTTAGAACTTAGCATTAGTCATTGAGGACACCTTAGCAAAAACACACCTAGTTTGCCTCCATGGTGTATCACATACAAACAATACTCATATAACATGTTGCTGCCTTCATTTTTTCTAGTTGAATCAAATGAACTTTTCTTACATCTCAACGACTAAACATATTAAGTTAAACTATGTATAACTTTGAAAATGCAGTTGTAACATGATTAACTTATTAAAATAAGTAAAAATATCCTAAAAACCTTTGTTGTCATGACTTGTTGTCATACCGTTCACTTTTACAGTGTACAGTTCTGCTTTATTGTCTTGTTGTGATTTCAGCGGCTTTAAATAGACGTTACAAAGTACCTTGACTGCGTGACTTCAGCTGTGTATTCTGTGCACATTAACTGTGGGTCAGCGACTGTCCTACCGATGGGGGCAAATAAAAGAAAATCTCTTTTGTCCTCCACTTAAATCTGATACTGAGCCAAGCCTCAGAAGGTGGACTGGACGTCAGCCGCCCTCCCCCCCGTCTGTCCAAGACATCAGGGCCACTGATCTCTGGCAGTGTGGTCAGTGCCCAGGAGGTCCATACTCCTCGCTCTGCAACACAATGCGTCTCCCCGTCTTATCTCTTATCTCAGCTTCACATCTAATGTCTATCACTGCGATCTGTGTCACAATGGAGTTTCAGAGCAGCAGACCCCACACATGCTTGCTGGCAAATTAGTTAGGAAAAGTGTGAGAAGATAAATCAGGCGTTTGTCTACCTAACAAAATTATCTTGCTAATACTGGTTAATAAAATAAAATAAAAATAAATTAAATTAAAAAATAAGATAACAATAAAATAAAATAAAAATTAAATTAAATTATAAAAATGTAATTACAAAAAAATATATATATATAAAATAA
Organism: Danio kyathit; assembly: GCA_903798195.1. Classification (NCBI taxonomy): domain Eukaryota; kingdom Metazoa; phylum Chordata; class Actinopteri; order Cypriniformes; family Danionidae; genus Danio; species Danio kyathit. The sequence continues at coordinate 5,417,059 of LR812542.1, forward strand.
AATTATAATAAATAAATAAATAATAATAATGAAATAAATAAAATAAATAATTTAAAAAACAATAAAATAAAATACAAACCAAATTAAAAGTAATATAAAGGTTTTATTTAGAAACACAGTTTAGAAAGATATTGATCATATAACATAATGTATTGTCTGACATAGAATGGTAATGTTATTAAACACACTAATATTAAATGTGACCCTGGACCAGTATTACCAGTATTATGTTGAATATTTTTAGCAATAGCTAACCAAAATTGCATTGTATGGGTCAAAATAATAGACTTTATACAACAAATCATTGTTATATTAAATAAAGATCATGTAACATGCATAAAAAAGAAAATATCTCATATAATCTATTGTCTGACATAGGATGTTAATGTGATTAAACATACTAATGTTATATGTGACCCTGGACCACGAAACCAGTATTATGTTATGCACAGGTATATTTTTAGCAATAGCTAACCAAAAACGCGATTATGATATTAAATAAAGATCATGTAACATGAATAAAAAAAGAAAATATCTCATATAATGTATTGTCTGACATATTAATGTTATTAAACACACTAATGTTAAATGTGACCCTGGACCACAAAACCAATATTATGTTGTATATTTTTAGCAATAACTAACCAAAAATGCATTGTATGGGTCAAAATAATACATTTTTATACGACAAATCATTATGAAATTATGTAAAGATCATGTAACGTGGAGATATTTTGTAAATGTTCTACTGTAAATATGTCAAAACCTAATATTTGGTTAGTAGTGCATTGCAAAGAACTTAATATGGGTAAATTTAATTTAGATTCAGTATTTAGATTTTCCCTCATATTCAAGTTTTTTTTTTTTTTATCTCAACAATAGTTATAGCCAACTATTGTCCACTACTAACAAACCACACATTAATGGAAAACTTAACATAACGTAACGTAACATAACATAACATAATGTAATGTAACGTAATGTAACATAACATAACATAACATAACATAACATAACATAACATAACATAACATATAACACCACATCACATAACATAACATTACACCACATATAACATCACATCACATAACATCACATATGACATCACATATAACATCACATCATATATAACATCACATCACATATAACATAACATCACATATAACATCACATAACATCACATCACATATAACATCACATAACATCACATCATCACATATAACATAACATCACATATAACATGACATGACATATAACATATAACATATAACATAACATTACATATAACATAGCATCACATATAACATGACATGACATGACATGACATAACATAACATAACATAACATAACATAACATAACATAACATATAACATCACATCACATATAACATGACATGACATATAACATATAACATATAACATAACATTACATATAACATAGCATCACATATAACATGACATGACATGACATAACATAACATAACATATAACATCACATCGCATATAACATGACATCACATCACATCACATAACATATAACATAACATCACATATAACATGACATGACATGACATCACATAACATTACATATAACATATAACATAACATCACATATAACATCACATCACATCACATATAAAATGACATCACATCACATCACATAGCATAACATAACATAACATCACATTACATATAACATAACATCACATATAAAATGACATCACATCACATATAACATAACATCACATATAAAATGACATCACATCACATCACATCACATCACATAACATAACATAACATAACATAACATAACATAACATAACATAACATAACATCACATATAACATCACATATAACATGACATGACATGACATCACATAACATTACATATAACATAACATCACATATAAAATGACATCACATCACATCACATCACATAACATAACATAACATATAACATCACATATAACATGACATGACATGACATCACATAACATTACATATAACATATAACATAACATCACATATAACATCACATCACATATAAAATGACATCACATCACATCACATAGCATAACATAACATAACATCACATTACATATAACATAACATCACATATAAAATTACATCACATCACATCACATCACATAACATAACATAACATCACATCACATATACCATCACATCACATCACATAACATGACATGACATGACATATAACATAATATAACATCACATTACACAACACAACACAACACAACACAACACAACACAACATATATGTACATTTATACATTAACTTCTCCTGTAAAAGTTAAAGTAAAATCAAATAAATTGAGCAAATAAATAAATAAACATTATAATACATTAAAACCATGATTTACATTAGACACCCAATTAAATGCAACTGTGTGTTACAGTAGTGTCTTATTAAATTCACAGGTATATGCTAATATATAAATAATTATAGAAATATTTAATTAGTACATAAAAATATCAATTAAATGTAATGTTAAACCTGTACATCATTATTTATACATTAGGCTTTGCTTATTTGTCACAAAATTCCTTCTATCACTAGACCTTATAATTTCATAGACTTTTATATAATTCAATAAGCTACAGTCTTACCTGTTACACTGAATTGCTGACTGATGATATGACATTACCTCACCTAAAATGAGACATTTCATTCGAACCAAAGTAGAGTTAAACACCTTTAAATGGAATCATTTGATCCTCATCTGAAACTACAGCTCGGTGAATAATGTACCGTATTATTGCACACATGCTCATTATGATGTATCTTCAGGACGTGTGTGCAAAATCCAACAACCCGTGACCAAACACGTCTGAGAGAAAAGACTAAATAGACTCATAATCTACAATCACACTCTTTTTGCCTCATTAGTAGGCCACTTTTTTTATTATTAGCGCATTATCACATGTTGTAAATCCATCACAATAACACACATTCATCTTATCTGTGCGATGTACTGCTCGTGTGCATTCACTCAGTTTTGGATGGGTGAAATAGGCAAATTAATAATTCCGTCACCATGGCAACGTGGCTTCCGAATCCACCGAGTGAAGCAGAATTAGGAATAATGACAGGAAACTGAATGAAAATGAGATTTCGGAGCAAGTTGGATTTGTATTAACATGGCCAGTAATTTAACCAATCATGATAAGACATTCAAAAGGGATTTTGAGGCCCTTTGTCATGGTAACAATAGCAACATTGAGTACACAGAGAGCGGTTGAAATAGTGAATACTAAGTGACTAACTCCACGCCTGAACTCTCATGGGGCTTTCTAATCAGGGAAAGTTTCGTTTTGTAACTTTCGGTATGACTAGCAAAGCTTGTCTCGCCCTAATAGGACAGAATGACACCCAATGGTGCTTTCCTTAAGAAGCCTAAGAATGACGTTCAGACTGCTTCTTGTTTTAGACTGTGTCTCACACTATCCAGAGGGATATTACTATTACAGTTTTTTACAATCGCTATGACAGTTTTTTCAATACATTTACAAGTTTCCTAAACTCTTAACACAGTTGGCTCAACATCCGTCTTTGTAGGCTATACAATTAACACATTTCTTATTGCTTTGATACAAAATGCATACAGTTAACACCAATTTCAAATGCTTGAACTTCTTTTACACACAACCAAGACCAAAACAATGTAATGTTACAGTCAAAGTTACAAATTCTTTCACACTGTATTTCAGAACAGATAACATCGTGTTCTAAACAGAACTTATATAGGCTAAAGTCAAAGTGAACAGCTCGTCATATTGTGAATTGAAACATAAATATATTCCCTGTATTTTATTCCATTGCCAATGAGAAACAGCTTATTGTAATGATGTAAATACATAAATCACAGCAGATTCCCATCTAGGAACCACACTCACCAATTTCCAATCATGATCAAATGTTCTAAAAGACTCTTTGGGCTGATCTTGTGTGGAAAAGGAACAACAAGAGAATTCTTACTATGTCTAGAGAAGATATCAGGTGTGATGTGGATGAGAACATGTGGCCAAATGCAGAAGATTGCTTTTTTTTTTTTATTATAATTGCGCTGCTTTTTCTGTTTGTATATCTTGCTGTAATGTCCTTTTGCAAATAAAGTCTGTACTGCAGCAATTCTGTGTCTGTATTTATTTATTTTTTTACATTTTGTTTACATAAGCTGTACATTTTATAAAGCTACTCTGAGATGGTCATAAATTTTTTGTAGTAAATTTCTGCAGCAAAAGAAACAAAATGCATGCATTTACTAATCCCAACAAAACAAAAATGTAGAGGCTTCAAATATAAGAGCAGACCTGACTCATAAAATAATGCCGTTTCTGTAATTTCAGCTGATGAGAGTAGAGTGTTTTTTTTGTCAACGTGTTATGATTGACTAAATGTTTCTATTGGAAGAGAACATGTGTTAGTGTTTTGAATAATTGTTTGATTTTGAAACATGTTTGCAGTGTTTTGTTATGGTGTATTGAGTTGGTTTATTATTGTATTTTGAACATTAGTTTTTAGATTTAGTTTACAATGTGTGATTTTGAGCATGAAATTAATCGTTTTGCGAATTGTGTGTTTTATGTGTGCTGGTGCGTTAAGAGTTTAGGAAACTTGTTAAATGTATTGAAAAAACTGTCATAGCGATTGTTAAAAACTGTAATGATTATCTATCAGTGGACAATACTCACTCTGACTAAAAATTATATGTAAGATGTGAGGAAATGCAAGATTTTTATATTCAAAGACTGCTTATTTGTGACCATTTGAAGGACTGAGTGGGTCTAAAGCAGCGTTTCTCAAGCACGTTCCTGGAGCACCACCAGCTCTGCACATTTTCCATGTCTCCTTAACCAAACACACCTGATTCAGATCAGTGGCTCATTAGCAGAGACTGAAAGACCTGTGATGGGTGTGACCGACAAAGGAGACATCCAAAACATGCACTTCTGGTGGTTCTTCAGGAACGTGGTTGAGAAACACTGGTCTAAAGCAACCTGACTTATTTTATTGTTTCTATATATTTGCAAGAAATTATTTCTATGTATTTATTTGTGTTGCGCACAGTGGTGCAGTGTTAGCATTGTTGCCTTGCAGCAAGAAGGTTGATGGTTTGAGTCCCGGCAGGGTCAGTTGGTGTTTCTGTGTGGAGTTTGCATGTTCTCCCCATGTTCACGTGGGTTTCCTCCATGTGCTCCGGTTTCCCCTAGAAGTCCAAAGACATGTGCTATAGGTGAATTGAATAAGCTAAATTGTCCGTAGCGTATGAGTGTGAATGAGAGTGTATGGGTGTTTCCCAGTGATGGGTTGCAGATGGAAGGGCATCCGCTGCCTAAAACCTATGCTGGATAAGTAGGCGGTTCATTCCGCTGTGGCGACCCCAGATTAATAAAGGGACTAAGCCAAAAAGAAAATGAATGAATGAACAATTTATAACAAAGTGGAGTTCAATGCTGAATACACTAGTCAAGCAGAATCTGCCTTTGCCTTCATTTGCTCACTGATGTCTCTGCATTGTCCTGTATCCGTCGGGTGACAGTATGTAGATTTTATAAAAAATAAGATTCATTTACACCATTTAATTGAAAGATTTCATTTCAATTAGCTTTTTTTTTTTTGTAGCTTAGCAATAAAACAAACAAACAAAAGATTACATTGAATAAAAGATTACAGTCTCTAAACCACCCCCATCATTACCACTCTCTTTTCAGATGGCATGGTGGGCCAAATCAAAAGTTACCATAGGCCAACTTTGGCCTGCAGGGCCTAGTTTGGGCATCTCTAAACTAGGGGAACAAAGCTTGCATTTTAATAGCAAATTAGCAATTTTTTAGCATGTAACTAATGCTAACGTTGCCTTAATCGATGTTCAACACACATAAATCTGCAAAAATCTGAGGGTTTCATGACAAAAAAAAAAGTCAAACTAGCAGCTATCCACCAATTACAGATAATGGAATCAATGAGATGAACTCAAGAACAAGATCAATCTCATGAACGAATCGTCCTGACTGATTTTCTGAACTGTGATTTGTTATAAAGATGACACGTACTGCCTGTGACACGCATTGCTCATCTTATCTGCACCACTTAATATGTGTTTACAATGGTTATATAGTGAAAAGTGGCATGTTTAGTTTCACCCAGCCTTGTGAAGCTCCTCACATGAGGTCTGTGGTTATCACACGTAGGTCATGATTGTAGGCTACTGCCGTCCGCATGTTGACTTGGTGTTTTGTTTTTTGTTTGTACATTCAAACCCACGCACATGACATCATCCATCCTCTACTGGACTTTAAACTATGATATCATATGTTTGAGCAGTGTGTCATCCACGCTTTCCTGCACTGCTCCCATCTTCCCATCACACCGCTTATGTCATTTTCCCATGACTAAGGCATTCTCTGACTGGATTGTTTTACCTTGGCCGGGTCAGCACACTCAGAGACGGATCAGAGTTGTTTTGCAAACACCTGTGCATGTTCCCATTGGCTGGGGATTCAGGTGTGACTGTTGACTCACCAGAGACAGAGCGAGTTGGTGTCCTTTTAATGGAAACATGTTTAACAGGGCATTTAATAGAGGGCTGGCAAAGCTATAGCTAGTAAAATAGTATATAGCTTTAGTATAAACTGCAGCAAGAGTGTGTAAAACTGCACAAGTAGACTGTATATCATAATTCATTGCTCTAGAATCCATTGCAAAAGTCAAACAGAGCAAATGAGGCGTTTAATTCTGCTCCTATAATTGTCTTAGCAATTTTAATGCAGTAAAACAGTGTTATTTAAACGCATTTTCCCTCACAATGTATTGCTGCAAGTAATTTAAAAAGTGCAAAAGTCTGGCAACACTATTTAAAACCTCTGTATTCCCTTGTGAAATGTGAGTAGCATTAGCTCCTCGCTCTTCCTCTCTTTCTCTGGGTAAACACCTGAGAATGACTAACCCATATCTCATGACCAGTCTGCATCGCTGCGAGCCCTGTGTCCTGCATTCTCCAGGAAATGAGGCATGATGCGTGCCATCACCCAGACACAACCCCTCAGGAACCAGGAACACAGATATAAAACAGACTGTTAGCTTAACACACAGCAAAGCTGGGTCACAAGGAAAGGGTCAGCTTTTATATGAACGTAAATGAAATTCACAGCATCTTGTGGATGCATCTCTTTGTTTTTCCCATTAGATTTTATTTGTTTACTCTTTGTTATCGTATGGTGTTTTATTAAATGCAGTGGTGGAAAGAGTACAGAAACATCATACTTCAGTAAAAGTACCATTACTTGCCTAAAAATGTAGTGCAAGTTCTGTTGTAATTATCTGTTTTCTGTTGTAAATATTACTCAAAATACGAGTAAAAATAGACCTTTCAAAAGTACTCAAGAACAGTGAGTAGTGAGTATTACGCTGTAAAAAAGCTGAAGCATTTACATGTAATTGTGGATGTGTGTAAACGTAACATTCTGTAGTGCATTTAGTTATTGCCCAGCAGGCACACAATGTCATAAGACGTTAATATTAGGTTAGATTTAGGTTGTGACGTCAGGTGACCAAATTCAATGTCTAGCCACCATCTAAGGACAACGTTATTTTGATGTCCAATAACGACGTGAAATGACGTTGATATTTGGTTGATTTTAGCTTGTGTTACAAAGTGACCAAAATCCAGCATCGAGCCAACATCTTAAACCAACGTCATATTGACCTCAAATACTGACATTTATTCGTCAGGTATGGCAACTAAAATCCAACATTTGATAGACATCATAGCAATAACGTCCACACAACGTCAAGCTGTAACATCGTTAGACGTTGATATTTGTTTGATTTTAGGTTGGACGTTGGACATTGAGGTCGGCCTAACGTTGAGTTCTGACGTCAACCCAATTTTCATTTCCAAACAAAATCCAACATCCCCACGAAGTTGGGGTACAACGTCAATCTGACGTCATGTTGACGTCCTGTGTCTGCTGGGTATTTAAGGTCAATTCAGTCATCCTACAGTAAACATCTGTCATCTTCTCATCAGTGACATGGATCTAAAACAGTCTCTGGGTCAATGCGTGTAAAGACTTTGGAAATCTTCTTGGACAGTTTTAATGCTTCCAAACAATTTGCTCCAATAATAAATTTCCCATGTTTTCAGGTAGTTCATTATGATGCGATTTACCTATTTTCTTCTATGTGTGATTTCATTAAACAGGGATCACAGGACTGATTTTTCTAATCCCCATAGACAAGAAAAAAAAAGTAGTGACTGCAGGTTGAATGAAAGTAGTGGAGTAAAAGTGCAGATACAGCACAAAAATGTACTCAAGGAAAAGTAAAAGTACACATTTATAAAACTACTTAGTAAATTACATTATTCATTCATTCATTCATTCATTTTCTTTTCGGCTTAGTCCCTTAATTTGGGGTCGCCACAATGGAATGAACCCATCACTGGGAAACATCCACACACACTCATTCACACTCATACACTAGGGTCAATTTAGCTTACCCAATTCACCTATAGCGCATGTCTTTGGACTTGTGGGGGAAACCAGAACACCCAGAGGAAACCCCTGAGGGTATTTTCTAACATGTACATTTCTAATTAGAAATCACAACAAAAAACAGACACAAAAATTTGAGTGTGTGCAATTATGTACAGCAAAACATTCAAATATTTTCACGTTCCATTTACCACAGACCTTAACACAGGTTTTCTTTGGCTTTGTTCCCTATTACCTTACAAGATTTATTACAGTTTCATCATGCACCAAGCCATAATTCAGATCACATCAGAAGCACAAATGACACATAAAACATGTCAATGCCTAAGTATGTGTATAGCCATAGTGATTACTGCTAATTATAGCAATTTGCAATCAAGCTAAACCATAGCAATCCAAATAAAACAAATAACCCCAAGACACCTCAAGTAACACAGAAGAAGCTAAAGGGACAAAAAAAGATATTTCGATGCTACAGCGGCACACATCATAGGGGTCACATGTAAGTTTACAATAAATAAATCCTGACAGCACGTTGACCGACATTGAGCGCGGAACCTATTTTCATTCTGGAGACACTTTACCAGTCCTCATTGCTCATAGTACTGACAGCTTACTGTGACAGAGCTCTAGCCATGATGAGTGGTAGACAGGAGACTGCTGGAGACTATCGCCTATGCCCCAGAGAGCCGCCAGACACGGCTTCCTATCAAGCGGGCCGGAAGGAAGCCGAGTGTGTCAACACAGCGCCGTACACCTCACTCATCCAAGCGCTAATGGATGAAGACGCCACAGCTGTCCTCAGAGAGAGAAAAAGAGGAAAACACATAGCAAACATTAAACTCCGTTTCCCAGCAGGCCTAGTTTTTTCTGCTCCAAAACAACAACAAGGACGACAACAACACAAATCATTACTGACAGACAGGTACCCAGGTGAGTTCTAATAGGAATCAACCACTTGTTGTTAACCTCTACAGTCACCTGGAATGACTTTGGGGTTCAGGTAACATCTGCAAGGTTTTTAGGCTAGTGCTCCGGTTGAGAAGATAACATGGTCTCCTCAAAGTGAATTCTAGGTGAATATAGATAGAGCTTGTGCAGCTGTTGTCTGTTAAAGCTAATCTAATAAGCATTACAGATTTGACACTTGAAATTTGGCCACTTCTATCAAATTCAAGATGATGCCCTATCTTTGCTGTGCTAACAATTCTTTTAAACATCAGATGGACTACAGAAACGGATGGATGAAGAATCCAATAATCAAGCATCAGGGTTGAACAGTAAATCAAGCTTCACCTAAATGAACCAGCAAGGAATTTTCCGACAAAGACTTGACGGCTTTGGATTGGCTTCCCTTGTGTGACTTAATTAGCGGTCCAGGCCAAGCTCAATGAAGCAGCTCTCTGGGACTTTCTTAGTGGAGGTGCGAAAATCTGGGTCAGTGGGGCTGGGAGAACATTGTGGTTTTCGTGCCAGGGGTCTGAGCTTCCTCTCGCACTATCAACCACTGACAGACTCCACGATAAGACAGCCCCAAACCTTGGCCCTGATAACTGCAGCTGGCCAGCTCAGTTAGCATTCCCATCAATTCCCTCTAATCCTGGTATTTAACTCTGTCCCTTGCCCTACCAAATCAGAGACCAGCCACATTCCTCTACTGGCACACCAGGGCACTATATTTGAACTGAGAGCAACTCCCACAATGGCCTAGCAACAATTTGCACACTTGCGTTGGCATGACCAAAGTCTTTTCCTATTGACGGAGTCATGCAAAGGAATGGTGCTAATTACATGCCGTCACTTTTTCTTTTTAGGGCCACCTCTTGTCGATCCACCCTTCACAGTTTATCTTTACTCTTTTAGTTTACCACGTAATTTGAGGTTCGCTCACATTAACTATCCCCTGCTTCAATTATGCTACAATCTGTCCTGAAAAAGAACATGTACAACAGGTTACAACCTGAAAGAGATCCATCACCTGCTGATCCCATACATTTTAGCAGTAAGGGCCATTTCTGACAAGGCAGTTATTAGCGACACAGTAGAAGCAAGGTAATTAACCACAATCCAGCGTTGCAACATTTGTTCCGAACAGTTCCCCATCACCAGAGAAGCCATTTTCACTCATTCCCAAGGTCAGATGGATGAGATGGCCCACCGTGCCACTGGAACCTGACAACAGGGTGCTGCAATTACCGCTGTCCTTGATATTTAATGGGGAATGAGTGCAGTAACCTTTAGTGTTTGCTTGCGAGACCCCCCTTCTCGCCCGCTTTCCCCCCCTCTGGCTCTCTCTCTCCTCCGTAGGGCGGTCAGAAAACAGAAGGATCACTTTGGAAAGACATGTGAAGTGTGTTTGCGTGCCAGGCGGTGCCGTGGGAGCAAGGGAGTGTGTATGCACACACACATACACTCAGAGACACTGCCAAATGGATGCATGTCAATGCTGTTTGGGTTGACAAGGGATTCACTTGAGGGCCAGAGGGTAGAAAGAAGTGCAAAAGTAAAAATAGTCACTCTCCTAATTCTGCACTAAGAATTTGACACATTTTTTTTTTGTCAAATTGTGAATTTTTTCAGCAACATGCGAAGTTGGGTGTACTCTTACAATTGCAGATTTTAATTTTTACTAGTACCATTACATTAAAGGATTTTGTGAACACTAGTATGCTGGTATACTTTCAGTTACCTGCCATTACAAATACAGAGGACAATACCTTATAAGATCATGAATGTTAATTAGGTAATGCAACGTGGTGTGAAATCAATAGACCTAACTGTTAAGTTATTATAGAACTGTTACTTACAGCATAGGCTCATTGTGAAAACGTAGCCCTATATACATTTCTGGAGATTGCGAATTATGTAGCCAAAAGTATGAATGGCTGCATTTCGTCTTTAAAATGAACGATGCAAGGTGGTATGACACTGTTCCTTTTCACGCTTACCAGCAATACCGATTACCAGCTGACCAATTACCGATTATGGCCGGCTTTTCTGCTGTTACCAGTTTGTCCCATTAGCTCACCATGTACATTGGTAGACTTGAGATGCAGAGAGGTTACGGGGTTCGAGTCCGGTAAAGAACAGTTCCAGAAAGCAGGTAAGACAAAAACAGAAGCCAAAAAACAAAATAAAAAAGTAAATAGCAGGGTGAGAATGTGCTAAAATCTGAAAACATGGTAAAAATCAGGCGAGGGCTTTTCTTTTTCTGAATTGTTTTTTAAAATTTGGTTGTGTTTAGGGAAGTGAGGTGGGTGCTGGTCAATTGGTGCTTTTGAAAACACTATTGGTTGGGTTTAGGGAAGGAGGAGGGTGGGTCAGTCGATCAGTCAGTCAGTCAGTCGACAGCAGCCTCTGGTTGATTTACCTCCTGGGACGTATTTCGCAATCTCTAGAAATGTATATAGTGGTACGTTTTCAGAATGAGCCTGGGTGGAGTACTTACCACTTGCATGTCTGCTCATGTAACTGGTTAGCATTCTTACTGTTTACTTCTTAATGTTGCTGTTTTACGCACTATTTTGTCTTTATATTGCAGTCAAGTATACCAAACAAAATCAAAACATGCTGTACATATTAGGATTTGAAGGTGTTAGGTTGTACTGCTACATTCAGACTACCATTGTACGTCTAAACCAAAGAGCTGCCAGTTTTTCTAAGGGTAGGTACCATAATTGGTTTCTTCATAAATCATTAGTGTATACTACAACACTGTTTCTGTCAGCTAATTTGTGTATTTGCTTACACCATTATGGCACCTGACACAAACTTCTGCACACAATATAATGTGCTTTGTGTTTTTGACGCTGATTATAACACAGCTAACAGCTAATTAACGCTCATGAACCCAATCAGAAGCGATTGTGTTATGCGCTGCCAGTGTTTAGGCACAGTAATGACAATGACAAATGACAATTTACTCAGTCCCTAGGTGAAGGAGAAAAAAAAACTCTACACTATCTTAAATCTACATGCCTCCAGAGTTAAAACTGACAGACGGATGCATGGAAAAATCTTGTCTGTCATCACCACTCTCAGTCAATTGGACAACATGTGCAGTGCGAGTATTATGGAAACTGTTCTCCGTGTACTTACTTTTAGTCTGCACTAAATTGTAAGTTGGACCTGAGCCACAATGTGCAGCATGTTTGACAGCTTTAAAGATCCATCCTTCATTTCTGCACCTCTCCAGAGTGCTCTGCAAAAGACAGGTAAGAAAAACTCCATCAATGCCCTGCAGAAATGAGAAGTGGCTTACCTTCTCTCGTCGCCATATGCTGTCGGTGTTTACATAAGTGCATTTTTTTCCTCTATGTTCATCGGAATGAAGATAAAAGATGATGGTCAGTGCTCCCAACATTCCTGGGCGTCACTGTCGTCATGCTCCACTGAACATACAGCCATGCAATTAATAACGGGTAAACATGTATGCCTTATCTTTCTCACGCCATATGTCAGTCAGGTAGCCATCACAAGGAGGAATGTTTTATGATGGGGCCTCTGTTTAAACTACATCACATGCCTAGGACTAGATGAAATGTGCTTGATAGTTAGGAAGTTTTGTTTAAGCATGCCAGTGGCCACGAATGCTGTTTTTTACACTGTACCCAATTCTTAAATTATTAATGTCCCAATATACAGTATATACAGTACTGTGCAAAAGTCTTAGCCCCCCGGTTACATTTGTTGTTTTAGTGTGGGTATAATGACATTATATATTACTTTTCATTCTCTTTATTAAAATATAATCAGAAAATACAGGTTCTAGTTGGATTTTTTGGGTTTAAAAGGTTTAAGACATGAAAGAAAGAGTTAGAGAAAGATGTAAGATTGAATGAAAAATATTAGAGTCTTAGTTTGATCTTGCTCCTGAATTGATGGGATTGTGAATGCTGAAAAGTACAGACAGGTTTTAATTTGTCATGCAATTCCTATTAGAAAACATCTCATTTGTAGTAGTTAGATTTTTTTAGCTTGATTATGATCCCAAACACACTGCTAATGTAATGAAGTCATATTTGGAGAGAAATATTATACCTGAACAAAACCTGAATATTATATACAATATGTACAGGCAGTATGAGATTCACCTGGAGAGAAAAAGAAAGACAGAACATGCCAAATCTAAGGAAGAAATGCTTAAAAGATGCTTGATATTAAATATCACATGATTTCAGAAAAGGTCTTAGCTGTTCCTTGGTGCTAAAGAGGTCACGTTAAACATTCTGTTTGTATATTAAAGGTATAGAGTACCCAAAAGTAATGACCCTGCACTTGCTCCATACCTTTTAAGGTGTCCTCACACCAGGCATGATTGTCCCCTCTCCCCCTCGGCCTGCACTCACACTGCAATTTCACCTTCCGAGGCCGAGCATGCTTACGTCATCGATAACGCGACTGTTCAGTTTAACAGAAGAGAAGCGCTCTCGCTCAGCACAGTGGACATTGCTTTAGTTATATTGTTTTGTATTATTTTAAGTCGTTTGGGATGCAGTGACACACAGTAAAATATTTTGCTGAATAGCTCCACCACTTTTGACGCGCGAAAATTTTCATGAAAGTCGTTGTGCTGCATGTATTAGAAGGTTTGCTGAAGGTGCAGCTGACGTGCAGCGGGTGGTTTGCATCTTTCATAAACCATGACAGTTCGCGTTCATTCAAAGTAAGAATGATTAATAAATCCACATGAAGTCTGCGATTTCCACTTACACTACAAGCGTACCACACCAAAGCCCAATCAAACCACGCTCTGGCACACCTCGGCCAACTGAACCAAGCCCGGGCACGATTCGGAGCTCTCACACTTGTCGAGTGAACCGGGAAATGGGGGTCAAACGCTCCTGGGCACGGTTTAGATAGCCTAGTGTGAGTACATCCTCAGAGAGATAGATTTGCATGTCACAGTCACATTTTGCGTCTATCTCCTTGTGGCCATAGCAGAAAATACAGAATTCGTATTTGTCTTCATATTTTGAATATAATTCTAATTGTGCTTATATGTAAGAAAGAAATTCGATTTTAGGTTTTCAGCCATACTGACAATTTTACTTGTTATATATATATGACAAATGACAGCATATAACCTAATTGTTCTTAAGATACATTGAGGTATACATTGTTTTTAAGGTACACATTGAGCTCAATTTATTCTTTACCTCAATGCGGAGAGATATCATTAGCCATTATGTAAAATATAAGACTGCAAAGTTGTGTGATGGGGAATATTACATTCAAATGAAATCAATGACTCATTATCTATTTTGCTATCTCTTGGTTTTCTGCTCAATTCCTTTGTTCTGAAAGCCAGTGCAGAATCCATTGAAAATAACAGAGTTCCTACTTCTGAACAATGATTGAAACCGACCATATTGTTTATGCATTATCTACATCTTCATCCATTGTCCACTCATGTCTTTGTGCTAGAAGGGGGACTTTTGATTCTCTGTGATAAACTTTTGACCTTTTGATGTTTTTCCTGAAAAGCAGCTTGACCTCTGAGTGTCTAACGACCAGATGATGGAAAGACATGAACGCTTGAAGGTTTGACAGTAGAAATGTCAGATGCTGCAGTCTGATTCTCAACGACTATCTTTAATAGCTGTTCGAAAACCTGTATGCTTATTTAAAAGGGATTAGTTTTTTAAGATAAATGTCTGTGAAGTAATTGATACTGTGCACGTGTAACGTTTATCATTAGTTAGGACAGGATAAGCAATGTCTCTGAAATGTGTACTGCAATGTAAATAAAGCCTGTTAATTAACAGTTTCCGTATTCTGTGATTCTTAAGTGTTTTTCAACTATTTACGGTTATGAATTGCATTATGGGACCTGATCTCTGAGCTCTGCTCTGTCGACGTCTACAGTTCACCAAAGTGACTTTTATATATAAGTCTGTAAAATAACAGAAAATGCACTGGCAGGTTTTTGTAATGTACTGTAATACACAACACCAACCCAGACAATATATCACTTTAAATCAGTGTTTCTCAAACTATGGTAGCGGTAAGTAGTACCACTGTAAATAGTGGTACGCGGGCTTCCTTCTAGGTGGTACGTGGAAGAATCGCTGAATAATGAAGAATAAAATGAACACACTTTTAACTCTTTGACGTGTACGATAACACTAATGTTATCAGACAACATTGGCTGTTTCCTGTAGGCTGTAGTGTACATTCACACCAGTGTGCTTAGAATGTTTACTTTAGTGCATCGCATCATCAGATGTTAAAAATCAATCCGCTTGGCACAGAGCCAGAAAAAAGGCGCGCATCGCTTGAGGAGCAGATACACACGTGCTAGAGAAGCCCTTCTGTAGACCAGTCCTGTTGTGTTGGCGTTTCAGTTACTGCAAACTCAGGAATTTCCCTATACTGCATCATTGCTAAACTAATTATCACAAATGTGTTAAATGTTTGTTCGTAGTTGTGTAAAATAATGTGTGCTTTCGATGTATAAAGTATTTGTTTTGTAAAGCAGCGTGATTTTCGATTTAGTTTGTTACCTCAGATTTAAGCTAATTAATTTGGATGTGATTCAAATGGCGCGAGACACAGAACATAGACTCAAGCAACTTTGCCATGCTTGAAGCTTAGCGATAGAATATGATTAAAGTTAGTCTCCGTGTGCACAGATGGAGGAACCCCGAACTGTACCCGAGTCTGCTTGAAAACTGTGGTCAGTAATGCAAACTTTACGGTTCACTTAAGATGTGATCTCATTCGCAGCAAATCACGGAAATACCACACGAATGGGTTGGTCAAGCAGTGTATTTATGCATTTAATCACTCGCTTTTCTGACACACATAGTAGGCCTACTGTAACTCACGTGCAGGAGATCTAATTTCTAATTTAAATGTCATTACAAATCATATATTTAAAATAGAAGTTGATGTTTCGATTTCAAAGATATACAATTTTATCATACTCTATGTACATGCAACTTAAATTTCAAAATTTATTTATATATATATATATATATGACATATAGCCTATATTTCCAAGCAACATGTCCAGGTTCAATGGGCTATTATACATTAATACTTTACAAGTACAGCAGTTTTCTTTTTACTTTGTAAGACCAGTGCCATTTTAATGAACTTTTAAAAGCACATTTTAATTTAAACATTTTTTTTTTAAACACAGTTAATGTTCAAACTATTTATAATGTTTGAAGTGGCTGACAATAATACATATTCTTAATAATAGAAATGATATCTCGTTTTTGAAATGTGCAGTGCTGTAGCTGATTAATTAGGTCTACAACGCTACTGTATTTCAATACTGGTCATTATGGTGGTACTTGGAGAGACAATTTGTTTTGAGGTGGTTCTTGGTGAAAAGAGTTTGAGAACCAATTATTTAAACTAATAAAATGTTAATAAATGTAACTTTTTTTTTACTTTTCAAGGTTAAAAGTTAGTTGAAAGAAAGATCAAGGTCCCATAATGCAATTAAAAAGCATTAATAAACATTTAAAAAAAAACATGACAAAACACAGCACAATCTGTTTTGCAGTTATGTTTTAGAATTCTACTTTTAGGATTTTTTAAATAACTAATGTCATAGATTAACACTTGATTTGCAATATTTTGTCACTAAATCATATTAGGCCATAAAACCTACATTCTACCACTATAAAATGTGTCAAAATGGCTCGTAAATCTACAAGTGCCATCATTCTCCCTCTGTGAAGTTTTGACATGGGTCTTATCTTTTTCTGGTGTCTTCTCATTAGTCAAAATCCACTTGGAGTAAGTGATGTACAATAAGTGTTGCACATCTACATGGCCGCAAAAAGACTATTCATAAACTTTTAACCTATTTGTCAATATTCACAACAGTTTTTTATCATTGAATTCATCAGGACTCACTCACTGTCCTTCTGTTTAGTCCCTGATTATTACACAGCGGAATGAACCGCCAACTACACTGGTTTTACGCAGCGGACGCCCTTCCAAGCATATCCCAGTACTGGGAAACACCCATACACTCTCACATTCACTACACTACAGCCAATTTATTCATTCATTTTCCTTTGGCTTAGTCCCTTTATTCATCAGGGGATGCCACAACGGAATGAACCGCCAACTTATCCAGCATCTGTTTTTTGCACAGCGTATGCCCTTCCAGCTGCAACCCAGTACTAGAAAACATCCATACACACTCATTCACACTACAGCTAATTTAGTTCATCCAATTCACCTATAGCGCATGTCTTTGTGGCAACAGTGCTAACCACTGAGCCACCAGGACATTTTAATGAATAAAATATATACTGTAATCTTTACTGGCTCATACAAAAAATCTGACAAGGCCAATTTGAACAGGATTAAAATCACACAGAAGCTTTAGTAATTATTACATCACTCCATATCCCTATCTAACACTAATCCCACCCGAATAGGGCTCAAAAATAAAATCTATTTCAGTAGTAGACAACAAACCTGAGGGAACAAATTACTGTACTGTTTCGCAATGAGGACAAACCTGCCGCAAACAGAGAATCCCTCTGCCTTAGTGCCCTGAAATGAGACACTTGTGTTTAGACAGGAATGTGTAATCTGTCAGTATCCATACAGGACTAATGTGTACCGTCACTAGGAGAGCGACCGGCTCAGACTTGTCGGCACAATATCGTAACAAGCTGCGATGTCAGGCTGGCTTATTTGTAATTCAGGCTATTTTGCAATCAGAAATACCTCAACTGCCACTATTTCCATTTCCCCTGACATGCCGGCACCCTGCGAAGAAAAACACCGGTATCCTGAGCTATTTTCAGGAATTTTTCATGATGTGCGTGTGTCAGGCTCGCATCAACTCCTCTGGAGAGAGAGAGAGAGAGAGACTGGAGATATTCTGTACGCAGAGCTTCGTTATCGGCTCATTGGTGATTCTTGCTGCAGGCACCCACCATGCGTGTTCATAAACGTGGATCCCACTCGAGCTTTGATGAGAGATCATTAGCACCAGGTCATGACTGATGCTTCAACAATCTCCCGCTCTCTTTTTTTGCTTTATCTGTTTAAAAAAAGAGGTAAGAGATAGTGAGAGGTGTGCAGAAAAAGATGAGGCGATTGCTGGTTGCCACTTCACTCAACTGCATTTTAATTTTCAACGTCGCCCGCCTGGGGACACCAAAACGGAAAAGAAAACCCTGTCTTGCAAATGACGGAAAACGCGGAAGTAAGAGATTCACTTGCAGATATTCCAGAACAAATCACCTGCGAAGAAGGCGTTTCACGCGCTAATGGAAATCCATATTCATCTCGCTTCTGATTTGTCCCACGAGGCCTCAGATCTGGCCGATTCCACATGCTCTTCTCTCATCAGCCGTTCTACTCTGTTTCCTGTCCTCGCAGCATTATATTGCATTGCCATGGAGACACCCAGGCGCGTTATACGATTATTAATGACAAGTACCCGTATGAATATGTAGATAAGCCTGCTGCATATGGCTTTCATATGAACTGGATTGATTCCGATCTCTGACGTCTACTTTGACTGATGGTGCCGTCAGTGTTATTTAATATGCCTGAAGTCTGTTCCTCTCTGTAATAATGTTTGAGCGCGTGCAAAGTCATCTGCTTTGACTCTAATAATTAGTAGGCCATGCATGTTTCTTCAGTGACATTCATTGAAATGACTCTTCTCTACTATAAAACCCCCCACAAACAAAAAAAAATCCCAGCATGCCCTACTTTCTCTTGCAAGTTTCTGAGTGTTTACTTGGCTTTGCTGTCCTTCTCTAAAGGGCACCTTCGCTTGTGATGCAGCGAGGGAACATGGAGACGTACACATGCGATGGCGTACGCGATAGCAGAAATGAAATATTACAGTGGGAAAGATCATATTTATTAAATCCCCTCGGCCGGGGCTGGACCCGAGCCAACTGTTGCTGTTCACTTCCTATCACCCGTAACGAGTCTGCGGTGGATGAATGAGTGTGGGAGACGTTTGGTAAAGATAAAAGCAGATTGCATATTAAGAGAGCGTAAGGGACATCATATTAAAAACAGAAGCAATCTCAGTATCATCTGAAACACTGGGAACTTCCCCCCACCCTCTTTGGCGTGGATTGTAGTGTGCGTGCAGGCTTGGAAATACTTGAATTGTTCCTTAAGGTCACCTAAAGGGGAATGAAAACTCTTTCTTTGATTGCACAACCTCATTTCTTTCATTCTGGGGCACAATGCCATTTCGTAGAAGCCACTTACTTAAAGTAGTGTCGCTGCTTGCTTAACTATATTTTAAGTAGTCTATAATGTGACCAAGTGGTAGATTGATGCCACGATGTATTATTTAAAAAAGCCTGTCATGTTACCAATATATAGTACAGTATATATTAGCTCAAAAAAACCTTGTTGTTCTTATTGTAATGGCTTACATTAGCCATTTTTCCATCTACCTATTTGCATGCACATTTTGGAATATTGCATTCAAAAATGCTTATTGGATACTCCAAGACAAGGGTGAAGAATTAGCATAAATGGAGGGGACGTGACCCCACCAATATCCACCAATTCACGAGTTCACCCACTCAGTCAATTTACAACGATTTAGATGTTGCTGTCCTTAAGCAGGAGCCCGAGCTATCAAACCCTAAGAGAGCTCGGACCTCCCGTCCTTGAAGGAGGCTCGAGGCTAGACTAGTATGAGTCCCCCCTTTTATTTTTTATTAAAACATTTTGAAAAAACAGAGGAGGAGATGGGGAGGTGGAGGGATGCCGGAACAAATGTCAACTGAAACAGTGCAACGACAGCTACTTATATAGACACGTGATGATTGACTAACCCACCTGACTGATCAGGCTCCTCCCGAATTTACGTTAGGAACTTCATCTATTGAAATGTCCCCACCAATAATTGAATCTCCTCCAAAATAAAATAATGCTCTGTCAACTCATTAATACATATGTACAGAAAAGGTTAAATCACATTCTTTACTCAAGCCATACATAACTATTCATTTTTGAAAGTGAGCATACGTTTTTTTAATTAAATTTTTTTAATTTTTTACTCAAAAAAATTTTTTTTTGTAACTTTTTTTAGAGTATTACAAACTTTTTATCTGATAAGAAAAAATGTGCATAAACTACAATGTATACGGTGGGTGTAATATATATACCAAACAAATTCCAGCATGTGCATCTCTAAAGTGTGAGTTTATGTTTAAAGAAGATTATGTGATGACAAAAATGTTCACGATAGGACAGCATTAATGGACAAAATAGTAAACCCACCTTGTAAAAACATTGTAAAACATCTGAAATGTGGTTTTGGCCATTCTAAAATCCCTCAGCCAAATGTCCATTATTATTACCTCCAGAGCTGTCTTGAGCGGGAGCGTCTCATGCCTTCAATTGGTGCATTCACACCAGATGCAGATGAAGCGTTAAGTGCAAGTGATTTACATGCTACATCAAAGCAAAGACCTAAATAGAGATCCTGTGGCACTATTCACTTGTCACAGGCACCAAGACATGTTAGAGGGCACTCTATAGATCACATCTGCCACTGAACTGAACTACATATCCCATCATGCCCTGCACTCACACACCAGTTCCAGATTACACACAAACAGCTGAAGCTCATCATGACTGATTACTTGGACTACATATACATCACAAACACACATATCCATTGCTGAGTCTTGTTATCTGTAAGTGAGCATTGCAAAGCATTTTCCTGAGTTGTCTTGCTGTGCTTTTTGACCACTTGTTTGTTTACTGTTTATGTTGTTTTGCCGCCTGCCTTCGCCTGTGACTACGACTACTCTTTTGGACTACCCTTATGCTACAGTTTGCTCCTGTATTAACTTGCCTAACTACTCCTAATCTGCATTTGTATGCGACCATTATTGCAACACAAACAAGGCAGTGCGAAAGATACGATTCGAGCGTGACATGTTGCGAATTGAGCGTTTTGGCCATTTGATGCGCTTAACGAATGATTTGCATTAATCGTTCTAGTTATAAAAAAAATCGGAACTTTGGTGAATATTTGTGGCACATTAATTAATCAGAAGCTTGCTCTATAAGGGCGTGATTATGATGTAGCACCTGTTGTTGGTGTCCAGAGGGTAAATCCTCCTGCCTACACGAGACAACACCACATCACACTGGGACCGGTTCAGTCAGAAGTCACTGAAAGTGTCCGACATCCAGGCACAGCATCTGGAGGAGTTTAACTCACCAAGCTGGGTTCACTTCTGAAGGATCTGATGGACCCAAACATTTACAACGAATTTACGTCATATTTCAGCCTTCCTAAAGCACATAAAGTTCAGCTACTCTTTCAATAAAATCCATGTCAGCCACTTTGCAACAAAACTGGAGTCACCAGGGAGACAAACACCCGTCCCATGATGCAAATCCATGTCTATTGTGATTTGTGAATAAAAAAATCTGATGAACAAAGGAAGCAAGTGAACGCAAAATGTTCAAGCATGCACAAATAGTGCAATCTATTAGCACAGGCCTCTTCTGGTGCCCCATGAAAGCCACTGTTCACTGAATTGTGTCTTCTGAGACGCAAGTAATGGCTTCTTCTATCACAGCAAATTGCATTTTTTTTATATTTGGTGCCAATTTATTAGGAAGTGACGATTTTGTTCTTTTTGACTCATTACTTTATTCGTAAATATTTGATGTGATATTCCATGTTTTGCACATAAATTTAATTCTCATCAGTGGACGGAAGCATAGCTATTGTGTGAGAGATATTGGGCCATACTTGGGTGTATTGCATGAAGCATTATTATGCCAGGGTCAGACTACACAATATCATACACAATTCATTCGATGTAGGGTGTTGTGTTGGTGTACAATTGACAATGGGCATTGCTGTGTCATAGTGGAAGTGACTTTTCCCTTTT
This sequence comes from Danio kyathit, assembly GCA_903798195.1. Classification (NCBI taxonomy): domain Eukaryota; kingdom Metazoa; phylum Chordata; class Actinopteri; order Cypriniformes; family Danionidae; genus Danio; species Danio kyathit. The sequence continues at coordinate 5,439,456 of LR812542.1, forward strand.
TTCAAGCCTTCACAAGTTCACATCTGTGACACTAACTAATAAAGACACACCGTTTTGAACATGCTGGAGTAAAATTGTATTGTTGCTGCTAAAACTGATGGAATGATTGTCCACTGTCATGTTTTCTTCCGTTTTTTTGGGGCCAGCCAGTATCATTTCAGAAGCCATTGTTTGTTAATGCTCTAATTTTTCCAGTGAGTCACTTGTTCTGAATTTTCAATGACATCCGACAACTCCGGGTAATGGAAATGGCAAACAATGGTTAGCCAGGGAACAAGTGTGCTGTGCTTCTTGTCCACAACAAGACAAGAACTGAGTAGAGAAAATGATATCATTTGATACACTAATAATTGTAACAAATGTAAATATTGTGTAGTCTGATCCTAGCATTACCTAAAGCTGTAAGTTTCATTGTTATTACAATATTTAAAAAGCGATGTTTCCAAGGTGAAAACCACTACTGAGTAATTTCATTCCTTTAGTTAGGGATGACCTGGACATATTAGTGAATATAAAAGCTGTGGGGTGGAAAATTCATGTAAGTGAAGGTTTTAATTAGTTATGAAAAATCAGTGACATTTATACACTGCAAAAAAAAAATGTGATTAGTTGACTTAACTTAAAATAAGTGAGTAAATTTGTTGCCTTTAAAGTGATTATTTGACTAAAAAATGTATTCATTCATTCATTTACCTTCGGCTTAAGGCTGATTTATACTTCTGGGTCAAGTAATGTAGCCATGCATTTATACTTCTACACGCTGTTTGTTTTGCTCTGCAATACACTTCCGAAACACTAGCTGGCAGTAGGTTTTTATGTTCCTCTGTGTCAAGTTTCTTCATGGGTGTTTTGTTTTTTCTGAACGGTACGAGTAGCTCAAACTCGCTCATTCAGAGGCGGGAACCAGTGGACGTGCCACAACTTAAATCATAAAATAAACAGAAAACAAAAGTTTCCATCTAGAGCTCCTTCTCAGAACTCAACACTTGTAAACAATCGCTCCATCTGGCTCATGGCTCTCAGCACCCCCACAATCGTCATCGATACCAAGTCAACCAATCACAGAGCTTGCATTTTTTGAGAGGTGCGCATCAGCATCGGCGTCAGCCACTGCGAGTGGTGTGTGACTGCGCAAAGGCTGCGCTGGACCATACACAAGCACTTGACGCAGAAGTATAAATCAGCCTTTAGTCAATGATTATCAGGCACCGCCACAGCAAAAAGAACCACCAATATTAATTTTATTACCTTAAAATTATTAAGTAAATTAACTGTGCATAATTTAAAAAAAATAGTTACTTAAGTTACAATCAGTTTACTCACTTTTTAAGTAAGGTCAACTTGTTGCTTTTAAACCAACTAGATCACTTCCTTTTTAAAGTGAAGTTCAGCAACTAATCACTTTCTTAGTGAATATACATTTTTCTAGTCCTCTTTAGCTCTAAAGTATATCTTCGACAAACTCGAATTTTTTGATTTGTATAAAATTAATGTATAGACATCAAATGATTCAATTATTAATGGGAACAACTTGGGAAATTCATTTGGTGCCAAATGTGCAAACCTTGAATACTGCTTTTTAAAATGAATTATATAATCCATAATTACATACTGCAAAATATGACGTATCCATTTATATCCCCACTCCATCTTTAGCAGGATTTTTCTCTCGAACTGCAGTTTAACTAATCTTGAAGCTTGACAAAGTACAGTTTCAAAGTAATGTCTCCAACTTTTATCTTTTATTTTGTTCCGTCCACGTATGCTGTGCCAGTCATTGAGTTTTATTGAAGACTTTTCTCCCGACATTGTTGGAGGATTGAACAGTGTCAGTGTTATTTCTGTTGCGAGCCAATGCGGTAATGAGTATCATCTCCATGCGCTCGCCGTGTGGCCTGTGCATCAGCTGAGAGTCATGTTTGTTCAGGGTTGTTATCCACTCTGCGAGAAGAGCTTTTTGGTAAACAAGAGAAAACAGGCCTTCTACACATAAAATGCATCTGAGGGTCTGAGCGACGCTCGCAGCAAGGAGCATCAATTTGCCATCGTCTTCTTCCATGCCTGAGTGCAGTAGGCAACTTTCCCCGAAAAGAAGAAAAAAAAATCCCTCTTTAGAAAGCAGAAATCAACGGTGCTTGGAGATCAATGGGAGGCGATCTGCTCACTGATTTTTCTTTTCTTTTCCTCTTTTCTTGTTTTATGCTAGGATGACTTTTCTCAGGAATAAGAGACTGATAAATCTTAAAAACAAATTCTTTCTTTTTTCTGAGGAATTCCTTTAGGTACACACAGATTAAAAAAAGACACATTTTACTATTCCACTAGAGTTAAACTGCTGAGTTTTACCATTTTTGAACTCGTTTCCACTTTTAGCTTAGCATAGGTCAAATTGGATTAGACCATTAGCATCTCACCTAAAAAAAATTACCAGAGTTTTACCATTTTTTAGTTCATTCATCAAGCATATGGGTCTGCACTTTTAGCTTAGCTTAGCATAGATCATTGAATCGGATTAGACCATTAGCATCTCACTCAAAAATCACAAAAGAGTTTTACCATTTTTGAATACATTCAGCTAATATATCGGTCTGCACTTTTAGCTTAGCTTAGCATAGATCATTGAATCGGATTAGACCAGGATGACTTTTCTCAGGAAAGAGTGACAATAATTCTTTCTTCTTTTTTTTCCGTGGAACTTTTAACAAATGAAGGAACACTCCACTTTTGGGGGGGAAATGAGCTAATTTTACTATTCCCCTAAAGTTAAACAGCTGAGTTTTGTCATTTTTGAACACTTTCCTTCTTTTAGCTTAGCTTAGCATAGATCATTGAATCGGATTAGACCAGGATGATTTTTCTCAGGAATGAGTGACGATAAATATTGAAACCATTCTTTCTTACTTTTTTTCGAGGAACTTTTAACAAACGCAAAACATTGCAGTTCTTAAAGGAACACTTCACTTATTTGGGGTAAAAATGGGCTCATTTTACTATTCCAGGTCAGTTAAAATGCTGAGTTTCACCATTTTTTAACTCATTTTTACTTTTAGCTTAGCTTAGCTATCATTGAATCAGATTAGACCATTAGCATCTCACCTAAAAAATGACCAGAGTTTTACCATTGTTGAATCCATTCAGCTGATATATCGGTCTGCACTTTTAGCTTAGCTTATCATAGATCATTGAATCGGATTAGACCATTAGCATCTCACCTAAAAAATGACCAAATGGTTTTGATAATTTTTCCATTTAAAGCCTGACTCTTCTGTAATTACATCATGTACTAAGACTGATGGAAAAGAAAAAGTATGCCTTTTTTGAAGACTATATGTCTATAGGAACAACTGTCTACTCTCATTTTGGCGTGATAATTTAGGAATTTTGCTGTCGTACCATGATTGCTAATAATATTACGCAGTGCCTGAAATTAGTTATGAATCATCTCTCACAAATGTCTCTATGCTTGCACGATTTCCAGGCGCTGTATAATATCATTGTGTCTGCTGCAGCCATGGGTACAACAGCAAAATACCACAATTATTACACCAGAATCAGAGTATAGTACCTAGACATATCAGTCTTGAAAATAGGAACTTTTCATTTTCCATTGATCTTAGTACATAATGTAATTACAGATGTGTCAGGCTTTAAATAGGAAAATTATTGAATTTCTGTATTTTTGGAGTGAGAAGCTAATGGTCTAATCCGATTCAATGATTTATGCTAAGCTAAGCTAAGTACTCCTGCCAGATTCTGAAATCAGCTGAATGCATTAAAAAAAGGTAAAACTCAATAGTTTAACTAGTACAATGTGCCTATTTTTTTAAGTGAAGTCTACCTTTAAGAAGTCATGCAGTGACAGTGAAAACATGACACATAAATTACCTCGTGCGTCTGAATGATACCGCATCATTGCTTTCACAAGGATTTTTGAGCAACACTTCAAAAAAACTTTCACAATACATTTGTTCTTTGGTTTCATCATCACTTTTGATGTTTTATTTGGTGCAAAAAACATCCAGATTGTTCAGATTTGATTTTCCGAGCATCACATTTTCACAGAAAAACAGCCAGTCACCTTTAAACTTTGTCATTACTCGGTAAAAACGTGAGACAGAAATGGGCCGAAATTGGAGAACCCGTGGTTGTGAAAATGAAATATGGACACCTGACGGTCCTTTTGGCCTCTATCTAGAATTCAATTTCACATATGTTAGAGATAACAGAAGATTTCCTCCACTGAAGCTCGCTGGTGATGGTTGCTAAGGCTAGCATCACTATTACTATGGCTGATACTCTGCTTCAGCAACTTATAAACCTGCAACCTTCAGTAATAAACCTGTGCACTCAATTTATTCAGCACTGTTTGTGCTACGGACATCAATGACACTCCAAAAAATAGAGGCATGTTATTACTTTTACAACTAATCAGACATACATTTTCTACCCTGAGGGTGAGAAACCATTCAAAAGTTTAGGATCAGAAAAATATTTTGACTTCTTTTCTTTTCTTTTCTTTTTGAGCAGCATAAACACAAGAAGTGTCAAAGCATTAGTTTGTACTTCAGATTTTTCCCCCTTGATTTACCAATGACACAAATGTCATTCAATGTAACAATACACTCACCGGCCACTTTATTAGGTAAACCTGTCCAACTGCTCATTAACACAAATTTCTAATCAGCCAATTACATGGCAGCAACTCAATGCATTTAGCCATGTAGACATGGTCAAGATGATCTGCTGCAGTTCAAACCGAGCATCAGAATGGGAAAGAAAGGTGATTAAAGTGACTTTGAAAATATCCAGTGAGTTCTAGTTCTGTGGGCTCAAATGCCTTGTTGATGCCAGAGGTCAGAGGAGAATGGCCAGACTGGTTCCAGCTGATAAAAAGGCTACGGTAACTCAAATAACCACTCGTTACAACCGGGGTCTGCAGAAGAGCATCTCTGAACACACAACACGTCCAACCTTAAGGCGGATGGGCTACAGCAGCAGAAGACCACACTAGGTTCCACTCCTGTCAGCTTAAAACAGGAAACTGAGGCTACAATTCGCACAGGCTCACCAAAATTGGACACTAGAAGATTGGAGAAACGTTGCCTGGTCTGATGAGTCTCGATTTCAGCTGCGACATTCAGATGGTAGAGTCAGAATTTGATATCAACAACATGAAAGCATGGATCCATCTTGCCCTGTATCAACTGTTCAGGCTGGTGGTGGTGGTGGTGTAATAGTGTGGAGGATATTTTCTTGGCACACTTTGGGCTCATTAGTACCAATTGAGCATCGTGTCACTACCACAGCCTACCTGAGTTTTGTTGCTGACCATGTCCATCACTTTATGACCACAGTGTACCCATCTTCTGATGGCTACTTCCAGCAAGATAATGCGCCATGTCATAAAGTGTGAATCATGTCAGACTGGTTTCTTGAACATGACAATGAGTTCACTGTACTCAAATGGCCTCCACAGTCACCAGAGCTCAATGCAATATAGCAAATGTCAGTTTTAAAATGGTAAAACTGGGATTATAATACATTCTTTCATATAGTTAAATGAGACTAAAGTGGAAACTTCCCTTTCTGTATTTTTTTAAAATAAAATTGTATATATTAATCACCATAAAGCTGCAATTATTAAAAATAAAATAAATAAAAAAAACAAGGCGGCACGGTGGCTCAGTGGTTAGCACTGTCGCCTCACAGCAAGAAGGTCGCTGGTTTGAGCCCCGGCTGGGCCAGGAGGTTCGACCCCTGCTAAATAAAAGGACTAAGAAAAATTAATGAATTAAATAAAAAAACATTCATCACGCTTACAACACTAAAATAATTCAATAAATATTGCCTACATAGTAGAATATTCCAAAATAAAAAAGAGCACCGACCCTGAAATAAAAAAAAAACATTTTCCTTTGGCTTAGTCTCTTTATTCATCAGGGGCCACCACAGCGGAATGTACCGCCAACTTATCCAGCATGAAGAACGTGCACACACAAAAATGCCAACTGACCTAGCTGAGACTTGAACCAGTGACCTTCTTGCTGTAAGGTGACAGTGCTAACCACTGAGCCACCCTGTCGTCTAAAATGAATTAAAATAAAATAAATAAAAAACCTTCACCACACCTGCAACACTAAAATGATCAATAAATATCGCCTAAATAAAATTATATGTAAAAATAAAAATGCACTGGCCATAAAATAAAAATAAAATTTTACAATAAATGTTTCTGTTTCTCATATATTCTTGATTGTAAACAATATAAAAATGTATTACAGAGGATTTATTTTATTTAAAGCGGCCATTTTAAACAAAATAGCCATTTAGAAATCTTCACGGTACATAGGAAGACAACGTTTTTATTTTATTTATTTTTTCTATAGACTTTCTGTATTTTTCTATAAATAATTCCATATTTAATTGTACTGTAGTCAATAATTAATAATCAACCAAAGAAAAAGAAAAAAAAATAAAGCCCTAGCAACAATGTAACAACTAAAAACAACATCATAACAACGTAAACCAGAACTTTTCATGAGCTCAAAACATTTTCCCCTCCGCTCTGCTGTATTTCTGACTACATGGTATATTTTAATAAACAAAGAGCCATTTATATTCCCAGAGACACATTTGTTGTGTAAGAGAAGGCAGATAAAATGTGATATTTATCTTATGCTCATTTAGTTGGATGTATCTCGCCCACTTATTATTATTTTTTTCCGAGGGGTCGCTTCACTGCAGTGATTATGTTTGGAACAGCTGAGATTGTTCTTCTTTTTTTGGGGAGCGAGATGTAAAAGCATGTGGGGGGTCTCTCATTTTAACAGCCCTCCTCAAGAGACTTGCGCTTGTAGTCAGTGAGCTAAAACTGCCTACAAAGATCCCTCTCATCTCTCTCTCTCTTTCTCTGTCACACACAAACTTTCACAAGATACTGTCATCTGATGTTTGTCTCCTGCAAGGCTGTTTTTGCTGCGATTTTGTTGTGACCCGAGGTAAAAATCGAGCCAGAACTGTGCAGAATGTGTGATTTAAGAAATATGTTGGCAGTTTGTTTGCTCACCCTAGCAATTTATTAGCATCGTTTAAGTAGGAGATGCTTTTACTTTTGTTAGCTAGCTAGTCGGCCATCTTTTTAGTTTATTGTTTTGCTAACTTTTCTAGTTAAGTATTCAAAACAGTTTGCAATTAGCAAATTAGCAATTAGAGAGTAGCTTAGCAAATAACAAGTATATAAGCAACAAATTAATTGCTAAGCTACTCACTAATTGATAATTTGCTAAGCTACTATATGTAATTTGAGAATGATAATAAAGAAGTATCAAATATATATTTGCATATACAGTGTATGCTAATATACTCGTTAGTTGCTAAGCTTCTCACTAATTGCTAATTTGCTAAGCTATTACATATATTACTATTATTTGAGAATAATACTAAACGAGTATATTTGCATATATATTAGCATATACAGTATATGCTTATATACTCATTAATTGCTCACTTGTTTAGTTACTATATACAGTATATATATATATAGCTTAACAAATTAGCAAGTATATTAGCGTATATTAGCATATATATATATATATATATATATATATATATATATATATATATATATATGCAAATATACTCATTTTGTATTAATCTCAAATAATTCTATATATATAGTACCTTAGAAAGTTAGCAATTAGAGAGTAGCTTAGCAAATAACGAGCAAATAAACTGAAAATTTTACCCAAAAATGAAAGTGTTTTCCTTGTTTACTCTAACTCAAGTAATTGAAAACAATAAATAACAATAAATAAAACTGGAATCCATAAATACTTTGTCATACACCAAATTAGCGCTGTATTTATTTGGTTTTGTCCAGCATTATTCTGAATATCTTCCTTTGAGTTCAACAGAAGAAAAGATGCATAAATGATGAAAGAATTTTAGTTTGTGGGTGTACTTAAAGGGATAGTTCACCCAAAAATGTACATTATATCATCATTTACTCGCCCTTTACTTGTTTTGAACCTTCATGATGAGTTTCCTTCGTGTGTTGAAAACAAAAGAAGATATTTTGAAGAATTCTGAAAACCTGTAACCACTGACTTCCTATAGCATTTGTTTTTCTTAGTATAGAAGTCAGTGCTTTTCACCATTCTTCAAAATATCTTCTTTTGTGTTCAACAGTAGAAAGAAACTCATAAACAGTAAATAATGAATAAATGTAGTTTTTGGGTGAACTATCCCTCTAGCTAATGTTATTTTTGAATTACCGTTTACACACATTCTGTGGCATGCATGGGCATTAAACATAAAATGTTAGACGATTTCTGGAATCCAGATCATCTGGAAAAATACAAATATTGATAAAACTTAATAACTCATAATGAAGCTTCTTTTAGTTTTACAGTTCATAACATTGAGAGAACCTTTCCAGAACATTCTGAGAACATTCCCGATTAGCCGCGTTAAACGACATCAAAGGTCTTTGCGTTTCTAGTTTACATTCGATGAAATTTTCTAATTCTCTCCATGAATATGAACGAAATGGATCACATCGGCCCAAAAAATGCGATTTCCACAGTGTGATGGATTCATAGAAATCTTCAAAGCTAGTGTTGATGTCCCGCGGTGTCACAAGAGATCATTCTTCCAATAACATTTCTGTTTGTCTGTGAACAGCGATCACTAAACCCAAGTTATGTTTCACCTCCATGCCCGGAGACACATCACATGATTTATTGTTTGCTCAAGTAAGAAAGGTACACAGAATGTCACCAGACCATTCACCTTTCATTTCTCTGCATTGTGGCAGGGTGAAATATTTTGCTCGAAATAAAACATAAACAGAGCTGGCTTTCTTTGCAATAAAAGCTATGTAATACAAACAACAATATAAACTGCACTGTAAAAAAAAACATATATATTGCTGCCTTCAATTTTTAAGTTCAAATGAATCAAACAAACTTTTCTAGTAATCTCAACTTGCATCAATCAAACTGAATAAAATATTTAAAAAAATAGTTGAAACCTAGTTAACTTATATTAAAATAAGTTAAAGCAACATAGAAAAACATATTTGTTGTATTGATGTTTTGTCGTTACACTTTTTACAGTGTGCTGATATTTTTTTTTTAACTTGTAAACCTTTCACCGAAAAAGTAATCGATTACAAATTACTGATTACTACTGGAAAATTGTAATCTGATTACATTACTAACTACTCAATGTTAAAAATAATCAGATTACTATTTACTTTACTTTGAAGTTACTTTTAAAACATATAAAAATACATTATAAACTGCAGCTTTTTTAGTAATTTAATACACGATGAAAAACATTACAATGGGTTGATCACAGCAGCTTGACATATTCAAAAGACTTAAAGAGTTCACCCAAAACTTCAAATTCTCTCATCATTCACTTGTTCCAAACCAGTTTTTTTTTTAAACACAAACATTTAGAAGAAAACTGCATACCTGTAACCATTTACATCAACAATAACCTCCTAGGGCCCGAGTGTCCACATATGTGGACAGCACATTTTTAGCTCTTAAGTGGCTATTTAAAATACTTTGAATGTTTTATATTTTGTTACAGACATACAGTGTCATCCTGCAACTGTTTTGCAGTATATGAAATGTCCCAAACCCTATTTTTAACCGTCCAAAATGGGAAATTTACTCTTTGATAGTCAAAGCAAGTTCAAAAAAAAAAATCTACGTTAAATATGCATAAAAGAAAATTCAGGAAAAAGTGTTTTATGTAAATTCGGACCACGAGTCCACATATATGGACATCATTTTTCTCTAAATGTACATCATATCAAAAGATGATACTTAGATTTTTATTCTAATTAGGTTCCAATAAGTCCAAATAGAAAAGGGAAATAAAAAATGCATGTAAAAAACACCTTGGACCTTAAGAGGGTAAAAAACATGGGTGTTCTGTGTTTGTCTGAGGTAATAAGTCTACTGAATTGTGTATATTCCATACAAAGTATGAAGCTGATCTGTCAGTTCTTGTCGCGTGACTCGCAGTTTGAAATAATGAACCTTCATTGGAAATAATAAACTTGCGCATGCAAAAGATGTGATATGTGAACAACCCCATAAGCATCTACGTTATTCTTCACATTCAAAAGATACCTTCACTCTCGATCCTGCACAAAAATTCTATTTAGCCTGTTTAGACTGAGTTGGGCTGCTGTGTTTTTGGCACTGGTGTCCTCCTTGGTGACAAATATTGTCCTAGAATGCTTTCTGTTCAAGTGCAAGTTGCTGGTCAAGTCAAAAGCAGTCGAAAGTTCTTTAGAGGCTGGACATAGACTGCATTTCACAGCAATATTTTTGTTTTTATGCTCAATGAAATCAAAGTAATGTCTGTATTTCCACTTGAAGAAGCAACCACTCTTGTCAGCAGCCATTTCAGCTCGTGCATGCTTATTAACTGGTTGCAGTGGAAAACATGATTTATAAGAAGCTTTTTTTCTTCTAAAAGCTAGATTTGTAACTTAAGTAACACAATCACATTGACTTTAGTAACTAATCAAATTACACAAATTTAAAATGTAATTCGTTACATTACTGCGTTCCTCAAAAACTGTGATTAGAATACAGTAACGCATTACTGTAGAACGTGTTACGCACAACTCTGCCTTTCACTGTAAAAAACTCCTTCACACAATTCCTTCATGTTGTCCCAACACAAATCGATTAATTTAACTTAATTATTTTTACAATTTTAAATGGATTGATCATAAAACAATTGAATTGTCCCCTAAAAAACTTTAACACATTAACAAAAAGAATTTCAACTCATCTTAAAATAAGTAGTTTGAACAAGCAACAAAAGTCATTTCATTGAGTGTAGATGAAACTGAAACATTTTCAGCCACAACGTAAGTCCAACAAATAGTCTAAGATATTTGCATGTACACAACTTTTAAGTAGTTTTACAGTTATTATAATTCACATTCAGATGAATGGAGATTTTGTATGTGTACAGAGGGAGTGAAAGAAAGAGAGAGAGAGAGAGAGAGAGAGAGAAAGAGAGAGAGAAAGGGAGGGAGAGAGCATAATTGAGCAGTGTGTCTGTTCGCTGTGCGCAGTTTCCTGTTTGCAGTCAATAAACAGGATACTGCTGTGTCATCTTAGGCATCTCTGCTACAGTCAGGACACACATGCTAAGACATTTAGCAAACATCCAATAATACAGATACTGACAGAACATAAACAAAACATTCAAACAATAAATAAATAAATGCTTAATTTGCTCAGGCCAGCTGCATTCATTCATTCATTCATTGTAAATGGTATTTTGCATTTTTTTTTATGCCTGGGACATTTACAAAACCAACAATAATTAGTATCTGCTATTATATTATATTATATTATATTATATTATATTTTATTTTATTTTATTTTATTATATTATATTATATTATATTATATTATATTATATTATATTATATTATATTATTTTATATACACACACACGCACGCACGCACGCACGCACGCACTCATGTTTGTTTTTGTGAAAAGTGGGTACATTACATAGGCTTCCATTCATTTTATACAGATCAAAGCGTATATTATATTGGCCTCACCCCACCCTACCCCTTAACCCAACCATCACAGGAGACAGTGTACAGCTTTACTCCCTGAACAAACTCATCCTGTGTGATTTATAAGCTTTTTGAGAAGTGAGGACGTCACCAATGTCCTCATATTTCACCTCCTTTTTGTAATACCTGTGTCATACCTACGTCATTATACAGATTTGTGTCCTGATATGTCACAAAAACACGTACACGCACACACACACACACGCACGCACGCACGCACGCACGCACGCACGCACGCACGCACGCACGCACGCACGCACACACACACACACACACACACACACACACACACACACACAATCTCATAAAATATAATATAATATAATTTATAATTTTTAAATCAACTTGTAATGAATGTCATTTTACTTTTATTGTGATGAATTCTATGCTGTAAAGGACATGTAAACACTGCAAATTATTTAGCTAATATATGAATGGAAAATAGTGTTTAAATGCAATTTTAAATATTAGTAAAATATTTTGTAATCTCTGCCTCCAATCTTCAGAGCTGAATTCACCCTCATGCTCTAACATAACACTCACGAGACAACTTTTTTACCTCAACAAGAAATTTTGTTGCGATTTAGTCTCACAAGATCTCGTCACACCCCTAATATATATGGATATATATATATATATTTTTTTTTTTTTTTTTTTTAAGTTTTGGAGTTCATTGCACACTGAGTCTAAAATGTTCATCCAAAATTTCATGTTGTGCAGAATATAAAGACAGATGGTGGATGATGGTTGAGAACCACTGCCCCTTTAAAGGTAGTATGGTTCTTATAATTCTGTTTGAAGAACGATATGTGCATTCCCCTTACCCACACACCTCCAAACTAAAGAGGATTGGGACACCCCTACCCTATTCACATTAAATGAGGGGTAAGGGGAAGGGCTCAGGGGTAGAATTTGAATTGGGCCCAAAGATCTGTCGAAAGTCTACTAAACTAGCATCATCAGTCAATGTCTTTCCTCTTCATTTGCTTTATGACCCCCTCACGACATCGACTGATGACTGTTTCTCTTCCCACTTCATCCATCCCACTGAGAGACAATGAGGCCCCAGTGCACCTCCTCCAAACCCAGAGCCCTCCATCCTCCCTATCAGAGGATCAGCCCACATCCTTCCTCGTTTCCTCCTGCGTTTCCCTGTATCCTTCCTTTCAGCTCTGGAGACAAACTTCCTCAATCTCAGCGTCCCGCACCATGCGTTCAGTCGTCTCGCACCCATTCTGCTCTCTGCCAGGAAGCTGCACCTGTTTGAAACGGCTTGACTTCCTGCCTGCCGCTCAGCTGTGTTATTGATTCAAATCTCAGTTCCACTGAACTGAAGGCTCCATGGATGATGAAACATTCCTTGGAAATTGTGTCTTATCCTGATTTGTCAGATGTCTGTGGTATATTTTTATGATGGCTATAGGTTTAGACTGTTTAAACTGAGAAGTTCTGGGACTGTTCTTGCATGCTTTAGTATACTTTCATACAGTAAAGTAAATCTTATTGATTGATTGATTAATTGCTCAATCTTTTTTTTAATCTGACATCACGAAAAGCAGCTTCCAGGTCCAAGCTCTTTATCAAACTGTAAGGCGAGGCTCAACAAATGGTAATAATAAATGTTTACAAATACTATATATATAAATATATATATATATATATATATATATATATATATATATATATATATATATATATATATATATATATATATATATATATATATATATATGAAGTGGAAGTCAGTATTTTTAGCCACCTGTATATTTCTTTTGGCAATTTCTAATTAACGGAAGATTTTTCAACACATTTCTAAACATAATAGTTTTAATAATTCATTTAATAACCTCATCTATCTTTGCCATGATGATAGTACATAATATTTCACTAGACAATTTTCAAGATACTAATATTCAGCTTAAGGTGACATTTAAAGGCTTGACTAGGTTAATTAGAGTAATTAAGCAAGTCATTGTATAACTGTGTTTTTTTCTGTAGATTATCTGAGTCTGAACGATCTTTTATTGTGAAAAATGACTGTATTCTCTCACTTACATCTCAGCCACTTGAGTGCCCAAATATAACCCACAAGCAGCAAAATGAGTAAGAAACAGATGTCTTTGAAGAGTTTCTTTGCGAAGAGGAAAGGCCCACTGAAGGACCCGCAAACTGCTAAGGAATAGATCCGCAATCCATTTGTCAAGAAATCAGGTGAATCCAGCATGTCTGTGCAAGAAGATCAACTGCTGGAGATCAGAAATGGTGGCGGCCTTTTAGAGGCTGTTAGCATATCGCGTCTTTTCTACAGTTTGCATGTTCATGTGTCTAATGGAGGTGCGCGGCTTTTACTTGCAAGCGGCATGATCCGCTCGCACCTTCCAGATGCACGTGAGCACACCGTGAGTCAGCTTCAGCCTAAATGAAATATACACATTTCCGTAAATTAATTATCTCAGACAAACAGAACACCCTAACACTGCAGTAATTTTGTCCAAACATAAAACTTGTATCAGAGTGACGGCAATGTTTTGTAAAATTGTCATCCTCTGTGAAAACAGTTGATGGTTACCGAGCTATCTAAGAAACACCACCCTCCCCACCCCCTCCCCCCGGTCCATGGCAAAATTGTCAAGTGTTGACCGGTCCTCGGTGATAAAAATGTTAAAGCTTAAGAGGAATAACAATATTGACCTTAAAATGGCTTAAAAAAATTAAAACTGCTTTTATTTTAGCCAAATAAACTTTCGGGATTTCTGGACTTTCTCCAGAAGAAAAAATATTATAGGAAATACTGTGAAAAAATCCTTGCTATTAACATCTATGTTGATCCTGGAACATCATTCTTGTTCAAAAATGTAATCCATACCTAATACCTAAACCAGTAAATTCATTCTTTCATTCATTTTCTTTCAGCTTAGTCCCTTTATTTATCAGGGATCGCCACAGTGGAATGAACCGCCAACTTAACCAGCATATGTTTTACACAGCGGATGCCTTTTCAGCTGCAACCAGTACTGGGAAACACCCATACACTCTCACATTCACACACACACACACACACACACACACACACACACACACACACACACACACACACACACACACACACACACACACACACACACACACACACACACACACTAAGGCCAATTTAATTTATTCAATTCACCTATAGCACATGTGTTTGGACTGTGGGGGAAACTGAAGCACCCAGTCGAAACCCACACCAACATGGGGAGAACATGTAAACTCCACACAGAAACACCAACTGACCCAGCCGGGACTCGAACCAGTGACCTTCTTGATGTGAGGCGACAGTTCTAACCACTGAGCCACCGTGTCGCAAACCAGTAAATTATTCCCAAAATCAAATAGTTGAATAATGGTGTTGCAACAGTAAGCCAAAACTTAACATACCTTTAACTGTATCCCTTAAATCTGAAGGGCTGACTGGAATGTTCTTCAAGGATCAACATAGATATCCTACTTGGTGAAATCACACTAAATAATATAATATTGATGCATTATGAGCAGTAGCAGATTGCAAAAATATGTTTTTGGATATGTTGTAATGCGTAAAGAAGCCTCACATCTTCATCTCACATGCCTCCTCATTTCAGTGTTGTTTTTCCATGTCCTGCAAGAGATCATGCGTTCATTGATAAGCAGTTCTCCTTCTCTCTACACATGTAATCTGTGGTGACCTTTGACCTCCCACGACCCCTGCGCTGCCACCAAACTTGTGTTTTCTTGCTGACGGAGCACAATGCAAACGTGACTGCTCAAATTTTTATAAGCACTTCTGTACCTCATGACTTAAAGACCTGGCATTGAGTCTGACATCTGACCCTGACACACACACACACGCACACGCACACACACACACACACACACACACACACACACACACACACACACACACACACACACACACACACACACACACACACACACGTGCATAAATCCACACACACAAATATACACACACAAACAGCACAAAAACGAACAAAATTCACACGCAAACAGATACTCACAAACAAACACGCACAAATACACACAACCGGACAAATACACACACACACACAAATACACACACAGACACATGCAAGACACACACACACACAGATACAAATACACAAACAAAAACAAACAAAACTTTCTCTCTCACACACACACACACACACACACATGCAAGACACACACACACACAGATACAAATACACAAACAAAAACAAACAAAACTTTCTCTCTCTCACACACACACACACACACAAAACGCGAACACACACACATACTCTCACATATACGTGGATGTTGTAGAGTGTGTCATGTGTTTGAGTGTTTGAGATGTGCTGAACTGCTGATCATTAGTTGAGTCTGACTCATGCGCTGGCTTCTCTCTCTCTCTCTCTCTCTCTCTCTCTCTCTCTCTCTCTCACACACACACACACAGTGTTGACTCACCAATGAACTAACCAATGCTGATTGATCCTCTTGTCGGGGGTCATCAGGTGATCATTTTAAAACTGCAATTAGACTTTAAGAACACCATTTTTTATTTCTAAAAAATCTGCAACATGAGGATAAAAAAAAATCTAAATATTGATTCACTGCATTGGTTAGCACTGTCACCTCACTGCAAGAAGGTCGCTGGTTCGAGTCACGGCTGGGCCAGTTGCCATTTCTGTGTGCAGTTTGCATGTTCCTTCGTGTGCTCTGGTTTCCCCCATGCTGGATGGACGTCAACAAATGCTGGAATAGTTGGCGGTTCATTCCGCTGTGGCAACCCATGATAAAATCAGAGACTAAGCCAAAGGAAATTGAATGAACGAATGATAAAATCACTTTTACATTTGTCCAGATTTGAGAATGAATGAGTGTGTATGGGTGTTTTCCAGTGCTGGGTTGCAGCTAAAAGGGCATCCACTGTGTAAGCATATGCTGGATAAGTTGGCGGTTCATTCCACTGTGGTGACCCCTGATGAATAAAGGGATTAAGCCGAAGGAAAATGAAATGAAATATTGATGGAAAATTGTGTTTACATAATATTCTAATGATTTTTGACATAATATTGACTATTTATATCATAGACTGTATTTTAGACTTGTATTTTTGGTTATTACCACTAATAAACCAGTGCAACCCGTTTAGCAGACACTTTTATTTAGAAACACTTAAACGTGAAGATAAAATAAGAACTTCAAATGCTTCAAAAAACTTTAAAGCTGCAGTATATAAATGCTGACAAGTGTAATTTTATTTTTATTTTATTCTTTACACATTATTTTTCCTTCAATGAACAAAGATTTAGATAAACGACTGTTAATCTTGTTTTAATGTAAATAATTTTGAATGTTTTTGTAATAAATAGAAATTCAGGAGCAACATTATAGTTAATATTGTGGTTACAATAAATAAAACTATAATAAATAGATACTTTTTTTATATTGAAAAATATATTGTAATCATTTATAAATGTGTTTACACTTATATTTTCAATGCAAAAAGAAAATGTATCTATTTTTAAGCAGAGTTAGGGATTCTTTTAGGCAAAAGTACAAATAAATCAACCAAACTAAAGCATTTTTGTTACTTGAAATACAATGAAGTTTAAAATATTTATAATATTATGATCGTGAAATTTGTTTATTTCATCTAGTTACCAAGAAAACACATGGTATTTAGTTTTTTGTTAGTAAAATATATTTTCTTAGTATTTTTATTTCAGTATTAGGATTGGTTCTTATTTGATTAAACATATTTCATTCATTGATTCATTTTCTTTCGACTTAGTGTCTTTATTAGGAGTCACCACAACAGAATGAACTTACGCAAACACGAGGAAAACGTGCAAACTCCATATACTGTAGAAACGCCAACTGACCCAGCCGAGGCCTGAACCAGCGACCTTTTTGCTGTGAGGCAACATTGCTACCCACTGCACCACGGTGCCGCCATAATTTAATATAAACATTAAAAAATCATAAATATTTTGTAGAACTTTTATTTGAGCCGTTTTTAAATCAGGCATTAACAGGATAGTTCTCTCAAAACTGAACATGTACTCTCCCTCAAGCAGTTCCAAACCTTTGAGTTTTCTTTTTCTTTTGAACACAAAATAAGATATTTTGAAGAATGTTACAAACCTGTAACCATTGACATCTATATTATAAATAACAAATACAATGGAAGTCAATGTTTACAAAGTGAAGTTTATTTAATTTTGAGAGGAGCACGTGCTTGTGATTGACTGCGGCTGGTCCCGCATCAGCTAATGCATGATCCACCAATTAGATGATTCCTAAATCTGTATAAATAACCAGAGCATCTTACTTTAGCCATCTTCGTCTTGAAGAATCCCAACTTCCACCCATACTTCTCCCCTTTTCCTTGACATGGCAGCATGGCGGCCTAATGGTTAGCACTGTTGCCTCACAGCAAGAATGTCACTGGTTCAAATCTTTACCTGGCCAAGTTGACATTTCTGTATGTAGTTTCTCCCAGTGTTTGTGTGGGTTTTCCCCGGGCTGTCCGGTTTCCTCCCACAGGCCAAAGACATGTGACATAAGTAAACTGAACAAACCAAATCGACGCCATAGATGAGTGCTTAATCAGCAATATAGCTAACTATAGTAATTCCTAATTTGCATAAACAAGCAGAGGAGTTCTCGAGACCTACCCGAGCTCAAACTCCCCTCTCGCCCTGCAAACAGGAAGGCTCTCTCCTGGGACAGCATGCCAAACACGCTTTATAATCAATCATCAGCTTAGTGTGAACTCTTGAAACATTTTTCAAAATAGCTTATTTTGTGTTCAACAGGTTTCTGACAAGTGAAGTCTGAGTAAATGATTTATGATAATGATTTTCAGTTTTGGGTGAACTACCCCTTTAAAAATAGAACAATTGCTGCCTGATTTGCATACTATGTAAATTATCTACAGTAAATGCAACTTAATCAGCTTTCAAAACAACAAAATCAAGCATCGAACAAACACTAACCCTCTGCTTTTGTTATGGTGGCGTTACCAGGATACCAAACAATGTGCTATTGAAACTCCATAACAGGAAATGATTTCACTATCTATTTCCTGTAATGTGCAACCTGAAGCGGGCCAGCGAAAGCACATGCATGATGCATTATTGGAAAATGAATGTGCATGAGCAGAATTAACACATCAGTGTTAGTGCTAATCACACAGAAGAGCTTTCACACACAGCGGGGAAGGCTAAACTTTTTGACAGCAGACCACATACTAGATGAAAAATGGAGTCTTGGAGAAGGCTGGGCTGTTTTGCAAACAAGCAGGCAATCCATCAATTAAAACTTGGTGAAACATCTTGCCTAATTCACTTTTCATGCATGTAGGAACATTTTTTCATTAAGGATTTAATTTAAAAAGTGGCCAGTAAATGTATTTGGACAGAGAAGTCTCATTTTAAAAATGAATTTTGCTGCATTAGATACAAACTCTCAAAACTGGCATATATTTAGAAGAAAGATAGCACAAGCACACTTTTTTTTTGTTAAATTATTGTAGTACGTGTTTGTGAAACTCCACCTGTGAACTTGAGACTTCGTACATTCACTGAATGTCACTCTGGGACCAATTACATGTACTGTAGATCCGCGTATAAAATTACTTAAAAAATTGCTAGTTCTGAGAGAAGCTCAAGCTGTATTTGTTTACAGATGCCACTTGGTTTGCAATTTTAGTCGAAGCATGAGCAAAAATATTAAAGAAAACAAGATCAAAGTGCGGATAAATGGAGCTATTGTCTCCTGAAACAAAAAGCAATTATCAAAGGCTTGAATTGAGTCATCAGTACTTCAAGTCTTCTTGTGCAAACGCACAACAGTTTGTAACAATTTCCTATAATGTCAGTCTGTGTCCTCATTGGTTGCCCCTAAACAGTGCAAACTGTACTTGAACCTGGAAGAGTTTAGCTTATGTTGTTGATGTTGAGAACAAGCTGTTTTCTGTTCTACAAAAGCAGATCTATTCTGACCATTAAAGGCATTTTGTTTATTTTAGGCAATGATTTGGCCGGTGGTAAAGTAATGTCTGTAATGAAAGCCCCAATCTTACCTCCTGCAAAGAAGCGTTGTCTGTGAGCTACATCAATGCTTTCCCTGCCTGTGTTATGATGTGCACAATATGCTGGACAAGCCCCTTAAAATGTTCCAAAACCCCTTTTTAATCCAGGGGACAAAGTTTGATATTTAAAACCTTTTGCCCAACTGCGTTATCTATATACTACGTCAATGTTTTTCCAGCCTTTGTTATAATAAGCACAATATCCCGGGCGAGTCCTCCCAAAATGTTTAGAAATCCTTTTTAATCCAGGGGGCAAAGTTTGACCGGTGGTAAAGTGATGTCTGTGTTGGAAGTCCCAATCTTACTTCTTGCCCAACTGCGCTCTCTATAAGCTACATCAATGTTTTTTTTCTGCCCGCATTATAATGTGCCAAATATCCCGCACGAGCCCTCCAAAATGTTTCGAAACCCCTTTTTAGTGCATGGGACAAAGTTTGATATATAAAAGTGTCAATTTGACCGGTGGTAAAGTGATGTCTGTATTGAAAGTCGTAATCTAACCTCTTGCCCAACTGCACTCTCTATAAGCTACATTAATATTTTTCCTGCCCGTGTTAAAATGTGCACAATATCTTGGATGAGGCCCCAAAATGTTCCGAGTTTGGATTCCAATGCAAACTTAAACCAATCACGATAGACTAGGCCAATCATCTGACCAATCAAAGCAGAGTAGGCTTGTGGAAAGGAAGTGTTCAGAGACTGTAAGAAAAAGCTGATGAAATGCATCCAAGTTGTTCCTGTTTCTTCAGAATATTCATATTCTTCAATATTATTTATTTAGAGTTCATCAAGTACTTTAAAAAGCAACTCATACAGGATTGGGTACCACAGTTTGTTTATAACCAATAAGTTCAAATAATGTGTCTTTGTCTGAAAATATATCTTAAGGAGCTGCATGGTTATACATCTGGAGGTTGTCACAGGGGGTTTATGTACATAGGGGAGGGCAGATCGGCTAAGTGAGGAGGACAGGGTGTCAATTGTGAGTGTAGGGGTCAGACGTGGTGACATC
>LR812542.1:5465192-5497692 GCA_903798195.1 Danio kyathit
TACTCTATGTTTGCATCACAAAGATATCGAAATATATGTTTGCCGTTTGCGCTTACACTTAAATATAAGCATGGTATTCACACTTGAAATAACATGGTTTGACAAAAGACCTCAAAGCCATACAGTATAAACAGACACACTGAAACAGTCTGCTCAGTAAATGTATTTTTATTGCAATTTTTTTCAACAGTGTCAGTTTAACGTAGGGTTTATTGTAGGGTTTATATTGTGTTCAAATCATCCCTCCTCAGTCATCTTATTTCAAATGGCCACAGTATGTGCATGATAAAATATAATAACACGTTGTCACAGTCATTTTTATTTGTTTCTCGAAAAAGGTGAACAGAAAAGTCAGATAAATATAACTAGAAAAGCATCATAAAAGTGTTCAGTTTGACTTATGGGCTCATATTCAGTGTCTTCCATAGACTTGGTAGCAACAGATTTGGAAAGTCCCACAGAATATGTATTTTATTGTGTGCGTTTTATTTAAATCTCAACAGCACCCCATTAATTGTGGTTTCATTACAATCGAAAAGACAAGAAGGTCACTAGATGGTTACAGAATGTTCACATATAGGTAAGGTATTCTTTTAAAATGCTAATATTCCATTGTGGGAAAAGAAGTGCTCTTAATTGCAGTACTTGCAGATAATTATAATATTAATGAAATAAACGGCCATAAAAGTGCAATTGTGCATGAGTATAATTTTAGATTGCATTATTCCATTTACATTAAATCATTTTTTTCATTACTATTTATCCAAAGTGACCTACAAAAGAAAAGAGCAATAGAAGGTAAGATATTTTTAATAAATACATCTTCATTCATACATAGTCTATTTACAAATATTTAACTTTAAATATCTATATTTAAATATTTATTTGTTACAAAATGTTCAATACAAACTCAACGGCCACTTTATTAGGTACACCTTACTAGTACTGGGTTGGACCCACTTTTGCCTTCAGAACTGCTTTAATCCTTTGTGGCATAGATTCAACAAGGTACTGGAAATATTCCTCAGAGATTTTGCTCCATATTGACATGATACAGTAGCATCACTGCAGATTTGCCGGCTGCACATCCATGATGTGAATTTCCAGTTCCACCACATCCCAAAGGTGCTCTATTGGATTGAGATCTGGTCACTGTGGAGGCCATTTGAGTAAAGTGAACTCATTGTCATGTTCAAGAAACCAGTTTGAGATGATTCGCGCTTTATCACATGGCACATTATCCTGCATCAACAAGGCATTTGCGCCCACAGAACTGTCGCTCACTGGATATTTTCTCTTTTTCGGACGATTCTCTGTAAACCCTAGAGATGGTTGTGCATGAAAATTCCAGTAGATCAGCAGTTTCTGAAATACTCTGACCAGCCCGTCCCACCAACAACCATGCTACGTTCAAAGTCACTTAAATCACCTTTCTTCCCCATTCTGATGCTCAGTTTTGAACTGCTGCAGATCATCTTGATCATGTCTACATGGCTAAATGCACTGATGTGATTGTCTGATTAGAAATTTGCGTTAACGAGCAGTTGGACAGCTGTACCTAATAAAGTGGCCGGTGAGCGTAGACGGTATTAAGATGCTATTTAATTTGTCAGTGTTCTTCAGTACATTTTAACTATATTTCAAAAACAGTAGTAGGTCTAATTTTGAACCTGAAAAAACACTATAGTACATGTAAGTTTGGCAAAAAAAAAGTTTTATTTAGCTAAGTGCATTCGATATAAACTTTATTTGCAATTAGCATACCTTTGGCGTAAACATTGCATTCAAAGTAATTAAAAAAGTATGCAAAAGTGTACTTATTTTTTCAACAGCGTATAACATCAGTTCTTAAGCAATCTATCTCAGATAATGGACACAATACAACATTTGCAGATACACCTTTTAAAGTTCTTACTTGGAAGTTTAAGTTCCAGAACTGCTATGCTAATTGTCAATGACACATGACCTGTTCCTGCTTTAAAAAGGCGTGACTTTCAAAATACAGCAGACACTTTCTGATAAACATACTGAACTTTGGATGAAAACCATGAAGACAAATATTAACCTATAGGCTATTAGGATGTGAATATGGCTAACGCCCAGTCAGTCACAGACAATCATCTTTGAAAGAAAATACAGCCACTAAAGAAGATTTAGCCCTGCCAGATGATGATGTGTTTTATATGGAAGCTTGTTTCTGTATCAGAATTAAAATCAACAGTTGACTACTGATACTTTTTAAAGTCAGTCAGTCAGTCTTTATTTATTTCCCAGACAATTTGTGTGTCAAAAAAATGTCACACATAATACATAAAACACATTGTATAATACAAATCTACCTTTAATTTAAACACTTTACAGCTGAGAGGATAAATGAAAGTTTGAACCGATTTGTTTTACTAATAGGAGTTGAGTATGAATACCAGGAGGGAGAAGTGCATAGGGTGGGAATCATCTGACAGGATACTTTGAGCTTTACTCAAATCTTGCCTATGGTATTACCTGAGCCATAGTCATCCGTTTCAGATGACTCTACTTTCACAATTCTGACTTTCTTTTTGCAAATTGCAAGTTTACATCTTGCAGCTCTGACTTTTATTATCAGAATTAAGACATTGAGTGAGATCATCTGTCAATCAAACGTCAGGCAAAGGGTTAATTGTAACTTTGATTGATAATAATTACAAATGTGTCATTTACAGTATATCTACAGATTAAAAAGCGCACGCACACACGCACGCACGCACGCGCACACACACACACACACACACACACACACACACACACACACACACACACACACACACACACACACACACACACACACACACACACAGATGAATCATGATATTTATCAACCGTTTTTATCTGCTAGTTATAAAATTCTGAACAAATATCTAATATATATTATGAAATATATAAAATACAAGATATTTATGAGGCTACAATGTAAAATTGTAAGGAAAAAGTCATAATTGTGAGATTTTTCTCATTAATTTTGACATAATTTTTCTAAGCACAGATATCAACATGTTTTTGTGTAAAAATACATATACTTGTTTTCAAATCCAAATGAACAAAATTATATATTAATAATATATTTCTGACACCAGTTACATTTTCTTTAAATAAACTATTAAATTATGTGCAGTTTAAATATACTGTATCCATATACATGTATAATAAATATATATTTATTTCTAAATGTACTAAACACACACACACCCACACACACACACACACATACATACTGTACATATACATATATATACATATATGAGCAATATCACACAAGTAGCAATGCGATGTGGCTGTATATCGGCACTGGTGGGAGGCATGCGCTGCCTAAGCATTCCACCAGTGACGATATACAGCCACATCGCACTGCTAGTCGTGTGATATTGCATTTATACAACAGTTTGACAGCTTAATCATGTATATAAAAAAGAAAATCAAACACAAAGAGTCTCAAAACACTTTTGTATGTTGAACTACTTTCTTCCACCATTCATTCACATCTGCAGCTGACCGTCAGAACAGCAGGAACCGTTACTAATTCAGCAACGTCACTTTAGAGCTAGTGTTTGAATGATTCTCTAGTGTAATGTCTACAGGTGATTGTGCTCACATTTTAAGATTATACGGCTGAACGGCATGAAATGCCATCAGTCTACAGAGATATCTTCTTACAGTATTACAGTCTATTACAGTCTACAGTATTTCTCTGTTGCAATCGGGATATGACGATAATTAACCCCGAAAAAAGCAGCGCAATCAGTACCAGATTGCTGTTGTGTTTGCGATAAGGAAAAACTCTAAAAACATGCGGGCATTTCTTCTTTCTTTCTGCCAACACGACACACATTCTTGATATGCGAGTCCCATCTCACTTTCAATACACTACAGTAAAATGGTATAAATACAGCACTACAACATGCAAAAGAGAAAGATCGACTTAGAATATCACTTACATGTTTAATAATGATTTGATCAGCTGTAGTTAGAAATTACGCTGTTTTAATCTTCTAAGGGCTTATTATGTGGTCTCTGTCGCCATCTTGTGGCAGGACAACGTCAACCATCTTTAGTCTGCTCAGTATGGCAAGCTAACGGCCGCCGACGCACTGTCTCTCAGAAATTATAAATATTTTAAAACTATCCTTATAAATGAACTGCATAGTTGCAATCTAAACAACTACATTCTTGACCAAAAAAGCCTCAAAAGTACATTATGTTGCCCAACAGCAGGAATATTTGGCAAACTGAGTGTCCTCTGCTTGTTGCTGTATGTGGGCGGAGTAATACACAAAGGTGAAGGGGCGGTAACAGTGCTGTTACTGGCAGAATATTGCACAGCTATCAGCCAATCAAATTCAAGAACCAGACAGAACTGTTACATATATACACAGTTGAAGTCAGAATTATTAGCCCCCCTTTGAATTGTTTTTTCTTTTTAAAATATTTCCCAAATGATGTTTAACAGGGCAAGGAAATTTTCACAGTATGTCTGATAATATTTTTTCTTCTGGAGAAAGTCTTATTTGTTTTATTTCGGCTAGAATAAATTTTTTTAAAACCATTTTAAGGTCAAAATTATTAGCCCCTTTAAGCTATATATTTTTTCGATAGTCTACAGAACAAACCATCGTTATACAATACCTTGCCTAATTAACCTAACCTGCCTAGTTAACCTAATTAACCTAGTTAAGCTGTAAATGTCACTTTAATCTGTATAGAAGTGTCCTGAAAAATATCTAGTCAAATATTATTTACTGTCGTCATGACAAAGATAAAATAAGTCAGTTATTAGAAATGAGTTATTAAAACTATTATGTTAAGAAATGTGTTGAAAAAATCTTCTCTCCGTTAAACAGAAATTGGGAAAAAAAATAAACAGGGGTGCTAATAATTCAGGGGGGCTAATAATTCAACTGTGTGTGTGTGTGTGTGTATGTATATATATATTATATATTAAACTATATATAATTATATATATATAATTTGTGTGCACTGTTTATATATATATATATATATATATATATATATATATGTATATATATATATATATATATATATATATATATATATATATATATATATATATATATATATATATATATATATATATAGTGTATATACTGTAAATGTATGCATGACTATATTGTATAAAATATTTGTTTATATTTAAACATAAATATTTATATAAAATAAAAATCATATACAATTATAAATATTTATGTCAATATATTTCTTTTGTATATTATTTTATATTTGTATCTATTATGTAAATACAAACTTTTATGTTTGATGCGATTAATTGCGATTAATTGTTTGACAGCACTAATATATATTAACTTCTGATGGAACTTATATCATTAAGGTACAACAAAACATTAAAACATAACAATTGAAACCTTTTTTAAGTAAAACTACAAATGTCACATTGTTAAAATGCACTTTAAAAAAGTGTTAATAAACAGTCGTCAAAGCAGTGCTTTTGTTTTTGTTTTTCTCAGTTTTTTTTCTCCGTATCATAAACATGCAGGATGTGTTTCGAACTTCAAAGTTGAATACTTTTCAAAAAATGCTAACCACAAGTTTGAGCAATGATAATGTGTCCTAACAAGCACAACTAATAATATATACTGTGTTGTGAAAAGACTCCCATGGGGAGCATGTGCATATGGTGCTGGGCTGCTGGACATATTTGTTAAGGGAACTGCGTGGGTTGCTGGAACACTTGTGGGGGAGGGGTCTTAAAACGCTCCGCATGTTCACACATGTTATCAACTGTATGCTTTGTTACAGCACCAGTTCCTCTTCAATGGAAATCAATGATCCACTGGGAACTAATCGTCTCACTGCGGGCAGGTCTTGAATTCTTTGATGTAACACACACCATCTAAAGCTGTTTGTTCCCACTTACCAATGTTGAAGACAGTCAGACTTACATGTACACCATGGCCTATGCAGACACAACAAGACTCTTTGCATGTTTACACCAGACACTATGTGACAGAAACATTTAAATACAGCCATTCAGAAGTGCAGAATAGTGCACTACAATCC
This sequence comes from Danio kyathit, assembly GCA_903798195.1. Classification (NCBI taxonomy): domain Eukaryota; kingdom Metazoa; phylum Chordata; class Actinopteri; order Cypriniformes; family Danionidae; genus Danio; species Danio kyathit. The sequence goes on from LR812542.1 coordinate 5,471,262, forward strand.
CAATGATGTGGAAATATTTATAGCCTAATTAATAAATATTAAAACTCAATAAGATTATTAAAAATACATTGTTTGTGAGTGATCTTATTGGTTCACAGAGAGTTCAAAGTATTAATTAATTCACTCATTTTCTTTCAGCTTAGTCCCTTTATTCATCAGGGGTCACCACAGCTTATCCAGTATATGTTTTACACAGCAGATCCCTTCCAGCTGCAACCCAGTACAGGGAAACATCCATACACACTCAACCACTCTCATACACTATGGCCAATTTAGTTTATTCAATTCACTTCAAGCGCATGTCTTTAGACTGTGGGGGAGAACGGAGCACCCGATGGAAACCCACGCAAACACAGGGAGAACATGCAAACTCCACACAGAAATGCTAACTGGCCCAGCCGGGACTCAAACCAGTGACCTTTTTGCTGTGAGGTGACAGTGCTAACCACTGAGCCACCGTGTCACCCTCAAAGTTCTAATGTTTAGGTTAAAACTATATTTTATTTTCCAGACACCCCTCAAGCTTTCCACATTAGACATGACATGTGAGGGTCTCATAAACAACAATGGAGGACACACAGCAGATTAAGTTCTGGCTTCTTGGCATGTGGTGGTTTGTCTTAAGAAGAGACAAGATTTGTTTGAGCTTGTGTCAATTGTCCGCTGGTTCCCGCATCTGAATGAGCGAGTTTTAGCCACTTGTACATTAAGAGAGCATTCAGAAAAAACAAAACACACACAAAGAAACTCGACACAGAGGAACATAAAAAACTACTGCCAGCTAGCATTTCGGAAGTGTTATTGCAGAGCTACACAAACAGCACACAGAAATATAAATGCACAACTACGCGCAAGGCTAGCACCGTGGGTCACGGCAATCACTCGGTGCAGAAGTATAAATCAGCCTTCAGTTGTTGTGTTATTCATTAGAATAATTTTTCAAAATGCTGATTAATTTAGTAATGAAACATAACTTTGTTGCCATGTGATGCACAATGGTTATACAGTACTATGGGTTCGTTAGTAAGCAATATCAACTTCATAAGTTGTAAGCAGTTGTTAGTAGGTAACAAATAAATGTGCTAGTAATGTAAGTCACCAAATTTTAACCTGATGTTTCGTAAATGGTTGAATAAATCAATATGAAACTTGCAAATGTGCTGATATCTAAATAAACAATAGTCTTGCGTGTATGGTTTTGCTTGACTAGCTATACATATTAAGAATACAATCTCACAAAGACTTTTTTTTTTGCCACATTTACTTATATGTTCATTCATTTTGGTGCCGTTTTTTTCTCTAACACTGTAAAAAATGCTGGGTTCCACACAATTCCTTCATGTTGTCCCAACACAATTCGATTAAGTCAACCTAATTGTTTTTACAAATTTAAGTGGACTAAACATAAAACAATTAAATTGTCCCCCCAAAAAACTCAAGAATTATGTGGCTTCAACTTAGTTTAAATAAGTAGTTTGAACAAGCAGCAAAATTGAACTCCCTGTTAATTTTCCAACATGTATACAGTGTGATTTTGAAGCAAAATATGCATCTGGGGTGAAGTAGCGAGCATTTCTAGTTGTCTACTAGTAAAAGGAACCGGTTTAACTTTGCATGACCCAATTACATCAGCTCGCAGGCTCTCATTTCTACAGAACTGTCATCATCACTGCGTTTTTACTGGTGATAAGAGTGTGTGTTTTGGAGATCTGCATGTGACGTATATGTGTGTGCAACAGGAGGTTTCTATTAACACTTTCAATCAGAAACACACTTGACCTGACTTACAGAAAGCTTTCCAACATCATTCAGAAACACGCTGGATACCGGCCCCTGTCCGTGTCTGTCCTTACCTAAGCCTGAACCTCCCAAGAGGCCGACGCTTTTCCGTCAGATAACTGGGTTTTCAGTATGCAATGACTTCTCAAGGTTAATCTATCCCAGCATCCCCTTCTCACCCTGTAAGCTTTATGAAATCCGTCATTCTGCAAGTCACCGTCATAATCGAGTCAGAAAAAGAGGCAACCCTTGCTCTGTGCTGTATCTTTTTTAATAACTCTAGACGTCCAGGAAATGTTTAAGGCTCGACATCTTGTAACAATTCATCTGGGGTCTCTTCCGAGAAATTGGAAGCAGAAAAAAAAGATGCTATTTAAGACAGTCACCCGTAAAACTCATCGTCGTGCGCTGAAGAAAGTGTCAAAGAATAAAATTTGTAGCAGGAGTCATGATGAACTCATATTTAACCAGTTTGCAGATCCACGTGATGTACAGAGTCATGCTTATGTACACTTCATGTCTTGGTTTGGACGAGAATGAAAGCCCAGGGTTTATGTGTAATTAAAAACAAATTCAAAACACATACTTGACATCTACACACTGTACAACACTGACTGAAGTTGAGAACGCATTTGCAATTTGGAAGTCTTTTTTAAGACGCTTTATGTAAATTTAATGACTTGTTATGGTGTAACTATTACAAATGAAATGTGATATGAAAAAAAGGTCCACTTCTAGATGGGAATTATATTCTAATCAATTACATCAAACACAATATGGTGTAATTCCTAAATTATCCAAAACAGCAAAGGGTCTAAGACAGATCCTTGCAGCACTCCTTATTTACTCACGTTCACGTTCCTGTTTAAAACATAATAAAGTGTTAGTTCTCCCAATAACGAAAATTATGTATTAATTACTCAGCCTTTATGTCATTCAAACCCCCTGAGACCTTCGTTGGTCTTCAGAATACAAATTAAAATATTTTATAGGGGAAATACGAGAGATCCTTCATCCTCTAGGTTCCTTACTCCTTCAAAGTCTAGAAATATGTCACTGCATTGTGCTCATGAAAGTTTTATGTGTCCACAAAAGTATTCTTGTAGCTTGATAGTATTCTTATAAAACCACTGAAGGCATGTGGTCTGTTTTGAGGATTGTTTTGGTACCTTTTCTGGAGTCGGGACCCTTGTTGTCTAGTAGAGCTCTTAGATTTCACCTACATAAATATTTTAATTTGTTTTCTAAATACAAACAAAGGCATTTATAACAACATGAGAGCAAGTATTTAATAATAATAATTATCATTTTTTTGCTGAACTAACCCTTTAATGGCTGTCCCTTACTTCCAACTTGAGCATGATGGGATTTATACAGCCTGATGCATTCCTAGAATGAAGTTCTTATCATAGTACTTTAGAAGCCATATATTATAACATGCAAATTATAACATGACCTAACGTTGTTGTTTTAAAAAGTTCTAATCATGTGATATAAAAACATTGATATTGCCACACAGTCTATGAGTGTCTGTTTTGTTTTATTCTGTCTGCAAATTGGCCCCATCACATGAATTTAATTTGATTTACAATTCAATTCAATTCATCTTGATTTCTATAGAAATTTTACAAAGTAGATTGTGTCAAAGCAGCTCAACATAGAAGTTCTAGTAAATTAAAACTGTGTCAGACCAGTTTTCACAGTGTTTCACTGAAGTTCAGTTTAGTTCAGTGTGGTTTAGTTTCACTGCTGAAAGTCCAAACCCTGAAGAGCAAATTCATTGATGCGCAGCTCCACAAGTCCAAAAGCAAGCAAGCCAGTGGCCACAGTGGCGAAGAACAAATCTTCACCAATTGACGAAAGTGAAGGAAAAAAAATTTCCAAATAAAACTAAACCACCAGTAGATGGCAACAAATTCTTGTCTTACTGAGTCACAGAATGATTAGGTCAAACGATTTGTTCAAAATGGCTGATTCATTTAGGTCTGACTTGTACTTTGATTAATTAATTAAAACTATTTCTTTTAAAATGTAAATAGATTTATTGACATACTTTGTTGCTCTGATATGCTCTAAAGGCTGATATATACTTCTGCGTCAAGTGCACGCTTATGGTGCAGCCTTCGCATGGTTGTTGATGCACACCTTTTAAAAAAATAACGACGCATAGTGCAAGCTCTGTGATTGGTCAGCTTGTTAGCGCTGACGAGTGTGGAAGTTTGGAAGTGTTATTGCAGAGCAACACAAACAGCACACAGAAGTATAATTGCATGAGTACGCACAAGTCATGCCCCATGGGTCACGGCGATCACTCAACGCAGAAATATAAACCAGCCTTAAGGGGGTCGCAGACCGGATGTGCTGCTTAGTGACTCGACATACCACGCACATGACAGTTGATCAGTACCCTGATAGAAACCTATGTTCAGAAGTCTAAAATGCATGGCGGCGCATTCGGTGTGCAATCCCCTTTAAGCTACTATGGATTTGTTTTGGGAAAAAAAAGACAAACTTTGCCATGTAAAAAAAAAAGCAAACAAAATGTAAGGCACCAAATTTTCAAAAGTCCCCAAACATCTTGTTTAGTAAATGGTTGTGGAAAATCAATATAACATTTGCAGATGGCATTTTAATCAATTCTGGTGGCATTTTTGCACCAAAAGCATTTCTTTTCCAATTTTGGTGTATAAACAGTGTGTTTATGATGGACGGGCTGTTTTCTGTGCACAGGTTGAGGCTCATTCTGTTACATGGCCTGTTCCAAGTGAAAGCGGTCAAGTTTACAGCACAGTCGTAAATGGCATCTTGTAAGGTTAGTGTTTTCACTATACAAATCCCCACTAAATTGTTGCACACCTATATTGTTTAGCTTTAAAATGGTTTATTATAAGCAGCCATGCGTAAGCCTCACATGTAAAACATGTGCATTAGCAATGTTCCAAAATACAGGTGAAGTTCAGGGCAGATCATAAATTCTTCCAGTTATATAACATCCATAAAGTTTAAACTTTACCAGGTGGCCTGCAGGAATATAGATCAAAATTTACAGCCTGCCCTGTATTTAAAGGAAAGCTGTTTAATAAATACATTTATTGGAATGGACGCTAGTCTATTTATGCAACCAGTGATTACATTTAATGAACATTTAGCGCACTGATGTTTTTATATCAAAGCCGATTTATTAGCATCAGAAAATTCCCATGCATTCGGTGTAGATGCATGAGCTGGTCATAAGAGATGGATGCTTTACTAGACTCGTAAGCGCAGGATAATAGCTGTTTAAGAGCTGGTGTAATTTGTCACCTTTGTTTGTTCTCCTGGTTGTAAAGTACACCAGCAAGGACAAGCAAAGATCCACAGGAACCTCTTGGCGGCCGGCCAAGGCTGGAACGCCAACACAAGGGGTTATAAAATAGGAGGCTGCCTTCTATTATCAATCATTTTTAGGGCTGTCGGGAGTGTGATTGTATGTAGTGTGTTACAACATATTCAAGCGGATGGGCTCCTGAACATATACGGCCAAGAACATCACTATAAATACATCTGCCGTGGTCGGTTCCCCAAACTCTCATCTGTTTATCTAGGCACTGATCGAGCTGGTAATGCGTTGGACGACGGACAAAAGAAAGACAAGTCAAACAGATGTTAAGTTGATGAAAGGCATTTATGAACTGCTTAGATTTGCACTTTATGCATGTCAACTGGACGGGGCCTAAACAGATGCTGCAGAGCAGAACGGAGCAACCACAGCACCTGATCACTGCCCAAGTACAAGCGCATTTGAAAAGCTTTAGTGTTAAATTTAAACCATTGCCAATATAGTGTGATTTTAAGGACATATATCTATTTATTTTGATAGAACAGTGGATATTGAGAAGAAATGGAAAGAGAGAGGGGGATTCAAGAGAAAGGGGGACAGTTGCGCTATGTGTTGACGCATTGACCACTAGGCTATCGATGCCAGCAGAATTTCCACTTCCATCTTTTACATTTTAAACCCACACTATTCATTAATTCATTCATTCATTCATTCATTCATTTTCCTTCAGCTTAGTCCCTTTATTCATCAGGGGTCGCCACTTATCCAACATGTATTTTACACAGCGGATGCTTTATTCAATTTACCTATAGCACATGTCTTTGGACTGTGGGGGAAACCGAAGCACCCGGAGAAAACCCACACCAACAATGGGAGAACATGCAAACTCCACGCAGAAATGCCAACTGGTCCGACAGGGACTCGAACCAGCGATCTTCTTGCTGTGAGGTGACAGTGCTAACCACTGAGCCAGAGTATCACCCACTCACACTATTGACATTTGATATTTTTAATAAAGGTCCAATGAAATTCCTAATCCTGCGATTTGTAAAAATAATACCAAGGGCTATGCATTTATAAAACAGCAGAGGCCCTAGGACAGATCCTTTTGGCAATCCATACTTTACTAAGGTTATTTAGACAATTCCATTAAAATAAACTGAAAAGTTTCTGATGTTAGATGAAAATCATTTACATTTGAATGTAATTTTGTTATTTCATTAATATAATCCACTACTTGACAAAACTCTTGTCGTCTATCCAAGTTTTAAGAACAACAAATAATAACTTGACTTCTAGTTGATCATTTGGTATCAGAAGTGGCTTATATGAAAGGCAAAGGCCTCTATATGCTTATTTTACCAAAATAAATATGATCATGCCTTGATTTTTAATTATTTAATTAGGACAGTAAGGTCTGACTTTGCTTATAGACAAAAGTCTTGTCACTTGACAGAAATAATGTACAGTATAGAATATAAAGTCATGGTGCAGTGGAAGAAGAATGAATATTGTGTCTGACTCCATCATGAGCTTGGAGGACTGCATCCATACATCTCTGCAATGACTCAAATCACTTATTAATAAAGTCATCTGGAATGGCAAAGAAAGCGTTCTTGCAGGACTCCCAGAGTTCATCAATACACTTTGAATTCATCTTCAATGTCTCTTCTTTCATCTTACCCCAGACATGCTCAATAATGTTCATTTCTGGTGACTTGTCTGGCCAATCCTGGAGCACTTTGACCTACTTTGCTTTTAGAAACTTTAATGTTAAGTATGAGAAGGAGCGCTATCCTACTGAAGAATTTGCCCTCTCCTGTGGTTTGTAATGTAATGAGCAGCACAAACGTCTTAATACCTCAGGCTGTTGATGTTGCCATCCACTCTGCAGATCTCTCGCATGCCCCATACTGAATGTTACCAAAACCATGATTTTCCTTCTCCAAACTTGACTGAATTCTGAGAGAATCTTGGGTCCATGCAAAATACAATGCCTTCCCTTTCAGTGCAAGTCCTAATTGTCTAACACAACAACAATAGTGCCTCATAGCAAGAAGGTCGCTGGTCCAAGATGGGCCAGTTGCCATTTCTGTGTGGAGTTTGCATGTTATCCCCGTGTTGGCACGGGTTTCATCCGGGTGCTCCGGTTTTCCCCACAGTCTAAAGACAGGCGCTATAGGTGAATTGAATAAACAAAATTGGCCGTAGTGTATGTGTGTGCATGTGAGACTGTATGGGTGTTTCCCAGTACTGAGTTGCAGCTGGAAGCTAAAACATATGCTAGATAATTGGCAGTTCATTCCAATGTGGTGAACCCTGATGAATAAAGGGACTAAGCCAAATGAAAATGAATGAATGAACAACAATAGTAGCAAAAAAGTACAAAGACAACAACAATAGTAATAATAATGATATTCATTCATTCATTTGTTCATTCATTCATTTGTTCATTTATTTGTTCATTGATTCGTTCATTCATTTGTTCATTCATTCATTTGTTCATTCATTAATTCGTTCATTCATTCGTTCATTCATTCATTCATTATAATATCAGGGCAGTTGAAATAACATTAAACATTTATGTGTAAAAACTAGTGAAGTTTACAAATGAAAGCATTTCCATCATATAATTGTTCTGGTCTTTCGGTTGTCACAGTACATCCAGCACATTTCATATTCCCCCAGTTTCATACTTGGTTTATTATCCCTGTCAAAGCCAAAAATGACTCTTCAAATTCAAGTGTTCTTTGTCTTTTCCTCTTCAATCAATCCAAGCACTCATTTCTCTTTTTTGCTTGTGTGTGTGAGATAGACCTTTTCATGATTAAATGACATGAGATGACCACAAAACTGCAGTGCGGTGTGGCCCGCTGATAATAGAGTGTGCGCAAACATGGGCTTGCAAATTAAATGAGTCTCGTATGAGTTTTTGTGTGGCCGATATTTCAGTGGTTGCGACAGCATGACATTATTCAATACAAATGAAGCGGGCAGGGGGACATCGCTTGTAACATGAAGCAGAAAAATAGCGGCACTCTCGCTGAATATATTATGTGCAAGAACAAAGTCTGCCAGTGGCTCCAGAATCTCTTTTTAATACAGTGGGACCTGAGAACGGGTCAACCTGCAGGTATTAAATACAGCTTAACATTTTCGACCGGGAAGCATCGTGTCCACTGTAGCTGTTAATTTCTCGTTATGTTGGATTGGAATAAGGTGTTTTCTTAAAGCTGATATGGTTCACTTGTTACAAAAAAAAACATGTATAGAATTGTTAAAATAAACTTTGTTGACTACTGTTTTACCAATGCTTTAAAAGTAATTTACATGTACCGTATGTACTACTCAGTAAGTGCAAAGAACATTAAGGTAACAACCCTAAGGCAAACCCTAACCCGAGGCACTGTGTCAAGATTCCATCAAATGGGACTTGACATCTCTCTAAGAGCCTTTGTTTCCTCTGTAATGAACAACTTATTAGTTTGATTGTTGGAATGAACTGCCAACTATTTCAGCATATGTTTCACACAGCGGATGCCCTTCCATTCATTAATTCATTCATTTTCCTTAGGCTTAGTCCTTTTATTCATCAGGTGTCACCACAGCGGAATGAACCACCAACTTATCCAGCATATGTTTTACACAGCAGATGCCTTTCCAACTGGTTTCCAACAACCCAGTTCTGGGAAACATTATACACACTCATCCACACACATACACTATGGCCAATTTAGTTTATTCAATTTACCTGTACTGCATGTCTTTGGAAAACGGAGCACATAGAGGAAGCCCATGCCAACACAGGAAGAACATGTAAACTCCACACAGAAACGCCAACTGGCCCATCCAGGACTCGAACCAGCGACCTTCTTACTGTAAGGCGACAGTGCTAACCACTGAGCCACGATATTACCCACTACGGCCAATTTAGCTCATCTAAATCACTTATTGTGCATGTCTTTGGACTGTGAGGGAAACCGGAGCACCCAGAGGAAACCCACACCAACATGGGGAGAACATGCAAACTCCACACAGAGCTGCCAACTGGCCCAGCTGGGGTTTAAACCAGCGACCTTCTTGCTGTGAGGCAACAGTGCTAACCATTGAGCTACCGTGCCGCCCCCACCCCCTCCCCATTCGTATTACTTTACTTTACTTGAAAATGTCTATTATTGCTGTGGTTATACTTTTAATCTTTACAATATTAGTAATTGATTAAATAAAATTAAAAGATTTTATGATGGTTTTTAATGTTGTAAATGTCCCCTAAAACTCTGACTGTCATCAAAAACACGCTAGCATCCTAATCAATATGAATTTAATAACACCTTTTGAAATCAAATATGTAATTTCCAAGTCAAATTTGAAACAGGTTTCTAAGACTTTCTCCCTTCTGCCATTGTTTGTGCTGAGCCAGAGGAGAAGTTAAAATAAACAGAGAAAGTGAAAATACTTGAATAAAAATACCAAATTGTTTCACTTCTAGTTCAGAAGTTCAGAATTGATCAACATAGACTCATTCTGAAAACGTAGCCCTAAATACATTTCTGGAAATCGCGTATGGTTGCATTTCATCTTTAAAACAAAGCCTACAGGGCGGTATGACGCCGTTCCTTTTCGCAATACCAGCTGACCGATTACCTCCGTGTGGAAGGCTTTCCCACTGTTACCAGTTTGTCTAGTGACTTGCAGCATACATTGGCAGACTTAAGACGCAGAGAAGAGTTGACTGCGACGACGGGGTTCGAGTTGGTGGAGAACGGTTCCAGAAAGCAGGTAAGACAAAAACAAAAGCCAAAAAATGAAATAAACAAGTAAATAACAGGGTGAAAACATGGTAAAATCTGAAAACGTGGTAAAAATCAGGAGGCTTTTCTTTTTCTGGATTGCTTTTCAAAACACTGTCAGTTGGCTTTAGGGAAGTGGGTGGGCACTGGTCAATTGGTGCTTTTTAAAACACTATCGGTTGGGTTTAGAGAAGGTGGTGAATGTGGGATTGGTCAATTGGTCAGTCAGTCAGTTAGTCCGTCAGTCGACAGCGGCCCTGGTGGATTTACGTGAGAAGAGCAGACGTGAATGGCACTTGCGAGAGAAATTTAAGATCTCAAAAAGAGTACACAGCGGCATCTGGTGGATTCACCAAAACAAAAACTGCAAAAAAACGTAGCTCCTGGGATGTATTTGGCACTCTCCAGAAATGTATATAGGGGTAGGTTTTCAGAATGAGCCTGGGTTAGAATTGATAGCATGAAAAAATTGATATGTATTGGAGTAAATCTTCACGATTGCCACCTTGTAGAATAAAGTTTGAATGCAAAGTACCATATAAGTACAGCATTAATAGACATTTTAAGGTAAAGTAGTATGACTGGGGGTTCAAATGAGAGTAATGTGATAAGAATGCAGTGTACTGGAAAAACATTACATCACCTGGATATCCTGACACATGGGTTAAGCTCTTATGTCATCAAGAATGTCTATCTCCAAATGCATAAGTGTGAAGCCTGGGCTTGAATAACACTCTTTGGACCTTTCAGGAATCGTTCATGGTTAACAATGAAGAGTGTCAACAATCACTGGAAAACGCTGTCACAGTTACCTCCATGTGATCCTCAAAAACAGGATAACTTGACTAATAACATCATCAAAGGAGTAGAGTAAAATTACTACATTTTCCTATTCCTCTGCTGTGTGACCTTCTGGAGGAAAGGTTATGGGACAACTGTTTGTTTTGCCGCTTGCTGCAGTAACTAAATTCACTCTATTTATTTTACAGTAATGACTGCGGAAAAGTTGGCTTTCCTCAAAGCCTGACTATCCTTACCTGTTTAATCAGGCCAGATTCTTACAAAGGTCATTCCGATGCATCCGAAACATACAGACTGCAAATGTTATCCCTTGTTTGGAATCGCAAAAGGGCTCCACTTAAAACATTTGCCTTTGCACTATTTTTTCCCCGCAAGCCTGCCCATTAACCTTTGCAAAAATCGAGTTTGGATTTGATAAACGGGACAGCATAATGTGCTACGGCCTCCGAAAGTGGATTAGGCAACTTGGCCCTTTATCAACAAGGATGGGAATCACGGACGGAGAATAAACTAGGCAGACAGAATGAGGTAAACAGTATATGGGTCAGGAAGACACAGTCCCTGCTCATTATTTAACATGGTTTGGCTGCGGCTCGATCTGCTTGCATCTTATTGACGGCATATATTATAGTCGGAGGCAGTCGAGTTCTCTCATTACAAGTCAGTCTTTCACCGAGCGGGATTGGCTGTATCGATCTTTCAGATAACTAGCAAGTGCACCACCTTTCCGTTAAACCCAAAAGTGGCTCATTTTCTCTGTGAAGCGTTGTCAGATGGAGGCAGATTCAATTCGTGAAGTTCAAACCACGGCACTTTGAGCTTCTTTCATAGTCATTATTGTCGGTAGGATGGAAAGACGGTTTGTATTCCGTCCTGTGGCTACAAGTTCTCTATCAATTGGCTGGAAAAAAAGCAGAGGCACTTCAATCCACCAAAATAGGAGTGTTTCCCTTAGGTCCTTTAGGTGAATGAGATCTCATTGTGATGCGCAAGACGCGTCGGGTTAACTTTTCTCGTGTAATTGCACAAGCGAGTTATCTTTCACATGAGCGGCCCTCAAGTTAAAAAAGAAATAAATAAATCAGATAAATATGCATTTCTTTTGATTGAAGCCCTTTTAGAAAGATTTAACGAGCACTGATATGACCATTGGATTTCAGCCAGACGATGGACTCGAGACATGCCTGCCTCTCTCGTCTACGACGCATAAAAATTTATGTAACGCTTCAATATGCTTTTAAATCGTCTCTCAGAGCGAGTTTCTATTTTGATTGCCACTATTCAGTGCTGCCTCAATATGCATGCATGTATGGAGGTTACGGAACGCTATCGCTCACTATCAATTCTTTTTCCTGTGGACTCATAATGCAATTACCTTTCATACAGCTCTCTGGCAATAAAGCAGAAATATTCATGCAAATCGCACAATTCATCTCAGATACATTCAGCCGCTTGAGAGCCGTCAAAAATGCAGCGCTGGTTCCTCTTAAAGAGGCCTCTGGCAGGGAAGTCTTTAAAATTGTCACGAATCACCAGCTATTCTCCTCTCTCACTTGACAGAAAGACAATGTATATGGATCACAGAGAGTCGGGTCCACTTAAAAAGCTCTGCTTGTATTGTTGGGAGTGCTGTCATTACTTTAGCCAAGAGAGAAGAGTCAGAGAAATGGGGTACGAGGGGAGGGAGAGATGAAAGCAGAGAGCATGTCTCAGGGTCAGCTTTCAAAGAGCATCTCTTCAAATGTTATCCTCGGCCATTTCGCCATCATTAACGGACCTTTAATCAGTGGAAACCGACCAAAAAGAATATCCATATATTATGACTTATGAAGTTAGACCTCAACAAAGAACTCGTTCTTTGCAAACATGTGACCTGTTTTGCCCACAATGAACCTTGTGATTCAATGCATTGTGAGCAGAACACAAATGTAACCTTCCGGTGAAATATAAGGAGGAGTGTTGTGCTTTAATTTCAAGTCAAATGTGGGAAATTTAGATTTAGTTTTTATTTTGTCAAATTCTTTTTTATTTGTATTTTTTACAGGAAAGACTTAACTGTAATTTATGACACTGTAAACAACAAAAAGTGTCAATGGGGAAGGCCCAATTAAAAAACTAACCAATCAAAAGCAAACTCTTGCCGTCAATCATTTTGGATATGTACAGCCATATCACCCTGCAGCAAAAGACCGGTTACTCACTGAAGCTAAGTAGGGCTGAGCCTGGTCAGTACCTGGATGAGAGACCACATGGAAAAAACTAGGTTGCTGTTGGAAGTGGTGTTATACAGGCCAGCAGGGGGTGCTCAACCTGTGGCCTGTGTGAGTCCTAATGCCCAAGTAAAAGTGAAGGGGACACTACACTGTCAGTGGGCGCCGTCTTTCGGATGAGACGTTAAACCGAGGTCCTGACTCTCTGTGGTCATTAAAAATCCCATGGCACTTCTCGTAAAGAGTAGGGGTGTAACCCCGGTGTCCTGGTCAAAGTCCCTCAATCGGCCCATACCCATCATGGCCTCCTAATCATCCCCATCCACCGAATTGGCTGTATCACTGTCTCTTCACTCCACCAACAGCTGGTGTGTGTTGAGCGCACTGGCGCCGTTGTCCTGTGTCTGCCGTCATCAAGTGGATGATACACACTGGTGGTGGTGTGGAGAGACCCCCCTCATGATTGTGAAGCGCTTTGGATGTATGGCCATACACAATAAATGCGCTATATAAACACACATTACATTACATAACATTACAAGTATGATAATATTAGGTGTGCTGACATGCCTATACAATTGAGACATATCTGTCTATCTATCTATCTATCTATCTATCTATCTATCTATCTATCTATCTATCTATCTATCTATCTATCTATCTATCTATCTATCTATCTATCTATCTATCTATCTATCTATCTATCTATCTATCATTCTATCATTCTATCTATCTATCTATCTATCTATCTATCTATCTATCTATCTATCGGTGCAAAGATGACGTCAAACTCAATTAAAAAATTATTGATTTGGTTTTACTCTTATATTTCCCTATGAGTAGGGATGGATATTGTTTAGATGTTATCAATATCGGTACTGTTTCCGATAATGCTTACTCATACTGGTTCTTATCGATAATGTTTCCCATAATTTTATGCAAAAAGACAAAATTATGTGAAAATGTTGAAAGTTTCACAAAATTGTATTTCTGTTAATCTTCCTGGCCATTTACAAATACCTGTAATCAAACAGAAGTAGGTGCATAAAATACTAAGACATACAAAACTAAATACGGCTCATCGCTTAAGTTGGATGGCATGTTTTGTTAGTATATTCATTTATTTTCCTTCGGCTTATTCCCTTTATTCATCAGGGGACGCAACAGTGGAATGAACCGCCAACTTATCCAGCATATGTTTTACACAGCGGATGCCCTTCCAGCTGCAACCCAGTACTGTGAAACATCCATACACACACATACACTACGGCCAATTTAGCTTATTCATTCATTCATTCATTATCTTGTCGGCTTGGTCCCTTGCGGGGTCGCCACAGTGGAATGAACCACCAACTTATCCAGCACGATTTTACGCAGCGGATGCCCTTCCAGCCGCAACCCATCTCTGGGAATTTCCACACACACACATTCACACTCATACACTACGGACAATTTAGCTTACCCAATTCACCTGTACTGCATGTCTTTGGACTGTGGGGGAAACCGGAGCACCCAGAGGAAACCCACGCAAACGCAGGGAGAACATGCAAACTCCACACAAAAATGCCAACTGACCCAGCTGGGACTCGAACCAGCAACCATCTTGCTGTGAGGCGACAGTGCTAACCACTGAGCCACCGTGTCGCCCTTTGTTAGTAACTGTATGTTTAATTATGTTACTAATGCCACCTTTTGTTAACTATTACACTACAACATATGATGCACTTTCAGACATCCCACCCTGCAAAAAGTAATTTGAGGGAGGAGCTTATATTAAAATAAAATTTTAGAGCTTATATTTAATGTAGAGAGAGATGAATGCATACTGCGATTTCCACTAGAGCTTTCTTTACTGCACTATTCATGTAATTTAAGGCTTGTGTGATATTCTCATTCTCTCACTTGAATGTATGACTTTTCCCAGTACTGGGCTGCAGCTGGAAGGACATACGCCACGTATTCCATGCTGGAATATTTGGTGATTCATTCCGCTGTGGCGACCTCTGATAAATAAGGTATTAAGTCGAAGGAAATTGAATGAATGATTGAATGAATATGACTGGGGTTAAATTGAGAGTAGTGTAATAGGAATGCAATGTTATGGGAAAATATTACATCACCTGGATGTCCTGAAACATGGGTTAAGCCCTTATGTCATCCAGAAAGTCTATCTCCAAACACATAAGTATGTAGCCTGGGCTTGAATAACTCTTTGTACCTTTGCGGAATCGTTCATGGTTAACAATGGAGAGCGTCAACAATCCCTGGAAAACGCTGTCACAGTTACCTCCATGTGATCCTCAAAAACAGCATAATTTCACCACAATTTACAGGATATTGTGTCTAATTTGCAGGCATCAGGTAGCCACTATGAATATGCAAGAGTTTCCTGGAGCTTCTAGCAGAGGTGGGATGTCTGCATTTAACACTGACTTTACTTAGCTTTGTTCCTTAGGCATAAACATTTGAATGTTTCAACCTAGCCACCATAAAAGATTATCTGCAAATAAACACCCCACACATGTGCAAGGTGTAAAATGATAAGCAGAACCTTCTAGTTCGCCATACACTAGATATCTCATATGTGACCTGAACATGCATAAATACCACCGCTATATTGGTACAGGGCTCCCATGACAATAGTCATTCATCCGCACTAGTCAAGACTAAAGCCAATCTGAAGATGATAGAGTTTGGTGCAGCGTACAGTTGTAGTAATGAGCAAACAAAGCATACATGCGTAACATTTCATTGGTAAAATTTCGTTTTTTTTTTTTTTCGTTTTAATTTGTTACGAACTTTTGTGCTCAACAAGTAACGTTATTAATGATAATACAGTCTCTTACTGCACTAACCATAAGTTAAAGTAGCATCAACGTGTGCTAAATTTCAGGCTTATGCTAGTTTTGTTTAATAAAATCAGCAAACAACGTAAATGAAATATGACAACAAGACACTGTGGTGCTAGAAACTTGTATTAATGTCGGCTAAGTGAAGTAACGGCTAGTTTTTGATTGAATTTATAAGTGTGCCTGATAACATAACAGTGCCTGCGATTCAATGTGCATACTTGCCACCCTAAATTATTGAATATTACAAATGTTATATACTATTTAGATCAGAAAGGTGGATATGCACATTGAGACGCAGGGATATCGATGGTTAACACAAGTCGATCATAACAGATTCATTCACAAACAAATCGCTCCCTCCGTTAGAATTAGAAGTGAAAGCACTGGTGGTGTGTTTATGGTCATGGATTAGATCAAATTTAACAGGGAGGGAGGATAATACATTTTCATGCACACAAACCCATGTCGGCAATGTCCATGCTGTCACTTATCCATCAATATAAAAAAGTGTGTGCATATATCTATGGCTCCGGATGGCCAGTCCTCCACTGTACCTTGGTCCCATATTCATTTCAAAGGAGCACTACCCTGTACTAAAATGACGGCTAATTCTATCTATCTTCCACCATGTTTTCACGATTGTTTCCTGATGAAATCAGAGCGGTACTATCTACAATCAAGTGCCATTCTTTCAAATTTCCACAAAGGATTCCAGCTTGCTGAATATAAGTACCTGTCATCTCCATACTGTAGATTCCACTTTTGTTGTTACTGATGCATTAACTCACTCATCATGCAACGAAACATTAATGGGAGCTTTGATAAGAGCACGCAAAGTCAGCAAAATCATCCCACCTCACTCAATGAACCTCGGATGCACCGCCCGTATTCCTACTGCATGCGTGTTATGTAAGCGTTTTGAAAAATCACAATTGTTAAGACTCGTCTGGGGAGTGCTGTTTAGCTTGGCACACTGACTACAGTACCGCTAGCAACGTTGGAATTACACCAAGATATATTCCATTATCCGTTACACTCCATTATTTGTGCAGACAGAGCGTGAGAAGGCAACAAGAGCTGCAGTTCTATCTTGTTCAATATGGATAATTGGCTAAAACCACGTTAAGCTACTATACATGTATATATCAACGATGGTACATTAGCATGACAGTTCAGCGTTTAAGTGAAAATTCTCTCATTTACTCACCCTTTGCTTGTTACAAAGCTTAAGTAGTTTCTGTTGAATAGAAAGATATATTTTTAAGAAAGCAGTAAACATGTAACCATTGACTTCCATGGTATTTGTTTTTTTCCTTCTATGGAAGTTGGTGGCTTTCAATTATCTTCAAAATATCTTCTTTTGTGTTCAACAGAAGAAAGAAACTCATAAAAGCTTGAGGGTGAGTAAATAGTGCAAACATTTTCATTTTAAGGGTGAGCTATTCTTTTAAATGTTGGCCTAATAATGAACATTTGGAGAATACTTGATTAGGTAACTGCTCTCCAACGCAAATATTACAGTTTTCTCAGTGGCTTTGGTGCATTTCTCACAACACTATTTACATTTGCACAACAGTTAATGCATTTCTCAAAATAATTAGTCATTTGTGAACATCATAGTAGCAGTTTTTCATTCCTTTCAACAAATTGCTTTTGGACATGCATCAAATGCTTTCATTCAACTCTCTGCTGTTTGTAACATTATCATTTGCTTATGTCATGTCAGTCAAAGTTAACTAAACTTGTGAATGCTGAATAGTCATTCCATATAAAACTAATAGTCCTCATTTCATTACTTGAGTCATTACATACAAAAATGTTGAACTAGTTGTCAAAATCTGTCAAGCTAATTTTATTTAAAAACTTAAAATCTTTTTTTTTTTTTTTGGAAAATGTCTCCTGAATTTAACAATTTAATGAATGATTTACAGACCGATGTATGTTGTAGGTTCAGTTCCAATATGTCCTGCAATATTGTTTACAGTTGTGCACAGCTCTACCCAAAGGAAGTTTGTTTGTTGTAAATAAGAGTGCATTTATTATTTTGCACAATGCTGTGAATAAATTTAAATTGTAAAGAGCAAATGCAGTAAAAATGTGAAACACACATATTCAGTGTCTTGTACTCAGATACCTCACTAAATGCAGTGATGTCTAACTTTACTGTAGTTTTCAAATGGCTGTGCAAATAGTATATAGTGCTGTCTTGAGCATTTTCCGGACGTGTTACCAAAATCTGACTGTTTTGCATTAGAACAAATGTACAGAGTAAACTGTCACAAACATGACAAAGCCATTTGACTATCTTGATCATAAACAATGGTGTCAGGACTTTTCATCTTGATGACACTGACACTTTCATTGACATGAATACTTGCTTTTGAGGAACGAGCTCTCCATTTTGAGCAAGTGACGCGCTTTTGCAGGTTATGGACTAGGATTTGCAGTTTGTACTAATTGTTTTGAGAAATGCATTAACAAATGTAAATAGTGTTGTGAGAAACGCACCAAAGCGACTGAGAAAAACTGAAAAACATGTATAGGCATGCAGACATGGTCAAGATGTGATCATCTGAATGGAGAAGAAAGGTGATTTAGTGACTTTGAACATGGTGTAATTGTTGGTATTAATCGGTCTAGGCTGAGTGGTCAGAAACTGTTGATTTAGTGGGATTTTAATTGTCTTAATGTCTAGGGTTTACAGAGACTGGAGAGACTTGGGTTTACTTAAAAACAGTTGAAATAGAACGTTAAGTAGCAATAAATGTTTGTATTCTGTATGGTAAACAATTTGTGCACTGTTAATAGTTAGATATATTTTTTAAAATACATGTTTAATTTAATAGATTTGTAAAGACATATGCATGATCCTGCCATGCCTTAAACGGGTATGATTATATGTAATTGAAACGGTATAATATTTTTCCAAAATCGGAATATAGAGGAATGGAAAAAGGTTGGTTTTGGTTGAATTTTGGTTGCAAGATTTAGATGGTGGGGTGGCACGGTGGTTAGCACTGTCACCTCACAGCAAGAAGGTTGCTGGTTTGAGTCCCGGCTGGGCCAGTGGACTTTGCATGTTCTCCCCATGTTGGCGTGGGTTTTCTCTGGGTGCTCCGGCTTCCCATAGAGTCCAAAGACACGCGTATGAGTGTGTGTGTGTGTGTGTGTGTGTGTGTGTGTGTGTGAATGAGTGTGTATGGATGTTTCCCAATACTGGGTTGCAGCTGGAAGGTCATCCGCTGTGTAAAACATATGCTGGGATTGTTGGCAATTTATTCCGCTGTGGCGACCTCTGAAATAGAGACTAAGCCGAAGGAAAATGAATGAATCCAATTATTTGGATGGTAGGATGCGAATTTGGCAATTTTTCACCGTGTGCAGAATCGTCTATTGCTCGTGTAGTTACTACAATTAATTACAGTTACTTACAGGTACTACATCGCTTCACCCCCATTCATGAAATCTCTAATGTGGCATTATGGGATAGCGTAACATCCATTGGATTTGCACTACAGTACTTGTACTTCTTGCCTACTGTTTTTTTTTTTTGGTTGTTTATTTCTTTGTTTTGATTATAAAATGTTGCTTCTTACCTATAAAGCTTTAAATAGTCTAGCTCCTGTTTATCTAACCAACTTTCTGTCTCGCTACAATCCAATATGCTCTTTAAGATCTCAAAACTCAGGTAAAACTTCTAGTAGTACCCAGAACAGCAAAGTCCACTAAAGGAGGTTGAGTTGTCTCATATATGGCACCTAAACTCTGGAATAGCCTTCCTGATAATGTCAGAGTCTCAGATACACTCTCTCAGTTCAAAACAAGCTATATGATTAATGCTATATGTTTTTTTTAATACTATGAATTCAAACAAACAGTTTTCAAATACTGTACTATATTGTAGGCAAGTATGCGATTTTAGATGCAGCTCATGAAAGCATGGATCCATCCTGTCTTGTATCAAAATTTCAAGCTACTGCTGGTGGTGTAATTAAGTGGTGGAGATTTTCTAGGCACATTTTAAGTTTCCTAGTACTAGCTGAGCATTGTTTAAATGCCACAGAGACCTGAGAATTGTTGCTGCCCATGACAATTTTTGACCTTTACCTACTGTAGGTATGCCTACACAGTAGTGGACAAGGAATGATGAATTAATTGTGGTAAATATGATGTGTATGCTGTATTTTAAGCCTTCCAGACTAACATAGCTCTTTCTAGGAACTACAGTTCAAAAAGAATATATATTTATTTTTCCTTTTTAGTTTTTTCACTGTTCTGAAATGGAAGTAAATAGGATCCACATTTGCATCCAAGTGATCTTCAAAATACCTTTTTGGGTTCTGCTGAAGAAAAAGCCTTTTGAATGACATAAAAGAAAATGACAGGAAATTGAAAACATTTCTATTTTGGTAAAGTATTACTTGAGCAATTTTTTTCCACAGACTTTCTATCTTTCTACCACCATTTTCAAATCTTACTCTAAGTTGTGTTCCTAATAAAATATGCTCACCAGCCACTTTATTAGGTACACATGTCCAACTGCTCAATAACGCACATTTCTAATCAGAGAATGGTCCGAAAAAGAGAAAATATCCAGTGAGCGGCAGTTCTGTGGGTACAAATACCTTGTTGATGCCAGAGGTCAAAGGAGAATGGCTAGACTGGTTCGAGCTGATAGAAAGGCATAAGTAATTCAAATAACCACTTGTTACAAACGAGGTATGCAGAAGAGCATCTCTGAACACACAACACGTCCAACCTTGAGGCGGATGGGCTACAGCAGCAGAAGACCATACCGAGTGCCACTCCTGTCAGCTAAGAACAGGAAACTGAGGCTACAATTCACACAGGCCCACCAAAATTGGACAATAGAAGATTGAAAAAAACGTTGCCTAATCAGATGAGTCTCGATTTCTGCTGTGACATTCGGATGGTAGGGTCAGAATTTGACGTCAACAACATGAAAGCATGGATCCATCCTGCCTTGTAGCAATGGTTCAGGCTGGTGGGGGTGGTCTAATGTGTGGGGGATATTTTTATTGTTGCTGACCATGTCCATCCCTTTATGACCACACTGTTCCCATCTTCTGATGGCTAGTTCCAGCAGGATAACGCACCAAGTCATAAAGCGTGAATCATCTCAGACTGGTTTCTTGAACATGACAATGAGTTCACTGTACTCAAATGACCTCCACAGTCACCAGATCTCAATCCAATAGAGCACCTTTGGGACGTGGTGGAACGGGGGATACACATCATGGATGTGCAGCCGACAAATCTGCAGCAACTGTGTGATGCTATAATGTCAATATGGACCAAAATATCTGGGGAACATTTCCAGTACACTGTTGAATCTATGCCACAAAGGATTAAGGCAGTTCTGAAGGCAACTCGGTACTAGTAAGGTGTACCTAATAAAGTGGCCGGTGAGTGTATGTAACAATTTCAGGTTAAAACAATGCCATTAGACATAAGTGTCATCAAGCCCATTGTAACAAATCCATCCATACATCCATCTTGTCCAGACATTCACATCTCACGTCTTCTTTGTCTTTCATTGATGGCAGAAATTGATAAAGAGCCACTTGAGAGTGAATAAATGATCAATTTTGGCATGACCTGTTCCTTTAAATATCATGAAAGTGCCTCTCAGCTGTTTTGGCCACCATGCTAGCACACTTTGATCAATGCTCTTTTAGTGCAGGGCTGGAGTCCAAGCTAAAACAGCATGAAACATTTCAGCACTGCAATGCTTACATTGCTACCAAAATCTCCTGTTACACTCCTGGCAGCAGCGAGTCCTTAAGCCACCTCCATTTCTGGCATTAAAGGGTCCTTCATTTGCACTCGGATGATTTAAAGGAAACCCAAGTGGACAGAGAAATGTGTCCTCACCACCCAACTGTGCAAGATGTAATTAAAGTACAGATCTCACGCATTTTGTCACACCATCCGCTAATGTATTCTGTTCGAAAAATACATGTATGTGCCGGACTACAAATTCTCGGTCCCGTTTCATTTTTCAGGCTAATGGGTGGAGGGATGGCAGATGGTAGTTCCTGTCGTTCTGTCATTTATAATCGTGCACGTTATCCCAGACTGCCATTTCCCTGCCATATCCATATAAATCACAGGCAAAGATTGTTCAACTGCCTCACTTATGTCTCCTTTAGGCTTAGGATATAGTAATGTCCATTAAGCATGTGGGCGCATGGCATGAATGAAACATAACCTTGGTAAAATCCAATAAAACTAACTTGCCTTTTTCTGCCTTTTTTCTTTTTGGAAGGACATTTTTGTAAGGAAGGTGGTGTGATAAAGTCACTAAGTGAACAGACTGACCACGTACACATCGGAGAATCAGTAAATATCTGTACACACCACTTATGACCTCTCAGCAGTGGGTTTCAAAATACAAGACGTTTTATATATTTGAAAATTAAAACCTACTTGGAGCCTCAATATTCTACATTAGTACAACTTATTTTAAATCACATGAAAAATAGAGGAACGGTATGCTTGTTTTATAAGATATTACTGGATAGACTTAAAGAAAATTCCCTATTATACCTTTCAGCATGGAAAAGAAACCTTCAAGTAGATATCACTGTTGAGGAATGGGAATATGCATGTCTTTTAGCTCAAACTAATACATAATACATAATACCAGATAAACATAATACCAGACGCAGAATACTGCAATACAAATGGATGATAAGGACTTACATTACACCTCACATTGGATTAACCCTATAATATTCCAGACTATTGCACAAAATGTAAAGATGAAATTGGTACTCTGTTTCACTGTATGTGGGAGTGTGGAGAGCTGCAGTTGTTTTGGAAGGAGGTGCTTGGTGTGGTCTGTGAAATGGTTGGAGAATATGTTCCTTTGGAACCAAAACTTTGTTTATTACATATACAGTTGAAGTCAGAATTATTAGCCCCCCTTTAATTTTTTTTTCTTTTTTTTTTAATATTTCCCAAATGATGTTTAACAGAGCAAGGAATTTTTCACAGTATGTCTGATAATATTTTTTCTTCTGGAGAAAGTCTTTTGGTGTTTTATTTCGGCTAGAATAAAAGGAGTTTTTTATTTTTTAAACACCATTTTAAGGTCAATATTATTAGCCCCTTTAAGCTATACATTTTTTGATAGTCTACAGAACAAACCATCATTATACAATAACTTGACTAATTACCCTAACCTGCCTAGTTACCCTAACCCCCCCCTGAATTATTAGCCCAATTTATGTTTAACGGAGAGAAGATTTTTTTAACACATTTATAAACATAATAGTTTTAATAACTCATTTCTAATAACTGATTTATTTTATCTTTGCCATGATGACAGTAAATAATATTTTACTAGATATTTTTCAAGACACTTCTATACAGCTTAAAGTGACATGTAAAGGCTTAACTAGGTTAATTAGGTTTACTAGGCAGGTTAGGGTAATTAGGCAAGTTATTGTATAATGATGGTTTGTTCTGTAGACTATCGAAAAAATATATAGCTTAAAGGGGCTAATAATTTTGACCTTAAAATGGTGTTTAAAAATTTTTAAAAATACTTTTATTCACGCCGAAATAAAACAAATAAGACTTTCTCCAGAAGAAAAAATATTATCAGACATACTGTGAAAATTTCCTTTCTCTGTTAAACATCATTTGGGAAATATTTAATAAAGAAAACAAAATTCAAAGGGGTCTAATAATTCTGACTTCAGAATGTGTGTGTGTGTGTGTGTGTGTGTGTGTGTGTGTGTGTGTGTGTGTGTGTGTGTGTGTGTGTGTGTGTGTGTGTGCGTGTGTGTGTGTGCACAAACTGAATTTATAATGACCTTGAGTTGGTCTTCAGTGAGTTTAACAAATACCTGATAATTCAGTAACACTCTCTTCCACACTTTTCCCTGTTTTAGGAGTAAATGAAAACATATATAGATTGCAAATAATTATAAGAACAATTTTAAATCAAGATAAATGGGTAGTGCAGTGGGTAGCGCTGTCGCCTCACAGCAATAAGGTTGCTGGTTCGAGCCTCAGCTGGGTCAGTTGGCATTTCTGTGTGGAGTTTGCATGTTCTCCCCGTATTGGCGTGGGTTTCCTCTGGGTGCTCCGGTTGCCCCCACAAGTCCAAAGACATGCGCTATAGGGGAATTGGGTAAGCTAAATTGTCCGTTGTGTATGTGTGAATGAGAATGTATAGGTGTTTCCTAAATATGGGTTGCGGTTGGAAGGGCATCCGCTTCGTAAAACATATGCTGGATAAGTTGGCAGTTCATTCCACTTTGGCAACCCCAGATTAATAAAGGGACTAAGCCGAAAAGAAAATGAATGAATGAATGAACTGAAATTGTTTATAACTGTACAATTCTGTAGTTGATAAAAACATGTTACAATCACAGACAGTATATAGGCATACAGAATATAATATTACAGCCATTATATAATGTTTTGCAAATAGAGCCTGTAGACACCCGTGTCTAATGTGTCTGGCGGTTGTTGGATACAAGGCAAGATGGGTTAAAGTCATGTCATGGCCAAGGTGAGCCGCCCTGAACAGCTCTTTATTATTTATCAGTTTATTTATTTGGTTTCATCACTGGGGCTCAAAGAAGACTCCCTCTCTCCCCGCTTCTCTCTCTCGCTCTCAGGAATATTGTCTGGAACATTGTGTTTAATTTACTATCACCCATCCTCCAGTCACATCATGGAACACTATGCAGTTCTTTAATTCATGATGTGGGGGAAGGGGGAAGAGAGATGTTATAAATCTTCATCCGTGTTTGTCTCAGCCTTTCAACTGACTGTTAATGGAAAAAGACAAAGCATTTAAAAAAGAGACAATAAGAGCATTGATAGCTTTCAGCACTGAAGAAACAATGTATTAGGACAGACTCGAAAAGACGCTACATTTACACACTAGATTATTATTATAATCTTTTATGACTCAAAACTTATTCAAAACTCATCATCATGTTGCAAAGGTGTTGTTTTTGTTCGGCAGGGAGTTGCTAAGAAGTTGCTAAAGTGTTCTAGAGATTTTACAGGGATCTGTAAACAATTACTAGAGTGTTCAGGGAGGTTTTCGGTGACTGTTGGATGGTTGTAAGGGAGTTGCTATAGTATATTGCTGTTTCCACTGAGTGGTACGGTACAGTTTTTTATTATTATGTTTTGATGCTGGTATGCTGGTCTTGCTGGTCCTGACCGAGACCAGCACTGAGACCAACAAGAACAGCATTGAAACCAGCAAGACCAGCAAAACCACCATTAGACCAGCAAGACCAGCATTGAAACCAGCAAGACCAGAATACCAGCATCAAAACAATAATAATAATAATAATAATAATAATAATAATAATAATAATAATAATAATAATAATAATAATAATAATAATAATAATTCTTTAAATGTATATAGTGCTTTTTCTGGACACTCAAAGCGCTTTACACATTTGGGGGAATCTTCTCATCCACCACCAGTGTGCAGCATCCACCTGGATGAAGCGAAGGCAGCCATATTGCGCCAGACAGCACACCACACACCAGCTGATTGATGGAGAGGAGACAGAGTGATGAAGTCAATTATGATATGGGGATGGTTGGGGGGCCATGATGGACAGAGGCCAGTGGGCATATTTGGCCAGGATGCAGGGGTTAAACCACTACTCTTTTTCGAAGGACATCCTGGGATTTTTAACGACCACAGAGAGTCAGGACCTCAGTTTAAGGTCTAATACCTTAAAATACCTTACCAGCATATGCTGTTTTTTTTTCAGCAGGGATGATTTGAGAATTTTCGGAGCATACTGTAAACGATGTGGTACACCAACTTTCCCACACGTAGTAAGACAGTAAAAGATGTCTTCACTACTGCACGATTGGCGACTCCAGTCATGCCCGTCGTCTTATCTCCAGAATTAAGCAATTAACAGCTTTTGCAAGCACTGAGCTTTAGCACACATAGGATAAAATGGCTAATAACAACCATAAATCACCCAGGCCGAGGTGGATTCAGGGTAAATTTGCAAAGGAGTAATCTAAGATTAGCTGGCAAGAGACTGAAGCGGCTAACGAAGGCTCTGAGTGTCAAGAGCAGCTCTAAACTTTTGCAGAGTGAGTGAAATTTGGCTGAAAGCTAAACCGTACCTGTAAATCAGCATATGACACGCAGGAATTTACTACACGCTAGTTTGGCAGCATTTTACACAGGCTATATGAGGACATGTTAGCTCATGAAAACAGTCTTAGAAAAACACAACCCTGTATTCTGTTACATTTCACACATCAGTTACATCCTGAGAAAAATAAAGACAGACTTTTTTTTTGTATTGTAGGTACTTTTTTGCCCCAAAATAGCTTCTAGCACCAAGTGATTGATGAATTGAAGAAAATTGACAAGAATGTATTCCTTTACTTATGTTTGCCTTGTGTTTTTTAGAGTTTATGTTTTATGTATTTGTTTATGCATGCATGTATTTATGAGCCAATGAGAACATGAATAACTTTCAGCACAGTTACAACAAAAATAAAAATTAAACACAAAAAGGCAATTCTACTGACTCATGTCATACAAAGGAGTAGTTTGTTTGTTAATTTATTTATTTGTTTGTTTTATTTTATTTCATTTTATTTACTTTTATTTCATTTATTTTATTATTTATTAAAATGTTT
>LR812542.1:5502692-5625192 GCA_903798195.1 Danio kyathit
ACTTTACCTGCTTTTTTGAGAAAAGAACTACAATTCCTGAAGTATTGCCGATGACATAATGCAAATAAAATGATGGAGACATACACTCATGTATACTCCAGCTTACATACTCTAGCTGCTTGCATGTGTATTAATAAAAACATTAACGGAATTAATTTCATCCAAAATAAAAGTTTTGACAATTTAAATGTGTGTTCTTTATGTATATTTATTATTTACATATAAATACACACAGGCATGCACATATTTGAGAAAATGAACTTCTATTTTAGATAGGATTAATGTAATATTTAATAATGTAATGTAATATTTTTTGCCCAGCAATATTTTATATATATATATATATATATATATATATATATATATATATATATATATATACACACACACACACACACACACACAACCCCAAATCAGAAAAAGTTGGGACAGTATGAAAAACACAAATAAAAAAGAAAGCAGTATGCGTTCTAAATTTACTTTGACTCATATTTCATTGCAGACAATACAACAAATATTATTTTAATTTAATTATTTTTTTTTTGGTTGTTTGGTTTTGGAATCAATTTTAGTTCTTGCAACACATTTAAAACAAGTTGGGACAGTAAAGCATTGACTACTTTGTAATGTTGCCATTCCTTTTCACAACACTTAAAAGACGTTTAGGGACTGAAGACACCAAGTGATGAAGTGTTTCAGGTGTAATTTTGTCCCATTCTTCCTGCAAACAAGTCTTAATGTGGGCAGCAGTACAAGGTCTTCATTGTTACATTTTGATCTTCAAAATTTGCCACATATTCTCTTTTGGAGACAGGTTGAGGCCTTTAGGCAGGCCAGTCAAGTACCTGTATCCTTTTCCTCTGCAGCCAGGACTTTGTGTGCAGAATGTGGTTTTGCATTGTCTTGTTGAAATATGCATGGCCGTCCCTGGAAAAGAAGGCACCATATTGTGCTTCAAAATCTCTATGTACTTTTCAGCATTAATGGTGCCATTACAGAAGTGTAAGTTACCACTGACACAACCCCTTACCATGACAGATCCTGGCTTTTGGACTTGTTACTGGTAACAGTCTGGATGATCCTTTTCTTCTTTGGTCCGGAGCACACAGCGTCCATTTCCCTCCAAAAATACCTGAAATACTGATTTATCTGACCACAGTACACTTTTCCACTGTGTGATGGTCGATACCAGATGCCTCCGAGCCCAGAGAAGTCAATGGTAAGAACCAAAAAAACAACATAAATCATGAGGAACACTTTAAATAATGTTTGTTGCATATTCTGCAATAAAATACAAGTCAAAGTAAATGTAGAAATCCCTAAATATACTGTATATATACAGTATTGTTCTGTTGATTTATTGTTTTCTGTTGTTTAAATAGTTCTGTTTCTGTTGTTTTATTGCATTTACTGTTGTATATACAGTGTGTGCATGTGTGTACACTAAATTTTCATTTTGCTCATTAGTATTATAATTTTTTTTAATAGAAAATGCAGCATGATCATTGCACATCAAATTTTTCTAATTTCGTCTTCTACAGACAGATAAAAATGTAAGATTGTAACTGTGAGCGCTGGTAAGCAGTGATGACATTTTATATTTTAAGGTGAACTGTTCCTGAACTGTGGAAGTGAACTCTATTTGTCATTATGAAGACCTTTGCTAATTGTTGTAATGTAGGAGCTTTGAGGTTTTACACACTTCTGAACAACACAAGTGTCTATTACTCATTCTCACAGCTCTATATCTCCATCCCAGACAGACAAATCAAACTAAATCATACTATTTCTAAGTAAAACACACACAGTTTTGTAGCATATCTCTTTATAGCATATCTCCTGCTGAGCTTTCGGCAAAGGTCTGATGGAGATTCAGCCAGACGACCTTTATACTTGGAGCAGCCTTTGTGCAAACTATCTAAAAGTCCATGGGAATTCAGGAGAGAGGCTGTGAAAATGTGCCCACCTAAGGGAAAAAAGAAATGGAGGAATAAAGAGATGTGGGGGGAAAAGAAGAGGAGCGGGAACCTGGACGCTGTCCGGCGCACTGACCCTGGGTCAGCTGCCTCTGATGTATGATCGAACATTAGTGTGCTCACACCACATTTATTAAATTGCTTAATGATGAGAAGATAGGGAGAGAAATATATGACATTAAAAGCGGAGCCCACACGCGGGGCTGGCGGCCCTGACAGCCTCGCTCCTGGAGGTAATATCGTCAAATAGGCGGAGGAACGGCTCACGGGGAATACAAATGTTGCCTTTAAGTCTTAGATGGGTGGCTGAAAATGTGGAAGCGAACTGAAGGAGGAAGATTCAGTCCTTTAGCGGATTAATCACTGTCATCATCTGAGCATCGCGGAGAAGCTATTTAGATGGTAAATACCAAGTTTGCTCGTATATCAAGCGTTGATAGTGCGGCGTGCCAAACTTGGCCTGTGCATTTTCGGATGGAAAGAGACTTATGACAAATAAATGCGTTTTTTTGTTGTCAGTACAGTTTCGTGGTGGTGAAGCAAGGAGAATTTAGATGAGCTTTTCTGAATATTCTTGCATTGATCAAGATGTTCATTGTTGGAGTTCTTCTGAAGAGCTTATACTTGACATTTTAGTCTGTTCAAGAGAGTGGTTTCATTCAGTGTTATTTATGAAACGTTAGGGAACTCATTTTAAAACGTGTTGTTATAAACCTGCCATTTATTTTACTTTTAGCTACATTACATGTTTGGCTTAAAATATATATATATATATATACAATATAAAATCCTGCAAATTTATGCAGAATAATTTTGAGAGTACAACAACAACAAAAAAATTATGTTGTATTCACAAAGCATATCCAATTAGAACCCATTTTTTGTCTCTCATATAGTCTCATATAGTCTCTCATAAAGCCAAATAAAAGTCTGTAGTGTACATAAATCATCTAATAACATGCATATATATATATATATATATATATATATATATATATATATATATATATATATATATATATATATATATATATATATATATTGCAGAACAAAGCCAGCATACATAGCTAGCAACAACTATATACAAGCCAGGGTTTGCATTAAATGAAAATACTTTTTTTTTTTAATTCAATAAATAAATAACAATAAACAGGGCAGCACGGTGGTGCAGTGGGTAGCACAATTGCCTCACAGCAAGAAGGTCGCTGATTCAAGCCCCGGCTGGGTCAGTTGGCATTTCTGTGTGGAGTTTGCATGTTCTCCTCGTGTTTGCGTGGGTTTCCTCTGGGTGCTTCGTTTCCCCCACAAGTCCAAAAACATGTATAGGTGAATTGGGTAAGCTAAATTGTCTATAGTGTGATGTATGTGTGTGAATGAGTGTGTATGGATGTTTCCCAGTGATGGGTTGCAGCTGGAAGGGCATCCGCTGCGTAAAACATATGCTGGATAAGTTGGCGGTTCATTCCGCTGTGGCGATCCCAGATTAATAAAGGGACTAAGCTGAAGGAAAATTAATAAATTAATGATAACAATAAACAGGAAAAGAAAAACTCTGGGGTGAGAAGTGACCTTTATACACCTCTAGTATAATATTATTTATCTTTCAGTATGCTTTAGTTTATCTAGTTATTATAAAGAAATGTTCTTAATAAAATCAGACCGTGCTTTGATTGTTTGGGGTTTAGCTCTGTTAATTCTTTCTGTAGAACATTCTAACGCATTCTAGCGCAATATTTTTCAGTTCAATAAGCCACATTTTGTCCGCTGGGAATGTGGGTTCATGCCATATTTTAAATATAACCTTCTTGGCTGCAGTTAGTGCAGTATGAAATAACCTACGTTGGAAAGTGTTTAAGTTTAGATCATAATCATCATTCAATAAACAGATATTGGGGTATTTAGGAATAAATATATGTCCCCACAGAGTTTGAATTACACAATGTACAAAAAGGGGTAGGTAACCGCTTCATTTGGTGTAGCACATACAGAGTTGCATAAGCCTTGTGGATCAGTTTATAGTGTATAGGTTGATGGGCAGGATTCTTAGACATCACCTGGATACTTTTTGAATGATATTATTGATGATTTGCGAATTAAAGAACACATAGCTTATAATTATGAAAATGAGTCAAACTGGTAAAACAACAATGTATAGTTATTTGTATAAAACATACAAAAAAAAAAATTCTTTAGCAATTCTTTGGCTCGTAATCATTGGAGAACCAATTTAAGTGCTATATAGGACCTATAAAGAATCTGTATTGGTTCTCCAGCAGTTCTTAGGGGTGTTAAAGTGCTAAATATATATACAAATAAAATAAAAAAGATGGTGCAGGATTGATTGGTTGATTGATTGATTGATTGATTAACTGATTGATTGATTGATCTGGATGAGAGTTTTAGATTACGATCTTAAACAATATTATTATTATTATTGTTATTATTAGGAACAAAGCATTAAGATATTTGGTTATGTAGCAGATAAGTACTGCAGTATGTGCATATAATTACAGCTTTAGCACCGGGAACATCCTTAACCTTCACTAATGATAATAGCAGGTACAGTGTGGAATACCTGTTTAGATAGGGCTGCCACATGCGGAACTACAAGTCAAACAATTCACCAAACTAATGCTTTGATCAGCAGCAGATGTCAAAATCATCTCCTTACTTTCAGATCAAATGACAACTCAAAGTCAATGAATCCAGAGCTGTGCACGAGAGCTGGAAATCACTTTCATCTCCTGCGCTCTCTCATATGCCTTGATGGGACCATATAAGCCGAGTCTATACAGCCAGCGCTATCTATTATTTACAAGTCATCTCTTTAACAATGCCGGTGGAGTATGGCTCTTTTTTTTTCTCTCAGAGAGATCCAAACATCTTAATTGCACACCTGCCACCTATGAAGAAAGTAAAGTGTAAATGAAGAGAGCGTGATGCGAGCTGACATTTTCACCATACTGCTGAACTCTGTGGGTTGTTTGTGTTTTGCATTGATGCTAATTATGAACAGTAGGCACTTGTAGCAATGAGGTACAAAATATGGTTTAAACACTCAATGGTTTTGCTGAGAGAAGGGATGTGGTTAACCTTCAGGAAGTCTTAAACATCAACCTCTGGAGGTGAAAGTAAATATTGTATGAGCTGCCGTATTTTGTTTATTTCCTAGTTTTGTCGTTTCGCAAGCTTTTTACTGAATATAAAAAGAGGGGAATTTAAATGCAATTTAAATCCATGATTTGTGTGGTTGTTGGATATTGTTGAGCAATGTATGAATTCATTTAACAATTGGTTAATCAAACAAATAAACAAACAATTAGTTAATTAATGGCAGATCTAAACATTCACTTGTAAATATAAATATAAGAGTGGTTCTTGATACATTTAAATACTTTTGTTGACACAAAATTGCATTATGCATTATGCATTAGACTTGTTTTAATCATAGAGTTTTATTATTTATGAGACAGTGATTTACAATGAGACACTCTTTTACAAAACCAAATCTAATTAATTCATCAATGAAATAAATTATCAATTAAACTGAATATAAATTATGCTTTTACTATCATTCTCATTACCAAAAACATATTGTCAGGCATACTTCGAAACAAATATCCACATATGTATATCTTCTCACTGTCAATAAATCAGTCAATCAATTAACCAACAAACCATCCAAAAATCCAATCTATCAATCAATCAATCAATTAATCAATCAACCAACCAACCAACCACCCAACCAATCAATCATCAACCAACCAATCAAACAACCAACAAACCATCCAATTAAACAATAAAACTTCCCAACCAATCAATCAAACATCCAACCAACCACCCAACATCCTAACCAATCAATCAAACAACCAACCAAAAAAATCAATCAACTAACCAATCAATCAGTCATCAACCAACCAATCGAACAACCAACCATTAACCAACCACTCAACATCCCAACCAATCAATGAAACCACCAACCAAAAAATCAATCAATCTACTAACCAACCAACCAATCAAACATCCAACCAACCACTCAACATCCCAACCAATCAATCAAACAACCAACCAACCAAAAATTAATCAATCAACCAGTCAATCAAGCAACCAACCAACCATAAACTAGCCACTCAAAATCCCAACCAATCATTCAAACAACCAACCAAAAAAAAAAAAAAAATCAATCAACCAACCAACCAACCGACCTATTAAACAACCAACTTACCAACCAGTCAACGAACCAATCAATCAAACAACCAACCATCAACCAGCCACTCAACATCCCAACCAATCAATTAAACAACCAACCAAAAAAATCAATCAACCAACCAATCAATCATCAACCAATCAACCAAACCGACCGACCAATTAAACAACCAACTAATCAACCAGTCAACCAATCAATCAATCAATGAACCAACCACCCAACCTCTTAGCCAACCAACCAGTCAAGAAACCAACCAACCAACCATCAAAAAGTCAATCAATATTGGCCTCAACCAAACCAATGTTAAGAGAGAACAATATTTAAATTGTGTGATTATTTATCAATTGGTGTAAAATCATGAAACAGTTACTTTGTTGGTAATTCATTATTCATTATTATACCCCAAATCATTTTTACTAGTTAGTAATTATTGACTATTAATATCAATGTTGAGCTTGATTAATTCTGTCAACTGAACTTTAGTTGCATATTGTATCTAGAATATGATAATGACGTGACACAATACGACACATGATTTTTCATTGGCACTTTATTATTGGTTCAAATGATTATAGCAAAAAAAAAACAAAAAACCACATGAATAGTTTCATTATAAAAGATAAAAGACTGTAAAGTAAAGACTGAGATTCATCACCCAAGCCTTCGTCAAAGCAATAATTTCAGCGAAGCAGGTCCAATCCTTCTGCCCATAAGCAAATTATAACTTCAGAGAGTATTATACGTACATTAATATATGAAGTTTTCCTATATGCAGAAGTGATCTACTATTTTAATAACATCCTAAAGAGATTCCTCTCGTTAAAATCACTCTACTGTGACTGTACATTTTTCTATTAAACATTTATTGATATTAAAGGCATATAAAAAAATAATAAATTACTAAAAGCCCTGGGTTGTTTTACATACGCCACCAAATGCAGCAGGGAACAATGGATCACAATGAGTTAGAAATGAGAGGCAATTCCTTTCACCATGTTCTCCTAGAAGCTCAAGTTAATAGCAGGTCCACATTACAGAGACCAACTGAATTATACATCCAGTGCAATTTCTTGTGAAATAGCTCCGCGGATGGCCTGAAATAGCTCGGCAGCTGAGCTCTAATGTGGCTGAAATTTCTCAGTGGAATATTTTCATTCTAAATAAGTCTGGCGGAGTCACCGTGTGTTTCTGGGGGACTGTTTTTATTACGACGCTTACCGGTATGCAGACACCTACTGGGAAGCTTTGAGGTCATACTTCTTATCCTGTCATTCCTGCCCCGTCTCAAAGAGACCCCTCTCCAGCAGGAACCCCCTTTGGCAAGCGTGATGTCATCTCTTCATGTTGACCCCGTGTGGCCCAGACAAAATGAAAGCCATGCGGTTCAGCTTTGGAGAGATACTGGCAGCGCTTTGCTTTGAAATGCTGATTATGCAGAATGTCCGCAGTCCTGCTGACTGAGTGTGTGCTCTACAAGAAGGTTTTGATCAGAGTGATGACCCTACCAGCAGGGGAAAAACCCCACTCGGCTAATCATTATACATCACAGAGTCAGGGATAACACTCAGGAATTAAACAGCTTCTGATATTCCGATGTATCTGATTCAAGTCTGCTCGGTAACGTTCTTGGCTTGACTTAATGCAGGCAAAGTGAGATTTACACTAGGGGATCCCAATCGGGGTTTGCTTCAGGATACAGATTTCACATTAATTAATGAAGCAACACACTTGCAGTTGTAGAAATCGTAAGAAGTAATAGTAGGCATACTATAAAGATTACTTTAACCTACATAATCTTATATTATTTAGCAAACATGTAGACAGAGACAGAATAGAGACAGAAGCCACCCAAAAGAATGCCATTCAGCGTAATATACAGTGGCATATTTAGAATAAGAATCAATTGATGACAGGCTAGAAGATTAAAAGATTATTTTGAAAACAAAAACATCTTAGTTTTTCTGCAGTGAAATTAAAGTGTTTTGGAGCAAGTGAAGAAATGTTTGGAACAATATGAGGGTGTTCATAAACAATAACAGAACTTCTGACTGAGCTACACTTTTAAGGATCTTTCTTATATGTCATATTCTTTTCAATTTAAACCAAGTCTGGGAGACCATCAGCCCCAGAACAAGGTCAACACAAGAGACATCGTTTATCAGCCAACCCTGATTAGAAATATTGGCAGGTGAGAAATGGAACCGAGGAAACAGGTAGGATGTGACATGAAGCTTCTTCAACATGAAAAACAGCTGTGACCGTACAGTGAGTCTGGATTAAAAGTCACAATGAGGAAGTGGCCCG
The DNA here is from genome assembly GCA_903798195.1 of Danio kyathit. Lineage (NCBI taxonomy): Eukaryota > Metazoa > Chordata > Actinopteri > Cypriniformes > Danionidae > Danio > Danio kyathit. The sequence continues at coordinate 5,511,180 of LR812542.1, forward strand.
TCACTCAATGCAAGACAAATAGGCATAACATGTCTGTATACATGTAAGCGCTCCCAACACGGTCAATACCAGCAGGTTGGAGACAAGAAGGTCAGGCATGGAACAAAAGAGCCAAAGAGGTTCCCCGATGTTTCTCACCCCTTTCACTCTCTCTGGTTTCCCCAAGGGATGTCTGGAATCTGCCTCAAGGGAGAAAAAGATGGCTGCATTACTCACCCCATGACCCAATAACCCCAGTGCCTTACAAAGAGCAAGCGTCCTTTAAGAGGATGATGAATGACCCTAAAGTATGGCCGTTCACTTGTGATTTATAAGGAGGTTGTAATATTTGCACTCTTTTTCCCTGCTAAACAGACCAGCCATAACCAACCAGAGGTTGTTATCTTGTCCAAGCTGGTTTAAGCTAGTAGAACTGGATTCTCACCATGATCAAGCTGGTTTTCAATTTTTAAATTGATGTTATATATTTAACCCCTCTGAAAACACGAAAGTAGACAAGCCTGACTGGTAGTGTTGTTGTCTAGAACTTAGAGACTTGAACTTAGTCTAAATGCTTGGTAAATGTATAGTCTTGAACTCAAATTTCAGAGGTCTTGAGTCTGATCAAGACAAGCAAGCTGAGAAAGCCAACACCCCACAAACCTGAGCGGCTGTCTTACAGTCAGAATCAAGTCAAAAAAGCCAGAAAAAGTCAAAAAGCCAAAACAGTCAACTTACAGTAGGTGTATTTTTGTTTTAGAATGAAAATGCTCCTCATCCAGACTTTTGTCTTAATTGTTTCAGAAAAAAAGCAATCCCTATCCACACTATATAGCATAAAACATGACCTTTAATGTGCACATTTTGCCAGCATCTGTACTTGTAGTCTACAGCTTGTGGTATGGCCATATGAAAGGGGCTTGACGAGTCGAGGAATGATACGCAATAGTCTAAAAGACCAGCAAATGTAGATAGACATACCTCCATTTTCAAAAAGCTGTGTTTCAGCCCATCTATTGACAGTATTTGTCACATATACAGTAGCCTGGTTTATACTCGACGCGTCTGCTAGTTCGATTGAGTGCGGTCGGCGAATGTGACGTCATCGCGGTGTTAGCGGAAGTTCGCTTTGGGTGCGCGCAACATAATTTCGGCTGCCGGTGCGCACGGTATTTTTTGAGACCCAAGCGAACAGTGTGCCATGTATGGTTTGAGTTGAAATGAACCACTTTGAAGAGATTTTGTCTGAAACAGGTACGCCTGTACAGACACCTTTATGATCCGTTATCATAGAAATAACCTGATGAACAAAAAATTCTCAGCTAGAAATTGCAACAGTCGTGGAAAAGGAGGAAAGTTTTGTTAAAAACCTGGCCATGGCAAAAGTGGAGACCCAGGTACACAATTACCGAAACATGTTTTTCCACCAGTCATAGGTTTTACACTGATGTATATGTTACAATTTTAAATTTAAAACTATTTAATAGCTACAAAACCATAATTAAGGAACAAATTATTTATTTGATAACTGTAAAGGAATTTTTTAACCTATCGGTTTATAGTATACTGATGCCCTGTTTTTTTAGGCTTTATTGGTGATAATGGTCAGGAATGTTGGACCATTATTACCCTTTTAGCATAAGTATAGGACAGAAACTAGCCAGACAGTGATGTGTGAATTGTGGAGCGGGTTAAATCTAAAAAAAAAAAAACATCAGTATTTTTTAGTAAGTGTGCTTTTTTTGGTTGCTTTTATTCCTGCCATAATAAAGAATATATTTGTAGAGCAACCCATGTTAAACTGGTAAAAGTGTCCGAGATAAAAAAAAAATCTAGAAAGGTTATAAAGATCCTTATGATCATTAAAATAATTTATAAAAACAATACAAATAATTAGTTAAAAAATCGTGAATGATATTAATGACATGACGTAGTTCCGGAAACTTTCTACTTCTCTGTTTATCTGTCTGACTTTACGGTCAGTTACTTTTGACCGCCCCCTGTCGTTTTAAAGAATATCACAATGGCGAACGTGGCAAGTATAAAAGCCTCGTCCGTGTCGCGAAGTGCGTGCGCAGTCAGCGGAGGCGCGCGATGTGGCGGCAGGCGAAAGTATAAATCCAGCTTGTGATAAGTGATAAGTGCAGCCATTGGAACCTTATTGGCTCGAGACTGCCAATCTCATTTACTTCTATTGATGTTTAGCTGTAAAAAACAGCTTGTTATGCTGGTTGATGTTGCAAACTGGTATTTGTAATTATATTATTTTGTTTAATTTTTGTATACAGTCATTAACACACTTGTTTGTAGAGCAAGTAATTCGACCATTTTCTGCCATTAGTTATTCCTAATAATTTCCACCATTGGCAACTGAATTGAAAGTTATAAAACAATTGCAGAAAAAAGCGCACTTCCGCATTGCAGAATTAGTCAATATTAAAACTGAACACCAGCATTTGAAGAGGGTCTAAACCACTGGTGTCAAGCTCATATCCTGGAGGGCCGCAGCTCTGCACAGTTTAGTTCCAACCCTAATTAAACACACCTGATCAAACTAATTGAGTGCTTTAGGCTTGTTTGATACCTACAGATAGATGTGTTAAAGCAGGGCTGGAACTAAACTCTGCAGAGCTGCGGCCCTCCAGGAATTGAGTTTGACGCATGGATTGATTTAAGATGGATAAAACTTGTGTAATTTTCTGGCAAACATGTGAAGAGGCAAAACAGTCAAATCATCAGAACAGACCACAACACATATATGCAGCATTTTTAGTAATGGAAAATAGGCTTTGTCTAGGTTCTGAGTCTAGATCAGGGGGTCCCTAAACTCATTTCTGGAGGGACAGTGTCCTGCAGAGTTTAGCACCAACCCCAATTAGACACACCTGAACCAACTAATCAAGCCCCAACTAGCATAATAGAAATCCTCTGGCAGGTGTGTTGAAGTAAATTGGAGCTAAACTGCAGGACACTTGCGCTACAAGACTGAGTTTGGGCACGCCTGGTCTACATTGAGACCAAATGCCCATGAGCCTATGTCAAGACTAAAGCTGTTGTCACACTAGACGAGCATGGGTGCCCAAACCTAGAGGGTCAGCACACCTTCAACACACCTGCCTGGAAGGTTCTAGTATACCTAGAAAGAGCTTGATTAGCTGGTCGAGGCGTGTCTAATTGGGGCTGGAACTAAACTCTGCAGGACACCAGCCATCAGGACCAAGTTTAGGCACCCCTGCACTAGAGACTGAGCATGTAAATTTCAATAGTATGATGCTGCAAAAAATGGGCAGGATAAAACAAGATGAGAGATTGCAAAACTTGCGTTCCCAGTCGGGGGCATTCACATGTATATGAATGGAAGTCATTAAAAAGTCCAGTGTGAATGTGGCTTAAAAGAATCTTAATCTTGGACTCAAATTACAAGGGTGCTCAAGACCAAAGCTGCTTTAAACTGCTACAACACTACTGATCAGAAAGTGTGGTAGGTTGGTGAAGATAAACAAGTGCAAGACAAACTCCAAAGCCCTCTGGCCCTGTTCGCACCTGGTATTAAGATGCGTTTTTGTCAGGCTTGTGTCAAATTCGGAATAGGTAAGGAGTCAGGATAAAGACAGTTTGAGTTAGAATCAAGACTGAGACCTAAAGAGGGTCTGAATTATCAAACAGTGTACATATGCTTTGCTTGGGGGCGAAGGAAGCTTGGTTTTACGTCAATGTCAAGCAAACATCTGCTTCAGTCCAGAGACACAATTAAACTGAATGGATCATACACAGGTCAACACGGACGATAAAACTTATCCACAGTGCTTGAGTACTGAATACTGGACTTGGCGTCAGTTCTTAGTACATTGCATTAAGAGATTCAAAATATGGTCTTGAATTAAAAATGTACAGTATTTGAGACCAAGTCCAGTTTCAAGTACTGCAACCCTGCAACATGGTTAAAATGAGTCTGACAAAAACAAATTACACTACTTACTACTTAAAGGGATAGTTCACCCAAAAATGAAAATTCTGTAATCATTTACTAATGCTTCACTTGAGTTTCTTACATCTGTTGAGCACAAAAAAAGAGATTTTGAAGAAAGCTAGAAACCTGTAAGCATGTTATTTGATTTTACTACTATATATGCCTATGATTACTGTTTTATTTAAGCTTTCTTCTTTTGTGTTCTACGTAATAAAGAAATCCATAAAGGTTTATAACCACTTGAGAGTATGTAAATGTTCATTATTTGGTTAACTATCTCTTTAAACGTTACTTAAATTTGATAATTTAGCAATATGTTTGAATGATTGACTCTTTAAACTGATGTTCATTTGTAAGTAATACCTATTTCCCTAATCATATGTGTTCTCCATCATAAAAGAAAGGAGTTCCAAAAATTTGCCTAGGTTGCTTGGTGATCTTATTTTTCCACTACATCATCAATTATTTGTGGTTTTAATTCTGTGAACTGTTGTAGAGTATATATTAATAGCATAAAGCCATATGATATGCATTTATAAGAAACACATTCCTGGTTTGGTGTCAATTAAGGGCTACAAAAGCCTCAGTGATGGGGCCACGGGGGCACAAAAGGGTTGAGAAACACTGCTCTACTATTCCATTCTGAAATACTAATTAGTTTTTTGCCTGGAGGCCAATCCATCATAGTCTGTTGATGCAGAGCAGATATTTAAGATCTATTCTATGTGACTTGTGTAACCCTGTAATAACTCATATCTTTAAGTTTCGTGTGTCAGCGTTTTGCACTGAAGTTTTGTAATTCCTACGGGCAAGAAGCTCACCTAACTGTAACTCAACAGGCTGCCCTGAGCGCAGAAGAGCAGTGGAAAAGTACAAACTCCGGAGAGCTGCGATCTAGGGCAAAGACTATTACATAATCCACTGACAGGTTCGAACAATGGCACTCATAGTTTGCCTGAGATAACTGGCCTCAAAACAGTAACTTTGTGATCAACCGAATGCTGCTCCTCTCCTTCTTTCCCGCTTTCTTGCACATTTTGACATTTGTCATTGCCAGTCTGTGTCCTTGTCAAAACTGAAATCCAACCAAGTGCTTTGCCAGAAGTTTGGATTTTCTTTTTTTGTTGTTGTAGTGAGTATGAAAATGTTGCAGTGTTTGGGAATAACTGGGTACGCTAAAAAAATCCTCTGTAGCATGAAATGACAGCAGCATGTTTTTGTGTCACACATCTCAGCACCCAGTAGTATGATTTTGTCTAAACTTTAGAATACTTAGCATTAACTTATAACTTCCGCAGTTAGTGTATGAATATAGTTTAGCTTTTTATAGTAACAAGCTAATTTTTACCAGTGAGAAGCAATATAGCATGACAAAATGTTGATGGGAGACATTGTATGAATCACCATGTACTATCAATAAATCTTTGTTAATGACGACATCAAATTCAGATCTTTTTGACACCAATATTAGATGTCAATTTAATGTCATTTTAACATCAAGCTAGTTTACATGCATTGTAGTGATGCAACAATTTGTAATTGATGCTTTCAGATGAATAAAACTTTTTTTATATTATAATATTTTTTGTGTCGTTGATTTGGTGGTCAATATGACACCAAAAATTGGATGTCAAATGGATGTCAGGGTTTTGATATCAAATCAATTTGGCATATACATATTTAGTTGCTTGTATTACACAGATAGCAATACACATCTGGCCCAGACTCATCTGCAGTTCTGGGCCAGATCTGGCAAACAGACTCGGGCAAGTGTCTTTTGTCACAAAAGGCCAGTACTGGCCCAGAACCATTTTTACATATCCAGACCAGCACTGGGTCAGCTCCGGGACAGATTTGGTTCAGTTTTCTTCTGGATCTGGTCCAGTAATGTGCCATATCTGGGCCAGTTCATTTCATATGTTGTTCTGGATCTGGCCTAGTACCGTGCTGGATCTGGCCCATATCTGGTTCAGTACTGTGCCAAATTTGGGCCAGTTCATTTCATATTTTGTTCTGAATCTGGCCAAGTACCGTGTCAGATCTGGCCCATATCTGATTCAGTACCGTGTCAGATCGGGACAAGTTCATTTCAAATGTTGTTCTGGATCTGGCCAAGTACTGTGCCAGATCTGGCCCATATCTGGTTCAATACCATGCCAAATCTGGGCCACTTCATTTAGTATGTTGTTTTAGATCTGGCCCAGTAATGTGCCAGATCTGGGCCAGTTAATTTCATATGTAATTCTGGATCTGGTCCAGTACCATGCTGCATCTGGGCCAGATCTGGTTCAGTTTTGTTCTGGATCTGGTCAATTATTTTGACAGGTCTTGCCAGTTTATTTCATATGTTGTTCTGGTCCTGGCCAAATCAACATGAAGTAATCCATTCAATTATCAGGGCCTGTTAACTTTTGCTATCTGGCCATTCATGGTTCTGATTCATTTTGCCACTGTTTACAGCTCAGTAACCTGAGTCCGGTCTGGATTTAAAAATTAGATCTGAACCAGAGTAGGAGGGTGTCTGGTAGCTTAACCAATAAACAGCAATCGTTTGTAGAAAAAAAAAAAAAAACATGGTTTCTGTGCCACATACAGTACTGATTACACATACAAATCCAAAGTTAGTGATTGTTCTTTTAAATAGCTTAATAGTAGTTAGCTTTAGTCTTTAGCTTCAGAAGCATAGTCTCAAAGTGACCTGTGTGAGGTAAAATTAAATTGGACAAATATCAGAATTAAGTTTAGAGGCAGAAAAAGTGTTAAAAAACAAGGTGGTGTGAAGTTATTGACAGTCTAATGTTTACGAAGCCCTCGTTAACCAAACAAATGAGATTGAAAGCACACTTCTTGCGTTTGGCATAGTCTGAGCCCCGAGGCCTTTGTTTGGACAGCAGTGCTCTGTGGGTGGGGATGGTTTTTCTAATGAAGACGATTTAAACCAGATTTTGGGCCCTGTCTTCCATAACCTCCTGACATCACCTCACTCTCCCTCAACGCCACGGTCTGGAATAAAAGGGTTTATATTAGAGAATATGAAACATCAAGGGAGAGCAGTATTGACTCCACCCTAGTTGAAGCACATGTCAAGACATCTGCTAAATGAGTAATGGGATATTCTGTCATTGTAATATGTACTAATGCATGCAAGTTTGCAATCGCATAAGGCGTGGATTGTTTCACGGGTGATATCTGACACTTTCTAAAGTGGTTTATATATATATATAAAATTAAAGTAAAAAGCTACAGACCAATGTTCAATTCCATTATGTTTCCCTTGTGAGGGTGCAACACTGGGTTTAAAGGAGCCGCATGGCTTTTGTCATGTTCTCATCTCTTGCCTCCTGTGGAGAGGTTTGTCAGTGTTGAGGTGAAGGTCACGCTTTTCGAGGTCAAAGGTTAAAGGAGAAACTGTGCTTGTACTGGGTTTAAACGCAGGGGCTGATAAAGATAGATTCTTTTTACTGTCTGAAGACCACCTATCGCACTTTGCACATCATCAGTCTAAAGACATGCGCTATAGGTGAATTAGAGAAACTAAATCGACCATAGTGTATGAGTCCATGTGTGAATGTGAGAGGGAATGGGTGTTTCCCAGTACTGGGTTGCAGCTGGAAGGGCATCTGCTGCATAAAACATATGCCGGAATAGTTGGTGGTTCATTCCACTGTGACGACCCCTGATAAATAAGGGACTAAGCTGAAGGAAAATGAATGAATGTATGTTTAATTGGCATCTTTGGATGGAAACAGCTACTAATGTCAATGTTGATGTATGTGATTGACCATAGTACACTGTCAGAAATAAAGGTACAGGAGCTGTCACTGGGGCTGTGCCTTTTCAAAGATACATATTTGTACCCAAATAATCCACATTGGTACCACAAGGGGCATATTAGTACCCAAAATATTGGTACCTTTAATGGTACCATTATGGACCCTTCAGGTACAAATTTGTACCTTTTGAAAAGGTACTGCCCCAGTGACAGCTCCTGTACCTTTATTTCTGAGAGTGCGGTTCATTTATTTCAGAGCGGTGGTGACCCCTGATAAATAAGGAACTAAGCTGAAGGAAGTAAATAATTGTGACCTGTTTATTTTATTTTATAAAAAATAATAATAATTTTATAATTTTTATTAATTTTTTATTTTATTTTTGCTGTTTTTCATCTATATGTAATATAAATTCACAATTGCAAGAAATGAACTGACAATTATTTTTATAAAATACATTTTTTCTACAGAATTATGAGCTTATGATTGCTTAGACTGTTTAGGCTTTCTCTCAACACTGTTTATACATTGCATTGCTAACTTTTTTCTCTCAATGATAATAAATAAATTAATAAATAAATAAGCTTGAGTTTATAAGACAAAATTGTGAAATACAGAGTAAAAGTAAAAAAAAAAAAAAGAAGTTGAAAAATGAAAAGAATTAAAAAGTCACAATATTATTATTTTTAAATAATAATTCAATAATAAAACAACAATTCTTTTTTTTTAGGCAGAAACAATCCATACAAATCTAAATGACTTAAGGAGCACAAATAGAAGTTTTAAATTATTGCACACTGAGCTTTCAATAAATCAAATGTTCTTGCATATTTGTACAAACATATTTATTTATTTATTTATTATTTGCTTGTTTGTTTGTCTGCAGAAAAAGACAACACATCAAAATGAAACAATGTTTTTATTACTATTATTCATTCATTCATTCATTCATTTTCTTGTCGGCTTTGTCCCTTGCGGGGTCGCCACAGTGGAATGAACCACCAACTTATCCAGCACGATTTTACGCAGCGGATGCCCTTCCAGCCGCAACCCATCTCTGGGAATTTCCACACACACACACATTCACACTCATACACTACGGACAATTTAGCTTACCCAATTCACCTGTACTGCATGTCTTTGGACTGTGGGGGAAACCGGAGCACCCGGAGGAAACCCATGCGAACGCAGGGAGAACATGCAAACTCCACACAGAAACGCCAACTGACCCAGCCCAGCCGAGGTTCGAACCTGCGACCCAGCGACGTTCTTGCTGTGAGGCAACAGCACTACTTACTGCGCCACTGCGTTGCCCATATTATTATTATTATTATTATTATTATTATTATTATTATTATTATTAATATTATTATTCATTCAATCAATCAATCATTTAGTTCCGTTTTTTGGGGGCGGGTCGTGGAGAGAACCCCAGACTTCCCTTTCCCCAGACACGTCCTCCAGCTCCTCAGGAGGATCTCAGGCGTTCCCAGGCCAGACTAGAGATATAGTCCCTCCAGTGTGTCCTGGGTCTTCCCCGAGGCCTCCACTCAGTGGGACATGCCTGGAACACCTTCCTAGGCAGGCATCCAGGAGGCATCCAAAATAGATGCCAGAGCCACCTTAGCTAACTTTTCTCAATGTGGAGGAGCAGCAGCTCTACTCCGAGCTCCTTCTGGGTGACAGAGCACCTCATCCTATTTCCACCCTCCAAAGGTAACTAATTTCAGCCGCTTGTATCCGAGATCTTGTCCTTTCGGTCTTGACCCAAAGCTCATGACCATAGGTGAGAGTAGGACTGTAGATTGACCGGTAAATCGAGAGCTTTGCCTTTAGGCCCACCTCTTTCTTCACCACAATGGACAAATACATTGACTGCATTACTGCTGCCACTGCACCGATCCGTCTGTCAATCTCAGGTTACATTTCTCCCTCACTCATGAACAAAATCCAAACAAAATTATTCATTCATTCATTCATTGATTTTCTTTTCGGCTTAGTCTCTTTATTAATCTGGGGTCGCCACAGTGGAATGAACCGCCAACTGCCAACAAAATTATTATTATTATTATTATAATTTGTTTACAGTTTGCTAATGCAGCTTTAGCTGTTAAGGACAACATGAATGATCTAATGGGTAAATCTCCATGGCTAAATATCTACATACATCTCAATGACGTGATCAAGACATGCTTTGGGTTCCAACGTTGACTTTTAAATTCCTAGAAACAAAGGCAGACTCCACCAATCAGGCAGATTCCAGGACACAGGATGATCAGAGGACCGGTTCTACCAGCTTCCGCTGTGTTTGTAGACGACACATGGCAGATCAAGGGCAGAAAGCAGGACGCTGTGACCCTTCTCTCCTGAGAGCACGGCCTTTAAACAGTGCAGCAGCGCGCAGTGATCATGAATATCTCTCCTGCTGCTTTCAGTCTGGCTGCCATTCAAAACCATTCATACACACAATCTCAGTCTTTCTCTTGTTCTGTCTCTCTGGGGTATGTTTGACAAACAAGTCCCAGTTTTGAGATTTACATGACTCACAACATGCTTTTTTAAAAATGCAGCTCAGAAAAGAGACTTCCAGGAGTGTTTGTTTGCACTTTTATGGTTTAGGGAAAGAGAGGAAACAATAAAACCGGTAAAATGTTGTTGCAACTAAATAGTATTGTGATAAAATGAGATTTAGTTATCTTGTAATGTGAGAAAATTAGGTATTTGTGTCACACACAGTACTGATGACAGAGACTCTGAGAATCATTTTAATAGCATTCATTAACATTAGCTTGTAGCATAAAGTTACCATTTAAAGTAGTTTTTTTTTTGTTTTGACAATAGTGGTAATATTTTTCAGGTAAAACCTGCCTGATCTCACTAGGAAACATAACTATTTTACGTTTTGTTAGTTTAGTGGCTAATTCGTACAAATTCATAAAAGTTCAGTCATAAAAAAAAAAAATTGTTTACATTTCTAATTTGAGTTCAGGTGTCACAGTGGCGCAGTGCATAGTTGCATAGTTGCATAGTTGCATAGTTGCATAGTTGCTGGTTTGAGCCTCGGTTGGGTCAGTTGGCATTTCTGTGTAGAGTTTGCATATACTCCCCGTGTTGGCGTGTGTTTCCTCCGGGTGCTCTGGTTTCCCCCACAGTCCAAAGACATGCGCTATAGGTAAATTGGTATAGGCTACCTAAACTGTTCGTCAATTCAGTCGTACCAAAATGCACAGTTTTTGCATTTTTGAGTTCATTTGTAGAAAAATGTATGATTTTTGCATTTCTAATTCGAGTTCAGTCATACGAAAATGTACAATTTGTATATTATTAATTCAAGTTCAGTTGTACAAAAATGTAAAATTTCTACCTTTTTAATTAGTAAGAATTCATAGGAGTTCAGTTGTAAGAAAATGTACAATTTTTACATTTCATTCATAAGAATTGATAACAGATCAGTCGTACAATAAATTATTTTTAAAAAGAGGCGTGGCACCAAACCCCACTACTAAACCCAACCATCATTGGAGGATGAGCAAATCATACTAAAATTTATGATTATGAATTTAAAATATATACCACTAAATCAAAAAGTAAGGAATTGGCGTGTGACTGCGTTGAAAATACAGTTGTTGTTTTTTTACAACAGCAAACTTTAAACAGTCAAACAAACCGTAAAAATGTATCATGATCAAAATATTGCAACAAAATGCTGTGATAAATATAGATGTTTTGTGCCACATATATCTCTACATAATCTACTTTTAACCAATAAGCAGAAATGGAGTGTGAGAAAACATACAGTATGACACAGAGTCGAAAAAACATGTTAAACACATAAAGAAAACACACACACATATGTATAATAACAATGGAAACCTCTGGAATGTCCCTTCTAGAGACTTCCAGGAGTGCTTGTTTGTACTTTTAAAGTTTAGAGAAAGCAAGGAAACACTAAAACTGAGCACTGCCACTTCTTGCTCTCTGATCATCTGTAGGAGGTCGCAGAAACGGCAGTCATTACCACATTCAAAACACATGCCTGCAGATATCTTTAGCCTTTATAGCGTCACAGTGCGTATTATGCTGGAAAATGGCCTGTGAGAGCCTACCTGGCCATTAGGAGGAATGCAGGAGGTGTTGAGGCTCAGAGTCTATCATTTACTGCTGACTGAAGCCTACAGCAGCCCTCTTAAAGTTACAAAAAAAAATGTGCCGGGAGCGCAGAACACCACAAGTATGCAATAAAGGTGTTTGTGTGTTCTGCAAAGCACAGCTTTTTTTGGCTTTTTTTATTGAAACCAATGGGATTTTTATTATTATTTTTTTATTTAAATGAAGAAAACCAGATCCCTAAAGCTACATCTTGTGGTAAATTATTCAACATCTACAAATAGATCAAAATCATCGACCTATTATTAATTCAGTGAATTTAAATGTAGTCAAACTGAGTGTCGCGCAGCAGACAGAGATGTCTTTGCAGAGCTTTTTTTTATTGATATTATTTTTAGGATTTTGCTAAAATCCTGGGTGGATGTCACATAGGATGTCAAGAGGTTTCATTTATCATATTTCCTTCCAGAATAAAAAAGAATCATTTAACGAGCACTGTAAGAAATGCTGGGTTACACACAATGAATTTGTGTTGGGACAACATAAAGGAATTAAGTTAACTTATATGTTTTTACAAATTTAAGTAGATTGAATATAAAACAATGAGCTCTATGTACAGCTAGCTGGTTTGAGTTTTGAAGCCAACAATAAACTTCCGGTGAAAGCTTCAGTTAAATAGAATTGAGCATTCATTTAGTTGTTCAAGTGTAAAACTAGCGCCGTCAGTAGCAACAGGGTAGCGCAGAAATTCCATTGAAAGTACTGGGCTAAAATAAACTGTCATATTCTAAAGACATGGCGGGGGGAAATGGAATTTAATGCATTTGAGACCCATTTCATATCGCATATTTAACAGGCAGTGAAGATTGCTGATTTTTAAAGAAATCAGATCTTAAACGTGAAAATTTTATAATGGAAAGACATTTCACCTGAAAGCCCTTGGACTGCCTGGCTATTATTATTATTATTATTCTTTCATTGATTTATTCATTTTCTTTTCGGCTTAGTCCCTTTATTAATCAGGGGTCGCCACAGCGGAATGAACCGCCAACTTATCCAGCATATGTTTTACGCAGCGGATGCCCTTCCCATCACTGGGAAGCCATCACTGGGAACCCATCACTGGGAACCCCAACCCATCACTGGGAAACATCCATACACACATTCACACACATACATTATGGACAATTTAGCCTAACCAATTCACCTATACCACATGTCTTTGGACTGTGAGGGAAACCGGAGCACCCGAAGGAAACCCACGCTAACACAGGGAGAACATGCAAACTCCACACAGAAATGCCAACTGACCCAGCCGAGACTGGAACCAGCGACCTTCTTGCTGTGAGGCGAACGTGCTACCCACTGACTTTATTTATTTATTTATTTATTTATTTATTTATTTATTTATTTATTTATTTATTTATTTATTTATTTATTTATTTATTTATTCATTTATTCATTTTTTATTGTTCTTGCTTGTTTGTTTGTTTATACATATTAATTAATTGATTACTATTATTATTAATATTATTATTATTATTTAGAATTATTTATTTGTTTATTTATTTTTGTTGTTGTTGTTTGTTTATTTATTTATCTATTAATTTATTATTATTATTATTATTATTATTATTATTATTATTATTATTATTATTATTTATGTATTTATTTGTTCATTATTGTTGTTGTTATTCATTTATTTATCTATTAATTATTATTATTATTATTATTATTTAGTATTATTTATTTATTTATTTGTTCATTAATATTGTTGTTATTTGTTTATTTATTTATTAATTTATTTATTATTATTATTATTATTATTATTATTCGTATTTTTACTTTTATTTATTTATTTATTTGTTTATTTATTATTGTTTTGCTGTTGTTGTTGTTGTTGTTAGTATTATTATTATTATTATTTAGTATTATTTATTTATTTATTTGTTCATTAATATTGTTGTTATTTGTTTATTTATTTATTAATTTATTTATTATTATTATTATTATTATTATTCGTATTTTTACTTTTATTTATTTATTTATTTGTTTATTTATTATTGTTTTGCTGTTGTTGTTGTTGTTGTTAGTATTATTATTATTATTATTATTATTTATTTATTCATTCTATTCATTTATTTTTGTTGTTGTTTGTTTATTTATCTAATAATTAATTAATTTATTGATCATTACTATTATTATTGTGTAGTATTATTTATTTATTTATTTCTTATTATTATTATTTTAAAATTTATTAAACAATTATATATATATATATATATATATATATATATATATATATATATATATATATATATATATATATATATATATATATATATATATATATATATATATATATATATATATATGCACATACACAGTTGAAGTCAGAATTATTAGCCCCCCTGTTTATTTTTCTCCTAAATTCTTTTTGACGGCGAGAAGATTTTTTTTTCAACTCATTTTTAAACATAATAGTTTTATTTTTACATAATTTAGTTTTATTTCTAATAACTAATTTATTTTATCTTGGCCATGAAAACAGTAAATATTATTTTACTAGATGTTTTTCAAGACACTTCTACACATCTTAAAGTGACATTTAAAGGCTTAAGTAGATTAATAAGGTTAACTAGGCAGGTTAGGGTAATTAGGCAAGTTATTGTATAATTATGGTTTGTTCTGTAGACAGTCGGAAAAAAAAATAGCTTAAAGGGGCTAATAATATTGACCTTATAATGGTTCAGAAAAAAATTAAAATTGCTTTTATTCTAGCTGAAATAAAACAAATCAGACTTTCTCCAGAAGAAAAAATATTATCAGACATACTGTGAAAATTTCCTTGTTCTGTTAAACATCATTTAGGAAATATTTAAAAAAAAAATAATAAATTCAAAGGGGGGCTAATAATTCTGACTTCAACTATATACAGTATATATATGAAAAATAACCTCATTATTACCTCATAAATCCCTCATTCATTCAATTATTAGCATTCTGATACAAACAAAACATTATATATATTGTGATATACAGTATAACAATATAAATTATTCTTTCTTTCTATATTTCTTTCTCAATCAGCAATGCCTCTTAGCATGTGTATCTTATACATGAAATGTTTTACCAGTGGTATGCAATTTTTTTTTCCTCATAATTTTTAGCTTGAACAAGTAGGAAGTGTATAGTTTCCTTTGTGGCCAATGGGGGGAAAAAATAATAATAAGTGTTTAATTGTGTTTCCGCACTGCTGTTGGGTGGAAGCAATAAAGAATTTACATTGCGTGTGAGATAGGGTCTAGCGCACATTAGCGCACCTCTCTTTAGTGTATAAAGTAATGTTCATGTCTCTGATGTGTGGAAGCTATCAAATATAAGTGACAGTTGAAGCATGACCTCACCTTTGAAACTCATTTCCTTTCATATGTGAGCTGCAAAATAGATATTATTAAAGTTGCCGTGGTGATTCAATTTCAAGCCACCCCCCCCCCCCCCCCCCCATCAGCCTCCACCCCACCCCCGCCTTCATCTTATCTTCGCAACAAATGCACAGAATATTTGGAGTTCCTTACTGAGGATGCCTTCGTTCATGCGCTTCTGGATAAACACATAGAACTATAGAACACATAGAATCTAGTGACCTGCCAAAGATTATTTAGTTTTAGAGGGCTCCTACAATGTTTTGATCCATCCAAGACTATAATTGTATAATTATTAGCTATTATTATTTCCCAAATGATGTTTAACCGAGCCAAGAATTTTTTTACAGTATTTCCTGTAATATTTTTTCTTCAGGAGAAAGTTTTATGTGTTTTATTTCGGCTAGAATGAAAGGTTTTAAGGTCAATATTATTAGCCCTCTTAAGCAATATTTGTCTTTGATTGTCTACAGAACAAACCACTGTTATACAATGACTTGCCTACAGTAATTATCCTAACTAGCCTAATTAACCTAGTTAAGCATTTAAATGTCACTTTAAGCCGAATACTAGTATCTTGAAAAATATCAATCAAGTATTTTATTACTGCCATCATGGCAAAGATAAAAGAAATCAGTTATTATAAATTAGTTATTAATACTATTATGTTTAGAAATAGTTATCATTTTCTGAAAAATAATCCTTCAAAAAAAAAAAAAGATACCTTCTTGATTTGTTGACAACATAGTCAAACTCTCTAAGGTCTCACACTGTAAAAAGTGATTACTTGACTTTACTGTGTAAATCCGATGCCTTCAAATTCATAGTTAAATGAACTACAGTGGGGAAAATAAGTATTGAACGCCACCATTTTTCTCAGAAAACATAGTTCTAAAGGTGCTGTTGACTATTTTCAACGGATGTTGATAACAACCAAAGACATCCATGCAAAGAAAACAAATTGAATTAGTTTAGAAATAAAGTTGTGTATTAAATGATGCAGGGGAAAAGTATTGAACACATGAAGAAAGGGAGGAGGAGAAAGGCAGTGAAAGCCCAGACAGCAGCTGAAATCTCTCAGTAGTTCTGCAGCAACCCTCTGCCCTTCCTCAGTGTAAATAAATATTAGCTGCTTCAGTCCAACATCTACCATTACCAGGAGGATGGGTGGACATTTCAGCAAGACAATGATTCAAAATACAGTCAAGGAAACTCTCAAATGCTTTCAGAGAGAGAAAACCAAGCTGTAGAATGGCCCAGCCAATCACCTGACTTGAATTAAATAGAAAATACAAATTAAAGATCAGATTGGATAGGCGATACCCACAGAACTGTCAAGATTTTTACTCTCTGTTGAAGAAAGAATGCGTGTGACTTTATTCTGCATATGAGATTCTACATTTTCCATATGAGAGGTGTCTTTAGCTGCCATCACCAAAAATTATTTTTTTTAATTTAAGTATTATTTATTTCAGTATTTTCTCCTTGTGTTATTCCATTGTTATTACACATAACTAATCCTTCAGTTTTTTATTGTTTTGTTTTATTTTTGTATTGCTTGTTTTTTTTCAATCAAAATCTGATTAAATTCCATGTCAACAGCTCCTTTAGAAGTATTATTCCCCAGAAAAAACATGACGTGATCAACACTATTCCTCGCTGTATGTGCATAATTATACAAACTAAGTCAACTTAACAGCTAAAAGTTGTCACTTTTGAGGCAACAGGTTTACTCACGTTTCATAGCAGCATAAACTTTAGTTAGCTATATCTGCCAAGAAAGAAGTTTTTTTTTTTTTATTATTTTCTGTCTGTATTATTGCATGGGGCAATTACAAAACAGTCAAGCTTTAAATGGAAAAATGATCAAAACTCTTAGGTTATTTTTGAGTGAGATGCTAATGGTCTAATCAGATTCAATGGACTATGCTAAGCTAAGCTAAAAGTGCTTCCACCAGACCTGAGGGTCGGCTGAATGGATTCAAAAACTCAAATGTTTACCTCTAAAGGAATAGTAAAATGAACCTATTATTATTATTATTATTATTATTATTATTATTATTATTATTACTATTATTATTATTATTATTATTATTATTATTATTATTTGTAACTAATATTAATATTTGTAATCAATATTATTATTATTATTATCAATAATAATCATAATTATTAATTATTATTAATTATTAATAATTATTCATTAAGGACTGCAAGTAACAAACTGTAATTGGGCATCTGAATACTACTACAACTATTATTATTATACTATAATAATAATAATAATAATAATAATAATAATAATAATAATAATAGTAATAATAATAATAATAATAATAATAAATAATAATAAAAATAATAATAATAATATTTTTTCTTTATAATTTATTTTTTAAATATAATAATAACACATAATAATAATAATAATAATTATTATTATTATTATTATTATTATTATTTTAATAATAATAATAATAATAATAATTATTATTATTATTATTATTACAAATAATATGATAATATTTTTTAATTTATAATTTTATTTTTTAAATACTAATAATTACTACTACTAATAATAAGAATAATAATTATATTTAATTATATTTTATTTCTAATCTTATTTTTAATAACAATTACAATAATAATAATAATAATAATAATAATAATTGCAATAATAATAATAATTTTAATTTAAAGTTTTTTAAATACTACTACTACTACTACTACTAATAATAATAATAATAATAATAATAATAATAATAATAATAATAATTTAAAAATGTAATAAATTTAAAGTTAAAAAGTTATTTAAAATTTTGTTCATATGTTTCTTGTAAAATAGTAAACCCCCCAAAATAATGGATTACATTAATAATACTTAAATTATAGAATTGGAAAATACTACTGTAGCTAAAGAGCTTTTCTGTTGGATTAATCGTTACATTAACCGAGGGAGAGAAAAAAAAAACATAAATGAAACTACTTATACTGCCAAAACTCAGCTAAACTGAGAGTCCTTCAGGAACTGCGCTGAACATGTGATTTGAATTTGCGGCTGGAATACATAATTTGTTATGATACACATCTTTGGTTCACAGTAGGCCCCGAATCAGTCCAAGTTTTTTACTGTTGAAAAAGGATTTGAAGCCGTGCTGTACTTCCCCAGTCACACTTCAGTTATTTGTCTCAAGGCATTGGTCCAACATGGCAGATGGCCACCGAATGGCAGACATTGAGCGGAGGAAGAGAGGGACTGGAAGAAACAGGCCGACATCTGAATCTCACACTCCATTTCTGCAAGGCTGCTGAACTGGACCATTATCAAGATGGCATTCGGTATTCCAGCAAAAACAACAGGCTCCAGTCAACTATAGTCAACAGCCGTTTACAGTTTACCCACAAGGAGATTAGAAAATAAAATGTGCTTTTACTACCTCAAAACTTTCATTCAGGTTAAAAATATTACAATTATGTTAAACCATCCTTTGTGGAAAAAGAAGTGAATCCTAGTACACTTTTAATTATTATGCTAATGAAAATTATTACCCTAACCCTAACTTTAAAAAACGTTTTCAGTTTCAGTTGATGCTAAATTATGGCTTCAGAAGACTTTGAATATGCAATGAAAAATTGTTTAGGATTGACTTCTGTTTGCTTGTTTGTTTGTTTGTTGGTTCGTTCGTTCATTCGTACATTTGTTTATTTATTTATTTGATCATTCATTCATTCACTCAATCACTCACTCTATTTTAGTCATTAATTTACTTATGTATTTATTAATTAATTAATTAATTATTTTATTTTATTTCATTTTATTTTATTATTTTATTTTTATTTATTATTTTATTGATTAATTGATTGATTATTTCATTAATTGATTTATTTATTCATTGATTCATAATTTAATTTAATTATTCATTCATTCATTTATTCATTCAATTACTCACTCTTTATTTTATTACTTAATTTACTTATGTATTTATTCATTAATTCATTATTTTATTTTATTTCATTTTATTTTTATTTATTATTTTATTGATTGATTCATTTTATTTATTTATCTATTTTTTAATGATTGATTCATTATTTTAATATTTTAATTTAATTAAATTAATTTAATTTAATTTAATTTAATTTAATTATTTCTTCCTTCCTTCCTTCCTTCCTTCCTTCCTTCCTTCATGTCATTATTTTATTTCATTTTATTTTATTATTTTATTATTGTTTATTATTTTGTTTCTTTATTGATTTATTCATTATTTCATGTTATTTATTCATCGACTGATTGATTTATTGATTAAATAACCTTTAAAAGAACATACTTAAAGAGATAGTTCACCCCAAAATGAAAATTACTGAATTATTTACTCACCCTTTACTTGTTTCAAACCGTTTGAATTTCTTTCTTCCGTTAAACACAAAATAAGATATTTTGAAATCAATGGTTACAGGTTTTTAGCTGTCTTCAAAATATATCTTTAGTGTTCAACAGAAGAAAGAAACTCATAATTTACTTGAGAGTATAGTGAGTGCATTTTCATTTTGGGATAAACCATCCCTTTAGGTGTGAATAAAATGTAATGTTTTGAACACCTGAATGAATATTATCTGTACGGCTTCCAGTTTCCAACATTCTTCAAAACATTGTCTTTTGTCTTAAAAAATAATAATACAGAAAGACATTTTAAACAGTAAAAACTAAAGTATTTTTTTTTAATAAAGAGTCCAATTAAATGTATTTTGACTCTTTAAATTCAGATTAATTTAGAAGTTTTAAAACGCTAAATGTTAAAATCTTTTGAAGCATATCATTTTTTAATCTTTAGTTCTATTATATGCATTTTATGTCTGTTAGGAACCACAATGCTTACATGAACACTATTTACTCCCTCATTTTATCCAAAACTAAACCCTCTCCTCATTGTAAGAGCATGTAGCTAATTAAATGTACTCAGTATAGTGTAATTACATAATAATCACATTATTTTACCTCATTTTGTGGCGTGAAAAAGAAAGCGCTGGCATATGGGGTTAGTAAATGATGACCTATTTATCATTTAAAAGGTCTTCTGAACAAGTTGATCATTTTATATGTTTAGTTTAAGTAACAATTCACACCACTTATTACTTGCCTATTATTAAGATACTGTTTAAAAACTGTTTATTAGCACTTATAAAGTATCATCTTATTTTACATACCCAATCCCAATACCTAAACCCAACTACTCGCTTATTAACTATTAATAAGCAGCTAATTAGTAGCTTATTGACCTTAAAGTCTTAGCTAATTGTTTGTTAATAGCGTGAATTGGACAATAAAATAAAGTGTGACCGAGAAAAATGCTAACGCTCTCAAAGACTCTTTTATTTGGGTTTTAATGTTTAACATTCAGTTTTCAAATGATTATTATATGATGTAACAGCATATTATTTTATTATATGTAACATATATGACTTGCACATTGTATTCCAAGTCTTCTGATAAACTTGAATGCTTTGTGTGAGGAAAAGACCTGCAATTATTTGCTGAAAATATTCTCTCTCTCTTCTGTCTGGCAGTTTGGGTATTTCATTGGTGCTGGTGTGCATTCAGACATGACATGTTGTAGCAGATTTGACATCTGTAATGTCAGACATCACTGGATTTCGCTGCTTGTTTACAAATGAACACGAGTGCAAAGAATACTTTCAGAGAATATTTCAGTTTATGCTAAAGTACGGCTTCGGGAAGACTTTAAATGTGCAATGAAAAATAGTCTTGAATTTACTGACTGCGGTTAGTTAATTTTTTTGTTAATTCGTTCGCTCGTTCATTGATTTTTTTTTATTTTTTATTATTAATTAATTAATCGACTTATTAATTAATTAATTTATTTGTTTTAATTACGCACATGTTGCCATCACACTAACTAATAAATAAAAATATAAATAATTAAATTTGTTCCATCATTCGTTCGTTCGTTCATTTGTTCATTCATTATTTGTTTATGTATTTATTTTAGTTACGCACGTTGCCATCCCACTAACTAATAAATAAAAATAAAAAAAATATATTTTTTTTACATTTGTTCCATCATTTGTTCGTTCGTTCATTTGTTCATTCATTTATTATTTATGTATTTATTTTAGTTACGCACGTTGCCATCCCACTAACTAATAAATAAATATATAAAAAAAAAAAATTACATTTGTTCCATCATTCGTTCGTTCGTTCATTTGTTCATTCATTTATTATTTATGTATTTATTTTAGTTACGCACGTTACCATCCCACTAACTAACTAATAAATAAAAATATAAAAAATTATATAAATAATTAAATTTGTTCCATCATTCGTTCGTTCGGTCATTTGTTGATTCATTATTTATTTATGTATTTATTTCAGTTACGCACGTTGCCATCCCACTAACTAACTAATAAATAAAAACATAAAAAAATAAATAATTAACTAAATTTGTTTGTTCATTGTTCATTCATTCATTCATTCATTTATCTATCTATCTATCTATCTATCTATCTATCTATCTATCTATCTATCTATCTATCTATCTATCTATCTATCTATCTATCTATCTATCTATCTATCTATCTATCTATCTATCTATCTATCTATCTATTTAATTACGCACCTGTTGCCATCCCTCTAACTAACTAACTAACTAGCTAGCTAACTAACTAACTAACTAACTAACTAACTAACTAACTAACTAACTAACTAACTAACTAACAAATACAAATTTATTAAACATCAAATAAATAATAAATTCATTCGTTCATATGTGTTTATTTATTTATTTTAATTACGCTCATGTTGCCATCCCACTAACTGACTAATAAATAATTTTTTTTAAGTAAATAATTAAATTTCTTCTTTCGTTCGTTTATTTGTTTGTTCATTCATTCATTCTTTATTTATTAATTTTTTTATTTTAATTACGCACATGTTGCCATCTTACTAACTAATAAATAAAAATATAAAAAATAAAATAAATAATTAAATATGATCGTTCATTCATTCATTCATGTATTCATTATTTTTTATTGTATTGAAGCACATGCTGTCATCCCACTAACTAATAAATAAAATGTAAAAAAAAATTAAAAAATTCTTAAATTTGTTTGTTAGTTTGTTCATTCGTTCGTTCATTTATTTATTTATTTATTCATGCACATGTTGTCATCCAAATTGTTATGTATAATATATATTTATTTATTTAATTTTATGGGTAACCCTTTATATAGTAAGGTCACAGAGTTATGCAGTGAATGCACTTTAATAACCCTAATTATTCTAAGTAATTGCAAGTATTATATAATAACATAAAGAGAGTAATATTATATATAAAGTAATTATTAGTAACAAATCAACATTTTAGTAAGAGCATGTAGTTAATTAATACCACTCAGTGTACTTACAGTGCAATGTCACCCTAAAAATAACTATAACCTCTTTGTATTCATTGGAAAAGAGCAGTTTAAAGCTTCTTGAAACTTATTGAACTTCTTGGAAAAAAAGTGAAGTAAATTAGAATTTTTTGTTAAACTGCTCCTTTAGTTTTGGTGAAGTCAGCACATCAAGCTTCTCTTTAACCAAGACAGCGTTCTATTTTTAATAAAAACAGCAGTCCAAGATGGAAATTCCCTCATGTTTGGACTGTAAATAGGTCTGGCATTAGTGACATCATTTCTGCCTGGAAGCAAATGTGCAGACCCAGAGACCCATAAATGAACCCGAAGGAGCTCTGAGTTCTGCTCCAAAACACTGAGAACTGCTTAACTAGCTGTCTACAGCCATGACATACTGATACACAGACTCAGAAGTGAGGGATTTGGGACACTCTACGAAGCACTGTATGCCTTTTTTTTTTTTTTTTTTTTAATTCTAAGTAGTGTTTTTGAGGAAACTTCTTTTCAAAAGAACTGAAACTAATCATTTTAAATAAAAATGATGATACAAGTAGTGCATGTTGAAAAATGAGTGAGCGGTATACATACACTGTAAAAAATATCTGTTAATTAACAGTTTCCATATTTCGTGATTTCCACGTACTGTTTATTTACTGTTGTGAATTGCATTATGGGATGTTGATCTTTGCTCTGACGACTTTTGATGCTGAAAGTTAAACTCTACAGTTTAATAAAGTGACTTTATTGACATTTTAGGAGTTTGAAATAATATTACATTCATTCCTTTTCCTTCAGCTTAGTCCCTTTATTCATCAGGGGTCGCCACAGCAGAATGAACCGCCAACTTATCCAGCACATGTTTTACGCAGTGGATGCCCTCTCACATTCACACACATACACTAAGGCCAATTTAGTTCACCTATAGCGCATGTGTTTGGACTGTGGGGTTTATTAATTAAAGGAGTGGTCTACTACGATATAACATTTGAAACTTTAGTTGATGTGTAATGTATGAAAAAAAGTTCAACTTTTGACTGTATGAACAACAAAGTGAAACAAAGGACATGAACTGAAAACATACATATACATTTTTGGGCCTACTGTGAACCAAAGCTGTGTATAATAACAAATTATATATTCCATATAGGCAACATGGTGGCTCAGTGGTTAGCACTGTCGCCTCACAGCAAGAAGGTCACTGGTTCGAGTCCTGGCTGGGTCAGTTGGCATTTCTGTGTGGAGTTTGCATGTTCTTCCCATGTTTGCATGGGTTTCCTCCAGGTGCTCCAGTTTCCCCCACAGTCCAAACATATACGCTATAGGTGAATTGCTAAATCGCCTGTAGAGTGTGTGTGTGTGTGTGTGTGTGTGTGTGTGTGTGTGTGTGTGTGTGTGTGTGTGTGTGTGTGTGTGTGTGTGTGTGTGTGTGTGAATGAGTGTGTATGGATGTTTCCCAGAACTGGGTTGCAGCTAGAAGGGCATCAACTGTGTAAAACATATGCATATTGGTGGTTCATTCCACTGTGGCGACCCTGATGAATAAAGGGACAAAGCCGAAGGAAAGTAAATGAATGAATGAATGAATGAATGAATATTCTATACAGTTGAAGTCAGAATTATTAGCCCCTCTTTGATTTTTTCCCCCTTTTTAAAATATTTTCCAAATGATGTTTAACAGAAATGGAAATATTCACAGTATGTCTGATAATATTTTTTCTTCTGGAGAAAGTCTTATTTGTTTTATTTCGGCTAGAATAAAAGCAGTTTTAAATTTTTTAAAAACCATTTTAAGGACAAAATTAATAGCCCCTTTAAGCTAACTTTTTTTGATAGTCTACAGAACAAACCATCGTTTTACAATAACTTGCCTAATTACTAGGGCCAGACGAAATCTGCGGACGTGTTTTGCCATTTCTGCGGAGAATTTTGGTAAAAATCTGCAGATTTCTGCGGAATTATTTTAGGAGTATCATTACTAAAACCTTAAAATGTGAAATAAAATACATCTTTATTTTATTTATTTAAATAAAATATATCTTTAATATATATATTATATCTTTTTAACTTTTATTTAATGTTTAAAATGCAAATCCAACTAGATTAACAGTAAATAGTTAACTGTAAGTAAATAAACAGAATTAATGATGGGCTAAAAATCTGCGGAAATCTGCGAAAAATCAGCGGTATTCTGCACGCGCAGATTCCGTGTGGGCCTACTAATTACCCTAACCTGCCTAGTTAACCTAATTAACCTAGTTAAGCCTTTAAATGTCACTTTAAGATGTATAGAAGTGTCGTGAAAAATATCTAGTAAAATATTATTTACTGTCATCATGACAAAGATAAAGTAAATCAGTTATTAGAAATGAGTTATTAAAACTATTATGTTTAGAAATGTGTTGAAAAAATCTGCTCTCCGCTAAAAAGAAATTGGGAAAAAAAATAAACAGGGGGGCAAATAATTCTGACTTCAACTGTATACAGTCAAGTTCAAAACGCAGTTCCTGAAGGAGTTTTGTTTTGACAGTAAGCAGTTTCTGTTTTCATTTCTTGACTTGAACAGCTATTATAACATTGCTCTGCAGACTTGATGATTTGACGAACATGACGAGCATTAGCAGGGAAACCTCCACCCTTGAGGACTGCCTAAAAAAAACCACGTGACTTTTCTTAATGTGAAAGGGAATCCCCTCCTGTTACTGTAATCGGCCAAACGCAAAGCTCTCCATGGCGATGTGTGTTTATGAGCAAACACGAGTCCTGAAATGACAGCCTCGTTCACTAATGTCTATTTATAAAGGCTGAGGAAGGAACACGTGCATGTGTGTGTGTGTGTGTGTGTGTGGGCTGTGCTGTGGAAAGCTTTACTCACTGCTGCTCGGCCATTCAGAAAAGAAGAGAGAGAGAGAGAGAGAGAGAGAGAGAGAGAGAGAGAGAGAGAGAGAGAGAGAGAGAGAGAGAGAGAGAGAGAGAGAGAGAGAGAGAGAGAGAGAGAAAATGGACAGTGTAGCAACGTGCTGAAATCACCATGGAAACTCTGTCAAAGCAAATAGTTGTGTTGTTGAAACAAACAGCGCTTAAACACTGTAGTTCCCTTTATCGTAGCATTGTTTCTTTTCATTTTTGACAATTTGTGTAGTATTATTATGTACTTTTGTTACATTTCTGAATTAGCTATTTAAGCACATGCTGTATGTTCAGTTTAATATCATTTTTATTTTGTTTATTTCCGCTTAAATCATTTGTTTCAGCTTTATTTCAGTTAACAAATCATGTTTTAATAATTGTAGGTAATGATCATTTCAAACAATAGTAAACTCTGCTGAAAACTCACTGATTCAAACATGAAATTATCATAAAAAAGAGTTTATGCATGTTAATTTCAGAGACTATGACAAATGAGAACATTCATTCATTTCTTTTGAGCTTAGTCCCTTTATTTATCAGGGGTCGCCACAGCGGAATGAACCGCCAACTTATTGAGCATATGTTTTACACAGCGGATGCCCTTCCAGCTGCAACCCAGTACTGGGAAACACCAATAAACACTCATCCACACACATACAGTATGGCCAATTTAGTTTATTCAATTTCCCTATAGCGCATGTGTTTGGACTGTGGGGGAAACCCACGCCAACACAGGGAGAACATGCAAACTTCACACAGAAATGCTAACTGACCCAGACAGGACTCAAACCAGCAACCTTGTTGCTGTGAGATGACAGTGCTAACCACTGAGCCATCATGTTGCCCATATCAGTTAACAAACATGTTTTAATAGTTGTAGTTAATGATAATGTTAAACAATAGTAAACTAATACTTACATTTGTGTGTGCATATTAGTTCTGCAGACTATGAGAAATAAGAACACAGAATTAGAAATAGTTTTGGTTTAAAATATATAAAAATATATAGAAATAGGGTTAAATATACAAATAGTTTGATTTAAAATAAATAAATAAGCTTGAGATTATAAGACAAGGTAAAATACAGAGTAAACGTAAAAAAAGTCAAAATTGTGAGATTAAAATGTCACAATCATCATTTTTTATTTTTTTCCTATTTTTATTTATAGAAATAGAAGTATTAAAATATTGCACACTGAGCTTTCAATAAACTATATGCTCTTCCCTCATGCACAATAAAACAAAAAATGATTTATTTATTTGTTTATTTATTGTTTTTTTAAATAATTAAATTAAATTCATTATTTTTATTGCTATAATTGACTCTAATCATTTTTTATATTTATTTATTTTAATCATTGTTTTGTGTCCTTTTATTTAATATTTTTTGTTGTTATTTATACATATTTTTGCTCTCAGTAATTTAAGTAAAACAATATTTCTGAATTTTTAAGTTATAAATTGCATTTACATTATTTAACGTTTATATTGTGCATTTCAGCTTTATTTTTTAAATTGAAAATGTTTAAATATTTTTATTTCACAATAATATCAAACATCATTACATACATCCAAGTAACATAACAAAACATTGCATTGCTTAAATTAAATAAATAAGTAAATAAATTAAATAAATAAATAGCCGAAATACTACTTTTTGGTTCAATAGCCTTTAGTCTTTAGTATTATTCATATACATTTACATATGAATTCATATACTCTTATATATTCATATACTCTCATATATTCTTTTACTTTTATATTGTTTCAGTTTGGATTAAAATTTTAGTTTTATGTTGGTCATTTTATTGTGTGCTTTGTCATGTTCTTCTTATCTTAATAAATAAATAATATAATAAATATGATAAATGAAAAAATAAAAAAATAAATAGCTGAAATACTACTTTTTAGTTTAATAATTAGTGTTTAGTATTATTCATATACTTTTACTTATATCGTTGCAGTTTGGATTAAAATTTTTGTTTTATGTTTGTCATTTTATTGTGTGCTTTGTCATGTTTTTCTTATCTTGATAAAATAATAAATGAATAAATAAATAAATAAATATAAATTAAATAAATAAAAATATTTCTAATTCTGTGTTCTTATTTGTCATAGACTGCTGAACTAACATGCACACTCTTTTTATGCTTAAATCAAAGTTTAGTGTTAGTATTAATTTACTATTGTTTGAAATCATCATTAACTAAAACTATTCCTTGTTTGTCAGCAACTCATTTACATACAGTATCTATAATTAAAAACGGCTGACTATAAATAAATAAGATAAAATAAAAAAATAAACAAATCAATAAATAGGATAAATGAATAAGATAAAATAAATACATAAATAAATAAGTCAAAATAAATAAGATAAAATAAATAAATAAAATAATAATAATGATAAATAAATAAATAAGATAAGATAAAATAATTAAATAAATAAATAAGGTAAAATAAAATAAAATGAAATAATAAATAAATAAATAGTACTACTATAGTATGTTATGCAAGCACTGACAGTGAAAAAGACTACGGTTTATATTATAATAATATATACAGTAGCTGCCATATAGTAGTACAAATCCTACCTGAAAATTAGATGTTATTATTTTTAAATAACTAGAATTGGTCAAATATGTCACTTCAAAGAAATTCTTCCGACTCAAGCCACACAGTACAGAGGAAACTGTGTGTCACCGGAGTGTGTGTGTGTGTGTTTGAGTTTATATCCATGGAGACAGCAGTGGCCCTGACACACACATACATACACACACACACACACACAGTGCCAGGCCACATATTCACTTCTCTTTCAATGGACGAATAAGAAATGAGTTGGAGAAGTGTCTGTCAGAGCGCAGTCAGAAAAAAAGACAAAAGCCCTCATTTGAGCTTAGATTTAATGATCTGTCAAACCGTAAAAAAAAAAAAAAGTACTGCGACCTCCTCTCTCCTTTTCTGCAGCCATTTACAGAACGTTAAAAAAAAACACAGTATTTAAAGAGCTTCACTAGACGTTTGGATTTTTAGAAACCTCCCCGCGACTTCCTATAGCTGTTTAAAAAGTAATGAGACTGAATAAAAAGGCACTCAAGTTAATAGCCTTGAAATTTTTTTTGCAGGAGACATTCATCAGGCCTTCCAGGAAGCTGCATATGTTAGAAACACTGGCACACACACCGAACAACCTTTATTATAACACTCATATACATTTGAGAACTGCTGCCAGTGTGTGAACCTCCAACTACTAATCTTTTGCAAAGACGACGTGATTGCTGTCTGATGTCACAGGAAGAGTCAGCAGTTTTTAGTCATGGATACTGGATGTAAATGAATCGCTGACAAAGAGTGGATGATGATTTCAAACAATAGTAAACTAATACTAACACTAAGCTTTATATGAAAAATAGTGTGTGCATGTTAGTTCTGCAGAGTATTACAAACAAGAACACATAATTAGAAATAGTTTTGGTTCGTTTGTTTGTTCGTTCGTTCGTTCGTTCGTTCATTTATTTATTTTTATTTATTTATTTATTTATTTTATTTTACTTCTTTATTTTTATTTATTTGTTATTTTTTTAATTATTAGTTTATTTATTATTTATTTATTTTTGTTTATTTATTTTTATTTTATTTATTCATTATTTATTTTTTATTTTTTAATAATTTTTTTTTAAAAATTTCTTTATTTATTTAATTTTTATAAATTTTTATTTTATTTATTTATTTATATTCATTAGATTTAAAATTAATTAATTAATTTATTTATTTATTATTAATTACTTTTTATTTATTTATGTTTTTTATTAATTAAGTAATAACTTTATTATTCATTTATATTTATTCATATTTATTTATTCATATTTATTTTGTATTAATTCATTTATTATTAATTAATCTATTTATTTATTTATATTTATATTTATTTAATTATTATTTATGTATTTAGAGAAATTATTTCATTAATTATTTTATTAATGAATTGTGTGGAACTAAATGCGCGAGGAGAAGTGTGTATAGTAGGTTTTGTGTTTTCTGTTTTAAATATTTAAGATCACTGTCTTTTTTCATGCACTGGTCAGTTTGTGCTGTTTGGATTGGCTTCTCAAGTATTTATTAGTATTTGTTTTATTAAGTATTTGTTACATAAAGTATTTATTTAGACTAGTGAGAGGAAAGAAACACACACACACACGCACACGCACACACACATACACACACACACACACACACACACACACATACACACACACACACACAAAGTTTATCTTATTGTACTTTATGTACTTGTGTTGGTAAAAATAAAATGCTGAGTTCCACATTATTCCATCATGTTGTCCAAACAGAAATCGCTTAAATTGACTTTTAACAAATTTTAACAGATTAGATTAGATTCAACTTTATTGTCATTACACATGTACAAGTACAAGGTAACGGACTGCAGTTTAGGTCCAAGCAGGAGTGCAACAGCAGCAAGTGCAGGATATAGTTTATTTTTTATTTTTTTAGGAATGAATCCTCGATTACATAAGAAACCAAGTCAACTGCGAATAACACAATGGATAGCAGTGTTTTTGAATGAATCTGCACACACACAACCCCCCAATGAATCATCAGGGCAGGTCTGGGTTTGGTTGGGTGTATGTGTGTGTGACCAAACTTCCCTTTAACTACAGCAAATTCTGACCTTGTGGAGACATTTTTTGGTCCCCATGAGGAACAGAGCTCATAAATCATCCAGAATGAAGGATTTTGAAAATGTAAAAGAGCAGAATGTGTCCTGAGAGGGTTTGTGGTGGGGGAGGAGGACAGAATTTACATCATGTACAGTATAAGCAGCATTATGTCTATGGGAAGATGCCATACAACGCGTGTGTGTGTGTGTGTGCGTGTGTACTTGTGCGTGAGTGTCTGTGTTTGTGTGCGTGTGTGTATACAGTATGCATGTGTTTGTGTGTGCATATGCATGTGTTTGTGTGTGTGTATGTGTGTGTGCATGTGCATATATGCATGTGTTTGTTTGTGTGTGTGCGCATGTATGTGTGCGTACGTGTGTGCTTGCATATGTTTGTGTGTGTGTGTGTGTGTGTGCGTCTGCTTCAGTGTGTTTGTGTGTGTGTGTGTGTGTGTGCATGTGTGTTTGTGTCAGTGCATGAGTGTCCATATGTGTTTGTGTCTATGTATGTGCATATATGTGTGTGTGTGTGTGTGTGTGTGTGTGTGTGTGTGTGTGTGTGTGTGTACAAGCATTCGTATATATGTGTGTGTGTGTGTGTATGTGCCACGTGCCTGCATGTGTACATATGTGTGTTTGTGTGTGTGTGTGTGTGTGTGTGTGTGTGTGTGTGTGTGTGTGTGTGTGTGTGTGTGTGTGTGCATGTGTACTTGTGTGTGAGTGTTAGTGCGTGCATGTGTGTGTGTGTCTATGTAAATGCGTGAGT
Source organism: Danio kyathit (assembly GCA_903798195.1). NCBI lineage: Eukaryota > Metazoa > Chordata > Actinopteri > Cypriniformes > Danionidae > Danio > Danio kyathit. Next base: position 5,542,189 of record LR812542.1, read on the forward strand.
ATGTACATGCATATGTACATCAGTATGTGTGTGTGTTTGTGTGTGTGTGGGTGTGTTTGTGTGTGTGTCTATGTATGTGCATATATACATGTGTGTGTGTGTGTATGTGCGCCTGTGTGTGTATGTGCGCCTGTGTGTGTGTACAAGCATTCGTATATGTGTGTGTGTGTGTGTGCGTATGTGCCTGCGTGCCTGTATGTGTACATATGTGTGTTTGTGCGTGTGTTTGTGTGTGTGTGTGTGTGTGTGTGTGCGCATGTGTACTTGTGTGTGTGTGTTAGTGCGTGCATGTGTGTGTGTGTCTATGTAAATGCGTGTGTATGTACATACGTATGTACATCAGTATATGTGTGTGTTTGTGTGTGTACATGCGTATAAATGTGTATGTATGTGTGTGTGTTTGTGCATGTGTATGTCTGTGCGTGAGTGTGTGTGTACATGCGTATATATGTGTATGTGTGTGTGTGTGTGTGCCTGTGTGTGTGTACATGCGTATATATGTGTATGTATGTGTGTGTGTGTGCCTGTGTATGTGTATGTGTATATGTGCGTGTATGTGTGTGTGTGTGCCTGTGTATGTGTATGTGTATGTGTATGTGCGTGTATGTGTGTGTGCATGTGCATGTGCATGTGCATGTGTATGTGCGTGTATGTGTGTGTGTGTGAGGGAGGGCTGGAGCAGGGATATCCCTTCATAGCGGTATGAGTGTGACTCATTGAAGCCGCTGCTTACAGACTGAACAGCGTGTCCTGTTTTGCGTTACCACAGGAAGTCCATTGCAGGATATAGCAATGCCTCACTATCACGCCACTCACACAAATATGCACACATGCAACCGCACACGTACACAAAGACAATTCTCAACCAGCTACTCTTCAAACCACAACAAACAAAACAAGTCGACTCCAAAAACACACATCTGCATGTATTGTAAGGCACTGCAGTTGAAATGAACTCTAGTTATAGTGAAACATTGTGAAACTTGTTCCTGGTTCAGCAGTGTGTTTGTGATGTGAAGCTCTCAATATGAGATTCATGAGTCATGCTAAAAGCTGAAAGACTTGTACAAAAGCAAGTTAATATGGCAGAGTTACTTCAGCAAATGCATTTATGCCTCAGAAAAGCTGTTTTTAACACTGTTGGTTAGGTTTAGAGTAGGGTGTATATCTCATAAATAGTTTTCTGATAATATGTCAGCTGGGGTAGGCACTTATCTATAGCAAGTAAGCTTTGAAAGCATATTATTCTTTGAAAATAGCAGCACTACATTTATATACATACACATATTCAAAATGTTTTCACATAGAGAACAGCTATTTTAAATTAAAATAATATTTAGCTAAATGTTTCATCCATATTTGTAATAAATGCAGCCTTGACTTATTTTTTTCAACCCATTTTTAAATAACTAATTTCCAATAACCATTTTTTCTTTGTCTTTGCCATGATGACAGTGCATAATATTTTACTAGTTATCTTGCAAGATGGGCGACACAGTGGTGCAATGAGTAGCACTGTCGCCTCACAGCAAGAAGGTCACTGGCTCGAGCCCCTGCTGGGTCAGTTGGCATTTCTGTGTTGAGTTTGCATGTTTTCCTTGTGTTCGTGTGGGTTTCCTCCAGTGCTCTGGTTTCCCCAACAGTCCAAAGACATGTGCTGTAGTGAATTGGGTAAGCTAAATTGTCTGTAGTGTATGTGTGTGTGTGTCCTGGTCCTCCAGAATGGGGGTTGAGCGTTGGGCTAACAACTTACCTCATAAAAAATACTAGGAAGTCTTTTTCGGAAGTCAAAACATCAGTGTTATGTTGTATAAAATGATTATATATATATATATATATGTCTAAATGTGCAATTTTTGTTATGTAACGTAACATGTATTTATATAGTGCATTTATTGTGTATGGTCATACACCCAAAGCGCTTCACAATCATGAGGGGGGGTCTCTCAACACCACCACCAGTGTGCAGCATTCACTTGGATGATGCGACAGCAGCCACAGGACAACGGCGCCAGTGCGCTCACCACACACCAGCTATTGGTGAAGTGGAGAGACAGTGATAGAGCCAATTCAGTGGATGGGGATGATTGGGAAGCCATGATAGGTAAGTGCCGATTGAGGGACTTTAAATAGGACACCGGGGTTACACCCCTACTCTTTACGAGAAGTGCCATGGGATTTTTAATGACCACAGAGAGTCAAGGACCTCGGTTTAACCTCTCTTCCAAAAGACGACACCCACTGACAGTATGGTGTCCCCTTCACTTTTACTGGGACATTAGGAGTCACACGGTCTGCAGGTTGACCGCCCCCTGCTGGCAAACTCCACACAAAAATTGCAACTGGCTCAGTCGGGACTTGAACCAGCAACCTTCTTGCTGTGAGGTGACAGTGCTAACCACTGAGCCACTGTGCTGCTAAAAGCATTTATTTATTAATAAATTAATTTACTTATTACTTGCTAGTAACATTTATTAAAAGCTCCAACAGTTGGAGAAGTGCTCACAGCTGAGCATTTTTAGAAGAGTGCTTGCATTTTCAGCGCTTCGGTGGACACGTGCCCTAAAAGACAACCTTTTTTAAATTTAGAAACAATGTCAATTTAGAAAAAGCTGTAAAATATTTCAGGAGAGAAATTGACTTCTCAGCTTTTAGTGACACTCACTGGACATATTTTTAAACTGCTACTATACTGTATGAAAACAATCAATGTAATATCAATTTTTTTCCGATTCACATTTATATCCGTGCACTGTTTTAAAAAAACTCTTGAACAAACACCACAACTGGTATCCATTGCACAAATTGACAATTAAAAGTACTTAAAAGATCATTTAACTACACTGCAAACAATTAAAACAATGGATGTTGTCCTAACGCAAATCGATTAAGTTATCTTAACAAATTTAAGTGGATTGAACATAAAACAATTAAGTTGTCCCAAGCCAAATTTGAAGAATTGTGTTGTTATAAGTAAATAAGTATAAATAAGTAGTTTGTACAAGAAGCAAAAATCTTTTATTTTTAGTGTACATTGTAAAACATGTTAAGTTCCACACAATTCTTCATGTTGTCCCAACACAAATCGATTAAGTTACTTTATTGTTTTTGCAAATTTGAATGGATTGAACATAAAACAATTAATTTGTCTTAAAAAAAAAATCTCAAAAATTTTGTTGTTTCAGCTCATTTAAAAAAAAAAGTTGTTTGCTAAAAAAAGTCTGTGGAGACCTTTAAGGTTGCAAGTTTTCTGATGTTTTCTGACGTTTCAAACGCACATCTGAATTGGTAAAAAGTACGACTCACAAAGTGAAATTTTGAATTACTGTACTTTGGTTTGTTACCTGATACAGTAAGACATTTTAATGTATTTTCTGTTGGTCAGTTATCTACAAAAAAACTAAAAGAATGAATAACTTTTAGGTGAAATTTGCAAATAATACTTTTTTTCAATAATAAGGGAATTATTAATTAAATTCAAGTCTTATTATAGCATGTAAAATATAGCATTTCAGACAACTTTTTTATAATTTGAGTTATGAATTACAGTATCGCAATACTACTTGGTATCGTGATACTTCAGCTGGTATAGAATCATAAAATGAATCGCAACAACCCTAGTGTGTGTGTGTGTGTGTGTGTGTGTGTGTGTGTGTGTGTGTGTGTGTGTGTGTGTGTGTGTGTGTGTGTGCTTATGCTGTAAAAAATGCTGGGTTCCACACAATTCCTTCATGTTATCCCAACACAAATCGAGTTAAATTAAATTATTAATTTTTGCAAATGGGGCGATGCAGTGGCGCAGTATGTAGTGCTGCCGCCTCACAGCAAGGTCGCTGAGTCGCAAGTTTGAGCCTCGGCTGGGTCAGTTGGCATTTCTGTGTGGAGTTTGCATGTTCTCCCTGCCTTCGCGTGGGTTTCCTACGGGTGCTCCGGTTTCCCCCACAGTCCAAAGTAATGCGGTATTGGTGAATTGGGTAAGCTAAATTGTCCGTAGTATATGAGTGTGAATGAGTGTGTGTGAATGTTTCCCAGAGATGGGTTGCGGCTGGAAGGGCATCCGCTGCGTAAAACACATGCTGGATAAGTTGGCGGTTCATTCCACTGTGGCGACCCCAGATTAATAAAGGGGCTAAGCCAAAAATAAAATGAATGAATGAATTTTTGCAAATTTAGGTGGGTTGAACATAAAACAATTAAGTTATCCCAAAAAAATCTCCCAATTATGTTGTTTCAACTCATTTTAAATAAGTACTTTGAACAAGCAGCAAAAATCTTTTTTTGTGTGTAACTTGTGGTGTCAGACTTATTTTGTCAGTATTTTAGAGTAACGTAATTTCGTAATATGCTGCAGAATGGTTTAGAGGCTGTTAAACAACACAAACAAACCCTGCACTGGCCAACGCATAATGAGAAACATCTGTTCCAGTCCGGCCTGGCTAGAGGTCTCACATTTAAGCGTCATGACGGTTTCCAATGCCCCCCTCGGTTTGAACATCCATCCCCATGATAACTTGAGCAACTCTTTTTGAAGTCGAGAAGAGGAACAATCGCAGATCTGTGAAGACCCAAACTTTTTGTTGTAACAGCATGCTTATGAAACGCAAGTCGAAAACACTCATAAAGTTTTAATGAACTTAATAGATGACTAATGAAACCGGGGCTTTTGAGGTGAGGTGAAAATGGGGCGATGAGTTCAAATCCAAGACTGAACATGAAATGCCCTGGCTGTGTAATTCAAATGAAGTCAAGTATACAATGTATATACTGTATACAATGGGAATATTTGTAGGTTTATAGCTTGAGCAGCTTTACAAAGAAAACAGGCAAGAATCAGAAATAGGAATGACATTACATCAATGTGAAACCAGTTCAGTGGGATTCAGTTCTACAGAATGTAGATTTAGTTAACCCAATGCTTCCATCCACCTTTTTTATGCATATTTTGCAGTATAGCATAAACAAAATGCAACAAAGACTCATTGTAAAAAACATATCCTCGTATACATTTCTGGAGAGCACGATTTATGTAGCCAGAGGTATGTCTGGCTGCATTTCGTCTTTAAATTTAACGCTACGGGGCAGTATGACGCTGCCAATGGCTTCTGTTTCTTTTCACGCTACCAGCTGACCGATTACCGCCACGTATGTCAGAGGGCTTGAGACGGAAAGCAGAGTTGACCGCGACAACGGGGTTCAAGTCCGGCGAAGAACAGTTCCAAAAAGCAGGTAAATCAAAAACAAAAGCCAAAAAATAAAATAAACAAGTAAATAACAGGGTGAGAAAGTGGTAAGATCTAAAAACGAGGTAAAAATCAGGCAGCCACGAGGGCTTTTCTTTTTTTGGACTGCTTTAGAAAACACTATTGGTTGGGTTTAGGGAAGGGGGTGGGTGAAGGGATTGGTCAGTCGATCAGCTAGTCAGTCAGTCAGTCAGTCAGTCAGTCAGTCAGTCAACAGCGGCCTCTGGTGGATTTGCGTGAGAACAGCAGGCACGAATGGTACTTGTGAGAGAAATTTGAGATCTCAAGAAGCATACACAGCGGCCTCTGGCCGATTCGCGAAAAACAAAAACTGCAAAAAAAAACGTACCTTCCATTCTAGAAATGTATACAGGGGTATCTATCTATAATGGGCCTAGGTTGAAAAATTGTGTTATGTGTTTAGTTATTACTAGGATGAGAAGATTTTCTGGTGCTGGTTGAAATAACAGAAACAATGACAATGGATATGTGAAACAACAGTAATCATTTATCAAACAATGATAGGAAATAATAAATCTGATAATTTAGAATTTAAATTAATTACAAAAAACAAAACAATCAAACTAAATTACAACCCACTAAACTAATTAACTAAAGGAAAATCTAAATCGCAATCTTCACGTATACTACGCTTAAACTTAACTACACAAAACAAAACAGAAAAATGTAAGCACAAAACTGAGTTGAATAAACTTTTTATCTGATATCAAAATGTGAATAAACTGCAATCAGATCACATTTATTGAATAAATCCCAGCATGCGCTTCAAAAAAGTCATGTGATTTTGTTTTAACAGATCACAAAAATTAATCGGATGACATTGTTGGACAAACTTGCCGACGATCAAAAAAATAATATTGCTTAAGAGGGCTAATAACATTGATAAGATGTTGGTAAGATGGTTTTTAAAAAATTAAAAACTGCTTTTATTCTAGCCGAAACAAAACAAATAAGACTTTCTTCAGAAGAAAAAATATAGGAAATACTGTGAAAATGTCTGAGCTGCATTAAAGTTCACAAGAGGGCTAATCATATTGACTTCAACTGTACTGTACTGTAACAGTACTGGGTTGTAGCTGGAAGGGCATCCGCTGCATAAAACATATGCTGGAATAGTTGGTGGTTCATTCCGCTGTGACGACCCCTAAAAAATACTAAGCCAAAGGAAAATGAATGAATATATGTTTAATTGGCATCTTTGGATAGAAACAGCTACTAATGTCAATGTTGATGCTGGTGATTGACCGTAGCGCAGCTCTACTGACCTCAGCTTACCAAGCCAAAGGCGACATTATGCAAACAGCAGGGATTAGATAAAGATATCAGCAGATACCAATACAATGAGACTAATCCATTCCATCACTCTCACCCTTTTCTGGCTTCCAGCTTGCAGCTCGTGGCCTGATGTGATGTGAGTTTTAACTCATACTTTCCGGGGGTCACGAGTCTCCACTCTTGGCTGATGGGAACGAGTGGTTTTCATCTGTTTTGATTGGCTGAAGCGTGCATGGGAAAGGGCCACTCGTCCTCTGAGGTTTCCCTGTTTTCAGCCAACCAGAGTGGAGTTTCTGACTTGACGGGGTTTCCGCATTTGTAACCCCTCATACACTAAAGCGGAAATACACCCATATCCTCCTTCTGGAACTTCTGACCTGAGAGGATTCAGGCATGGGAAATGACTAGAATGCAGAAAGAAAAAATAATCCATTCTAACAAATCTTCGATATTATATTACTTTTCTGTTTTTACACATATTTTAGTGTTGAGCTACACTTTATTTTAAGCTGATGTAGGTAAATTAGTCGTAAATTAGCAGTTTTCCATATTTTGTGCTTCATGATTTTATTATTTATATTTCACCATTTATTTATGCTTTTGAATTGCATAATGAGATCTTTCTTCTGACATATTTTAACCTAAAAACATTGGGAAAAAGTGACTTTTATTAACATTTTAGTGATTTGAACTAATATAATGTATATGAAATAATATGAATTTTCCTTTCGGCTTTTCCCTTTAATAATCAGGGGTTACCACAGCAGAATGAACCGCCAACTTATCCAGCATATGTTTTACACAGCGGATGCCTTTCCAGCTGCAACCCAGTACTGGAAAAATATCCATACACATTAATTCGCACACATACACTACGGCCAATTTAGTTTATTCAATTCACCAATAGCGCATGTCTTTGGACTGTGGGGGAAACCAGAGCACCCAGAGGAAACCCACACCAACACGGGGAGAACATGCAAACTTCACACAGAAATGCCAGCTGGCCCAGACGGGGCTCAAACCAGCGACCTTCTTGCTGTGAGGCAACAGTGCTAACCACTGAGCCACCATGTGGCCCTTATTAATATACATTAAATATAAAATATGGTGTTGTACAAATCAAAGCAATCAGAAATAAAAAAGGAAGCAGGATTAAATACTGGTTGTGGATTGACAGCATTCAAAGAAGCATTCACTCACTCTGTTGAAAAAGAAAGGAAATTGTCCTGCTTTGCATCATTTTCTTTGGTGCTTTGGTCAATACAAGTTTTTGTTGCATGTTTCAGTAAAAATAACTCGAATTTTTCATTTGAAGGAAATGAAATGGAAACACCAAACGCTTTTGCAAGTTAAAGATGCCTGAATAAAGCAATGAAAAACTAATACAAGATCAAAATATCCAAGATCAAAGGAATATTGTACATGTTGGTCTGAATGAGGAATTACTCCGAGGACTTCGTTTATTTTCTGCCTTTTTTTCTCGCTAAAGGCGAATGTTAATAGCTATTTGAGCTTGTAGTGCTTTCTACAAATTGTTCTTGAAGTATTTTTTGCCTTGTGCAACATGCTTTGGGATAAAACAAATTGAGGACTAACAAAGAAAGTTTCTAAATTTAGTAAGATTACAAAAATGATTTAGAACAGAAGTTCGTTTAAGATCTGTGCATATTATCTTTGTTAATAAGACAGTTATGCAATAGAAATGTATTACATACTGTTAAAAATAAAGCAAAAGCATTCACCATCTCATATCATATAGACAGTTTTCTTTCTTTCTTTCTTTCTTTCTTTCTTTCTTTCTTTCTTTCTTTCTTTCTTTCTTTCTTTCTTTCTTTCTTTCTTTCTTTCTTTCTTTCTTTCTTTCTTTTTTAATGATAAAGACATCAATAAATATTCCAGCACAGTTACTAATATTGACCATAATTATCATTCCAAGTATCTAATTAATTAATTAGTTTATTTATGTATTTAGTTAGTTAGTTAGTTAGTTGGTTGGTTAGTTTGAATGAGTAAATAAATAAATAAAACAGATTATTAATTTATTAATTGCTTTTGTGGACCTTTCTATGTTTATTGTTAATTCCATTGTTATTGCTTGTTTGTTTGTTCATTCATTCGTTTGACTGAATTAATTAAATTAATTATTAATTTGTTTATTGCTATAATTGACCATAATTATCTTTTCATATTTATTTATTTGTATGTTTGTTTGTTTATTTATGTATTTACTTTTTTATTCATCTCTTTATTTATTTATTTGTTTGTTTATTTATTTATTGTTTGTTTGTTTTGAATGAATTTAATTGAGTTATTCATTTTTTATTGCTATAATTGACCCTAATTATCTTTCCACATGTATTTATTTATTTATTATTTGTTTGTTTGAATGAATTTAATTAAATTAATTATTTTTTATTGCTATAATTGACCCTAATTATCTTTTCGCATTTATGTATTTATTTGTTTGTTTGTTTATTTGAATGAATTGAATTAAATTTAAAAAAAAAAATATTGATATAATTGACCCTAATTATCTTTTCACATTTATTTATTTTGTTGTTTTTTGTTTGTTTGTTTGTTTGGATAAATGCATAAAAATAGATTATTAATTTATTTACTGCTATTATAGACCATAATTAACTTACCATATTTATTTATTTATTTATTTAAATGAATGGAAAATATATAATATTAATGTATTTAGTGCTATTACTGACCATAATTATATTTCCACATTTATTTATTTATTCATATATTTATTGTTTGTTTGTTTGAATTAATTGAACTGAATTGAATTAATTTAAAATTAATAGTTTTTTATTGCTATAATTGACCCTAATCATCATTCCACATTTATTTATTTGGTTGTCTTTTGTTTGCTTGTTTGTTTGTTTATTTAAATGAATGCATAAAAATAGATTATTAATTTATTTATTGCTAATATTGACCATATTTATCTTTCCTCATTAATTTGCTTTAATTTAATTTAATTTTAGTGTTTTTTTATTTGTTCACTTTTGTTTGTTGCATTTATTTATTTATTTATTTGTTTGCTAGCTCATTCACTCAAACATAATGACTATTATACATTCCATTCATTCATATCCAGACATTTTATTATCCAATAAACATTACATAAGAGAAATAAGGTAAAATACACCAATCTGCTTTGAAGATCCAATCACTGGATTTTAATAACACACATATGCATCAATACAATTATAAAACATGGCAACATTGTACTACAGTCTACCCTTTTGTTATCCCAAACAAATGTGATCTTTTAAACATTTCACCAATACAACATACGTTTATATTTTGGAGCTTGAGAAACATAAATAGCGTGTGTGCTATGAAACATGGCTTTGCAAACACATTCTTTAGTCTTTTAATTGAAAGGTACATGCCGCCAGACAACTCAACAAGCCTTCAAACATGTTCCTATATACACACCCTTTTGTGCATGTGTGTATATTTTAAGATTGTTTAACTAAGAATTGCAGGAACATGCAAAACAAACTATAATAAAAGATTTGCATGTTTGAGTAAACCACACCAACATGAAAACGCCAGAGACTAGCTTCTAGTGGTATTCCCCTGCTAGTGGTAAAGTCTAAACCATGAGAAGCTGCTTATGTACACAGAAACACACATGTACTTGATCACAGAGAACATCTGGCGCAGTGAAACAAACAAAATAGCGCACGTCTGAAAGCTTAACTGCACATCTCACAATCAATTAACAAATTGGCCCTGTCATATGCTTTCCTTTTTGCTAAAAAGTTGATTTGCTTAAGACACAGATGGAATGGAAATACAACGAAAAAAAGAGAAACTACAGTGTCTTTCATTCAAAGAACATTTTTATATTGGATTAAGTGCAAAAATATGCTTTCTCAGTTAACCCGTTTTATTCAATTTGCCTTAAAGCTAACAACAAACCCTCTATAGGTAGAATTAAAAGCATTCGTTTTGTCAAAGTATATTTTTACTTTAAACCAGCAGATAGTTTACCTCAGATCTAGCAATAGCATAGCCCAGGGGTGTCCAAACTCGGTCATGGAGGGCTGGTGTCCGGCAATAGTTTAGCTCCAACTTCCTTCAACACAACTGCCTGGAAGTTTCTAGTATACCTAGAAAGAGCTTGATTAGCTGTTTCAGGTGTGTTTAATTGGGGTTGGAACTAAAATATACAGGACACCGGCACTCCAGGACCAAGTTTGGCCACCCCTGGCATAGTCTAATGCTACAAAGTACAACTTTACTTAGATTTTATAGTAAAATATATAGTATATATTTAAATATTTAGTATTATAGTATATTCATTAATTCATTTTCCTTTATCTTAGTTTCTATTTTAGAGTTTTATTTAGAGTTTTAACGGCCCAATGTAGTTTATTCAATTCCCCTCTAGCGCATGTGTTTGAACTGTGGAGAAAACCGGAGCACCCAGAGAAAACCCACACCAGCACGGGGAGAACATACAAACTCCACACAGAAATGCTAACTGACCCAGCCGGGACTTGAAACCAGCATCCTTTTTGCTGTGTGCTAACCACTGAGCAACCCTTTGCCGCCCCTATTATAGTATATATTTTTTCAAAATGTTTGTATTTTCTGGGAAATTAGATTAAATTGAAGTTGAACCAAAGTAATTAAATTGATTCATGGTCTCTATAAAAACAATACCTGCCAACACTCCTGTATTTCCCGGGAGTCTCCCGTATTTCAGACCCGTCTCCTGTATTGTTCTGTCTCCCGGAAAACTCCCGGAATTTCACCCCCACACCCCCCGTTCCTCAGCATTTTGGTACAGTCCGGCTGAAACCTGGTGCTTGTGAGCGTGGTCTTCCGGTCGTGCGCAACCGCCCCATCTCCCCAAACATCTGACCCTTCCCCGCTCTTCAGTTCTCGCACTGGCTAAAACTGATTTTAGGAGTAGTTTTTACAAAATAAAAATCTATGGTGTAACAATGTAAAAGTAAAAAAAAAAAAGAAAATAAATAATAAAGATATATAATTAGTGGTCTATATACTGTAGTAACCAATATTTTTACTTTGTGTGAATGCTTTTTTTTTCAGGCAGAATAAATCTTTTGATTAATATTAAGTTGCATTTTTTTGTTTCATCGAAGTCAAAACTATAATTTGAGGAAAAATAATACATTTAACTGTAACATATTACAGTAATTTTAGTTTTTTAGGTTGGTAAAAAGGGTAAAAAGGTAGCTATTTAAGAACAAAAAATAATGTTGTACCAAAGAAAATAACAACAACAATACTAATTAGTGTTCACTATAGTAAACAATATTTTTTACTTTGCGTGAATGTATTTTTTAAGTGGAATAAATATTCTGATTAATATTAAAATAATATATATTTTTTGTTTTAATCAAGTCAAAACTAAAATCTGGTGAATTGTTGCTGTTACAAAGTACAGTCATTTTACTTTTTTATGTTTTTATAAAGCAAAAATATACTTTGACGTAAGGGTAAAAAAAATTACAATATATAAATCTATGTTGCAGCATTGTATCCTATTGTTTCTTTACCACAATAAATATTTTTGATTTAGACTAAATAACATTTTTAAGTTTAAACCAAAGCTATCATATACTTAAAAAAAAAAAAAAACATTTCAGCTCTAACAAATCACAGTATTTTTTTTTTGTAAATGACACACTGATGAATCATTACAGTTGATTTTTCAATAGTTAAACAGGGGAGAAACAGGGGAGAAAGTCCTTGACATAACACATCTGTTTTCAGACTACCCCCTCCAACATGTGTTTATCTCTAATAAAGAGTGAGAGTGATTGGACACTCCTAAAAAATAAAATGTTCCCTAGAGTTTCTAGAGACTTCCACAGCTGAAGACCACAGCATAGCTGAAGACTGAATAAGAAAGCAAACAGCGTTTGAAGGTAGTAAAAAGAAACATGAGTCACTTGTGAATCTTTGAGTCACTTTGAATCCTGCCAGCCTTTATTTTCAGACTCTTGGATTTCTAACCAAACTCAGCCTTCATCTCGGGACTGAATGAATCAGAGCATGTGGTCTGTGAAAACAATGGGGGCACCATTCCTGGTTATTGGACAGAGCCTATCAGCCGTGGTGGATGAGAGCTCTTTCTGGGTGGTGGGCTTAGTTGCGGCTTCAAATGGCACGGACCACCTACAATGAGTCAGATGGCAGGAGTTGCCGAAAATCTGAGATTTCAATCTCATTGGCTGGCTTTATGCAGCTTCCAGGGGTCGGAGTGTGCTGGTAAACAAAGATGTTGTTCTTAAGGTGTCATGATGTTACTGGATTTGTCAATGCAGAACAGACAAAGTCTTACTGGTTGCTGTCAGTAAAAATGATTTCTCTCCTTTGAGTGAGTGGTTCTGGGCCAGAATACACTGTAAAAAAAATGCTGGGATCCACACGATCGATTTGTGAAGGGACATCATGAAGTAATGCAGTTAACTTATTAGTTTTTACAAATTTAAGTGGATTGAACATAAAACAATTAAGTTGCCCTTAAAAAACTTAATAATTCTGTTGTTTAAGCTCATTTTAAGTCGTTTAAACAAATTGCTAACGTAATTTTTTGAGTGTAGGCTGGATTGTGGACAAAAGTGGCATTTACATTGGAAGAATATGTTGATAGTTTCTAGAATTGTGGCTAAAGTGCCCACTTTTAGTCTTTTGGGTGAACTAAAATACCTTCTACTTTTAAGATGGGTCTAACACAGCACAATAGCAACTTCCAGCGACATAAGCCTGTGAAAGTACCAATGTCAAAAGTGTGAGTGTGGAAAAACTGCAAAAATACTGCACTATTCTGACAGAATTCACATCATTTTTGGTGTGTGCATACACTAATACACAAAATATACTTTGTGCTTCACCTGACCCACCCATTTCTACTTTTCAATGGATTCTGATTGGCTGTCAGTGTTTTATCGTTAATCAGCTGGGAAATATTGTTCTGAAAGTGATCCCATCAATGTAGTTCCTTTGTATCTTTATTGTTGTAGTTGTGGTGTAAACTATGTTATTCTTTAACAATGTAAACAATTTTTAGAACGTTATATTTACAGTTATCTTGCTTGGTGCGAACAGGCCTTAAACCTCGCAGTGTGAAAGTATGTGGAAAATCTTCAAAATGACTGCACTAATCTGACAGAATTCATATAATTTCTGGAGTATGCGTCCCCTAACATTATACACAAAATATGCTTTGCGCTTTATTTGACCCACCCATTTCAACTAATAAGTCGATGACTTGTTCCAGATGTGTTTGATGATGATAAGAGCTTGATAAAACTGTTGCGTGGGAGGAAAAAACTTGACCAGAGTATCTGCTGACAGGACGGTCATAACCCTGCTTTTTGGTGTGGCCGGTTAGCCGTTATTACATCCCTATTCCTCACGGCCCGAGCGAGCAGTGATGAAGAACATCTGCCGGAGGGTTGGGGCTCATGTTTTGGGACCAGGAGGATGGGAGATGGAATTTAAGTAGGTGTAATGGATTCAGCCCTGTGTCCAGTGTCCTTCCAACCCCCTCGCAATCTAAAAACACCTCCCCCTTGTTCCTTACACTTTCGGGAGGTTTATTGACTGACATTTCAGGAAAGACGAGAGGGGCTGTGTGTGCCAGCAGTAACCAGAGCGGTGACAAATCACTTTATGGAAAGAGCAACCTGTTTACTCTGAAGCCCGAGTGTCCCCTCACCCTACCTTCAGCCTGGAGGGCCCGGAACCGGACAGACCTTCACCTTATCCCGTATTGATTGGCCCTGCCTCCTCCCCCCTGGGACAGATCATTTATTTTCAGGGTGATATAAGTGGAACTGATTAGAACAAGGTCTGATTGATTTGCTTATGCATGTGCCGTGGCACTCTGGAGACGATCAAGCCTGGCGGGAATGGAGAACAATCACCTGATCTTTGCCGGGACCTCAGACAAGGGGCATTACCGGTGTCCAAGTGAGCACGAGTGTGACAAAGAGTCTTCCGAGAAAAACACAATTTGCATTTCATTGTGTTTGCAGAAATCTGCAGCTCTCCAAAAAAAAAAAAAACAAGGAGATAAATGACGGCGTGTCGCTTAAAGTGCTCGCTCTCACCACGCGCCTCTGATTTATTCCGTTTGAGATTTCGACCTTAGCGCAGGTGTGTGCGCGCCACGAACGCTGTTGGCGTCCTTGTCTGAAGAGTTTCTGCATCCGAGTAATTCTAATGAGCCCACTTCACTTGTGATTGACTCTTTTTCAGACAACAAAGTGATGTGTGTCCTTCTCCCGAACAATGATAAAAGGAGCAGGAGTCCTCAGAGAAGCCTGCCTAAAACGCATTCATCTTGTCACATGCATTGTCCTACTGCTATACTTATAAACTCAATGCAGTGCCGTGAATAGTAACATCTTTTCACACTTCTTACTTCTGTCACATTTGCTTTGTGGAGTACTCAACTTGAAGTGTGTATTGTATTTAAAGAATGATTCTGATTTTCTGTACTCCCTCATCTCATCCTGTAAATTGAGTTATGAACTGGCCAGGAATCATGCACTCCCAACAAGAGATGTACTGTGACTTTTCTAACCATTCGAGCACATGATTTTCAGTGGGTGGATGATAAAAGGAGGGGAAAATCTCAGACACTGATGCAATGCTCACGGTCTGTCTTCTTGTGCTGAGGATTAAGGTGGAAATCAGCCATACCTAGAGACCAGGATATCATAGAGACTTAGGGGTGGGATCTTTTGACTTGGTGGGAAAGGTGCAGATGAGGGGAGGCCTCTGGCAGCTTCAGATTTATCTAGTAACCAGTACGTCATAGAGACAAGATAAGGGGTTCTTCTGAAATGCAGCTTGTGAGTAATGCCATAGCAACCACTCAAAACATTGTACAAACAACATAGTTTTAGTGTTTAAGGTTTAAAAGAAAAGCATCAAATTTAGGATGGGGGGATGTTTGTGGCATTTACACAACCCCATTGTCAACTAAAACATTGTATGCATTGCCTGAAGAAAAAAATAGTTTTAATGTGCAAGATTTTGAAATTTATACAATCATTGTAGTTGTGATTATAGTAGACACAGTGGCTTAGTGGTTGCCTCACAGCAAGAAGGTCGCTGGTTCGAGTCTCAGCTGGGTCAGTTAACATTTCTGTGGAATCTGCATGTTCTCCCTGTGTTGGTGTGGGTTTCCTCCGGGTGCTCCGGTTTCCCACACAATCCAAAGACATGCGCTATAGGTGAATTGAAGAAACTAAATTGGCCTAGTGTATGAGTGTGAATGTGAGACTGTATGGATGTTTCCCAGTACATGGTTGCAGTTGGAAGGGCATCCGCTGTGTAAAACATATGCTAGATAAGTTGGTGGTTCATTCCACTGTGGCGACCCCTGATGAATAAAGGGACTAAGCTGAAGAAAAAATGAATGTAACTGTAGGATTTTATATTACTATGTTAACCATAGAAATGTGGTGATTAGTGTGTATACTTGACAATCAAAACTACAGAAATACAGGTGTCCAGAGACATAGAAGTTGTTTACACAATAACATTTTCAGCCCCCCAAAAGTATTTTTTTTTTAAAAGTTTTTTGCCAGTTTTCCTACATGACAATGTCATTTTGGGACTGAAAATGCATATATTTGAAAACAGGATATAAAGTTGACATTTTTGAAAATGCCACAATTGTCATGTCCTTGTAAACACCCAAAAACTAAACTTTTTGAAAACGATGACTTACATAGTAAGTTACGAAGATTAAAGTCAAGTGTAAACAAACATACAAAACCAACCCACGCTCATTCTGAAAACGTACTGCTATATACATTTCTGGAGATCGCAAAATACGTCCCAGGAGCTACTTTTTTGCAGTTTTTATTTTTGCGAATCCACCAGGGGTCGCCGTGTACACTTTTTGAGATCTTAAATTTCTCTTGCTAGTGCCATTGGCACTTGCTGTTCTCACGTAAATCCACCAGAGGCCGCTGTCGACTGACTGAGTGACTGAATGACTGACTGACCGACTGACCCACCCTCCTCTTCCCCTAAACCCAACCAATAGTGTTTTCAAAAGCCCCGATTGACCCAATCACACACTTCCCTTAATCCAACCGGCAGTTTTAAAAAGCAATCCAGAAAAAAAGCCCTCATCTGATTTTTACCACGTTTTCATATTTTACCGCATTCTTACCCTGCTATTTACTTGTTTATTTAATTTTTTGGCTTTTGTTTTTGTCTTACCCGCTTTCAGTTTCAAAAACTGCCAAAAAATGTACCTCCTGGGACGCATTTCATGCTCTTCAGAAATGTATATAGTGGTACATTTTAATATTGAGCCTGGGTTGCATATAAACTTTGCCACAGTGTTTACTTTTCTGAAGAAATTATTACAGAAGATTATGCTATTTAAGGCTTTTGTTTGTTGTATTGTTTTAGGATTAACTTCCACAAGAACCTAAAACCTAAACTTTTAAATGAAAGACATTAATCAAACAACACATTTATTCAAGTGATTATGCATTAATTTTTACTTGAAATCATGTGTGCTGTCTGTGAACTACATTTTAATATATTTAGCATTTGGACTAAATCTGAGAAAAGTATGGATTTCAGCAAAGTCAACAGTATATCCAGTTGCCCTAGGGTATATTGCTCTATACATATATTATATGGCTCTTATGCAATCTGCGAATTCCCCATTCGGTCCCTCCACAGTCCAGATCCACCTTCAGCTCAAACTTTCCCAAATGCCACAGTGATATTTGGACACGTCGACTTCCTTCTCCCCTGTTCTCCCACTCCTCACTGATGAACCCTACTGCTCATTCGTCCCATACGAGAAACTAGCACTGCCTTGAGTCTCTCTGTGTGTGTGTGTGTGTGTGTGTGTGTGTGTGTGTGTGTGTGTGTGTGTGTGTGTGTGTGTGTGTGTGTGTGTGTGTGTGTGTGTGCGTGCGTGTGTGCGTGCGTGTGTGCGTGCGTGCGTGTGTGTGCATAGTCCAAATCCTTCATCAAAAACAATATTTTTTGACCTTGTGGGGCATTATTTTTTGTTGTCTCTATGAGGAAAATGACTCATAAATCATACAGAATTAGGTATTTTGAAAATGTAAACCAGCAGAATGTTTTCTGTGAGGGTTGGGTTTGAAGATAACAAACACATGTACTGATACCACATCTAGCGATGCCTGTACAAAGTCGCCATTTACGTGCTCGCTACAGTTACAACGTAGAAATGTAAGACAACGTTGTGGTGTAAAATTCAGCAACCGTGAGACGACGTTCTCACTACATGTATTAATGTTTTTTTTTTCCTGGCAGTTTATCAATACTGCCTAGAATACAGGATAAGCAGTGATACTTTCCCAGTATTGCTTAATATAAATAGTTCAATAACTAATTTAATAACTGCATATGTAAACTTTTAAGTGTAAAAATGCCACATAAACCCATATAACCAAACCTTTTTATTATATATTACACAACATTTAATACATACAGTACACATCTAATTATAAGCAAACAGTATAAAATCATGTTTAGATTATATTGAATAATTAACTATATATAATTAAACTAAAAGGGTTGGCTAAATTAAAATGTCAATTGAGAAGGTAAAGAAAACAAACAAGAAAACTAAACAAGAAAGCAAATTAAAATGCAGACACTGGGCATCGAAGCTCTGGACTGGAGAATACAGCAGACCGAGAAGCGCAGCCGAAGGCCAGGCGTAGTTGTTGGTACGAAGAAAGCAGTCAGAGAAAGAATCAAATCCAACAGAGAATCCAGTTTCAGAGCTGGATCCACAGCAGCCACAAGTCAAAATAGGCAGTGAACAAGAGAGGACAGATCTGAGCCTGACACAACAGGACTACACAAATGGCCAGTGATGTCTTATTTAGCAAGAAGAAATAAAGCAATACTCATGTCTCCTCAAGTAAATTGTCCTCAAGCAAATGTCCCCACAAGTAAAGAAATACCAGTAACGTTGACCTTGTGGGGACGTTTTTGTTGAGGAAAACGGCTCATATCACACAGAATGAAGTCATTTGTAAATATAAAAATGTTTCCTTGGAGGGTTTGGTTTAGGGGTAAGTTTGGGACAGAGGAGAGAATTTACAGTGTATTAGGGGCCATTTCTTACACATCGTTCACACACACACACACACACGCACGCACACACGGGCGCACGCTCGCACGCACGCACGCTCGCACGCGCGCGCGCACGCACGCACGCACGCACGCACGCACACATACTTTTACACTTCTTAACGCTAAACATTTCTAAAATCCAAAAATGTTTTACTTATTTTGATATAAATGTGAATTTATTATGTGTTTACAAACTCTGAGGTAAATGTGGTGCGTGTGTGTGCGTGTGTTTGGGGGTGTTGGGGTCAAAACTCCCTTCTGCTCACATTCCTACTGGGTTAAGTAGAAAGACTGACATAGATAGCCCATCCTTCACGCACACACAGAGACTGTGAGGAGATGGATTTTCCAGCTCTAAAGACTCATTCCTCCTATTCTCTGTATCTGTCAGACAGCTTACGGCAGCACATTTAAATGCCAGTCCAGTTGATGAGTCATAAGAGAGCTGCTTAATTACATGTAGACTAAATATTTCTCTCTTATATGGTTTTCCAGTAACGCTTTATATCACAGTCTGCAATTTACAAGGCAAATACGAATTTACAGTATAGTGTATTTACTTACTTAGGTCACACATATTAAGTGTGATGAATAATGACAGTAATGTCATATTAAATGTTATATTAAGTGTGATAAAATAATGAAAGCAGCTCATAAATGACACAGACTAAAGTAGACAGAAGTATTTGAAAATATTGAAATGCAGTTTGTTTTCTTTGAGGGTTGGATTTAGGGGTAGGGGGAGAGAGTATAAAGTTTGTCCAGTATATAAACCATTATGTCTGTATGGGTAGTCCCCATAAAGAAAGAAGTGGAAGAATTTTTTTTTTGGTCTGTGGTCCTGGTATACATGACCGTGTGTGTGTGTGTGTGTGCATATGTGTATGTGTTTATTTATTTGTTTGTTTGTTTATTAATTCATATATTTTATTTTATTTTGTTTTGTTTTATTTTAATTAATTAATTAATTTATTTATTTATTTGTTTATTTATTTATTTATTTATTTAATTAATGATTTTTTAATTTATTTATGAATTAATTTATGAATTAATTTATATTATAAATTATTAATTTGTTTGTTTGTTTGTTTATTATTCATTTATTTTTAATCATTATTTATTTATTAATTAATTCAATTATTTATTTATACAGTAATTAATTAACTTGTTTATTGATTTAATTTATTAATCATTAATTAATTTATTAATTAGTTGAATAATTTATTTGTATGTTTATATATTTATTTATTTAATAATTAATATATCTAATTATTTATGTATTTATTTTATTAATCATTAATATTTTTTATTAATTAATATTTTTTTATTTTATTAATAATTTATTTTATTTATTTTATATATTTATTTTATATTTATATATATATTTAAAACAAACAAACAAACAAACAAACAAACAAACAAACAAACAAACAAACAAACAAACAAACAAACAACAAACAAACAAGCAGGTATGAAACTAACCAAATGAGACAATGGCAATATCCGCAAATAAGCCCTAAAACTTGAAAGGTGTTGTGAGCAAACCTCAGTCAAATCTGTCAAGTAATTGAATTTAAAATATGAAGAATCCTCAGATAACTTCATATGCGGAGGAAATGTGTGCATGGCTCTTCAATACAGCGATGACAGAACTCTCCTGTGATCCAAATATATCCACTCTCAGCCATTGTTAGCAGACAAATCCACTAAACTAGTGTGCGATAAAAGTATTTTTTAAGACGCTGAATTGCCCCTCACTTAAAGAATCAGCTGGTCATTTTACTGTCACAGATCTCCAGCAGGTGCTTGTTGTCCAGAACATAAAAGCATTCACGGGCAGGATAAACACATTCAGGCTCGCTTCAGTGGTCTGTAAGTGCACGGTTTTGACAGTCTGACCCACAGACGAGATTTGCTATCTGGTCACCTCTTTATCAGGCCCCATTTCTGGTCAGTTTTACACCCTGAATACCCGGCACGCCATCGATTGACACAAGCCCTGCTTATTAATCTACCGACCAGCCGGCCGGCCACTTTGAGGCCGCCATCCGTTACTGACGGCATCAGGAGCCATTATGGTGACACAGCACTACATCATGCTGAATAAGTCATAAGGGTGGGTGCGTATAACCCGTCCCCCAGTCCCCATATCAGCGTTTAGGATAAACGACTTTAGCTAATGATAGGGAGATGAGGAGTAGTGTTAGATGAGACAGAGAGGAAAACTGAGAATGCTTTAGATTACAGCTCTGCAATTTATAGAATAAGCTAAATAAAGTAGTTGAATAAGTTAAATAAAATTAATATATATATAAAATTAAAAAACTTATAAATACAAATACAAACACACACACAAATAAATAAATGCATGTATACATTTATAAATAAATGTATTTATTTATTTATGTAATATACATAAGTTAAGGTCTGTTATACTGAATGCCTCCACAACGGTTTTTATTTATTTATTTATTTAGTGTTTGTTTGTTTGTATATTCAAGTAATATAAATTACAGAATGTCTGTTATACTGCATCTCCACAATTGTTTTTATTTATTTATTTTGTTTGTATATTAATGCAATATACATTACAGAATGTCTGTTATACTGTATCTCCACAACTGTTTTTATTTATTTGTTTATTTATTTATTGTTTGTATATTCATGTAATATACATAATTAAGTGTCTGTTACACTATCTCCTAAACTGTTTTTATTTATTTATCTGTTTGTTTGTTTGTTTGTTTGTTTGTTTGTTTGAATATTCATGTAATATACATAATTAAACGTCTGTTATACTGTATCTCCAGAACTGTTATTTTTATTTATTTATTTATTTATTAATTGTATTTATTGTTTGTATATTCATGAAATATAAATACTTGAACGTCTGTTATACTGTGTCCACACAACTGTTTTTATTTATTTATCTGTTTGTTTGTTTGTTTGAATATTCATGTAATATACATAATTAAACGTCTGTTATACTGTATCTCCAGAACTGTTATTTTTATTTATTTATTTATTTATTAATTGTATTCATTGTTTGTATATTCATGAAATATAAATACTTGAACGTCTGTTATACTGTGTCCACACAACTGTTTTTATTTATTTATTTATATTTATTTATTTTTTTGTTTATTTATTGTATGTTTGTATATTCATGTAATATGCATATTTGAATGTCTGTTATACTGTAAATCCACAACTGTTTGTTTGTTGCATTTATTATATTAGTTAACTTTTCATTTTTTTATTTATGTATTTGTTTGTTTATGTATGAATGTGTTACAAATATGTTTCTTTCTTTCTTTCATAAATAAATAAACAAATAAATAAATCAATTATTTCATTATACTTTAAAACATTATATTATATTATATTATATTATATTATATTATATTATATTATATTATATTATATTATATTATACTATATTATATGCTGCAACCCAGTACTGGGAAACATCCATACACACTCATTCACACTCGTTCACTACGGCCAATTTAGTTTATTTAATTCACATGCAAACTTCACACAGAAATGCCAACTCGAGCTCGAACCAGCGACCTTCTTGCTGTTAGGCGACAGTGCTAACCACTGAGCCACCGTGTCGCCTCTATACTTTAAAATATTATATTATATTAAATATATTATATTATTATTATTATATTATATTATATTATTAATGCAGCCTTGGTGAGACAAAAACAAAAATGGTTGTTTTTAATGAAAATGAACCACGTTAACACAAAAAACCCCCACTCTGCCCTCAACAGTGTGTCAGGAGTGCCTATTTCCAGCTCTCTTTACTCTTAAAAGGGCATTCAGTTTGTTTGATGCTGACCCAACTATGGCTAAAAAAAGGCTCTTGCTCTGTTTGGTGGCCTGCCAGATAGTAATAAGCAGAAGGAGAAAAAAAAAAAATCACAATTCACCAATAAACCATGAACAACAAGAGGAGTCACAGAGAGCAAACCTTTTAAGGAGCCGTCCCGATCTCATTTTCCCGATCTGGGTAAACTCCCAAATGATGACAAGCCAATTAACCTGCATCATTAGTTTGAGGGCCCTTTTAAACAGAACCACAAGGAGGGAGGCTTAAGAAGGCTTTTGCATTATTGATCTAATGTCAGTGCCGGAAGGACCTTGTCATTGGGGAGAGGGAAGCCAGGATGGGGCGTATTACAGTAATGGCTATCTGCAGCATTTGAGAAGCCGCTTTTATTGTTAACCGCTAATGGGCAGTAACATACTGTTTGCATGTTTGCTAATGCATTGCAGATTATCTAAGATCGCCCCCCCACCTCGCATCTCGGAGGAGGAGCAGGAGAGCATGGAGTTAACTGAGAGCAGTGACGGGATTGGAAAATGATGTTTACATACTGTATGCACTGTAAGGACTGACTGTTATCTCAGGGGTAAAAAAAAACAGTCAAAATGCTTCAGTCAAAATACTACCATAACTTGTTTAATAGTAAGTTTATTTAATATATACGGTGAACAACGGTAAATTAATTTTTCCATGATTTCTTGCATGGCACTTAACTTTTTATGCTTTTTGTTGATCTTACTATGGTTCTTGTTAGGTTTTTGTTAAAATGTTAAAAAATGTTAAAGTTAAAATGCTAAATACATTTCTTTTTTTGGTTTGTACCATATTACCACATTTTTTACGGTAAAATACTGCCAACCACAGCTGTCTTTTATTTACTGTACATTTTTATGGATTTTTTGTACCATATTTTTAACAGTAAAATACTGCCAACCACAGCTGTCATTTATTTATTGAACATTTTTATGATTTTTTTGTACCGTATTTTTAACAGTAAAATACTGCCAACCACAGCTGTCATTTATTTATTGTACATTTTTATGATTTTTTTGTACCGTATTTTTAACAGTAAAATACTGCCAACCACAGCTGTCATTTATTTATTGTACATGTTTATGATTTTTTTGTACCATATTTTTAACAGTAAAATACTGCCAACCACAGCTGTCATTTATTTATTGTATATTTTTATGATTTTTTTGTACCATATTTTTAACAGTAAAATACTGCCAACCACAGCTGTCATTTATTTATTGTACATTTTTATGATTTTTTGTACCATATTTTTAACAGTAAAATACTGCCAACCACAGCTGTCATTTATTTATTGTACATTTTTATGATTTTTTTGTACCATATTTTTAACAGTAAAATACTGCCAACCACAGCTGTCATTTATTTATTGTACATTTTTCAGATTTTTTGTACCGTATTTTTAACAGTAAAATACTGCCAACCACAGCTTTCATTTATTTATTGTACATTTTTCAGATTTTTTGTACAATATTTTTACAGTAAAATACTGGCAACCACAGCTACTATTTGTTTATTGTGAATTTTACAAATTTGTTTGATATTGTATTTTAATGATAAAATACTGGCAGCCACACCTGCCATTTTCTTTTTACTACAAATTGTAAAGATTTTTAGAGGTAAAAAACTGGCAACAACAGCTGCCATTTTTTACAGTAAATTTTTACAGATTTTTTAATCGTATTTTTTAACGGTAAAATACTGGCAACCACAGCTGCTGTTTTTTACCATGAATTTTACAGATTTTATGGTATTGTATTTTTAACTGTATAATACTGGCAACCACAGCTGTCGTTTATTTACTGTACATTTTTATGATTTTTGTAGCGTATTTTTAACGGTAAAATACTTGCAACCACACTTGCCATTTTTTTTACGCAAATTTTAAAGATTTTTTGTACCGTATTTTTTAATGATAGTAAACTGACAACCATAGATGCCATTTTTTCCCCCCGTAAATTTATCTGATTTTTTGTACCGTATTTCTAATATTAAAATACTGGCAACCACAGCTGTCGTTTAATTACTGTACATTTTTCAGATTTTTTTTGTACTGTATGTTTAATGGTAAAATACTGGCAACCACAGCTGTTATTTATTTACAGTACATTTTTCAGATTTTTTTGTACCGTATTTTTAATGGTAAAATACTGGCAACCACACTTGCCTTTTTTAATGCAAAATGTAATGGTTTTTTGTACCGTATTTCTAACAGTAAAATACTGGCAACCACAGCTGTCGTTTATTTACTGTATATTTTACATATTTTATGGAATTGTATTTTTAATGGTAAAATACTGTAAGCCACAGCTGCTATTTTTTTACTGTAAATTTTACTGATTTTTTGTACTGTATTTTAGTGGTCAAAAACTGGCAATCACAGCTAACATTTTTTTACCTTAAATTTAACAGTTTTCTTGTACCGTATTTTTAATGGTAAAATACTGGCAGCCACACCTGCCATTTGTTTTAACACAAATTGTAAAGATTTTTTTTCTACCGATTTTTTTAATAGTTGAAAACTGGCAACTGCTGTTTTTTTACTATTAATTTTACAGATTTTATGGTATTGTATTTTTAACATTAAATACTGGCAACCACAGCTGTCGCTTATTTTACCATAAATTAAAAAAAAAAATTGTACCATATTTTTTACCGTTAAATACTGGCAACCACAGCTGCTGTTTTTTTTTACCGGCAAATTTACTGATTTTTATTATTATTTCTTTTTTACAGTGTAGTGTTAATGAAGTAAAATGAGTGCAGCCAATCAGCTTCACAAACAAGCTTGATTTTCTGAAGATGCTGTTGAAAGTGCACGGTCATAAGGCTGATTCTGTGATTGCATACTGTATAAGAGGCACTAAAGAGGTTTGAAACTTACTTCATGGTCTTTAAAGAAGAAAAAAGTACCGTTTATAAATGGTATTTCCATGGCCTTACTGAATATTAAAGTGGTCAATAGATGCACACTTTAGTCAACATCCACATCCATCCAAATGTTTATTTATTTATTTGTTTATTTATTGTTTCATCTAAAAAATGTGTGTTCACAGATATGTAGTTTACTAATGGTGTAATGGTGCACAGAATTCACGGTTTGATACGTACCTCAGTTATCCCAAAAACCAACATGCTAACGCTTAAGAAAAAAAATATTTTTGTTGATTGTTCAAACTACTTATTAAAAATGAGCTGAAATAACACAATTCTTGAGATTTATTGAGGACATTTCATTGTTGGACATCCTAGTCCTTAAATCTAACAGCAATAACACAAACAATCTGTCACCCTCCACTTGTTCCAAAACCCGAATGAGTTTCTGTCTTCTGTTGAACACAAAAGAAAATATTAATAGGAATTTTGGCAATCAGACAGGTGATTGCCCATACTGACTTTCATATTAGACAAAAAAGAAATACAATGGAAGTCAACAGGGACCATCAATTGTTTGGTTACAGCTCAACAGAAGACTGAAATGATTATCGAATTTTGACATTGAAGCGCACAATTCCTTTCTTTCTCACTAGATTCAGCAGGTTTGAATTTGTCTGGCTTCTGCCATTTTGGCTCCAGCCAGACCACTTGACCAAAATGATACTTGATTTTAAGGGCCCTTATAAGGTGCTTACTAGAACAAGTGGCGCTAAATTACACAAGAGCAGACCCTTCTCTGATGGTTCATCTAGTGCGCTAATTCACTTCAGACACCGGTGCTGATTCAAATCAGTCCTATACTGCTATGAAGTGTAATAAGTCAGGGTCATTTACATGTTGACCTTCATCTGTCTGGATTGTGTTACTGCACATCAAGTTACAGTTGAAAAGTTCAATTTTAAACAGAAAATCAAGCCGCATGTAAAGAAAAGCTCACGTTAGTGTTTCTACACTAAAAAAGAGAACTCAATGGATAAACCAATGCTATCTCATGGCAATTCGTGGCTTTTTGATTTGGTGGCTAATTTGGATGAATTTATATGATCTCATTTAAACCACCTACAAATAATGCCACATCTTATTAGTGATCATGTCGTGAATGCTAATTCACCATTTACACTTTTTGATGAGTGGATAAAAGACTTCCAGTGGCTTCAAATCCGCTAGGAAAATCACTAAAGCATTCACTGTAAAACCAGTGGGATGGAGTTTTCAGGTAACAGCAAGCAAAAAGATTCATTTTGAGCCCTGAATAGTTACGTTTCCTCGTGAGATCAGGCTGAATGAACTCAATTTAATTTAGGGCAGGATTTCCATCCAACAAATTTGTTAACTAAAAAAATAAATACTCTTTACACAATTAAACGCAATTGAGTTTGTCAATTAAAACATTTAAATACACATTTTTTTTTTTTAACTTTAACTCAAAAATCGGATCATTTTTCACAGTATTTCCTACACAATTTTTTCTTCTGGAAAAAAATCTTATTTGTTTTATTTTGGCTAGAATAAAAGCAGTTTTAATATTAATATTAGCCCCCTTCAGCATTATTATTTTTTTGATTGTCTACAGAACAAACCATGCATTGATTTGCCAAATTACCCTTACTTTAACCTAATTAACCTAGTTAAGCCTTTAAATGTCACTTTAAGCTGAATACTCGTATCTTGAAAAATATCTAGTAAAATATTATGTACAGTGGTCCCTCATTAGTCGTAGGAGTTGTGTTCTAAAATAACCTGCAACAGACGAATTCCGTGAAGTAGTCAGCTTTATTTTTAACAACTATTATAGATTTTAATGCCGTAAAACCCCTCACTGCACATTTTAGACACATTTCTCAGACAGGCATTAACATTTTTTTCTGCTGTCACTGATCCATAAAGCTAAAGCAGATTCCATCCTTATGATGGTCTTGTTGTATGTAGACAGTCACAACCCTTTTTGCTGTCGTCCAACAGGATCTCATGTCAGTTCGCTACTTTTTGATTTAGTGGCTAATTCGGATGAATTCATATCATATCATTCTTATAATTTAGTACAATTTGTGCAACCCCCAATGACGGTTGTGTTTAGGGGTGGGGTTGGGGGCCACGCCTACTTTTTAAAATCGTACATTTTCGTACACATGAACTTGAACGAATTAGCCATTAAACTGTCCTTTAGCATGTCCAGAAGTCCAACCTTTTGTGTGATGGTTAGCATCTTCCTCTGCCTTTTGGGCGCTACCGCAGGTGTCTTTGATTGTGCAGAATGTTTCGTCGACATTGCGGGGTTTGTTGGGGAGAAAACTTGCACACATACAGCACAGAGACTACACGCTGCTATCGCGATTGAAGATTTATGTAAATTTGGCAAGCTGAATGTATTCTGTACTGTACAGGAGACATGGAGGATATTGATTGACAATAGTTTACAGCCAATCAGGATGCAGAACACAATGTTCTGTTAAAAAAAATAATAATAAATAATCTGCGAAACTGCGAGGCAGCGAAAGGTGAACCACGTTATAACAAGGGACCACTGTGTGTCACCATGGCAAAGATAAAAGAAATCAGTTATTAGAAATCAGTTATTAAAACTATTATGTTTAGAAATGTGTTGAAATAAACCCTCTTTCCACTAAACAGAAATTGGGGAACAAAAATATACAGGAGGGCTAATAATTCTGACTGTATTCTACTATGTGTTATAAATTTCAAAGTCTCCTAGTTTTATTTGAAGTTATCGTAGAGCCATTTAAGCATGTTTCATGGGTTACATATATTCTGAAGCAAAACTATGGTTAAAAGCCAAAGCAAACACTCATATCACATAACAGTCCGAATGACTTTGTTTTAAACATTTGAAAGACCGTGAAATTTCCTATTAACCCATAATCAGCATATTTCAGCTATACAGGAAATCGAATTCACCCACAGATGGAAGGAAAGACAGAAAAAAACAGGAAAGTTCAAGACAGAAACCTGATTTATTTGAACTTTACGACACCGCTCTCTTTCGCATGTGAGAAACACCTTATCGGTGCCTGAGTAATTGAAAAAAAAAGCCTTAAATCGGAAGTCCGGAACATTCTTTTCATCTCAATTTCAAATAAAAGCGTTAGCAGAAAGAGAGTTTTGGGGCCACATGTAAGGGGAAGGGAGCACACGATTATACCGCACTTCACATCTTGAAAACATGCACAGCCAAAGTGTTCAGTAAGCAGAAAATCACCCCGGTTGGGGATTTTTTTTCTTCTTGTGTGCTGTACTCTACACGTCTCCTCTTTCTGCCTGCCCTCCATGGCCATCAGCGCTCACCAGCATCAAAGAGCATTTTCTATCCGCCTTCCCACGTGCACTTTCCTACTTTATGAAACGTTTGCCAAATTGCTTTTTATTCTTGCTCTTCCCTTTCCATGCTTTTATAAGTCAGGTGCGGGGAAATTTACACATTTCTGGGTCTATTCTGTCAGATTTTTTAAAGCAAACGGCGATATTTGTTCTCCAGTAGCTTGTAATGAAATAATTAACAATCTAATAAACATGCACTTTATTTAATAATATTTTGACTCCATTTGATGTGCAAAATATATATCATTTTAAGGGGACCTTTTATGGCTGTTTTTATGAGATGTAAAATAAGAGTATGTGTGTGTGTAGTTTCAGCTCAAAATAACACACAACTAGTGTTTTATAACTTTTTGAAACTGCTCCTTTTAGACTTTGATCCTAATTGTCCCGTTTTGGTGACTGTCACTTTAAATTCAAATGAGATGGTGTTCTTTTCAAAAGAGGGCGGAGTTACAAATGCCGATGTGTCAGCATACTGTAGTATCAGATTCAAAAACAAGACTAATTTCCTATGTTAATGAGCGAGACATGTTATCAACCATATGGATGGGTGAAAACAGCCTTCTGAGCCTACCAGTAGGCGCAGAAGGCCCCTACTGGCCCATGTCTATCAAAAAAAAAAAACACACACATCGCCTTTCCCACTCTTTGTTAAGAGCTCAAGTCAGATACAGTATGAGCTTTAAATGCATGCGTGCTCAACCATTCAGAACACCATTTGTTTAATTTTCTCTGACTTTGTGGCGATATTGGCAGAAAAGCCCTGAGGTTATTTTGCCCTCCTCTTTTCACAGGTGGAGATGCAATTATAGATGCTCTTTTTATATGTCGAGATTGCAGTGCGCATGTGTGTGCGTGTGGTTGTTTTGCATGTGTGTATGCAGAATCTGCATGACTGCGGTACAGAGCTGGATTATGTTCAGGGTGGGCATTTGCTCCCTCTTTCTTGCTCATGAATGACATTTCCGATGTTTCCCTCAAGGTGAGTTTTCCCTGCTGCACCTGTAACCTTTCTAACCTGTATTTCTTCAGCTCTTGGCCAAAGGGGGGAGTGTGTAGTTTGAGAGAAAAAAAAGCCCAGTCTGACAGATATGACAGTAAACACTTTTTTTTTGGCTCTCCTTGGCCCTTACACACTCTGTGTTTGTGGGGGCGTGTGTGGGCTTGCTGATGGAATGGCATGAATCCTTTTGCCTTTATTTTGCCGTAGCTGTACTCATGTCTTTTTTGTTAAATTCTGTTGCAAAATTGTTGATCTTGAATGAAAGAAGTAAAGCAGAAGTCAACCTGAAATGGCATTCGCAACCCATTCGGCTGCTGTAATGTGACATATTTCTGTGCAAAACAGACATTCAGGAAGAAAAAGCAAATATTACATGTCAGACGTATAAGGCCAGGAATTAATATTTTCGACATAGCGATAGTAGTTTTTAAATTCTTGTTAACACAACAGGAACACAATTTGCATCACTTACAATAGTGAAATACTCCACTTTTTTTTTTTGGAAATAGTTTCATTTTACAACTCCCCTATACAATAAAACAGAGTTACCATTTTTTTTTTAATTCAACCAATCTCTGGTTCTGGCAGGAGCACTTTTAGCTTAGCTTAGCATAGATCATTGAATTAGATTAGATCATTACAGTGCTTCCCACGGGTTTGAAATATACTTGCAGTGGTAGCCAGATTGAAAGTTCAAGTTCAAGTTCAATTTATTAATAGAGCACATTTAAAAACAGTCGCAAGACTGACCAAAGTGCTGTACACAAGACAAGTCAAAAATAAACAGACAAAATACAAAACATAGAAATAAGACAAGAGAAACGTCTGAAAAATGTAAAAATGTAGCAGTAACAAGGACTATTGAAATAATATTAAAAAGCCAAGCTAAAAAGGTACGTTTTAAGATGAGATTTAAAAATAGATAGTGATGGAGCCATTCTAATATCAAGAGGCAAGGTGTTCCACAACCGATGACCCGCCGCAGAGAAAGCTCTGTCCCCTCTAGTAAGAAAGACACCTTTTACCCACAGCACATAAATGGTCAACTACATGCTACACAAAAAATATTTGATTTTTTTTACTGTTTAATTGTTTTATTCAGGTTCAGGTTGCTTTATTGGCATGGCATTTTGTACTGTTTTGCCAAAGCATTTTATATATGTTGAACCCTTTAACTACCCCACCAAGAAAATTTTTTTGTATTTCATTTCTTAACAACTAATGTCGCTTTGTTTTCAACACATCCCATAATTTGTAAAATATCAACCTCTACCAAATCTTTATTTTTTGAAGTATGCCATAACATATTTCAGATTCTCATTTAACATACTTTCTTGGTTATTTATTTTACAATAAAAGCAAAATCAAGTGTAGTAGTGCAACAGGATTATGTTTGATTGATTTTTTTTGTAAACCAACAATGCTGTGTGTGTAAACCATTATTTAAAACAGCCATTCTTTAAATGATTTTAACAGTCATTATTTAAGACAGTAAATGCACGGTCAACTGTTTGGTACAGAGGGCTGTCAAAGGGATAAAATAGGCTATGTAATATATCATCAATATATCAAATTAGAAAAACTGAAATAAAAACAGAGAATATATCCCAAAAAATATAACAACTATAAGTGTAGATTATTTAAATACAGTAAGGCAAATTAGTTAATTAACCATTTCTGATGGTGTACAAATATTTTGCAGCCAGTTTAGATGTCATTTCCTCCTCTTCGAATACATAGTAAATTTTTTCTGAGTCGTTTATTAAAAAATGAATTATTTAATGTTTTTCTCGCTATCGCGGCTGTGCGCACGCAGTCAGCTGTGAAGCCAAACGAAAGTAGGTTTAAATAAAAAGGTAATGTAAAAACACATACAGTTAACGACAATTTTCGAAAGCAAAAGCCAAATTCTGGACATTAGAAGATTTAGAAACCCATTTTTTAAGCTCTAAAAGGGCGCATCTCTGTGGGTCTGCTGAGCATGTGACTGTCTGTGGAGGTGTTGACAGTTCTCACACACAGAACCAGCAGTAGCCTACAAAATGGGTAAACGAGAGACAATTTTTCACTGGATAATTGATTGCAGATGTTTGGTTATCTTGGGCGGATTTTAAAAAAGTGTAAAAGGATGATAATTATAGTCAAAAAAATAATAATTTTTACCAAATATACTTGGGTGGACAATAATATACCTGGGCGGCCTGACCAAGTAAAGTCTATGTCTGGGAAGCACTGCTTTAGCATCTCACTCAAAAAATGAAAACATCTGCAGATTTAAAGTTTGACTCTTCTACAATATGTACTGTACTAAGAACGTCTGAAAATGAAAAGTTGTTATTTTCTAGGTCAACGTGGCAAGAAAATATACTTTCATTCCAGCATAATAATCTAGGAAATTTGCTGCAGTACCATGGCTGCAGCGGGTGCAATGATATTACGCAGCATCTGAAAATACTAGTCCCTAGCTAGGTAAAAGCACTGAATAATATCATTATGCCTGTTGCAGGTATGGTACAGTACTAAAGTTCCTTGAATGTTATGCTGAAATGAGTGAGTGTTTCTTTAAAGGAGTTTCTGCAGATTCAGTTGAGTCACTGATGATCAGTGCTGGAAATTGGCAAAATTCAGTGGAAAGAAGCCTAGTTCTGAAGTTTCTTTGTTTATTTATTGAGAACCTGTATAAATGTCAGTTTATTTAGTATTTCTTAATATAACTACTGACAAACAGTTCAATTTGTTTTGAGACCAAACTGTAACAGTATATCGGTTTCTGGCAAACACTTTTGCAGCACCAGTTTCACAGTGTTAACACTTGGCAGGTTTGGTTGGATTAAAATGAACCCTGGTGTGAATGCTCTGTTTGTGAGGTTCATTTGAATATGTGTGAACACTGCTATCCAAACATTGGTTCAAATCAAACAATTATATAGAGATTGCTAAAAAAATAGGGCATGGTACACATTTAAACAAATACTGGTGTGGTTCGACTGAAATATGAATGTAAGATATCAAAGACATCATTCATTTTTATTCAGCTCAGTCCATTATTTAGCAGAACGAACCACCAACTATTCCAGCATATGTTATATGCAGTGGATGCCCTTCCAGTCACAACCCAGTACTGGGAAACACCAATACACTCTCATATTCACACACACACACTCTTATAGACTATGGTCAATTTTGTTGTTTACCCAATTTACTTATAGCGTATGTCTTTTGACTGTGGGGGAAACCGGAGCACCCGGAGGAAACCCACGCCAACACGGGGAGAACATGCCAACTTCACACAGAATGCTAACTGGCCCAGTTGGGACTCGAACCACTGACCTTCTTGCTGTGAGGTGACAGTGCTAACCACTGAGCCACTGTGCCACCTCAAAGACATCATAAAACTGATTAAAAAACATCACATATATGCACATACAATGAGCACTTTTAGTTCCCACCACACGGCATTGTTTCAGTATATTCTACCACTGCTGCTAAGCAAACCAGGACTAAACAAAAAAATATATTATTTTTGGTCCAGATCATAAGAACCAATGGAATTAAACTACAAGTGTAAACACACACTCAATTTCTCAATTTAATGGAAATTACCCCATAATTTACTTCTGTTCAAGAAATCCTAGGTATATATATGACTTATTTCAGTCAGACAAACACAGATGGAGTAGTTTAACATTTTATCCTGGTTCTTCCATACTGTATAGTGGCTTTAATTTTTAAGCTTCCAAAAAAGAGAAGTCATCAACATAATCCATATGTCACCAGGCGGTTAACACTTGTCTTATGAACCAGATCAATGTGTTTTTGACAAAATATTTCAGTTTTTTTTTTATTATTATAAACTCCAGTTGTTGACTTCTAGCGTTGGCCAAATGCTTGTTGTGTGCATATTATGTAAGATGCATTCATAGCAGAAGCTCCAGAAACTGGATGCCACACAGTTTGTTTACCACAGGAGATGATTACAAATGATTATTAGTGTTACTGTATAATGTTATAGAGTATATTACTCTTACAATGCCATGCATATGTCATACATCATGCGTCATACATTGTATACCTCAACAGAAGAGTCAGGGTAAAATTTAAAACTACTCTGACTACTCTGTTGGTCTGACAGAAAAGAAAGTCATATACATAAAGAATGGCTTGAGGGTGAGTAAACTATGGGGTAATTATATGTTTTGGGTGAAATATCTCTTAAAGTGAGGCATAACTCTAGTTGGGACTAGCATAGAACATAATAGCATGAAGTAGCTCACATTGAAATAAACATTGTTGCCAGATGCAAATACATTTATGACTTAAACAGCTTGTTTCAGCTAAACAAACGTTTGACATCTCCTTCAGTTCTTTTAAAAATGTAACCTGTTTGAACCAGAAAAGCCCCCCTCACTAACTTCACATCCCAGACTCACCCCATTTCCAGTCATTCCTGTGATTGTTCAGTTTCAGTAACGAAGTTGCCTTAGAATGTAGTTAGCTATGAGGACGTCAGGCAGTAAGGCATCTCGTGATTGAGGCTTAACTTAGCCTGAAGTAACTTGCTTTGAAATAATCTTTGTTGCTCGGGACACTGACTGGAAGAATGTCCCAGCGGGATTCCCAAAAGTCAACACTATGCAACCCCAAACACAAATGATCTTGTGACTTATACTGTTTCTCTGGGCAATACGCAAGATTGACATCTTCAGTTCCCTTAAAAATCGAACCTGTTTCAACTAGAAGAGCATCCCTCACTAAATTTACTTACCAGACTCTCACTTCAGCCCATTTCCAGTCCTGCTTATGACTGTTCCATTTCAGTAATGAAGTTGCCTTAGAAAGCAGTTGGCTATGAAGTCAGCAGACAGAAAGGCATCACACAGTTGGATCAGAACTATGGAACATCATTCAGGCCAAAGAGCACGTGTCTCGCAGACTGTCATGAATAAAGGAACGGTGCAAAAAAAAATTGAGCAGGAAAAGAACTGTTCCATGACCTTTACATGAACGTCTTCGTGTGACATCTTTTCTCCTTTGCTCTTTGTATTGGTGGAAAGAGCTTTTCCAGTGTGGACATAGAATATGTTTTTCCACAGCAGCATCACTTGAGACAGGGTTAGGACTGGGGATTTGTAAAAATTCACCATTTGTGTGACACTTAATGGGGAAATTTTAACAGTTTTTTTTTTACTTTAAACTGAGCTACAACCAACTACGCACATTTTGTATGTTTCCCTCAAACTCACCAAAATCTACTCATCATCTGAGACCTGAAATATCTTAAGATATTATAAAAAAGATGTCTAAAATGAGTATTGTTTGGGGTACTCCAGGACTAGGGTTGGGAACCACTGTCCTAGATGACAAAAAGCACTATAAAAGTGTCATAAAAATAATCAGTTTAACTCATACAAAGGTTGTGACACACACAACGGACAGCAAGCAGCTGTTGAGCAATGTCAGGCTGTTTCTAAGCATCTGTCGGCCCAGTTTTTGCAGTATGTCTCATACCGTTGCATCCCTGTGTCCAGACTTTCCGCCAATTGAGCATGTTGATATGGTAGCGGAGCCCATAGTATGACAGATATCACTCTGATTGGATGTTCAGTAAGCGAAACTGATGAGGAGAATGATGAACAGCTAAAAGTCAAAAGTGCACAGAGTTGATAAGTATGCAGGGCTTTGGTCCCATTTTGATGTACAAATTCAGAATACTGCCATGCCCTGGTTTGAATACTCCCTCACAGGCATTTTACTACAGAAGTTGGGCATTCACTGTAGGATTGCAATGCATTTGAATGAAACATATTGGCACAGAAACGGGTGTTGTAGGTGGGGTGAAAAGGGGGACAGAGTGCATATAGGGGCAAGAGGGTTGGATGGGCCCACACTAAAGTTGTTGGGTGCCTGTTATGCAATTTTTATAGAGGACACCCTCAAACACCAGAATACTCTATAATGAAGAAAACAGAAACTTGTGCAGAGGGTCCAGAATTCCTAGCAATTCCACTGGGCCCAGATCCAGGCTTCCATCACCACTTTCAAGTGTCTAGATCTACACTCTCAGAAATAAAGGTACGCGAGCGGTCACTGGGGTGGCACCTACCTTAAAGGTCCATATTAATACCTCAAGGGTACATATTAGTACTTAAAAAGTACTAAAAGTTCAAAAGTTCAAAAGTGTTCCTCTTAAAATTTGTAGGTACTAATATATACTTTTGAGGTACCAATATGGACCCTTTAAGTACAAATGTGTACCTTTTGAAAAGGTACCACCCCAGTGACAGCTCGAATACCTTTATTTATGAGAGTGTATAAGTGCATAAAAGTCTAAACCTGTAGTCCTTAGTAGGGATGCATCAAATTTTCAGCAGCTGAAAGTTGTTGATGGGTGGCACGGTGGCTAAGTTGTTAGCACTGCCGCCTCAGTTAGCATTTCTGTATGGAGTTTGCATGTTCTCCCCATGTTCCTGTGGGTTTCCTCTGTGTGTTTCAGTTTCTCCCACAGTCCAAAGACATGCGATATAAGTTAATTGGATGAACTAAATTGGCCATAGTGTTTGAGTGCTTGTGTGAAGGTGAGTGTATGGGTGTTTTTACAGTACTGGGTTGTGGCTGGAAGGGCATCCGCTTTGTGAAACATATGCCGGAATAGTTGGCGGTTCATTCTGCTGTGGCGACCCCTGATAAATAAGGAAAATCAATGAATGAATAAAAATTGTTGGCAGAAAATGGTATTCAAACAATGAGACAAAATAAGAAGCTATGCTGCATTGCGTCCTGGTTTCATTCTCCCTCCAACCGTAGTCAATGCACTGTGTAATGCTATTTTCACACCAGATACAGAAAGCGATCTGCTATGAAACCCATCCATTTCAATGGCTTGTGCCATGCAGGAGCAGTTTGTTCTTGTGCCAACCAAAGCACAAAAGCTCCAGACTGCATCGTCGTCTAGCTTGTACGCATGCTATAAGGTTCAAAATAGCTGATATTCTGAATCCGTTTTGGTCACACTTTATTTTGATGGTCCGTTAGTTGAATTTAAGATACATTGCAACTAATTCTCAGTAGATTATAAGTAGGTTGTTAGGTTGGGGTTAGGGTTAGTGTAAGTTGACGTGTACTTGCAAAGTTTCTTATAGTCAGTTAAATGTCTGTTGAAGGATTGTTAAATGTCAGTATCAACAGATATTAAGCTGAGAGTCTACTAATACTCAAATGGACCATCAAAATAAAGTGTTACCTCAGTTTTAAATAAGGACGACATATCAAAATGCAGAGTGGTACTGAATTAGAGCTGGGAGGCACTTGTCTGAACAATCAAATCAATTTGAATCATCTTTTGAATTTGTCCAAAAGAAGGTTCAGGTACAACTTCATGCCATGAAACTCCTATGCCTTAAAATAGGCAGCATGTTAGATTTCGGAACAGGGATTATCACAGTTGTTTATCATCAATGAATGTTATCTCAAAGTGTTACCCAACAGTCTACAAAAAGACTTGGTTGAGTTTTGACGCAAACATGGCATCACTCTCATTCCTAACTGATGTTCAGTGTGATGATCTCTCACAGGTCTGAGATCAGTATCAGTGTGTGTGTGTATGCGTACACGTCTCCTGCAGTGATAGATCTGGAAAGTTCTGGCTCTCTGAGGTCGGTATCAAAGGAAGGCCAAGCTAGAGCCAAGCCGGGGGCCTTCGGCAGGCCGGGGTTCAAAGGCTGTTATCACCTCTTCTGTCAGATCCAGCAGAGCCCTGCGCTTTGATTGGCTTCTTGTCTTGTTAGAACTCTGCACTTTCTCTTTCACTCGCACTCCCTCAGATGAGACTCAATCTCTCTCAGGAGATACAGAAGAACCTGATGGACAGTCTCAAGAGCAGTGGCTGAGGACATGAGGATGGCAGCTGATTTGTTCAAGACCAAAGCTGAAAGCCTCTACACAACGAACGTGACATGTTCCTGGAGAAAATGTTATTTCTAGTGTTTTAAGGCCAAATATGAAATCAAGGGAAGAAAACATATTTATCCTGGCCACAAATCAAGAAGTTCTTCTTTCAAATAATTCATTTATTATAAACTTTTATAATATTAATATGATCATATTAAGTGTTTGAGCACTAGGCATTGATTTTTGTTTTCCAAAAGTTATAATCATGTCCCACATCTTAAATGCGCACACAGTAATTTGTGTTCATGTTGGACAAATCAATATGTCAGCATTCTTATTGATACTTAGGGCCCTTTCATACATCTTCTGATATGATGCCTCAGGTGTGACACAAGTATTGTTTTCTAGTTTCATCACAGGTATCATATTAATATCCTACTACAGAAGTTTGAGAGAACTGAAATAGACCATGACATTGAATATCTAAAAGTTGGTCTAAAATCAATGCCACATTATTTATTAATCATTTAATTAATCTATAAAGAGCATGTTAGTGATAGATGGATACAAAACATGCATACACATTGCTTATTACAAAGACAGGCAGTGTTTCCTCTAGGATTTTTTCCAGCAGTGGCGGCAGGACTTTTTTTTTTACACAGATCTGCCAACTATTTCAAAGACAAATATTACACGCATTATTGCAAGGCGAGATAGCATTCATGTAATACGAGCATGCGAATCTCTTTGCTTGCGCGCCGATTTCCTCTTCGTGCACAGAACTTCTTGCACGCACTCAAATGTACACGTTCAAGTGCAGATCTTCTCGTGCGCTCTCCAGTAAGCGCTGCTGAAGCGCGATTTAGTGTGTTTTTGTGCGTTTTCCGACATTAACGCGTCCTGAAGTAAAGTGAAACTCCAGCAAGATAAAGTCATTGTATGCAGAGCCATTGACATTTATCAATAAAATATACTTATGGAAACTGTGTTCATCTTAAACTGAAAGCTACGCGGTGTTTGCTCCTGACTCACTCACCTGTCAGTCAGTCTGTCAGAGTCAGTCAGCATGTCACCTTAAAGGGTTGAACAAATAGCGCACAGCACTACTACGGTTGCAGAAAAGTTTGCGCTGTTTACCTCTAATATGTTTTAGTGCGATTATAATCCGCTATACAAAACACGACTAAATGTTTAATGAGAAGCTGTAATGTAGCCGTGGCGGGATGAATTTTGGCGTGGCGGCCCGCCACGGAGGAATGAATGTAGCGGAAACCTTGGACAGGGATGCGCAACAGCAAAAAAAGTTGATATTTAGCCACACCATATTGGTGTTTCATAACATCTAGTTTTTTAATGAGGTGGGTTCTTAGCCCAATGCTCAACACCTAGAGGACCAGGATATACACACATACAGTAGGGACAATTTAGCTTACCAAATTCACCTACAGCACATGTCTTTGGACTGTGGGGGAAACCGGAGCACCCAGAGGAAACCCACACGAACATGGGGAGAACATGTGAACTCCATACAGAAATGCCAACTGACCCAGCTCACTCATAAAGGGAACAAGAGATGACACTTTGATTGGTTTAATGTGTTACGCCTAAAACACAAACATAAAGGCTGGTTTATACTTCACCGTTGAGTTATCGGCGTGATCCACAGCGCCTGCCTTGTGTGTAGCTGTGTATTTATACTTCTGAATGCTGTTTGTGTTGCTCTGCAATAACACTTTCAAAATGCTAGCTGGCAATAGGCTTTTATGTTCCTCTGTGTCGAGTTTCTTCGTGGGTGTTTTGTTTTTGCTGAACGCTACCTTAATGTACAAGTAACTAAAACTCGCTTATTCGGAGGCGGGAACCGGCAGACGTGCAACAACTTTAATCATAAGGTAAACACAAAACAAAAGTTTTCATCTGGAGCTCCTTCACGGGACTCGGCACTTGTAAACACTCGATCCATCGGGCTCGGGGCTATCAGCACCGCCCACACTCGTCACTGCTACCCAGCCAACCAATCACCGAGCTTGCGCTATGTGTCATTGTGACGTGTAGTTATATTTTTCGAGAGGTGCGTGTCAGCCACAGTGAGGGCTATGCGACCACGCGAAGGCTGCGCCGGACCATATATGCATGCTTGACGCATAAGTATACAAATCAGCCTTAACTCATTAAGAGTATAAGGACAAACATTTTAGACCATGCGCCACACACGCCAATGTTGTTTCCTGTCCTTAAAGGGCTATGAAATCCCCGTCTCAGCAGGTTGTTTTTACACCTCTAGTTTAAAAAAAAAATCAGGAAATTGGGTGAGTCCAGCTTTGTTTAGGTGGGAGTGTCAAGTAGCGGAAGAGGGAAGGGTTTGCATGTAAAGCAGAGTTTCAGTACATGCACGCGCTAATTTTCACAGCGGCAACACAGACGCAGAGGAGATAGACAGTGACTATGTGTACATGGCCATTAGCAATCAAATTATTTGCCTTAGTCTGAACAAAACACTAATATGATTAAGCTGTTTACTTAAGTTACTTTTTGAATGTTCCTTTCATGATCCCGTTTTACATGTTATAACATATAATTCAATTAACGCCATTGCATCACCATGCTATCCACTTTTCCTCTGGAGTTTCATGTAATTTCGGATGTTTCATTCTCATTTGTCGACTTTAACTGCAGTTTGGCACTTTCACGTTCATTCAGGAACATTTCATGATGCCCCCCGTGACAAACAAGATATTGGATGTGAGGAACTGCTGGAAGGGTGTCGTTTTAATTGAGTTTTTGATACTGCACGCCATATGGGAGAAAAAAACCCTCTGCATTTCTCGGTAGATGCAGATACTCAATAGGTGCAAAGAATAGCACGAAACAGCCATGTGTGTATAGACTATCCTGTCAAAAGAGGATTAGGACACACTCTAAGTAAGCTAGATCATGTGGTTGATTGTTAAAATAGAGCTCCTAGTATTATGGATGCAGCATTGCATATACATCAATTTACTTTGTAGAAATCTGTTCTTTAAGTAGGTTGCCAGAAATAAAAATTATACGACCAACAGAATATCACTAGCTATACAAAGACTTCAATTATGTTTTAATAATGCTTCTGTTTCTGCATTGTAAAGAATTACGTTATAACAACACATTTTTATGTTCTTTTAATATTCTAGAGTAAGTTAACCACGTTTCAAGTTTTGTTTTTTCGATAAATTAGCTTTTTAAAGATAGAGATAATGTACACCTAGAGGGGTGTGAAGGCTTATCAAGTGTTGTAAAAGACTGAAGGGCTTTATTCTCCAAACAAACAGCTGGATGTA
Source organism: Danio kyathit (assembly GCA_903798195.1). NCBI lineage: Eukaryota > Metazoa > Chordata > Actinopteri > Cypriniformes > Danionidae > Danio > Danio kyathit. The sequence continues at coordinate 5,583,232 of LR812542.1, forward strand.
CATTATCCAACTTATTACATGGCTATTAGACACAAAACTAAACAATTAGACACAAAAAAACTGTATCTGAGCTGTAATAATTTAGAGATAATGTACACCTAGAGGGTTGTGAAGGCTTATCAACTGTTGTATAAGACTGAAGGGCTTTATTCTGTAAAACAACCAGCTGGATGTACATTATCAAACTTATTACATGGCTACTTGCCAAAAAACTAAACAATTAGACACAAAAAATGTATCTGAGCTGTAATAATTTACAAAAAACAACTATCCACAATTTGTTTATTCTACAAAAAATGGTGTCAATTAGTTTGAAACATCACTATAAGATAATATTTACTATAGATCAAGATGATTCAAAGTACCCCCTGATGAGCTTGTGATATTAGTTTTTCAGGTTGCTATCTGAGAATAACATACCTTGGAATGCTGTAATTACAAAACCAAGTATTCCAGAGATCTGTGTAATAAGTCAGTTCAATGTAATATAAGTTACAATGACTTAAAAATAAATAAAAACATTTTTAATGTTAAATCTCATCCTAAGTGTACATTATTCAAAACTTTTCACAAGTACTATTCATTTTCCTGTACTATTTCTATTTTCTCTTTCAATAGCTACATGAAATTTGGTATTCAGGACAAAATAACCCTGCAACTATAGTAGAACAGTGAATATAACCTCCAACAGAAGATGCTTTAGTACATAAGTATAGCAAAGTCTTCTTGTAATGCATTTCAAATATATCTCAAATCATTTTAATGTCATATTTGTAGATGCTGCTCTCTAAAATGCATTTAGATTTACAAAATTCTCCACTGCTAGCAGAGCACATTGAGGAGTTTTGAAGCTGCTTAAAGTAAATGAAGTGAATGGCAGTGAAACGCTGCGGTGTGTGATGTCTGTGACAGGCTGGCCGGCAGCAGCGTCGCACATGAAGTGTTTTCTAAGTGTGTGGAGGAGAGGGCAGCCGGTTCATTCACTTTCCTCTGATGTCCTTCTCGCTTTGAAGATGTCCTCCAGGTCCGCTCACCTTAGAATCTTTATCTAAGCGCAATAGACGAGCAGTGAAATATACCCTCCAAAAAGCCGGGGATTTAATGCTGAAATCTCCACTCTAGCAGAGATAGACTTTCACACTATTATAACACAACTTTAAAAAATGCAGCACTTGTATGCAGAAATGTTGACTGGATGGAACGATTACAAATGGTGTTTTATATATAGCATTATGAGGACTGTGTTAATTTACATTGCTGAAAGTTGTAGATTTAACATCATTCTGTAATATAACAACAGTATAGTTTGCATTTTGAATTGTGATAAAGCTTTCTTGCATTTATTTGCACAATGCATTGTGATTCGTTTTCTTTCTTATGTTTACTTTCATACCGCATTATGATTTTTATTTCTTGCATGTTTTGATGTTTTTACATAATGCATGGAGTAATGTTCGAAGAAAGGTGATTTAAGAGACTTTGAACGTGGCACGGTTGTTGCTGCCAGACGGGCTGTTCTGAGTATTTCAGAAACTGCTGATCTACTGGGATTTTCATGCACAACCATCTCTAGGGTTGAGAAAAAAATAGAGCAAACTCACTATGGAATAAATGTTTTTTCCCTCTCCAATACACAGTGGCCAACATTATTGGCACCCCTAAAAAATGTATCTGAGTGAAATTTCTCTGAAGAACATTTTCACTCACGATTACATTTTTAGCACACTTCTGTCAAACATGAAAGAGTCCAGCGATATCTCTCTGTTTTACTGGAGTAGAAATATTACAGCAATGATCATTTTTAAAAATGCAGCTCTGATATGCAGCATTGACCAACTATTTTTGCAAAATATGAAGATATTTCAAAAAGTCATTTAACTCTGAGGCCATCTTTGAAACCTACTCGAGCAGTATGCTCAGGCATTCTGTCTGAATGGGGAAACATATAATTCTCCAAAACTGTTTGCCAATCTTATGATTACATTACATATTAGGAGTCACCAATAGAGTAAAATTAAACAACAGCTTCCTCATAAGTTCAGTTTCTAAACATTTGAATCAAACAAAGTCTGCATATTTTCAGGTTGCCTGGGGTAATGCGCATGCGCACTTGAAAGGAACAAGATTATGACACCAACCTCATGTATGGCCCTTCTACACATTATCATCCTCTGGATAATGCTTCGCCTGATCGCGCTGGTCTTCTGAAGTAATTTACAACTTGGTCTTGATGGTGAATCTCCTCCAGAAATGACAGCGACTCTTTGTTTACAAGTTTGTGGGGTGTTTGAGTAAATGCTGTCATGGGATGTGTGTTTGACAGGATGGACTGTACATCGCGTTCTTTTCATACAAACTTTAGATTTCAAGTACACTTGCTTCATTTAAAAGCACAGATTTCAAGCTTCATTTGGATATATTTCTTATACCTGTGAAGCAAGTATTCGCTGAGATTCCAATGCGTTTGTTGACCACCAAACTGTCGTAAAAGCACACATCTATAGCGATTGATGATTGGCTCCTGTACTAGTAAGCATTCGCCATATTGATGGTGCCACAGTGGTGTGGGGGATATCTTCTTGGCATACTTTGGTCATCCCTTTATGACCACAGTGTACCCATCTTCTGATGGCTATTTCCAGCAGGATAACGTGCCATGTCATAAAGCACGAATCATCTCAGACTGGTTTCTTGAACATGACAATGAGTTCACTGTACTCAAATGGCCTCCACACTCACCAGTTCTCAATCCAATAGAGCACCTTTGGATTCGCATCATGGATGTGCAGCCGCCAAATCTGCAGCAACTGCTACTGTATCATGTCAGTATGGACCAAAATCTCTAAGGAATATTTACAATACCTTGTTGAATCTATGCCACGAAGGATTAAGGCAGTTCTTAAGGCAAAAGGGGGTCCAACTCGGTACTAGTAAGATGTATCCAATAAAGTGGCAGGTAACTGAGTATATATATATATATATATATATATATATATATATATATATATATATATATATATATATATATCCTTTACAACTGCTCAACTCATGTGCCTTCAGTCGCTCACACACTATCACACACAACTATAAAAACAGCAGAGCAGATCCAAATAAACATGAATGATTTATACAGCATCGTTAAACTGAAGGCACAGGGTGCTTGACAGACCCAAGTGTCTGTTCCTGGGTAAAGCGTCAGACGGAAACAGCTGGAAAGACAAAGAAACGGAGAGAATTGTAAATGGGGGGGTTCCTTTTCAGGATGGGGTCAAAATCTCTCTTATCTCAACACATCTGTTTCCTCCAGCTTCCAGAAGAGTGACCGTCCTGACTGGATTGCACAGATTGAGGAAAGGAGAGCCGGTGGAGTGGAAGTGGCCAGCGTGAGCTACTGGTGTCCCACAGCAGCATTGCATCATCAGAGTATTGTTATGAAGTTCAAAGAAGAGGCAAACCACTGCTTTTTTAAAAATATATTACTGCTCACAGATTATTCTCAGACGTGTTTGGTAATGTTTTGACTAGGGATGTGATGACATGGGGTTTGGTTAGGGAGAAACCATTCAGTAACCTAAAAGAATACTAACAGACATTCAGAAGACTGTATTTAAAAGCAAAACTCTGGGAAAAAGTAAAACTATCATTATATAGATCTGACTCTAAATTATGATCAACATCAAATGACAATGTTGTTATGTCAATTTAAAACCGATAATAGCAACATTGTATTTCATTTGAGCAAAAAAAAAAAAATCTATTACAATATAATATAATATAATATATCTTACTGTCTGTTAAAAGCCTTTATTATTATTATTATTATTATTAATATTATTACTACTACATTTATGTATTTTAAAAATTTATTTACAGTGATATGCAATCTTGAGGAACTATGATTTTTAATATAATATATTGTATAAGTACTACTCCTATAATAATAATAATAATTAATAATAATAATAATAATAATATAAATAATAATAATATAAATAATAATAATAATAATAATAATAATAATAATAATAATAATAGTGTTTAATGTTTAATATTAAATATTAAAAATGTTTAATATTTAATGTTTTATATTTTAAATTACTATTAAATTATTTTTTATTTATTTATTTAAATTTTATACTAAATCTAATGTTAATCTAACAATTAAATTATAATCATTCTTTCATTTATTTTCTTTTCGGCTTAGTGCCTTTATTAATCTGGGGTCGCCACAGTGGGATGAATCGCCAACTTATCCAGCATAAGTTTTATGCAGCGGATGCCCTTTCAGCTGCAATCCATCACTGGGAAACATCCATACACTCTCATTCACACACATACACTACGGACAATTTAGCCTACCCAATTCACCTATAGTGCATGTCTTTAGACTTGTAGGGGAAACCTGTGCACCCGCAGAGAACCCACGCCAACACGGGGAGAACATGCAAACTCCACACTGAAATGCCAACTGGCCCAGCCGAGGCTCGAACCAGCGACCTTCTTGCTGTGAGACGACAGTGCTAACCACTGAGCCACTGTGCAGCCGAGTGTATAAACTATACAACTAAATATTTAATAGCTAACAGATTTCACCATCACACATTATATTAGCTTATAAAATACCCTGAACACTTAAGTTACAAATGATCCTTATGCTCATTTGACCCTTTAGCATGTTCTGCTTTAAGGCGTTAAACGCACATAGAACAGCCTGAAAAAAAAAGAAAGAAAGAAAAGAAAAACATTCACAATTAGTCATGTATTGTGCGGTCAGTATCACATGACACGGAGAGATTTATGGCGATAAAAAAGTTCCTCTCTGCACTGGAGTCTCTCCATCCATCTGTATGGCAGAAAATGAGCAACTGATTGCATTAGTTTCTCTTTCTCTGCAGATGTTGGCAGGACAAGTGGGGGGAGATTCGACCCACGGGGCTTAGAAAGACTGACTTAGACAAGCAGCTGGAGCAGATGAACTCATCCCATCCACATTCCCTCTGCTTTACGCTTAAGTCAAGTCACTTTTATTTCTATATAATGCAGAGTGAGTCATAGCAGCACATTGTAAAAAGCGATTAGTTACTGTACTTTAAAAAAGTGAGTAAACCCGTTGTCCTAAAAGCAACAAGTTGATTTTACTTTAAAAAAAAAGTCTGTAAGCCCATTGACTTAATTTATAGTTATGCACATAGTTTGTATACTTATTAATTATACAAACTATATATTGTATATTAACGAGTTTGCTCTCTTTTTTTTTCCTTAATTTTCTTATTACAGTGCATGTTCTGGCCTTGGGAGCATAGCAGGCTTTGCTTTGAATGCACTTCACTTCCATTCACTTTTATTGAATTTTATCAAAATAGGCTCATTCTGAAAATGTACCCCTATATACATTTTTGGGGATCGTGATTTTTTTTTTTTAAACAAATGCTACGGCGCGGTTAGATGCTGTTTCTTTTCACACTTACCAGCTGATCGCTTACTATCTGTTACCAGTTTGCCCAGTGGCTTGCTGCATACGTTGACGGACTTGTGATGTGGAGCGGAGTTGACCACGACGACGAGGTTTGAATCAGGCGAAAAACGGTTCCAGAAAGCAGGTAAAACAAAAACAAAAGCCAAAAAATAAAATAAACAAGTAAATAACAGGGTGAGAATGTGGTAAAATCTGAAATCTTTAAAGTTGACATGAAATGGGAGTTATAATTGTCCTTTTTTCGATTATCGTGAGGTTATGGTATTTGATAAAAAGATTCTTAAGGCGAATGAAATTCTACAAAATAATGAAGTGTACAGATACATCATTTATAACAGGCACTACTACATAAATAGTAAAAAAAAATTATTCCACATCGACTTTAAAATTAGGATACTAATTAAATCAAACGAAATTTGTTAAAAAAATAAGAATCTTTCCACCAAAAATGTATGAAGTGGTGCAAAGTTGTGTCTGACCCACTTCCTTAGGTTACGACCATGTTACGACTTTCCTAAGCAAATGCTGAGTAATAATGAAGAGCCATATGCAGTTGAAGGTTATTTCCAGTACCCCTCAGTTTGTCTAACTAACAGGAAATGCGTTTACAGTAATACACTTATGGACTTAATGGAAATGTAGCAGGCTAGCAGGCCGGAGGGTTTAAAAGCAGAAATGTGCAGCTTGTTTTTTATGTTAAAGCACTTCAATTCTACAGTAAAACGTTTGCACTTGGAACCCTTAAGGAGAGACTACTTTGGGAAATATCTGACACTAATTAGATTTCCAGAGGGGTTTACACATACAGAAACTTACTAATTATTTTCAAAGTGAAAAAAAAAATACATTAAACAATAGCCATATACAATTATAAAATATAAAATCTACTGCAAAATGCAACAATAATTTTTAAATATTTGTTACAATTATTGTAAAATCGGTCAAATTATGTAAATGACAAAAATAGGCTATTATTATTATTATTATTATTACACACCTACTAACACAACAGCAACAAAATACAATGTACTTTAATATTTACTACAATTATATATATGTTTAAATATAGCCATAGAGCATATGAAAATTTTGTTATGAAGCATACTGAAAAATGTAACAATCATTTGAAACATACATTAGAATTATTGTGAAATTGGTCAAATAATGTAAATTAAAATTATTATTATTATTATGATTATTATTATTATTATATTTACAAACATAGTACAAGTTAATTCAGTTTGTGATACTACTCCATGTGATTTTACAAAGTTCTAACTTAAACAAAAGCAACTGCAGTATGTTTTATAAGTACAATTTGAGTTGTTTTATTTCAAAACGTAACATTTAATTCAAAATGTTTACTGACGCAAATTTTCACACCTCTTTGCGCTGCAGTATAATTACGCTTTCAGACTTGTGGAGCTCCATTAGGCACCGACAGCTGCTCATGCTATCAACACAAATATATAAATATTGACTTGTGCTAGAAAGCAATTATTTAAAACAGCTTAGCAACGACCAAGTGGTGCACTAGCAACTATAATAACAAGAACTAAAAAACGGTAACACTTTCATTTAAGTAACAATTCACATGATTTACTACTGGTTTATTACCTGTCTATAATTAGGATATGAACTGTTTATTAGCACTTATAAAGTATGATATCATTTTACATAACCATGTTTAATACCCAAACCCAACTACTACCTTAATAACTATTAATAAGTAGGTAATTAGTAGTTTATTAAGCTAAAAATCTTCGTTAATGGTTTGTTAATATTGTACATTAAAGGGGAAATGAAGCACTCAGTCAAGTTTACCTTATTTTGTACATTGTATTCCACTTTAATGGAAATATACTAAACAAACTCGATTAATGTAACCATTTAGCAGAAAACGGCATGTTTTACTGTAGATTTTAGACTTAGGGCGCCGCCATCTTGGAATATCGCTGTGTCTGACGTCACGGCGTTGGTTTGCTCTGATCCACTGAACAGACACAATGGAAGTAAAGGAGTGAACGCGGAGACTGGACAGCCTAATTTAACCCAATGCGTGAAGTTGTGGGCGTGGAGCTGCTGCAAATACAAGCATCAGCTGTGTGTCTAATGTAAAAGTAAGTAAATGTATTCTATTTTTCTCCTTTAATTACCGATCATTTGATGCACTTTGATTCACTCTCTGTATTACTCTACCTGACTGCCTGTCTGGGTTTCATACATGACTGTAACGGACTAAACACGGACACTGGACAGCCTAATTTAACCCAATGCATGAAGTTGTGGATGTGCATCACTGAGCTGGTGCAAACACAACAAATACAAGCATTTAAGTGTCTTAAGTTGTGTATTTTTCTTTTGCTAATACCTCTCGTTTGATGCGCTGTGGTCAACTCTTTCACGCTGCTCCAGCACTGCCTGACGAGCGGATTTACATTCAGACTAATGCAATGATTAAAATCATAAATGACTTCACGCTTTACTAAGTCACGTCTGTGTGGATTTTGTCAAGACATATTCCCTCTTCAAGTCGATCAAGTCGATCTCTCATCATGTATGAAGGATAAAAACCTGCCATAAGAAACACCGCGCTGATCTGAAATTAGTTTGAACACGAGCAGGGGCGAGGGGGTGTAGCGGTGAAAAGTGAAAGTACCCGCCCCCATGATGTCAGTAATGATTCACGCTCCCAATAGTGTGGTTTTCAACTAGGTCCGGTGCAAACGTCATGGGGGCGGGTACTTTCACTTTTCACCGCTACACCCCCTCGCCTCTGCTCGTGTTCAAACCAAACTCAGATCAGAACAACGCATCAAATGAGAGGTATTAGCAAAAGAAAAATACACAACTTAAGACACTTAAATGCTTGTATTTGTTGTGTTTGCACCAGCTCAGTGATGCACATCCACAACTTCATGCATTGGGTTAAATTAGGCTGTCCAGTGTCCGTGTTTAGTCCGTTACAGTCATGTATGAAACCCAGACAGGCAGTCAGGTAGAGTAATACAGAGAGTGAATCAAAGTGCATCAAATGATCGGCAATTAAAGGAGAAAAATAGAATACATTTACTTACTTTTACATTAGACACACAGCTGATGCTTGTATTTGCAGCAGCTCCACGCCCACAACTTCACGCATTGGGTTAAATTAGGCTGTCCAGTCTCCGCGTTCACTCCTTTACTTCCATTGTGTCCGTTCAGTGGATCAGAGCAAACCAACCCCGTGATGTCAGACACAGCGATATTCCAAGATGGCGGCGCCCTAAGTCTAAAATCTACAGTAAAACATGCCGTTTTCTGCTAAATGGTTACATTAATCGAGTTTGTTTAGTATATTTCCATTAAAGTGGAATACAATGTACAAAATAAGGTAAACTTGACTGAGTGCTTCATTTCCCCTTTAAAATAAAGTGTGACCAATACATACACAACCCCAAATCAGAAAAAGTTGGGACAGTATGGAAAATGCAAATAAAAAAAGAAAGAAGTGATTTCTAAATTTACTTTGATTTGTATTTGACTGCAGACAATACAACAAACATTTTTAAACGTGTTCCTCATTATTTATATTTTTTACTTATTTATTATTTTTCAAAATAAGCAGGTTTCAATTTTGGTTCTTGCAACACATTTCAAAAAAAGTTGGGACAGTAAAGCATTTAACACTTTGTAATGTTGCCATTCCTTTTAACAACACTTAAAAGACGTTTATGGACTGAAGACACCAAGTGATGAAGTGTTTCAGGTGTAATTTTTTCTTATTCTTCCTGCGAACAGGTCTTAGGTAGGCAACAGTACGGGGTCTTCTTTTGTTGCATTTTGCTCTACAAAATATGCCACACATTCTCTACTGGAGACAGGTTGGGACTGCAGACAGGCCAGTCAATTACCTGTATCCTCTTCCTCCACAGCCAGGACTTTGTAATGTGTGCAGAATGTGGTTTTGCATTGTCTTGTTGAAATATGCATGGGCGTCCCTGGAAAGGATACTTTAAAGCATATTGTGCTCCAAAATCGCATTAATGGTGCCAATTTACTTGCCGTAATATGCTCCTGTCCCAATTTTTTTGGAATGTGCGGCAGGTCCTAATGATAGGAAAGGATGTATATTTACAAATGAAATGAAGTTGACCAGACAAAACATGAGATATGTTGTGTTCATATTGTCTGCAATAAAATAGACGTCAAAGTAAGTTTGGAAATCCCTACTTTCTTTTTTATTTGAGTTTTCTGTACTGCCCAATCTTTTCTGATTTGGGGTTGTATATAAATCTAAGAAACTGCATACTAATAACTTTTAAATCTAGTGTTATTAGTACTTCAATCATTCATAAATATGTATAGCATATTAGTAATGACAACGCAATATAAAGTATAAAAACTATTTTTTGCAGTGCATCAACAACCTGATGTCTCCCTTCCTCCTCCATCTCTGTTTTATTCAAACCTGAGGCATTCATTCTTGCTCCAGGTACAAAGTTAACCACGGTGAAGCTTTGTGCTCCTCCAGCAGGGATTTGGGCCAGTTCTTGCTTGCTCTGCAATCCTCCACAAAAGTCAGGATGCCCCCCAACCCCTCGCTATTGAAATCAGTGCTCCAATAGCAGTAAATGAAACCAGAGGAGGAAACACAGCTTTAACAGTGTTAATCCACAATACAACCAAAACAAAACTAAACTAGGGAGAAGGATTTTATTATATTAGTCTAAAGAAACATGCATGCTTGTCTGCCCAGAATCTGCAACTCTGATTCTAGGCTTCTAAAATTTATTTACAAGAGTGATTTGAGTGGTTTTTCTAGGTGGTTTATCACAAATTCAAGTAAATACATGCATCTCAATATACATACTTTCCCTCTTAAAGGAACGATACACTTTTTTGGGGGGGGGGGGGGGGGGGGGGTATTTTTGGGTAACAAGTGAGTATTGCCACTTTTTAATTCATTCAGCCAATCTTTGGGTCTGACGGAAACACTTTTAACTTAGGTTAGCATCGATCATTGAATCGGATTAGACTGTTAGCACCTCTCTTTCTCAAAAAAAAAAAGAGTTTTAATATTTTTTTTCTATTTAAAGCCTGACTCTTATGTAGTTACATTGTATACTAATTGTGTTACATCTAATTTTACACAGCCGCATCTCGGGCCATCTCAGTGATAGTAATCATCGCATCATGATCAATCCCATGATTCCCTGTGCTCCGCTAGTGTTTGAAGGGAAAGGTGTGTTCACGTTTTACCGGATCCGGAAGTTCATATTTGGTAATATGTCATATCAACGTCAATACAGCCAAGCTAAACCTCCAAACGCAGAACGATTCATTCATTCGACTCTGAGTCAACTCTTTCCTTGATGAATCAATAGTTTTAAACACGGTTCATTTTCAGACTTAAACCTCAGCTGAATTTTGTCATTCACTTAGAGTTGTGTTACACACTGCATGGAAGGTCATTTTCAAAACCCCATAATAGGGTCTCTTTAAATTAGGTAAATGTAATGGTACATGTGTTTGTATTCAAACTGTTCAGGACTGGTTTATCAGTTTGGTACATATTTTGATTATACGCATGCAGTGTTGTTTTAAATACTAAAACTACATTCAAAACAGTTCTTTATTTAACATGTATTTTTCTTTTAATTAATCAATATCAATTCTTAAGCCCGAGGTAGTGGCTATGAAAACCAACTGTGTTGTCATCTTGCGTCTGCATTTCACAAAGAGAAACCGAACCTAGTGCTGCACCATTACATACCGTAAACAAACCAATGTACCATTTTCACAATACTTCTCGCACACCACAAAGGGATTCGCTCATGCAAATATATCCGATAATCTGATAATCCATATCGTTTGCAAATATTTAAGAAATGCAACAATGACTTGCGTCGTTTGCTTGGTTACATCGATTCAATTTTCAATTCTTCAATCAAAGCCCCCTCTTCTCGCCAATGGCTGACACTGTTTCAAATAATGCATAAACAAACACACTAGAGATTATATAGTGGACCTCCCATTTAAAACTCACAATAAGCTTTGTGTTTTAGTACTTTAAAAAAGAAAGTCTCATATTTTTAAAATCTGTCCAATTTATCCAGAAATTCTAATAATGCTGTTTTTCTCTCTTTGATATGGTGTGACAGATGGTTGTGTAGACGCTTCAGTTCAAACAACAGCAAAAATCAAGTCAATAGCATTATTCCTTCATCCTTACTAGTCAAATCAACTTTTTTATAATGCAAATTGTGTCAAAGCAGGCTACACTGTAAAAAATGCTGGGTTCCACACAATCGATTTGTGTTGGGACAACATGAAGGATTTAAGTTTACTTATTAGTTTTTACTATTAGCTAACATAATTTTTTGAGTGTAACATATATATAGATTATAATATATTATAATATTATTATAATATTTCCGATATATCAGGCATGTATAGAGTAGTTCAGTTCAGATTAATACAAATGCCACTGTTATACTAGATATAACACCAAATAAAATTAAAAAAATTAGGTTTCTTTAAACACAATGCGAGGACTTTTTAGATGATCCCTATTTTAAATTCACAACGTGTACATATTTGGCAGGGGCTTTGGATTATTTACAGTCTATTCAAGGTACACATTTTACCAGTGCATGTATTTCCCAAGATCAAACCCATGATTGTTGCCATACAATAATGCAACCCTCAATCAATCGAGCCACACAAATCCTAAATTGTTAGGAAACAATACATTATGTCTTACAATTGCCCATAGTGATTCATGGGTGTTTTCTGTTTAGTTAAGCTCTCCAATGGCATTATGGGACCTTGATCTGTGCTCCAGCAACGTTTGATGTTGGAAAGTTTAACAATGTGACTTTTATTGACTTTTTGGTACTTTAGAATGATCAATTGCCTGGGTTGGTCTCGTGTATTGCCATACACAGCTAGGTAATGAGCTCTCAGGATTTATTTCTACAGTATATACATTAGGAAAAATAATGATTCTTTAATGACATTGATAGTTCACTCAAAAAATATGTTTGCTGTTTGTTCAGATGACTTATTTAAAATGAGTAGGGGGGGGGGGGGGGGGGGGGGGGGGGGGGGGACTTAATTGTTTTATGTTCAATCCACAAAAATTTATTAAAGCTATTAAGTTAACTTAATTCATTCATGTTGTTCCAAAACAAATTGATTGTATGGAAACCAGCATTTCACTATGGAATCATCTATGGAAACTTTCCACAAAAGGTTTTTTATAAGGTAATAAAGGATAATTAAATAATATAGTATAGGGTATTTATAAAGTATCTTTCGATTATTTAAATCTATAAAAAATATCTCTTTCTCACTGAAAGTTTCTTCTATTGCATGACTGCACCTCAGTTTATTTATTTCCCAACACAGGCTTATTCTGAAAATGTAGCCTGGTATACATTTCTGGACAGTGCAAATTATGTAGCCAGATTGTGTATGCCAGCTGCATTTAATCTTTAAAACGAATGCTACAGGGCGGTATTACTGCGCTGACAGCTTCTGTTTCTTTTCACGGTACTAGCTGACCGATACCTCCATGTGAATGGCTTTCCGCTGTTACCAGTATGCTCAGTAGCTCCCCATGTACGTCAGCAGACTTGAGACGCAAAGAGGAGTTAACTGCAACGACGAGGTTGGAGTCCGGTGAAGAACGGTTCCAGAAAACAGGTAAAACAAAAGACGAAAAATTAAATAAACAAGTAAACAACAGGGTGAGAACGTGGTAAGATCTGAAAACTATGTCTGAGGAGTCAAACAAGAGTAGCAGATACTAGATTTTATAAACCAGTCATCATAAGTAGAAAAATAGTAGAGCAGGTCTCAAATTTTAATCATTTAGTCACAATTATTGACTGTAAATTTAATATTAATAGTAATGTAGAGGCTGTTTATAAGAAGGCAAGTCAGCGTCTTAATGTTAGTACACAGACTTTAAACAAGGCATATTGATCATTAATAGAGAGTGTTCTCACATATAATAATGTTTTATGGTTGGTTAACACAACACTTAAACAGAAGAAGAAATTATCACAAATGATCAATCAGGCAAATAAGATAACTGCTTACAAACAACATTCGCTGCAGATTTTATTTGACTTTATTTATTTGATTCCCGAAAACAAAAACTGCAACAAAAAAAACTTACCTTCTGGGACGTATTGCGCAATCTCCAGAAATGTACTGTATTTAGGGGTGCGTATCAATAATGAGCCTGGGTTATGGGTTATTATTTCCTCCACAATAAATCGTACTAAAAATGACATTAAAATTGTTATTTTTGAAACGGCAGAGTTTAATTTTCAACATCAACAGCTCTCCGAGCAGAAATCAAGCTCTCATGATGCAACTCAAAAGGAAATGAATCAATCATGAGCTACAGCAATTGCTGAATAAAAGCATACTGTAAAAACTAGAATGCAGCATCTCTGAACAGGTACTATAGTTACCTAGAAAGGGGGGTTATGATACTAACCCCCCTTTCTAGGTAACTATAGTACCTGTTTTTCATTTTAAAATGTGCGATTACTGTAAAGCACATATCTCCTCAAGAAGATGATCTCCTCAACTCGCAGGATTTGAGATATCATTCATGTCCATATGACTGATGGGATGAGTTAAACACCCAAGCTGAAGGATGGAGTAAATGCTATCATCTCTAAAAGCTGCTCCAGTGCTCCCCCGCTGTGCTTCTTTCTTCCTGCTTTCAGAGCAAATGTAAAAGCCAAAGCTTAAGGAACATTACAGGCTTTTGCCTATTCATCTGGAGCGAGAATCACTCGAGACGTTTTACACCATGTTGAATCTTCACGAGAAGCTTCATGAGCGACGCCAAGTCACTTTGATCCCATCTTCACACACAATTCTAATGGTTCATTTGAAGCTCTTTTCGTGGCGTAGATGAGTATCTGGAGAACATTATGTGACACTAATGTCTGGCAGTGATTCCTTCTTTGAGAAATAAGAACATCACAAAGCTGCCATTGGGAAGCGAGCAGGAATTTAAGCACGTTCTGCTACTGGAGAACTTTTACAATCCCTCTCAGCTTTTTCCCCCCATCTGTCAGACTTTGCCTCCCAAGGGCAAGGCAGGGCAGAAATCAATGCCCGTTGCTTCACACATGGAAATAAGAACTGAAAAAGATATTTCGAACAAGTTGCTCCTCAAGCAATGCATGTTCAGGCTTTGTTCGCTATTTTTGTGTACATCAGTTCTAGTCTTGTTTCCACAGTGACTTCAAATCAAGCCAGATACAAAACATTTTTAGCATGGCAGTGTATTGTATCACTGATGTGTAAATACTTTCAGTTCACTGTAATAAATATTTGTTTAATTCAACTACAGTGTAAATATATTTTGCTACTGGAGAACTTTCCCTTATTACTGAACCCCCCTCCATTTTCCTCCCATCTGTTAGACTTTTCCACCCAGGGGTAAGGCAGGGAAATCAATGTCCCATCACCTCACACATGGGAATAAAAACAACATTTTAAACAAGTCACACCTCAAGTAACGCAACTTCCACAAATGTTTCTGTCTTTGTTCTATATTTTCGTTTACATTAGATTTTAGTATTGTTCAACCAGTTTCCACAGTGTGTTCAAATAAAGCCACATACAAAACATTTTTAGCAGTGTATTGTATTGCTGAGCTTTTGAATATATGGCATTCAATCATCAAACAAACTCAAATCAAAGTCTCTGGCATCTGAGACATAATGAGCAACAAATATAGCAGATTCTACCTCATTAACAAGACTCATCTGTGTTTTTACTGGATCTTTACCACTGGTTATAGCACCTAATAAGCATGAATGGAAATTTTTTGACTGTTGTGTTGTGTGAGTGTCTATGAAATTAATTACAAATGACCAATGTTACCTACGGTGGCTGAGAGAACTCAAATGTGCAGCAAGTTAAAAACATGTGCAAATAGAAATATAAAGACACTAACAAGTTGAGGAAACATCTTCATAATTTTGATAAACACTTGCAAATACAGAAATGTACTGCAAATAGTGCCGACCACAACGGAAACGTCAACGGTTCCTGAAAAGTGATGAACTGACTACATGTATTACCTGTTTAGAATCAGAATGACCATTCATTCATTCATTCATTTTCTTGTCGGCTTTGTCCCTTGCGGGGTCGCCACAGCGGAATGAACCGCCAACTTATCCAGCGAGATTTTACGCAGCGGATGCCCTTCCAGCCGCAACCCATCTCTGGGAACTTCCACACACACATTCACACTCATACACTATGGACAATTTAGCTTACCCAATTCACCTGTACTGCATGTCTTTGGACTGTGGGGGAAACCGGAGCACCCGGAGTAAACCCACGCGAACGCAGGGAGAACATGCAAACTCCACACAGGAACGCCAACTGACCCAGCCCAGCCGAGGTTCGAACCTGCGACCCAGCGACGTTCTTGCTGTGAGGCAACAGCACTACCTACTGCGCCACTGCGTTGCCCTCAGAATGACCAAATGTTTACAAAGTTTAGATAGCAACATATGTGTGAAAACAGCATCTTGGTAGTAAAAAAGGGACATGATTTTATAACTTGCACCTTGCAGTGCATTTGAGCTCTCTTGGCCACCGTAGTTATCAATCAAATATGCAGGTTTGTTTAGACGCAATGTGGATGGTCTGTATTTATTTGTGTTGTTAACTCATAAAATATATATATTTTTTATTTTGATGACAATTTACATTCTATTCAACACTCTAAAAAAACATGGATGTTGTGACCAAACGTTGGGCCAAAAACCATCATTTAAATAAACCCAACCAAACCCAATGTTGGATACGTCCATCTTTGAGCGAAGGTACACATTTTACCAGTGCTTTTCTTTCCTGAGACCAAACCCATGATTGTTGTGCTACAATAACGCAACCCTCTACCAATCGAATTAATAAAAGACATTTGCTTTTACATTTTAGATGACAATTTACAGTCTATTCAACACTCTAAAAAAACGGGATGTTGTAACCAAATGTCAAAAATCATAATTTAAATAAACCCAACCAAACCCAATGTTGGGTTCGTCCATATTTGAACAAAGGTACACAGTGTTTTCTTTTTCTGAAACCAAACCAACCCTCTACCAATCAAATTTATCATAAATTTCATATTTTAGTGAAGGTGCACATCTTACCAGTGTTTCCTGAGACCAAACCCATGATTGTTGCACTACAATAACACAACCCTCTACCAATCAAATTAATAAAAGACACTAGCATTTACACTTTGGAGGACAATTTACAGTTCATTCAACACTCTAAAAAACTGTAATGTTGTAACCAAACATTGGGTCAAAAAGCATCGATTAAATAAAACCAACAAAACTCAATGTTGGGTTTGTCCATATCTGAGTGATGGTACACATTTTAGCAGTGCTTGTGTTTTCTGAGACCACTACAATAACACAACCCTCTACCGATCTAATTATTAATAGACATTTACATTTTACATTTTGGATGACAATTTACAACCTATTTAATACTATAAAAAACTGGGTTGTTGTAATCAAACATTGGATTGGTCTGTATTTGAGTGAAGGTGCACATTTTACCAGTGCTTTTATTTCCTGAGACCAAAGCCATGATTGTTGTGCTACAATAACGCAATCCTCTACTAATCGAATTATTAAAAAACATTAGCATTTATATTTTGGATGGCAATTAACAATCTAGGCAGCATAGTGGCTCTGTGGTTAGCACTGTCGCCTCACAGCAAGAAGGTCGCTGGTTCGAGTCTCGGCTCAGATGGCATTTCTGTGTGGAGTTTGCATGTTCTCCCCGTGTTGGCGTGGGTTTCCTCCGGGGGCTGCAGTTTCCCCCACAGTTTAAACATATGCGTGGATTAAATGAACTAAATTGGCCGTAGTGTATGAATGTGTGTATGACTGAGTGTGTATGGGTGTTTCCCAGTACTGGTTTGTGGCTGGAATAATTGGCGGTTTATTCCGCTGTGGCGACCCTTGAAAAGAGACTAAGCTGAAGAAAAATAAATGAATTTAGAGTCAACACTCTAAAAAATAGGACTTTGTAACCAAATGTTGAGTCAAAAAACATAATTTACACAAACCCAACTAAACCAAGTGTTGTGTTTGTCCATATTTGAGGAAGATTAAGACACATTTTACCAGTGCTTGTGTTTCCTGATACCAAACTCATTACTGTTGTGCTACAATAACGCAACCCTCTTCAAATCGAGCTACACAAACTATTCACTAAAACATGTTCTGCTTCTGGAGAACTTTCCCAAAATCAACTTCGTTTTTTCCACCATCAGACTAAGGGCATTACACATGGGAATATGAACAAAAAAAGAAAACAAAAACAAAGTCACACCTCAAGTAACAAGCATCTTCCACAAATGTTTCGTCTTTGTTCGGTATTTTCGTTTGCATCAGTTCTAGTCTAGTTTCCACAAATAAGGCCACATCCAAAACATTTTTAGCGTTGTACTAGCAGTGCATTGTATCACTGAGCTTCTGAACATATGCCAGGGCGTTCGCACCTTCAAAAGCCCATAGTTACAAACACAAATCAGAGTCTTGAAGATGATGTCTTCATACCATCACTTGCACCTGAAATGCAACAGCAAGATTAAAGCAAACAGATGCAGCGGATTCCTCCTGGTTAACAAGACATGCAACAACAACAAAAAAAAAAAAACAACAAGCTGATCCGTGTCAGTCACATCTGCGTCTGCCCGAAGCACCTCCGACAACTCGATTGAGACTCTATTTGATCTCTCAAAGGCATCGGATCTAATATGACAATTATACACTTGAACCGCATGCTAGCTGAGAGCTCTCCGCGATAATGAAACTTAATATGAGTTAATTACATCCTTCTGTGGCCACGAGCGCGCTTGTGGAGCGCTCCGGCTTTTCACGCCACTTCAGAATGTGATTATTGCGAGGGCCATTGAGGAGATATTAACAAAAGGTTATTACAAAGGGATGTCCATGGGACCACTCGGAAAAAGCGTCCCATCCACACCTCACTGACATTGTTCTGAAGATGCTGGGATCCCATAAGCACCATTAAATGGATGTAAGGGTGCAAAAATGAACAGCTGGCTGCCGCCAGGCCTTCAGGGCAGAGCCATATGGAGCATCGAGAAAGGGTTTATTTCATTCACTGGAGTCTGCGAACCAAACGTCTTCCTGCGATCAGCTGTTGAAGAACTGACCAACAGATGCTAAACTGCCTTCGCCTTGAGCTGTAAACGAAGAATAGTTGAGTAGAAAATCAAGGTCATCCCGTTTGGCGTGCGGGTCAGTGGAGCTTCCAGTTTAGTTATTCATAAATACATTAACGTGCTCTTCACGCTTGAATACACCTCTGCAGCGCCGACTGTGTTTTACATTTCTTAATTAAAACATTTGTGTGCGGTTTGTGGAATTTGTTGAAGATAAACGTTAATTAATGTTTCTTGAAAAATAAACCACTAGGTTTTAAAAATCGAGTACCGATTGAATCATTACATGTGATTATCAGCCGATGCTGATCTTCGGCCGATCGATCGGAGCATCAATAATATTCAGTGCTTCCCACACATAGACTTTCCCAACACAATCACACGGCAATTTGGAACTTTTTGATTTAGTGGCTCATTCATATGAATTCGTACAATCTCGTTTGTACAATTTAGTGTGGTTTGCTCATCCCCCAATTACGATTGGGTTTAGGGGTGGGGTTTAGTGCCATGCGTCCTTTTAATATTCATATTTATAGTCATATTATAGTCATATTTTCTGATGACTGAACTAGAGCTGCACGATTCTGGCTAAAATGAGAATCGCATTTTTTTTTGCTTAAAATCAAGATCACGATTTTCTCACGATGTAAAATAAAGGTTAATATGAGTCGGCTATTATTATTGTTATTTCTCAAACATATGGTAAAACAACTATAATAATAATAATAATAATAATAATAATAATAATAATAATAATAATAATAATATTATGTGTAGCTCTACTGTTGGTTAAAATGATATATATTGATGTATATTAGCGGCTGCCCAAGTATATTTGGAGATCATTCGCTATCGATTACCCAGTAGAAAAATCTTCTCTTCCACTACATGTTTTGTACTGCTCGTTGTGTGTGCACGAGACCTGTCAACACTCCCATAGACAATCTCACATGCTCTGCAGACCCACAAAGACCCGCTATTTGGGCACTTAAAAAAATGTGTCCGGCTGTAGTTTTTAAATATCCTAAAATGTCTGGAATTTTTGCTTTTGCTTTCTAAAGTTGTCGTTAATTATGTGTGTTTTGCACTACCTTCTTATTAATGCCTATTTTCACTTGGTATTCACTTATTTATAAAATGTTTTTATACTTTTAAGATTTACTGAACTTCAAAAAAAATGTGTCTCAACATTTTGTATTAAAAATGGGTCACAAGCAGTGTTTTAATTTCATAGAACATACATTATAACAATTTTTTTAACGATTTTATTCATTCATTTTCCTTCGGCTTAGTCCCTTTGTTCATCAGGGGTCGCCATAGTGGAATGAACCGCCAACTTATCCAGCTTATGTTTTACACAGCGGATGCCCTTCCAGCTGCAACCCAGTACTGGGAAACATCCATACACACTCATTCACACACACACTCATTCACACACACACACACACACACACACACACACACACACACACACACACACACACACACACACACACACACACACACACACACACACACACACACACACACACACACACACACACACACACACTACGGCCAATTTAGTTCATCCAAATCACCTATAGTGCATGTCTTTGGACTGTGGGGGAAATCAAAGCATCCGGAGGAAACCTATGCCAACACGAGGAGAACATGCAAACTCCAGACAGAAATGTCAACTGACCCAGCTGGAACTCGAACCAGCGACCTTCTTGCTGTGAGGCGACAATGCTAACCACTGAGCCACCATGTCACTTTTTAACGATTTCCCCTATTTTAGTTTTTTTGTTGAACCTAAATCTGTCTAACATAGCACACTGACACTCGACTGTAGCACATTTACACAATGACAATGCTCAATAATTCTAAATATAGAATAAAACTGCATTATTTAAGGGTTCGTAATAATAATATAAAGAAAAAAAATCATTTTAATGTTCCATTTAGTACCATTCCTCGAAAATAACAGCACTTAACCCAGTTAATTATTTTAAAATACAGAAGCTGCTGGATTTAATTTGATTTTTATGTGCAATGCAGGGCTCCTGGGGTAAAGGCTGTGCTGTTCACTATCCATTTGAGGCAAAAGTAATCAAATGATTCGTAATGCTCTCGCTCTGCTCGATGAAAAAAGGGAAATGCAGCATCTTAAGAGATAAGAAATCAGTTTCTGCTGTGTTTTGATTTGATCACATCTAGTGAGTGTAATGCTTCGAGGTACTCACTCGCTAGTGCTCCAGACTCACTCAAGACCAATGATGAAGCTGACCTCCAATGCAAATGCACAAACAATAGTCCCTACACTGCAAAAGAATAAGAGATTATCTTACGTAAGAGTTCTTGTCTCATTTCTACAGTAGTCCGAAAATCTACAAATCTTAAAATCAAGTAGACTATTGTCTTGTTTTCAGAAATAGCAAATCAGAATTAAGAAAGTTTTTCCTTAAAACAAGCAAAATAATCTTATTTCAAAGCAAAACAAGATTATTTTGCTTGTTTTAAAGAATT
This sequence comes from Danio kyathit, assembly GCA_903798195.1. NCBI lineage: Eukaryota > Metazoa > Chordata > Actinopteri > Cypriniformes > Danionidae > Danio > Danio kyathit. Next base: position 5,604,456 of record LR812542.1, read on the forward strand.
TCTGCAAACAAGACAATATTTTTTTAAGTTATTTGAACAAACTCAATCGACTTCAATTTTTTTTAACTCAAAAAATATTTTTAAACCTAAAATAAGTTAAACTAACACTAAACCATATGTTGTGATCAACTTTTGATCATATAATTATTTTATAGTCTACTTAAGTAATACAATTAATATTGTTGTCATAATCCAGATTTGTTGAAGTCATAACTTTCACTTAAGAATGTCTTAGTTCAATATTTCAAACTTTTATTGTATAATTTTGACTGAAGTCATAAAAAGTGATGACATATTATGACATTTAAGACATTATACACTAAAAACAATCTTTTTTCTGCTTGTTCAAACTACTTATATAATGTGAGATAAATCTACACAATTCTTGAGGGTTTTTTTGGACAACTTAATTGTTTAATGTTCAATTCAGTTAAACAATTTGTGTTGGGCAAACATGAAAGAAATTGTGTGAAAACCAGTGTGTCATAATTTCAACTTTTCATACCTTTCATATTCCGTTTTCTGCTCAGTAAAAGAAAATATTTACAAATAATTACAATACAAATGCTGTGACTGGAGCGATTCCTTTTCAAAATGAACATTTCTGTACCTAAAGTCTCCATATTGGTACTTCAGAGGTAAACATTAGCACCTTAAAGTTAATCTTAGTAAGTCAAATAAAAGAATCAAGATGTGTGTCTGCAAGTCACATTACAGGATTAGATTATTTATTAAAGATTTAGAGATAAAGATATTATTTAATTTCAGCATGTTTCAAGTTATATTTAAGACCATTTTAATACAAAACAGAATGGAATTTAAGACCAATTTCTCTACCTGAATACTGTTAGACTCTCCAGAAAATCATAAAGCACTGTTTATTTCACTTTTATCTTTGCTCTGTTGTATTTATATATGCTTGTAATTTATTATGATGTACACAGATGCACTGCATTGAAAAAGACTTCATCATCCTAATTTATCTAATGAAAACTTTCCAAATATTAAATTATATTCATATCGCAATATGCATTGCAGAAAAACAAAATATCGCAATTTCAGATTTTTCCAATATTGCAAAGCCATATATATATTAGTACCTAAAACGTTCAATAGAGTATTTCCAAAAAGGTACATTACTTTTGTACTTTAATTTTAGAGAATAAAACAGTTTGTAAATCTGTATACATACAAAATGCTAATTGACTCAACTTTAATATCACTAACATGAAGATGACCTTACAGAAAACCACAAAGCCTTAGTGACAACTAATTAAAAGGAAAAAGAGAGAATAATTTACAGTTTTCCACAACTACACCAAATTAATGCTGGCAATGGAGCTGTTACTTTTTAAACTGTACATTTTGGTACCTGTTGTCTCTTTTTGGTACTTAAAAGGAAAACTTTAGTTCCCTAAAATTTATCTTAGTAAGTAAAATGTATTTATTAGTGTCCAAAAGGTACAAAAGAGTATTTCTAGAAAGGTATATCCCAGCTTTTGTGCCTTCATTTTAGGGAATTCATTAGTTTTTAAATATACATGCTAAATGCAAATTGACTCAACTTCTAGTAGCACTAACATGAAGACGACCTCACAGAAAACTATAAAACCTTTGTGAATTAACTAATTAAGTGTTTCACATCCAAAATAGTGAGAATATTTAGCAGTTTTTCTCAACTACGTCAAAAGTATGCTAACAATTAAGCAATTCCATTTTAAACTGTACATTTTGGTACCTATAGTTTCCATTTTGGTACTTCAGAGGTAAACATCAGTACCTAAAAGTTCATCCTAGTAAGTAAAATGTATATATTAATGCCTAAAAAATACAAAAGAATACTTTTAAAAAGATTTGTAGCTTAATTTTAGAGACTACAACAGTTTTTAAATCTATATACATGCTAAATGCTAATTGACTCAACTTCTAGTAGCACTAACATGAGGATGACCTCACAGAAAATCAGAAAACCTTTGACTTAACTAATTAAGCATTTCATATCCAAAAAAGAGAGAATATTTGACATTTTTCCTCAATTACGCCAAAATCAGCTCAAAACAACCCACAGATGCAGCCTGCTGATTAGCATTTCTAGCTAATTAGCAAGATGCAAATCCGAAACTGGCAACCGAATCCAAAACTGAAGCTCTTCCAGTAGTTTAAACAGATGACACCTCTTAAACCTGAGTGGATGTGAGCCGTCTTGACCTGCGTGACTGCACATAATGGAGCCATCCAGCAATTGTAAACTCCCTTCCCCGAGGCTGCAGAGCCAGTGATTTGATTAGGGGGTCTTAGCATGATGGTCTTCTTCAGAAAAGAAGCATGTCTGAACCACTGAGACCCACAGGATACATGATACGGCCTCAATCACACCATGCCCAATGGTCTTTGAACATACTGGTTTAAGTCTCATTCTGAAGAAGTCAAACATAGTCTATTAACACACTTACTTTTTTCATTAACATCCAAAAATAAGCAACATGTAAGCAACTTCATAACTTTTTAATGTCTGATCGTGTGGGGAAAAGTCAGGATTAAAATATGTAAATTCAGAATTGCAAAAGAAAAAGAAAACAAATGCAAGATGTAAACTCAATAGTGCAAGATGAGAACACAAAATTGCAAATTGTAATTTTTTAATACATTAAAAAGTGACAATTACAAAAGCTAAATAAAAATTATATTTATTACTACAATCCATATTGTACAATAAGCCAATACAAGACAAAAGAATATCAAAACTGCAAGACCTAAACTTGAAAATGGAAGATGTAACTCAGAATTGTACATTCATAACTACAGTATAATCCTAAGGGAAGGTGGGGGGAGAGAGTCAGAATTGTTTCTACTTGCAATTGTGATGGAAAAAAATGTCAAAATTATGATATGCAAGCTATGAATTAGAGAAGATATGAATCAAAATGATAAAATCAATTACAAAAAGGTAAACAAAAATGATATTTAAGATATTATATATGAGATAAAGGATGTTTTTTGCATCCTTTTTTGGATGAAAATGGCAAGATGTAAATAAAAAATTACATGCTTATAGCTGCAGCTCTGAGGCAAAGTAATAACTGCAAAATTGTAAATTCAGAATTAGGTGGAATATTTAGGAATAAATATAAAGTCATTAAAGGTGTCAAAATCAAATAGATGCATTATGTAAATCTAAATTTGTCTAAAAGATTATACTAAAGGGGAAAGTCATAATTGCACATTATTTTTCGGAGTTCAGAGATAAATGCCTAAGTTTTGAGTTTAACCACAATTACTAAGTACAATTACTATTACAATTACTCTTAGGGAAATCAAACTTGCTGTTGTGGGATTTTAAATATTACCATTTATTTTTATTCTGAGGCAGAAACAAACTTTGCATTATTATATAAACACTTTAAATAACTTTTTCTTTGTATTTATCTACGTGATTTTTTGAGTGTGATGTGTATAAAATAGCCCATCTTCCAATATAAAGAAAGTTTGGTCTCAATAACAGTTTCCATTAAGTTCTTCACGGAATTGTAAACACCAATAAGAAACCTTTATATGTAAAGTAATGTAATGTATAATTATATAACGCATTTATCGTGTATATAGACCCAAAGCGCTTCACAATCATGAAGGGGGTCTCTCCACACTACCACCAGTGTGCAGCATCCACATGGATAATGCGACAGCAGCCACAGGACAACAGCACCAGTGCGCTCACCACACACCAGAAATTGGTGGAGTGGAGAGACAGAGATAGAGCCAGTTTGGTGGATGGGGATGATTGAGAGGCCATGATGGCCTGGTCCTGGTCACACAGAGAGTCAGGACCTCAGTTTAATGTCTCATCCGAAAGACGGTACTCACTGACAGCATGGTGTCCCCTTCACTATACTGGGGTATTAGGACTCACACAGACCACAGGTTGAGCGCCCCCTGCTGACCTCTCTAACACCACTTCCAACAGCAACCTAGTTTTCCCATGTGGTCTCCCACCCAGGTACTGACCAGACTCAGCCCTGCTTAGCTTCAGTGAGTAAAGAGTCTTTCGGCTGAAGGTGATATGCATGTACAGGTTCAGGATTACATCACACAGCATAAAAATGAACATCAAAATGAACATCTGTCATGAAGCGGTGAAGCTAAACACATCCAAAACATTTGATCTCATTGACAGAGCTCTTCATTTTCATTCCCCACCGCTGTCAAAAGCAGCAAAACAACCAGAAGCGCTTTCAAGTGCCATCACTTATTTGTTCCCTATGTAAATATCTCAGCAGGCAATGTGTTGGACAGCCCAATAAATCAGTTAAGCCTTGCGATCATTATCTATACCCTGTTTACGGGCATTATGCAAGATGGCTGTTTACTCAATGTGTCATTTGCCCGCTAATGGACAGACATTCATTTCGGAATTTCTAAAAACAAGCCGGGACACGAAAGGAGCAATTGAGGGATCATTATTTACCTTTTCTCAACAATGATCTTTCATTTAGCTGCTTCAATATCACAGACAGTCGATGTGTCATTTGCTGTATCTTTGGCTGTTGTTTCATGCATGTCTGGACAAAGGCTGCGGTTTTGAGCGTTTTATTACAGTAAGTGACGTCAGTGGATGAAGCTAAAGAGCTTTTAGCATTCACCTTAATAGTCTGAGGTTAACTGTTGACGACTGTTAGCGCTCAACATGCTGTAATTCTGATGGAAAACTAAAGCTGGGATTAGATTTGAATGTGAATATAGATTTATTTGTGAGATTTAAACTCGTAATTATTAGAAATACCGAATTGTGAGATAAAAAGTCACTTTTTTATGTTTTATTCCATGGTGGAAAGAACATTTTCAGAAAGAAACTGTGAGATGTACGCTTATAATTCCAAAAAACAAAAATAAATAAATAAATGATGAAATCAAAGTCACAATTATGAGATATAGTTGATATGTAATTTTTGCATGTCTGGATTAAGATCAAAGGTCAAGAAACAGAGATTAGAGGTCAAAACGTCAAATCGGAAGAATATATATATATATATATATATACTGTGTTTCCTAGTACTGGGTTGCAGCTGGCAGGGTATCCGCTGCGTAAAACCAAAGACTATAGAATACACAAGACATGTCACTCGTATCTTTTTGAATGGGGAAAAGTGTAACCGTGAATAAAGCCCCACCTACTAGTTCAGGAACCAATCATTGATCGCTATATGGCGAATAAAGCCCGTGTTCTACAGGAGCCAATCATCGATCACTATAGACTGGCAATTTTCGGGTTTCAAACAGACATGAGTTTCTGCAGATTTTGCGTGATTTAGATGTTTAGAAATTAAACTAAAGAGACAGTTTTTGTTTACTTTTATTGGTGATTACTATAATGAAATTCAATGGTAAGCTGGGCAAGCAGTTTTGGAGAATTTGATGTTGGCAGGCCACTGTCCCGGTGGCAGGCCATATCTGATGCTAGATAGTGAAGAGCGGGAGGGGGGGGAGGGGGGGTTGTGGTTGATGGGGGTGCATTGGTGGTGCGCAGCAGGCCAATGTGCCGGTTGCAGGCCAAGTCCAATGTGATATAGAAAGTGAGGAGTGGGGTGGGGGTGTGGCAGGCCAGACTCACGGTGGCAGGCCAGATTGATCGTCAGGCCACCAGGAATGTCGCGGTGCTCCCTATGGCCAGTCCACCAAGTTTTTCTCCCCTAAGGTCTTATTATGCTGTCTCTGTTGCCATCTTGTGACGCAACCGTCTTTGCTCTGCACAGTATAACAGGCCGATGGCCGCCAACGCACTGAATCTCCTAAATTATAAGAATTAAAAATAGGCACTGTCCTTATAAGTAAACTTGATAGTTGCAATCTAAACAACTACATTCTCGCCTTAAAAGCCTCAAACGTACATTATGTTGTCCAACAGATGCAATATTTGTCAAATTGTAGTGTTTAATGATCTGCTGTCACTCTATGTTGGCGGAGTAAAACACAAGGGTAAAGAGGCTGTACGAGTACTGATATTGAAGAATAGATTTGAGAACCAGACATAACTGCTGTATAAAATTTGTTTTATACTGTTGTATATATATATATATATATATATATATATATATATATATATATATATATATATATATATATATATATATATATATATAATATTAAACCACTGTGAAGACATAAAAATATACACAGATATATGCTCAAAATTAAAAATAGTACTAATAAAAAATGTGGAATGTACACTTAATTTTGTTTATAACTCATGATTCTAAAAAACAAAGTTGATTAAGAGGTCTGAACTGGTTTCTGGCGCAGAACTGCTGGATATAAACTCACATTTGTGAGGGAAAAGTCTGAATTATGACCTAAAAACTCCAATCCTACAACCACCAATGTGTCTTGTGTTGTAAGCTGTCCAATATGTGTGTCTAGATAAAGCTGCAGTTCAGATCATTTGTGATGCTGTATTCCTGAAAGTGACGTCAGTGGATTCAGCTACAGGGCGTTTAGTGTTCACCTTTATAGTCTGGGGTTAAGTGCTGACAACTGCTAGTGCACTTTATGTTAAAACAGAGGGCAGTGATAGAGGTCAACAGGTCAAATCAGGCCAGAAAGTGAAATCCGTCTGACCTTCGCAACTGTTTGTTTGACTGCACTTCAAACACTCTACAGGAGCTGCGCATCGTCAAAGAAAAAACTCAGTCAGCTTGCCATGTTACATAAAACCGCAAGCGCTGGTTCAAGTGGAGGATAGGGGTTGGATCAAGGTCCGATACGATCGTTTAAATCCACGTTCTCATCTTCGACACACTCCAGCTGCGTCTTCTGTTCACGCTCCAACCAGAACGTGGAGATAAATCAACTTTTTTTTCTCTCTCTCTCGTTTTTTGGTATCTGCAAACCAGAGGCCTGAACTTTTGTTTACTACAATCTCTCCCCGCGACGTATTTGGCTTGGCCTTAACATGTCACGTCAACCGCAGGAATGCTAGCAATGCTAAAAATGCGCCTTAAATGTTTGTTTTGCTTTTGGTGGAGCGCGGACGCATTTAACTGCAGGCTACGGCGCGGGACGGAGGGAGGAACCCACATCTGTTCAGCATAAGAGCTTGTTTAGAGTTCCTCGCTCTCGCTCTTTTTCTGGCTCAGACCTTGTTTGGATGCAGAAGCTTATCTGTGATTGAACAGACTCACGGTATATACTGTATTTCGCTGCCGTACGGGAAGAACTGCCTGCATCTTCAGTATCTCACAACTTTTAAGCTGAGGATTTTCCAGTGAAACGCATGTACAATTCTTGTAAATCTTGCTGAAATTGTGAAATCCCGGTCTGGTATATGGTGCATGATAATCAGCTTAGATTGTTGGAGATGGAGGCCAGCGCTATTCATTTGCTGAAAACACTGCAATGTTTGATTTCATTTAACGCCATCCAAGCTCTTTCAGTGTTTCCATAGTAAAACAAGGGAGCAATTCCGTGCAAATGTCAACCCTGCCATGAAAAAAAAAATAAGTTTTTCACCAAAATAGCGTTTTTTGTGTCGGCTTGTATTTTACAGTACTGTAAAAACACTCAACAATGTCTCTGTCAATGTTTTTAAACAATTATATTTGATTTACCAAAGTCACACAAGTGCTAATTTCACATCAGTCACATCCATAACAGAGAGGTTTCACATCTATAGCCAAGCTTTTTCCTCTTAAATGCATAAATGTTATGATTAGCATTATTTCTTTTGGGTTGTGCAGTTTAATTCACAAAATTTCTACAAAGTACATTGTATACTGTAAACTCTCAGACTTTTTTGGTCACATCCATAACAAATGTTTATTTTTCTAATTTAAAATCTAAAAATATTGATATTTTTCTGATCCCAGAACTCATTCTGAAAACGTAGCCCTATATATATTTCTGGAGATTGCAAATAATGCGCCAGAGGTACGTATGGCTGCATTTCGTCTTTAAAATTAATGCTACATAGCGGTATGATGCCGTTCCTTTTGGCGCTTACCAGCTGACTGCTTACCTCCGTTGACTGCTTACCTCCGCGGTTAGCACTGTGGCCTCACAGCAAGAAGGTTGTTGGTTAGAGTCCTGGCTGGGCCAGTTGGCATATCTCTGTTGAGTTTGCATGTTCTTCCCGTGTTGGTGTGGGTTTCCTCCGGGTGCTCCAGTTTTCCCCACAGTTCAAAGACATTATAGGTGAATTGGATGAACTAAATCGGTCATAGTGTATGAGTCTGTGTGTGAATGTGACAGTGCTGCATAAAACATATGCTGGAATAATTGGTGGTTCATTCCACTGTGGGGATGAATAGAGTGAATGAATGAATGTAATAATTGTTCAATGAATAGTATTTGTGTATTCAATGTTTGTTGACTTAAAGTTCTCAGACGCTTGGCATCATCTCTTTAAGTCCTCATAGGGTTGACATTATCTCTTATAAAAACAAGATCATTTTACTTACCTCTGATCACTGTAACTCAACTTAAAATTGTAAATTGACTCAACTTTTAACCAGTGATGGGAATAACAGTGCTATAAATAAACAACGTTACTAACGACGATACTGTTTTCAGTAAGGAGTAATCAAATGATTTACTGTTTCCCCTGTTACAACGCCTTTGCCTTTACTGACAATAAAACGCGTGTTACTATAATTGAGGACACTGAAGTGTTTTTCATGCGAGCAGTGTCTCTCTCAGCCATAGGACCTCTCTTTCTCTGGGGTGTGTGTGTGTGTGTGTGGGTTTGGGGCTGGGACAGGACACATAACCAACCAGTGATGATGATTGGTGTGTCTGTGAACGTGGTGTAACTGAGAATGTGATGATCAGCTTAGATAGACTACATATCCATCATTTGCCAATCAAAGGCAGAGTAGTGCGGATGTTCACACACAAGCACACACACAGTCAGTGGCACACACCAACAACCAGGAGTCAGAACGATGGCAAATCCAACAAATTCAAAGGTAGCGTTTGCAAACTGGAAATATAAGCACTACTTTTCCCTCGTTGAGGTGAAATGCAGGAATGTTTATGTGTCGTGCAACTTATGCTCAGGAAAAAAAGAGTCTCTCTGCGTCTGTGACAAGTAATTCTAATCTAATAAAGCACTTCATGTAATCATGAGCTCTGCTGCCAAAGGAGGAGACAAAGTCATGACGTCAAAGCAAATAAAAGTTCATTTTCACCACCTCAAACCCTTATTACTCAGACAGAATTAAACAAAATAATAACTAGATATATAGTTGAGGACATGCTGCCGTTGTCTCTCACAACAACATTAAAATAGTGTAGATTAGTGTACAATGTTTTATATTTATTTTATAGTCGTTTGACAAATTAAATGTTTTTTTAAAGTATCGCAATAGTTACTTTCCCTGCTAATCAGTAACTTTTATATTTATGTAACTCAGTTACTGTCACTTACTACTTGTGAGAACTAGTAACTATAACTAATTACTCTTTTAAAAGAAAGTGCCCAACACTGCTTTTAACCCAAGAACTGCACTTGATTCAAGTTGAGTCAACTAAAAAAGCTCTGTAGCAAGTTGGCTTGCAATTTTAAGTTGAGTCAACTTTACTTCCAGTGTTGGCAGATTATTTTGCTTGTTTTGAGAAAAATCTCACTTCGTTTAGACGACTTATTTGACATGTACTTGCAAAGTTTCTTATAGTCAGTTCAATGTCTGTTGAAGGAGCAGTATCAACAGATATTAAGCAGACAGTCTACTAATACTCAAATGGACCATCAAAATAAAGTGTTACCGATATTTTTTCATTGTCTAGAAAACGTTTCTTGATTTAAAACCTTTTTAAATATTGGGACTAGACCAAAAGTTTACAATAAGGTTTCATTAGTTACTGTTTGTACTAACATGAAATAATTATGAACGATACCTGCACAGCATTTATTAATCATAGTTCAACATTTACTAATGTGTTATTAACATACAAAATCATGCTTGTTAACATTAGTTGATGCAACGTGAGTTAACATGAACTAACAACTGTATTTTCATTAACTAATGTTAACTAACATGAACATATACTGTAATCAATGTATTGTTCATTGCTTGTTCATGTTAGTAAATGCAATAACTAACCTTCACTAATACAACCTTATTGTAAAGTTTTACCAAAAACTTTAAGAAAAGCATTTTGTTTTTATTTATTTTTGTTGCTGTTAACAGAGTGTTATGTGTGTGTAATGGAAAAAGAGATTCAGGGTTTGCGAAAGTTACGGGTTTAAGAGTGAAGGATAAAAAAATCCAGCCTGGCTGTATAATTGGAAAAAAGGCCATTTGAGCCGTCCATTTGTTTTTTAAAGGGATATTGATCTGAGAGAGATCTAAATGGTTCAACCACCACAACATGCATTTCCTGTTTTTAAGATATGTGGCTTTATTTATTGGCCAGGCTTGGGTGTTGAGAGTGAGCTGTGATGCTAATTAGACTGGCGTAAAGGCCCGGCGCTTCTTTCTTTGGCCCTAAAACAGCACATAAAAAAAAAAAAACAAACAACATAAAAGAGCTGAAGTTTTGTACATCCGCTTACTGTAACTTTGAGCTTAATGATGTAGGTTATCATATTCCTGTTTGAATTCTTCACACGGACGCATTATGTTGATTTATGCTCTGCGCTACTGAGAAGAAACAAATCATTTCATCTTCAGGCTTATGGGAATGAATTCACGCACCGCATATTACAGTATTCCAGGAAAATATATATGTGGGGGATTCTTGAATTAGAGGAAGCTTTCTGTTTCACAGGAGGATTTTAATGAAAGAAAAATATCAATACATTTCTGGTTTTAAAGTGCACATTAAAATATATTTATGCTTGATTGGGTCTCTTTAATGTATTTATATTTATTATTATTTTTGTATTAATGTATTGTTTTCTTTTTTCTTTTATTTATGCTTTGAATTAAGGCTGATTTATACTTCTGCATCGATTGATCGGCATGACCCACAGCACCTGCATTGCGCGTAGCTGTGTTTTTATACTTCTGCGTGCTGTTTGTGTTGCTCTGCAATAACACTTCCGAAAGGCTAGCTGGCAGTAGGCTTTTATGTTCCTCTGTGTCGAGTTTTTTTGCCTGTGTTTTTCTGAACGCTACAAGTAGCTAAACTCACTCATTTAGAGGCGGGAACCGGCGGACGTGCAACACCTTTATAAGGTAATCATAAGGTAAACACAAAACAAAAGTTTCCATCTGAAGCTCCTTCATGGGACTTGACACTGGTAAACAATTGCTCCATCATGCTCACGGCTCTAAGCGCAGCACACACTCATCACTACCAAGCCGACCAACTACAGAGCTTGCGCTACACGCTGTTGCATTGTGTAGTTAAATTATTTGAGAGGTGCGCGTCAGAATCGGCATCAGCCACGACGAGAGGTCTGCGACTGTGCAAAGGCTGTGCCTAACTATAAATTAGCCTTTACAGTGCCAGTGTATGCCTGCGTACTACATTAGCATTTACCAGAACACGTTTACAATAAACAAATGAGTGAATGAATGAATGAGCAAGCGAACAAATAAACAAACATCTAAATAAATAAATACATTTTAAAAAATAATAAATGTAAAAAATTATTTGTTTAACACAATGCTCTCTCTGCTGTAAAAAGCAATTGGTTAACTTTTTTGTGAGTAGACATGTTGCTTTTAAAGCTATTAGTTGATTTTACTTGCGTAAATGAACTGTGCATAATTATAAAAGTTAAATCAACTTAACAATTCCAAGTTACAACGAATTTACACTTTTTTAAGTAAAGAAACTAATTGCTTTTATGGTGTATACAAATAAATAAACTTGAAACAATCACAATTACCATTTTATCCTTCTGAAATAGAATCTAAAAAGTAAGAATTGTGCAACGTAAACTGTAGCTGTAATTTTGAGAAATGAATGAATTGTGAGATGTGAATTATCAGAGCTGTCAAGTGATTAAAATGGTTTATCTAAATAATTACATGATGATGTGGTGAATCAAATTAATCACAATTTAATCAGAAAACAAAGTAGAATTGTGTGTTATTTTTAAAATATGGCAAGAAGGTCTCCGGTTTAAGTCCTGGCTGCGTTTCTGTGTGGAGTTTGCATGTTCTCCCCATGTTGGCGTGGGTTTCCTCCAGGTGCTCCGGTTTCCCCCACAGTTCAATGATGTGCTAGGTGATTTGATTAAACTCAATTGGCTGTAGTGTATGATTGTGAATGAGTGTGTATGGGTGTTTCCCTGTACTGGGTTACAGCTGGAAGGGAATCCACTGTGTAAAACATATAACTGGATAAGTTGGCGGTTCATTCCGCTGTGGTGACCTTTGATAAATAAAGGGACTAAGCCGAAGGAAAATGAATGAATGAATGAATGAATGAATGAATGAATGAATGAATGAATGAACGCATTAAATCAAAAGCTAGTAGATTCTATGATCTGAAAGTGGTTTCTCAAATAATTGCTTAAAAATATATTATTTATAAATAAAACAGTCAATTGTATATTATAGTAATTAAAAAATGTATGAAATGTTAATGATAGAGATATATATATATATATATATATATATATACACACACATGCACACACACAAAACACTGAGCACTAGAAAATATTATACTAACCACAAATTATTGCCCCAAATATTTACTGTATTTGACCACAGCTTTTGGAACATATAATCAAGGAAACAAGACATAAGATGAAAAGTTGATGTTTTTGCGACCCTATTCCACCCTAACAGCTGTTTTGGAGCTTTCTTACGTCAAAAAATATAGAGAGCAACACTGTTAAACCTGCACCAACAAGCCTTCATGTCCTCATGGAAAAGCCACAGTGTGTTTTCCAGGTGTCCACATTTAGAGTGACAGAAGTGTGGAGGAGAGTTTTGGTCCAGTACCAATACAAGAATCACCATATTTTTGTGCATTGGTTTGTTCCGTGTCTGAAAGAAAAGCCGCAGTCTTTGATGATGGCAGTAAGTTTTCATCTGTCAGCCTTCACGACTCCCCAAAGGTTCTCTCTGGGTTGCTGTCTATTAAATTGGGATTGATTGAAACAATACGAATCGCACATTCAACACGGAAACAGAGATTTGTTCCTTTTGCTGTCTTTCCTCTCTTTTGCTTTCATTTCTTTTTTTGACAGGCCCCGGGGGCTTGTTACAGTTTCCCAAAATGCATTTCATTGCACTTCTGCAATTTAAGGTGACCGCCGGGGTACTTTGCACCCGGGCTGTACATCCATTTCCATGCTCTGTAAAAAAGAGTTTTATGCTGTTAATATAGAATCAGGGCTGTGCTGCTTTGTATGGTATGGTGTAAAGCTCAATAAAACATACTTGGATAATTGTGTTCTGCCTGCTGGGGGCTGGAGCAGAAATATTGAAATATCCATAACTGACTTTATTTGTCATTGTGGCATTGTGGATGATATAATAACTACTGATACAATCAAAATATGCTTGTTTTATTCACCTTATTTAATGTCATAATAGTCTAAAATATCATAATCCGGTTTGCTTGTCATAATATTATAAGCGTTTAATTTTAATTGCCTCCGGTAAATACAAAATTGCTTTCACTGAAAACTTTATATGCATGTAGTGTTTTACTCAGTATTTAATTTCAAAAAAATATGGCCAATTTAATATGAATATAATTGCAAATGTGTGATTATGAATATATCAGGGTAATGTTTCATGTAATGGCTACATATACATGGTAAATAATAAGAAAAACAATGACGTTCAAATTTATTACAGCATATCATAGAACACACAACAATCTATTCTGTTTAAATGTTTTTATATATATGTAAAATTGATTTTGAAAATTTATTTGCCTTTAGGTTAGTTCCTTATTCATCTGGGGTCGCCACAGCGGAATGAACCACCAAATTATCCAGCATATGTTTTGCACAGCGGATGCCCTTCCAGCTGCAACCCTGTACTGGGAAACACCCATACACTCTCACAATCACACAATACACTCAGTGCTTAATTTGTGAGTTGCGAGGTCCAGGAACAGAACGGGGTAACGGATCCAGCATATTACCAGAGGATGGAGAGGTGTCGCGCACGAAAACTGGTGCAGTGGATGGCGGAGGGGTGTCGCGAACGACAAAGAGCAGGGCGGGGGTGTCGCGGACAATAGTGAAGAGGATTGGGGAGTCACGGAAGAAAGTGAAAGTGAACAGTGGACGGGGGGGATGAGGGGGATCGGTAAAATGAGGTGCCGGATCAGATTTCAGAGGTGCACAAATTAAGCCCTGCATACACAATGGCAAATTTAGTTTATTTCAATTGACCTATAGCGCATGTGTTTGGACTCTGGGGGAAACCCGAGGAAACCTTCGCGAACACGGGAGAACATACAAAATCCACACAGAAATGACAACTGACCTAGCTGAGACTCAAACCAGTGACCTTGCTGTGAGGCGACAGTGCTAACTACACAGTCTCGCCTTCTGTCATTATAATTCTGTCAATTCATCCATCATCATATGAAGATATTTTGGAGAAAGCTGGAAACATGTAACCATTGACTTCCATAGTATTCTTTATCCTAATATTGAAGTTGATGGTAACTGGTGTTTAGCATTGTTCAAAATATATCTAAAGTGTTAAGAAACTCATCAAGGTTTGTAACCACTTGAGGGAAAGTAAATCATGAGTAAATTGTCATTCTTTGGTGAACTATCACTTTAAATGATATAAACTAGCATTAGCCCCTAAACATCCGAGTGACTGCGTACATGCTTAAATACCTGTACAATTACAACAGAGACCGTAATCTAAGAAAAAAACATTTGATGTAATGATTTCTGAGAAGAGATTTGAAGGATTTAAGAGTTGAAGAGTTTAAGGAGACTACAAGCAAAACTCTTCTTCTCCAGATAGCATCACCTGTAAATCCCTGGTTGCAGAAAAGCCTTGAGAACCATCCAGCAGAGGTTAATCTGTGATTAGCAAAGCAATGGCCACGCTCGAGTCACTGAGAATGAGGAAAAAGAGAGAAATGCGGCAGAATAAATGAAGAGGGCACCTCTGAGCAAGAGTTGCCCCCCGCGGGCGCCTGATGTCAGGTGTGGGAAAGCAGATGAAAGTGGGCCAGGGGTGCCGCAGCGGCCTTTGATCTGAGCTTTTGTGTGCTAAACACGGCAGCGTGCCAGCTTCTCTCTGAAGGTGCAGCCTTTGAGTGCTCTCCCATGCGCTCGCTCTGCCAGTCTGTATGCCAACCTGCTGTCTTGCGCTTTCACACAAGTGTCTGAAGTATCTTGTCCACCTTCTGCCGCTCTCTTTTTCCCCTTGAAGAATCCGCGCGCAGTATGGAGACCTTGAGATGATTGTTAAAAGATGGCGCCGGCGTTGCTGAGGTGCGTGTCATGCTGAGTCAGGCCTGTCCTTTATCCTTTCTGCTTCGCTATCGTGGAGCTAACGTTATGGCTTCCAGCGGGGCGATGATAATGATATGCACGTTCAATTTTTTATGTCTGCCATGGCTTTGAAATGTGGCCGTGGTAAATCTTGCCAGTCGCATTTGTGACCGCCATTTAGTTTGGAGTTTAAAGAGTCGAAAAATAGTTGATGCATTTCACACCTGTCATCCATAAATGAAAGCACAGAGTGTGTTGAAATCAAGTGAAAATTTCTAGGAGGAGGTCTGTTAAACCTAGAGAAAACTGTCTGTTAGCGTTCAAGTTTAACCCAGGTGATGGACTGACTTTTGTTATTTGGATCATGATTAAATTTATGGTTAATATTCATAAGGCATCCATTATTCAAACCAAAGTTCTAGAATTATTTAATAAATTATCGACATAAAATATAACTAAAGTATACTAGCGGGATTTTGAAATATGCTAATAGCATGTTTAACACACTGCTAGCATGTTTCTAGCATGTTCCTGGCATACTGTATGTCAGAACTCAGATAGCATTGGTTAGCATGTTGATGAATTTCACACCTGCCGTCTATAAATGGAAGCACAGACTGCGTTGTATCACATGACCATTTTTACATGGCCCAAGAGGTCTGTAACACCTGGAGAATCTGTTAGCATTCAAGTTTAACTCAACTGCTAGGGACCCGGGTGGTGGACTGACTTTTGATTTTTGTGGATCCTTATTTAAAATTATGGTTAATATTCATAAGGGATCCATTATCCAAAACAAAATTCTAGAATTATTAAATAAATTATCAACATAATCTGTAGCTATTGTTAAAGTATACTAACAGAATTTTAAAATATGCTAATAGCTGCAAATAGCAATAGTTTAGCAGAGTGTTTAGCACACTGCTAGCATGTTTCTAACATATTTATAGCAGATGTCAGAACTCATATAGCATGGGTTAGCATATTGATTAAATTCATCTGTAAATAAAAGCACATGTGCTGAATTCATATAAACATTTTTACATGGCCCAGAAGGTCTGTAACACCTGGAAAAGACTCAGTAAAATCTGTTTGCATTCAAGTTTAACCCAGGTGGTAGACAGACTTTTGGTTGTTGTGGATCATGAATAAAACTATGGTTAATTTTCTTAAGGGATCCATTATCCATATCAAATTTTTAGAATTATTTATTAAATTATCAACATAAAATATTGCTGTTGTTAAAGTATACCAGCAGAATTTTCAAATATGCTAATAGCATGTTTAACACTGTGCTTAGCACACTGCTAGCATGTTTCTAACATGTTTATATGGGAAATGTCAGAGATCCGATAACATAGGTTAGCATGTTGATAATTTTCACACCTGTTATCTGTAAATGGAAGCACAGACTGTTGAATTCATGTGAACATTTTACATGGCCCGGGTCGTGGAGGTCTGTAACACCTGGGGAAAACTATCTGTTAGCATTCAAGTTTAACTTGATAGCAGTGACCCGGGTGCTGGACTGACTGCACTGAACGTGATTTGAAATGTCTTGCTTTTGTATGTGCTCTCAGTTCAGAGGGTTTTCAGCCAATCACATGTGGGAAAAAACATTAAAAAAACACCCATGCTACACTGTGGTGGCTTAAAGAATTGCCATGGTTAGCATGGCACTATGTATTTCTAGTATACACATCTATATATCATAGTTTGGTGTAGAAGATACTTGAGTATGTTGCTAGGCACTGAATGGTGTTGTATATTACGCTACAAAAACCTTGTAATAAACTGCCAGTACATTTAGTTATTTTAAAGACTTATTATACGTTATATTACCTATTAAACTACAAAAATGTCTATAAAAGTCACTTTGTTAAACTTTAGATTCGAATTCACAACATTAAAAGTCAACAGAGCAGAGAACAACATCTCATAATGCAATTTATAACCGTAAAATACATGGAAAACACAATGTAACTGGCATGAACCGGACCGAATCAGCAAATGAATTTCAGTGCCTAATTTCGGTGCCACTGGTGCTGCGACACGGATGTAAGAAGCATCAGGGGTGCACCAAAGCACACATTAGTGTGCGTTGTGTCACACCATCTCTAAACATTTAATTCTAAACAACTTTGAGGGATATGGACACCGTTGCCGATGTTAGGCGTTTGTTCTTGTTGCTTAGATATAAAAGGCAAAGTGAGCAGTATAGCGCATACGGTGAGCGACTCCCCTCATCAACGCGCATGATCATGTTCATCAAATTTGCTTAAATTAAGCGATCTAGAGTGCGGCTATATTTTAAAAGCAAGGATTCTGACACAGCAATGTGAAGCAGATGCTTTACAGAAGTTGCGCGTGAGGGGAACACATATTTGAGGGCACAATCATATTAGTGTCTTACTCAGATTATGTCCATGTAAACGTAGTAATTGCATAGTGCAAAGCTTAAATTCATGCTAACAAACAAATGATTAAAAGAAATATATTAATGCAATTCAAATATAGAAAATATGAATTGATGTATAATTGAAACTTTAATTATCTTGTTTAATTAAAATATTTTTTGTCAAATCATTTTGTGGTTTAAAAGTATCGGTTCAGGCACCGTTTTGGCACCGGTACCGTTTTAAAACTATCGATTTAGCACCCATATCGAAATAACCCCAAACGATACCCAACTCTAATAACAATATAAGGAAATGGTTAACAGATATACAGCGTGGCTAAATAACTGTATATGCTGGAAGTTTTGCATCACAGGAGTTAATAAAAACTACAGCTCCATATGAACACTAACAATTTAGCTCCATCTTTTACTTTTGTTTTCGACAGCAAAAGTCTGTTTCTAACCAGAAAGGAAGGCTGTGGTCAATTGGTTGCTTTTGCATGTGTGGTTCAGGCTTTAAAGTTTGTTTTCGCAATTTCTCTCATTTCACTTGTGTCATCATAAGATCATGTATTGGATGTAATATGAAGTTAATTTACCATGACAGAAGATGGTCTTTCTCCAAGAGCCTGGGTATAGTTAGAGTAAATAACGCGAGCTCATCAATAACATACCAGACGAGTTAGTCATGGAGAACCGGTCAAAGTGCCAAATGCTCTTTTCATTTGTGTGTATGTGTGAACTGCAGTCTGAGGATGGATTATATAATATGATGCTGACATCCCAAACGCTCGGCTGCTGCAATACTGACTTATTTCTTTCTCCGATTCATTCTGAACTGATCAGTTGCGCAAACAGAAAACTCCAGCTGCGAGATTGGCTTTATAAAACAACTGACGGAGTTGGGATTTTACAGTTTATTAGAGAGTGCATACATCTTTCAAAGTAAAACATGAAATCTAAGACCATGCATAACAGACCAGGGCAATAGAACATGCTGTATAGGTAAAGTCTAGATGGGATACAGCTGTACATACATACATCAATATAGCATCATTTTTGTGACACTGTACAACAATAATTCATATTTTTCAGCATTAATGGTGCCATCACATAAGGGCAAGTTACCTTTGCCAAGGGCACTGACACAACCCCATACAATGAAAGACCCTGACTTTTGGACTTGTTGCTGAAAACAATCTGGATGATCCTTTTCTTCTTTGGTCCGGAGCACACAGCGTCCATTTCTTCCAAAAAAATACCTGAAAGACTGATTCATCTGACCACAGTACAGGTTTCCACTGTGTGATGGTTCATCCCAGATGCCTCTGAGCCCAGAGAAGTCAACAGCGTTTCTGGACATTGTTAACATAGGGCTTCCTTTTGGCACAGTACAGTTTTAATGATCATTTGTGGATGTAGCTACATATTGTGGTACTTGACAAAGGTTTCCCAAAGTAGTCCTGAGCCCATGTAGTGATATCGCTTATTAAAATGAGGATTCTTGATGCAGTGCCACGTGAGGGATCAGAGATCCCAGTAGTTCAGTTTAGGCTTGCGCCCTTGTCCTTTACATACTAAAATTCCTCCAGATTCCTTGAATCTTTTATTTATGTTATGCACTGTTAAAGGTGAAATGTCCAAATGTCTTCTATCTTTCTTTGAGGAACATTGTTTTTAAACATTACAATCATTTTCTCACGTATTGGCTGGCAAACTGGCAATCCTCAGCCCATCTTTGCTCCTAAAGAACCAGACCTTTCTTGGATGCTGCTTTTGTACTAAATTATAATTTCATTCACCAGTTGATATCACCTGTTTCAAAGAACCTCGTTATTTAACCATTTTACCTGATTACTAGCCCTAAACTGCTCCTGTCCTAACTTTTCTGGAATGTGTTGCAGGTCTGAATGTCAGGAAAGGATGTATAGGACCTAAAGCAGTGGTTTATTCCGCAGGCAATCAGAAAAAAATATATAAACAATTCTTAAGGGGGCTAAAATATTTAACTTAAAATCTATTTTTAAATGCTTTTATTCTAGCCAAACTAAAAGAAATAATGTTTTCTTTGAAATACATTTGCAATATTATAGAAAATGCTGTCAAAATATCACTTGGGAACTATCTGAAAAAATTATAAAAATGTATAAACCCACGTTGCTGGCTGGTTTTCCATCTTGCATGGACTAACAGCGTGTTTATATGTGGTTTGGAGGAAGAGGTCAGTTCTAGTCTCGGGTGAATTATTTAAGTGCATCTTTTTGCCATTATGTGTAATGGATTAGTTATTAGGCTGCCACCTGTGAATTTCTGAAGCACAACAATCTGATTTCATAAGATTTCACAAAGAGTGCATACGAATATGCTTTTGCATTTGGAGATAATTGAATTCACACTGCACATAAATTCTAGGTTTTTGAGTAATGAGATCTGATCCATTCATCTGTACTTGCAACAATAATGTTGTGTGATGCTAAGAGACTTTCTCATACAGCTTCTTAAAGCAACAGTCAATTTGGGAAAATATGGCAAAAAAATGCTTGCCAAGCATGAATTGAAAAAGTAATACAATACTGTAACATATTATTACAATTTAAATAAAAATATATATTTTTCTATTTTCATGCAAAGATACATTTTCAACTGTTCAATCACATGATCCTTCAGAAATCATTCAAAATTGGTCATTTGTTACTCAAGTGTGTGTTAAGAGTTTTGAAAACGTATGTCTCTGAATTACCGTATACTCTCATTTTGGCGTAATAATTAAGGAACTTTACTGCTGTATGTAAAACTGCAGGGTAACTATGTGTATATAGTAACTTATATGTGACTGTAAATTTAACTTAATTAGATTGTAATGCAATAATGTGCACCTTTTATAAAGCTTGTAAATAAACTTTGAATTAAACTGTACCATGGCTGGAGCAGCCACCATGCTATTAGGCATGTTGACAGGTTGTGTGGTC
>LR812542.1:5630192-5632692 GCA_903798195.1 Danio kyathit
ATGTCCTGATTGCATCAGAGAAAAACTGGGAAATCTCTGTAGACTGATGGCATCTCATGCCGTTTAGACTTATAATCCTAAAATGTGAGCAAAATCACCAGCTTTGTCATCACTTTAGACATTACACTAGAGCATCATTCAAATACTAGCTCTAAAGTGATTTTTGTGAAATAGCAACGGTTTCTGCTGTTCTAATGGTCAGCTGCAGACGTGAATGAATGGCGAAAGAAAGTAGTTCCTCATACAAAAAGGCTTTTTAGACTCTGTGTTTGATTTTCTTTTTTTATACACATGATTATGCCGTCGAACGGTTGTATAAAGGCAATATCACACTCGTAGCAGTGCGATATGGCTGTATATCGTCACTGATATCGCACTGCTGCTCATGTGATGGATATATATCATTGTATGTATGTATGTATGTATGTATGTATGTATGTATGTATGTATGTATGTGTGTGTGTATATATTCATTCATTTTCTTTTCGGCTTAGTCCCTTTATTAATCTGGGGTCGCCACAGCGGAATTCAATTCAATTCATCTTTATTTGTATAGCGCTTATACAATGTAGATTGTGTCAAAGCAGCTTCACATAGAAGATTATAGTGAATTGAAACAGTGTCAGTTCAGTTTTCAGAGATTAAGTTCAGTTCAGTTTAGCTCAGTTCAGTGTGGGGTAAAATTCACTACTGAGTGTCCAAACACTGCAGAGCAATTCCATCGATGCGCAGCTCTACAGATCCCGAACCATGCAAGCCAGTGGCGACAGCGGCGAGGAAAAAACTTCACCAATTGGCGAAAGTGAAGAATTTTAAAAAACCTCGAGAGAAACCTGGCTCAGTTGGGCACGACCATTTCTCCTATGGCCAAACGTCTTGTGCAGAGCTGCAGTCTAGGTGCAGGAAGCTGGACCTCAGCGAAGACTTGTCTGTCCTTGAATGAACCGCCAACTTATCCAGCATATGTTTTGCGCAGCGGATGCTGCAACCCATCTCTGGGAAACATCCATACACACTCATTCACACTCATACACTACGGACAATTTTAGCCTACCCAATTCACCTGTACCGCATGTCTTTGGACTGTGGGGGAAACTGGAGCCTGTGTGTGTGTGTGTGTGTGTGTGTGTGTGTGTGTGTGTGTGTATATACAGTATATATATATATATATATATATATATATATACATATATATATATATATATATATATATATATATATATATCAATTTTTATATATTATAATATTATTGAATGTATTTTTCATAATATTAATATTGTTTATAAAACTCTTTTTATTACTATACTATGAATCCCTTCATCACAGCATGCTCAAGTGAGAAGCTCCGAACTCAATGAACTCAACCGCTTCCAAACAGCCATCTCGATCAACCAAGTGTGCAATTTGGCAACAAAATAAATTTAAATAAACTGGCTCCTAAACTGTTCAGTCTCTTTCCCCGAAGGTGTCTGTTTTCCTGGCGATTTTACAGCAGCTGTACGTGTGGCTAATCCAATCAGATTCCAGAAAGCAGTTTTCTACATCTCTCCTGCAGTAATTGAGCGGCTCTAGTCTTATAAAAAAAAGAGAGAGAGACATCATTTAAAGGCAGACAGAATGAGATGAGCTACTGTCAGACTCCTCCGAGCGTGGCCAACATTGTCATCTCTTGCAGCCCGTGCTCATGTGCGCTGATGTGCATCTCGGAATGACAAGATCTCGCTGTCTCGCTGTCTTTCCCTCCCTCTGGAGTCAGTCAGGATCCGCGAGGCATCAGTCGTGGATCACTACGCTCAATCAAAACCTGGTCAAGGAAGAGCCGCATAATGTGACAGAGGCAATGTCTCTTTGATGCCTAGTGCCAGGAGAACCAGACACTACCGCCCTAAATGGATGATTGGAGGAAGAAAAGAAAAAAAACTGAGGTAGAAAGACATTGTATTAAAAATAAGTGCAGCGTTGACCTGCAGGTTGCCAGTGTTTGATTAATTGAGCCCTTTAAGACAAATCAAACATTCAATTTAATGTAATGAAATAAAAGTCTGTCTATCTATCTGTCTGTCGATCTATCTATCTATCTATCTATCTATCTATCTATCTATCTATCTATCTATCTATCTATCTATCTATCTATCTATCTATCTATCTATCTATCTATCTATCTATCTATCTGTCTGTCTGTCTGTCTGTCTGTCTGTCTGTCTGTCTGTCTGTCTGTCTGTCTGTCTGTCTATCTATCTATCTATCTATCTATCTATCTATCTATCTATCTATCTATCTGTCTATCTATCTATCTATCTATCTATCTATCTGTCTGTCTGTCTGTCTGTCTGCCTTCATCCGTCCATCCGTCCGTCTATCCATTCATTCATTCATCCATCTATCCATCCATCCATCCATCCATCCATCCATCCATCCATCCATCCAAGAGAACCATAAAAAGATGGAGATTTATTTATTTATTTATTTTTTACTTTTTTGCAACACCTAATTTGTATTT
>LR812542.1:5635192-5892692 GCA_903798195.1 Danio kyathit
GAATGTGCCTAATATTGGAGCACATCTGATCACTTCTGGAAGCTGATTCCAGTAGTAGCTAAAGGCAGAATTACCCTGGTTTGACTGAATTCTTGGAATTTCTAATTTACTTGATCCTAAAGATCTGAGTGATCTATTAGGTATGTATTCAGTGAGCATATCTGTAATGTATTGAGGTCCTAGGCCAGGGGTGCTCAACCCTGTTCCTGGCGATCGACCTTCCAGCTGATTTCAGCTCCAACCCTGATCAAACACACCTGAACCAATTATTTATAACGTGAGGAGCACTTGATAATTACAGGCAGGTGTGTTTGATAAGGGCTGCAACTGAAAACTGCAGGAAGGTCGATCGCCATGAATAGGGTTGAGCACCCCTGTCCTAGGCGATTTAGTGATTTATAGACTAGTAGTAAATACTTTAAGATCTATTCTGAATGTAAGTAGGAGCCAGTGTAAAGACCTGAGGACAGGTGTGATGTGCTCTGGTTTTCTGGTTCTGGTCAGAATCCTGGCAGCAGCGGATGAGCTGCAACTGTCTGGCTGTGTTTTTGGTAAGGCCAGCGAGGAGTCCATTACAGTAATCCACCTTGCTGCTGATAAAAGGATGAACCGATTTTTCTAAGTCTTCACTGGAAAAAAAAAGCATCTAATTCTTGCAATGTTTTTGAGATGATAGTATGCTGATTTAGTTACTGCTTTGACATGACTACTAAAACTCGGGAAATAAATAAGTAATTTTCCGCTTGTTCAAACTACTTATTTAAAATGAGCTGAAACAACACACTTCTTGAGATTTTTTTGGGACAACTTAATTGTTTTATGTTCGTTAATTGTAAATAGTTAACATAAAACAATTAAGTTGTCCCCCTGATAAAAATAACAACAACAACTGCGTTGGCTTAACTCATAATAATTAAGCAGTTTTTTTAGTTGATCGTCAAACTTTAAGGTCCGGTGAAGTGTTTTGAAATGTGAATTTTTTATTTGATGTTTGATGTAATCTCAACTGAAGCATAAAGTAGCTCCTCCCCTTTTTAAAAGCAGCCAATAGCGTTTAGTTTTTATCCCAGCTCTGCCTGTGAGAGTGATTGAGATCAAGTGCATTAGATGAAAAGCAAATGAGAAGCGTCTTGAAGAGGGCGGGGCATGTCAGATACTAGACAGCATTTGATTGGTCAGAAGATTTGACGAGTAACTAAAGTATGATGTGAGATGAAAAAAATCTTGATGCATTTAGGCAGAAGCGACAAACTGCAAGCTTTGGATGTTTATATCAGTTTATATTTTCCAAACATGAATTTTGTCACTGTTTTGGAGCACACTAGATTATAGATATCCTTAAACTTAACAAACTGAAACTAACATCTAAAAAACTTTATTTTAATTTCATGGGACCTTTAACAGCTCAAACAGCACAGCAGAAGTCAGGATCTTCAGCAGCCTTCACACCTCTGTTTGCGCCTCATTATCATGTACGTGCTATATAACACAGTTAGTTATATATGGCTTCAGAGCTTCATCTAAATAGACACTTTTGGCCCTGCACACTTTAATAATGTTTAAAAATATTTCACACGCATTCATTCATTTGATGGGTCAACTAATAATGTCCAACGGTGTTTGTAGATATACGCTAATGTGTATGAAAAGTGGATCAAATCAATATTTTTTATTTGTTTTGTCTGCTTTTTAAATGGATTTATTTCTACTTAGCGTTTTTTTTAAACCAAACATGAATGACTTCCATACAGGGTACACATGTGTAAAGACAGCCATCCATTAAACTTGTAATTCAGTGTAATAATAGATTAGATTTAAGAAAAAAAGGAATGTAGAACAAGATAATAAAAATATGAATAATATTATTATTAATATTAGTTGGCATTTTTGTGTGGAGTTTGCATGTTCTCCCCATGTTTGCGTGGGTTTCATCCGGGCGATCCGGATTCCCACACAAGTGTAAAGACATGCGCTATAGGTGAATGAGTGTGTATGGATGTTTCCCAGGGATGGGTTGCAGCTGGAAGGGCATCCGCTGCGTAAAACCTATGCTGGATAAGCTGGCGGTTCATTCTGCTGTGGCGACCCCAGATTAATAAAGGGACTAAGCCGAAAAGAAAATGAATGAATGAAAAAAAAATAATAATAAAATAATTATTATTAAAAATGATAAATTATCCTTTTAAAGTTTACAAAGTATGTTTTTGTGTATTTTAATATGAACACACACACACACACACACACACACACACACACACACACACACACACACACACACACACACACACACACACACACACACACACACACACACACACACACACACACACACACACACGCATAATTTCCCAGAAAGAAACTTATAATATATAAACAATAAATATGCTTTCTGTATATGCAGTAATATCACTTCAGTAAAATAATTATGTGAGCAACCAAATAAGACTTGAAAACAGACGGAAACTGAAAAGACTGAAAATAAAGCACATTATTTTTATTATTATACTTATTAAACTTATTATTATTATTATTATTATTATTATTATTATTATTATTATTATCATCATCATCATCACTATTTTTAATGTTATCATTTGTTTTTATTTATTGTTATTATTATTAATATTAATTATTATTATTATTAAATCTTTCACATTTAATAAGTCTTATAATAATTATTCATATTATTATCATCATCATTCTTATTGTTATCATTTGTTTTTATCTATTTATTATTATTATTATTATTATTATTATTATTATTAACTATTATTATAATATCATCATTATTCTTATTGTTATCATTTGTTTTTATTTATTTATTATTTATTATTATTGTAAATTCTTTCAAAATAGACAGATGTGTTTATTAGGCCTTGTAATAACTAATATTATTATCATCATCATTCTTATTGTTATCATTTGCTTTTATTTATTGTTAATATTATTATTAGTAGTAGAAAAAATCTTTAAAAATGGAAAGATACTTTTAATAAGTCTTTTCCCTTTTTTATTAAATCCAATAATAATAACAATAATAAAGAATATAATAATAATAATAATAATAATAATAATAATAATAATAATAATAATCACATTTCAAAAACATTAATACATATTTTTTATGATTTTTTTCTGGTTTCCCATAGCAAATCTGCATCTGGAACAATAATAAATCTATAAAACATATGCAGTACATACAAGCAGAAAAGCAACAAAAATAATTTCCAAAACAACTTTAAACGAACGCATTAGTTTTCATAAACATCAACCTCTCAGACATGAACATGTCTGTATCGTTAAAGAAAGACCCTTATTTGCTATTATTCTGAGGGTCTGGGTTATGCTCATGTCTGTGATTTTCAATTTGGATGAAAAGGAAAAAAAAAAACAATCTGATGTTCCCCGAAGGTCACTCTTATCATAGTAAATCTGTGTGTCTGATCCACTCTGCTTTTTTTTTGTTTCATTTGCTTTGCACAACTGATTGATTTTAAAAGTGGAGGTATAGTGCGTTCAGTTCTGTCTGTTAAAAAGCAAAAGGTCACTTAAGGATACGGTGACGCAGTGAGTCAGAACTGGAAACGTTTGCCTCTCATTATGACCATGATGCTGTTCCAGGATGGAAAAAGCCAGAACGAACTGCTCGTTGCTCAATCAAGACATACTGTAGAATGTTCCAGGCTTCTGTGCTTCAAGTTTATAATCTGAAGCACT
The DNA here is from genome assembly GCA_903798195.1 of Danio kyathit. Taxonomy (NCBI): domain Eukaryota; kingdom Metazoa; phylum Chordata; class Actinopteri; order Cypriniformes; family Danionidae; genus Danio; species Danio kyathit. The sequence continues at coordinate 5,638,910 of LR812542.1, forward strand.
GTATTTTCTTTATATGGACAAGGAAAACATTAGCTGAACTTGCCACCGGAGTGTAAATGAGATCAAGATGGATCTCAATATCTGTTTTCTGTTTGCAGCACAGCAAAAAAAAAAAAAAAAAAAAACGCCACTGAGAGCCAAGACATGAGGGGCGACGTTAAATGAGATTTCCTGTAGCAAAGCGCTGGTTGTGGCTAAAGGCATTAAAGCAGATCAAATCTTATAAAGCTCTGGTAGTAGGATTTGATGCGCATTACTGACAGTGAGAAATGGTGTTTGAAATATAATATAGCACTTTAAAGCGTGCTAGATGGCTCCGCGGTTATTAGAAACGGTCAGAAGTGTTTTCACGAACTTGACAGCATTTGTTATCCGTTGCTCTTTAGATTTTGGATTTTTGTATGACGAAAGCATCACAATGGAGGATAAAGGCTGCGAATGACATTTAAATCAGCGAGAAGTTGCTACAACTGTTTTCCTGTGGGATATTGCGCGTTATTGAATCTCATTGGATCTCAACACATTTAGTGAGAAGTGATAAAAATGAGTCACTTGTAAACTTTGGAGAACAGAGCTTATTTTATTATTACTATTTTTAGAAAAACAATTGATTTTTTGCAAAAATAGGCTCATTTTATAAGTCACCTAGAGTTTAAGAGTTGAGTTTTACCATTTTTGAACACAATCAATCTTTGGATCTGACAGGAGCACTTTTAGCTTAGCTTACAGGCACGTGCACACATAGGGCTCAACCTGGGCAGTGTACATGCCCTTTTGACTCCGGGATATAAAGTGCCCTCCCAAAATAAATGTAAGTGCCCCTCCTACCCCCTCTCTTCAGTTCGCGATCACAAATTGAAATTTACCATTATTATTCCATTCAATCTATCTTCGGATCTGCCAGGATCACATTTAGCTTAGCTTATCATTCAAAATTTATTTGGATTAGCATTCCCCCCCCCCCCCCCCCCCCCCCCCACCCCAAAAAAAAAATATATATATATATATATAGTGAGAAATTTATTGACAAGTGATGTAAACAAGTCACTTTCAAGCTTTAGAGAATAGAGATCATTTTATTATTATTGTTTTAAAGGAACACTCATTTTTCAGAAATAGGCTCATTTTCTCAGTCAACTAGTGTTTAAGAGTTGAGTTTGTCAATTTTTTAATACATTCAACCAATCTTCGGAAATGAGGGGAGCACTTTTAGCTTAGCTTAGCATAAATAATTAAATAGGATTAGACTGTTAGCACTTCCCTCAATATAAATATATATATATATATATATATATATATATATATATATATATATATATATATATATATATATATATATATATATATATATATATATATATATATATATATATATATATATATAAAATTTAGTCACTTTCAAGCTTTAGAGAAAAGAAACCATTTTATTATTAATATTTTTTAAGGAACACTTTATTTATTTATTTTTTTCCAGAAATAGGCTCACTTACTTATGTCAGCTAAACGAGTCACTTTCAAGCTTTGCAGAAAATATATTCTATTCTATTTTTAAAGGAACACTCCATTTTTTTTTGACATATCCTAATTTTATAAGTCAACTGGAAATTAAAGAGTTGTGTTTTAGCATTTTTAAATACATTCAACCAATCTTCGAATCTGGTGAGATCATAGCTTAGTTTAGCATTAATATTGGATTGGATTAGACCATTAACATCTCCCTCAAAAAAATAAAATAAAATAATTATATATATATATATATTTACATAGTGAGAAATTTGAAGAAATCTGAGAAAGTTGAAAATATCATTGTGTCTGCTGCAGTAAAGTTCCTTGATTACTACGCCGAAATGAGAGTATAGTTACTAGCCAAATCAACCTAAAAAATAGCAACTTTTCATACTTCATTGGTAGCACATAATGTAAATACAGAAGATTCATATTTTACATAGGAACATTTTCAAAAATCTTTGGTCATTTTTGAGTAAGATGCTAATGGTCTAATCCGATTCAATGACTTATGTTAAGCTAAGCTAAAATAGATCCCGCCAGACCCGCAGATGGGCTGAATGGATTAAAAAATAGTGAAAATAGTGAAAATCAAGCGTTAAACTCTAGGTGACTTGTAAAATGAGCCGATTCCCATAAAAACAAAAACAAAAATAGAGTGTTTCTTTAAAAATAATAATACAAAATAGACAGGTTCTTTTCTGCAGAGTTGAAAGTGATTAGTTTACAACACTTCTCACGAAAATATGTACATTTTTGAGTGAGATGCTAATGGTCTAATCCAATTCAATTAGTAATGCTAAGCAAAGCTAAAAGTGCTCCCGGAGCTCAGCTGAATGGATTCAAAAACAGTAAAACTCAACTCTTTAACTCTAGGGGAGCTGTAAAATTAGCCTACTTTCAAAATAAAAGTGGACTGTTCCTTTAACAAAGTGCTAAAGTGTTATATGAAAGCCCCGTCTTATCATGTCACCTTCAAATAGCAGTCGTGTCGAAGCACATTTATAATTCAAATAAGTCTTTCAAATTAAAAAAAAAGTTGAAATTAGCTACAAGGTCAAGTTATACAAAAATACGGCATCCTTATGTGATAAGAATGTCTCTTCAAAATAGTGCTTGCCCCTTGCATTTTTGAACGATATTGCATACTGTACGGTAATAGAAGTCCAGGACACCTTTTATAATGAACGTTTCAGTGGTTTCTATTCATTTGGGCTCACTTTGCTTATCTTTGTTCATATTACCAAGCATAATTGAGTGTCTTCAGGTAATGTTAAAATGTAGGTCCGAAAGGAGCAGTCATGTAAAGAAGAATTCAAGGATAACATATAAGGAAAGAAGGAAATGTTGATTAAAATAATCTATCCTATTTCAAGGGTAATTTACTGAGAATTAATTGCACACGCTGATAGTGTTGTTTTACTTGAACACTCTGTCTTTATTATTTTAACGCCTTATTCACACTGAATTATGGGTCAAAGACAAGATGTCTATGTCAAATTAGGTGATTTTGTATGCTTAGCAAATCATTTGAAATGCAAGTAAAGTGTCTGCTTTAATGATTTCAATATTCCTTTTTTGTGTGTGAAAACATCATAATATGGGTAAAATATTGTTCCATCTCCATTCAGCTTAACGGATATATTTATGAAAACACAATATTCTTATTATTAATATAAAAAAAATAAAGAAAATGTTATTTCAAATATTACTATTTTTAAATGACAATGATTGGCTAAAACCTGGTGGTTTAATTGGGACCTATTATGCAAAAATCACATTTATAAGGGTTTTAACACAGTTGTGTGGCAGCAGTGTGTGAATCTAGCCAGCCTCTAATGGTAAAAATTAAATAATTATTTTTTTTAAAAATGCACTTGATAGAAACAGTCTGCAGAAACACTTTAATAGACATTCTTCCTTTCTACATGTCATCAGAGGGGGAAAGCCCCGCCCACTAGTAACGATCTCTCCCTTATTAGCATAAACAGCCCTGAGTGAGAAGCAGCCGTCTGCTGTTAGAGTTTTGAATCTACTTCTATGATGACATGTAGACTTTATACATTTAAATTCAAAGCAACAGTCACCAAAATGCTACAATTAGGATTAAACCCTAAAGGGTCAGTTTCAAAGAGTTCTAAAAAAAAATTATCTGTGTGATATTTAGTGCTGAAACTTCACACACATTCTAGGGACATTAGAGACTTATTTTGGTCCCCTTTAAGATTTAAAATGACAGTGAATTATTATTATTTTTTTAGGTCTTCACTGTGATCTTTAAACAGACTCTTATAAAATTTACTTTATGATTCTCATTCTCAATATGCCTGACACGATTTTTTGGTATGTAAGCTAGTATTACACTTTACATTTGTATTGCTTTCAGTTGTTACAACTGCGTTTTAGCTGGTGTCTTTCATAAAAATGTTGTGAAAATAAATCTATGTAAGCCAGTTTCTGTCACTGAAAAAAGATCATTGTAATTATCTCAGAATAATTTTTTGATTTTTTTTTCATCAGAATTGCAAGTTTGTATTACTTTAGCTCACAATAGTGTTTTTTAATCTCAGAATTATTACTTTTTTTTTTTGCAACTGCAAGTTTATATCATTCAGACTTTATTTCTGACATTAGAACTAACAATTTTGAGTATACAACTCACAATTCAGACAAAAAAATCTGCATTGTGTGTTTGTATTAGGTGAAGTTTTACAAACTAACTAAGGAGCACATGATATGATTGATCGCGGCTGGCCTCTCATCCGTAATCAGCAATAATCCAATCAGATTGATTCAAGCTTACAACAAATAGACTGATTTCACCCTACTACCTTATCTTCATTTTGGAAAAATCCCCCTTCCACCCCATCTCCTCCTTTTCCTCCCTTTACCAAGGGGAGCTTGAGACCTACCTAATCTCAGACCCCCTTATATGCTTATTAACCAGGCGGGAGCCCTGGGCTCAATTATCGGCGAGCTTATCTCGTGTCAATTGATTTCTGAGATAAACATTTGCATTAAGCTTATTCATTTTATATTCAGTGGCAAAAACAGGCTTCCATAAAAATCTGAGTTCCTATTATATTTGATTAAAAACAATGCAGGTTGTTTTTTTTCTCTCTCAAGATTGCAAGTTTATACCTCACAATTCTGACTTTATCAAGCAATTTCGACATTTTATCAAAATTCTGACTTTATTTTGTAGAATTATGAGTTTATATCTTACAATTACCTTGGCAATATGATACACACTCTAAACCACTAAGGGGAAAAAAGAGATTTGTGTAGATTTCAAAGCTGTGTGTACAAGTTCAAAAACTATCATCACTACACATAACCTAAATTTACAAACACTTAATGAAGGCCTAATGGCTGACCAGCCCGATCTCATGAGGAAACGTAACTATATTACATTTTGTCAGTTTAGTGGCTAATTAGTATAAATTAATACGAGTTCAGTTGTATGAAAATGTAAGAATTTTTTTTATCATTTATATCAAAGATGATATTTAACCGTACCATATTGGTGTTTCGTAACATCTAGTATTTATGAGGTGGGTTGTTAGCCCAATGCTCAACCCCCATTCTGGAGGACCTGGACATACACACATACACTACAGACAATTTAGCTTACCCAATTCACCTACAGCACATGTCTTTGGACTGTGGGGGAAACCGGAGCATCCAGAAGAAACCCATGCCAACACGGGGAGAACATGCAAACTCCAAATAGAAATGCCAACTGATCCAGCCAGGGCTCGAACCAGCAACCTTCTTGCTATGAGGCGACAGCTGTGCCACCGTGTTTTACTGTACGATTTTTAAAAGGAGGTGTAGCAAACAAACCCCGCTCCTAAATCCAACCGTCATTGGGAGATGAGAAAATGTACTAAAATATACAAATGAGATTTATACGAATTAGCCACTAAATCAAAAAGTTACAAAATGGCATGAGATACCATTGGGTTGATCATTGATTTGACATGTCAGAGCCTTGAGTAACAAAAAGTGAACAACTTATTGCCAAACTACGGTAATTGGTCAAAAATCTTGAAATCCAGACACTCGACACCCCAATCTGTGCATTAATCCATAAAACGACACTGCGGGAGTCGACTGATGGAATAACAATAACACGTTGCATGGTGACCTTAGCTTCCATGAAGGGAGATTCCCCATTACCTCCAGTTGAGATCCAGCAACTGTTTCTGGAGACAAAAATATGAAGAGGGAGATTCATATTAGGACAGCTGCTCGGTCATATCCGATAAACAGGGAATGAAGAGAGTTGAGTCATGTTGTGCTGATGAATATCAAAGTCTATATTCAGCATCTGTGTTTACATTTTCGGCCTACATCCAGACAGACGTGGATCAGCATTGTGGATATTGGAAAGACTCCAGACAGGTGGTCACGGGTGGATACCACACACTTCACAGTATCATGGCGGATACACTGACATTTATCAGACTGCAAGAACATTTCAGCTTGACCCCCCAAAGCAAATCAGCTGTCACAAAGCAAGGTCTTTCTTTTCATAAATCGCCATTTGCAATCACATCCTCCTTGTTTCCCAGACAGCTCAGAATGAATGCCATTCATGTGTCGAGCAGAAAATGAACATCTAGATATGAGTCACGCTTAACCTATGACCTGAAACATACTGTGAAGAACAACCTGGAAGAAGATAAATCTGCACACCTGCGTGCCACTGTTTATTCCGAAAGGCCTAACATCTAAATTCAATTTACATTATGAACTGTCTCTGAGACTTGCACATGGATTCACATTTGCGTTTTAAAAAAAAGCAACCTTATCACATTCACAAACTGCAGACTCCAATGGCTTCCGGTGGCAGCTACATTATTAATGGTATGTGGTTAAATTTATCCCTAAATCCCATGCATATGCCTGAGATAATGACCAGCAGGAATTGCTGAGCCACCCACTGACTCGCTCTTTCTCGCTGTCCCCGTCGGGGCAGGGGTTAGTGACATAATTTCCATTCAGTCGAGCTGCCGTACTCTTCCTGGTAGTCAGGTGATGAGAGGGAAAGCATGTGTGTGAGCGAGTCTGCCCGTATACCCATAAGCTGAATCAGAAAGCGCTGGCAGCAGCTCTCTGATCCTGGAAGTGTCACCAGATACACAGAGAGTGACTCACCAGAGGAGCGAGTGAGATAAAAACAGGGCTTTTGGGGGATGGTGTTACTCAGGGGAATAGTATGCCAACTCTGGCTGCTGGGAATTTATTCACATTGAGAGCTAGGTCAGAGAATGCTGAAAGGGTCCTGACCAATAAAAAAGGCAATTTGAAGAAAGATTATGCTAGTTTGAAAGGTGTAGCAAAAGCCAAATGTAGAATAGCAAGACTAAGTGAGGAAATGTTCATCCAGAACTTAGCATTACTTGCTGATTTGTGTCCTTCCAAATCTGATAGTCATGAAAGCAAAATTCGTTTTCTAGCAAAATGTACAAGTAAATAGATTACAATCTTAAAGTGCTAGTTCACCCAAAAATAAAAAAGTATGTTAAGTACTCACCATCATTTATTTATTTTCCTCCAGCTTAGCCCATTGTTTATAAGGGGTTGCCACAGCGGAATAAACCTCCAACTATTCCAGCATCACAGCCCCAATCCGGTACTGGGAGACACCCATACACTCTCGCATTCACACACACTCATACACTACGGCCAGTTTAGTTCATCCAAATTCACCTATATTATATGTCTTTGGACTGTGGGGGAAACCAGAGCTCCCAGACGAAACCTACACCAACATGGGGAGAACATGCAAACTCTACACAGAAATGTCAACTGGCCCAGCCAGGACTCGAACCAGCGACCTTCTTGCTGTGAGGCGACAGTGCTAAACACGGTGCTGAGCCATACTCACCATCATGTCATTTCAAATCCCTGAAACCTTCGTTCATTGTCAGAATAATAGGGTATATTAGATTAAATCTGAGAGCTCCCTCATCCTCCATAGACAGCAAGGTTTTTGGCTCATTTAAAGTCCAGAAAGATACCAAAAACATCATCAAAACAGACCATATGCCTTGAGTGTTTCAAAGGAAATATATTGCGCATCTTTATGACAACGCTTCATTGCTTGTTGATGTTTTTCCTCAATGCGCTTGTGCTTTGATTTAAACACAGAAAGTCACACAGAGTGAACAGTGCTTATAAACTTGTGCAATATACTGAAAAGAAGAAACTGTTGAATAAAGTCATTATTTTGGCATTAATTTTAAAAGTCATTCATTTTGTTTTAAGTGCATACAAAGGGATTCTAGTAGCTTAATAATATTCTGATTGAACCACAGAAGACGCATGGTCTGTCTTGAAGTTATTTGGGGGTATTTTCTGAGCAAGTCGAGAACTTTGCTGTTGGTAAAGGATCAGGGAACTCTCAATATTTCACCTAAATGATCTTAATTTGTGTTCCGAAGACAAACAAAGGTCTTGGTGTTCGGAATAAAATGTGTGTGAATAATTATTAACAAAATTGTCTTATGTTTGGGTGACCTAACCCTTTAACAGCTGTTGAAAAAGATTAATGAAAGTGCCATAGCAGTTGTACATATGACATATGAACTGTTTTTTTTTCTAGTAGGTTGTCTTACTCTATCCCAGTATCTAACAGTAAACCACTGTCTACTCTCCCACTGACCACATTACTTCAACGCAGACTTTTGTCCTCTCAACTTTGTCGTCAATGACCATTGTTGCTCCTTTGCAACAAAGCTCCAAGTTCTCACTTAAAACGAAACATGTCCGTTTGCTTTGTTGCCATGAATTGTTTTCAGTGTGAATGCCCTTTACAAGTCTTTACTCAGAAAAAACATTACTTTTGGCTGTCAAATCATTGTTCTTGTGGATTTTTAGGCTCATTGGACAACAGTGAGAATACTCTGCAACTACACTGCAATACATTGGCAAATGTGGATGACATTTAAGTCCCCACCACACTGATGCCAGAGAACCAGCGGTGGTAAAGCTGACTGTGGTGCATTTCCCAAAACCACCACTAGTCCACTAAGATTGCAAGTTCCATCATTACAAACATATTTCAGCAATTCAAAATCCCATCATTCCATCAAGTTCTGCAGTGAGTCTAGCTCTAACCTTTAGGTACAGGAATGCTGTTCTTTGTACTCCAACAGAGTGTTTCCATCATTATACTTGGGAATTGGGATATACAAAGGCTCCAAGGTAAGCACCCAATTCCAACCTCACAAACACAACTTACTATGGATAGATGATCTCCCGTACAGGTGCTGACCTGACTGAACCCTGCTTAGCTTTAGTGGGCAACCAATATTGGACTACTGATTGATATGGGTGTCATGTGGACTACTGTTCTGTACCATATTACCTGGTAAACTATACCATGTGTACTGTTAGAGGCACAAGAACAAGGTTCGCTACCACTAACACCTTTTCTGTACCACAGGTCTGGTAGGACAAAGTAAATGATAAATAAGACAATTTGTCCAAAACGTTGAAGACCAGTAAAGAAGACTGTATATGATGGGCAAGACAAGGCAGGGAAGGCTTAGAGTATGGTAGACAATCCATTATTCATACCAATGTCATTCACGCTTGAAACATTTCGTGAAGAACAGCCTGGAAGAAGAAGACAAAACTGGCCCTGGTACCCTATTTATTCCAAAAGGACTAACATCTAAATTGAATTTACATTATGAACTGTCCACGAGACTTGCACATGAATTCACATTTGCATTAAATAAAAAAGCCACCTCATCACATCCACAAATTTGGAGTTGGAGTATGGAGCTTGGAGTATGCTAGACGATCCATCCCATTGAGAGATATGTGGTTGACGGTGACTCACTAGGAGTGTCCCGGTGGTCTAAAAGTGATGTTGTAACAAAGCCAGGTCCACACCCTTCCTTCTTTTTTGCTGTACACACCCTGGAGATGCATTGACCATCCTAGCACTGTAAATAATCTTTGTGCTCTGAGCCAAACCATTTTTAAACACAGAGGCACTCACATGAAGCTCAATATGACTCAGTGTTAGTCAAGATACTTGGAAACTAACAGTGAAAATGATTGCCTTGGTGGAAATTTCAAGTAGAAAGTGACTGCCCTGTGTAATTTATGTAATTTGTTGTGTTTGTTCCATCCATTTAGGCTCTGGCTGGAAAGGTTACGTAACTATACTCAGCAACACTTTAAAAGGTTTCCTCTGGGGTGGCATTCCTTAGTTTCGTTTTCAGATTTCCATCTGATTAATTTTCATTTTCAATTAGAGGTGCAAGAACTCGCATAAAGACAGACGAGGGGACAAACATGCTCTGACTGCTTATGAGATTTACATCTCTGGTAGATAAACGTGCTGCGGAGATTGCTTCTGAATTATTGTTGTTTGCCTATATTCATATTTGTCTAGTCTGCATTAGACCAGCGGCAGCAGAAAATGATGATTTATATGGATAATTTAGAGGAGAAATTTCCAGTTCAGTAGCACAGATGTACACATTTGGAATTCCAAAAAAGAAAGGAGGGCAAAGAGTCTTGCATTTACATAATCAATAAATAGGCTGCATGAATAAGCACATTTCCAGGTTTTACCCTCCAGTGGCACAAACACAATGGCTGAGTTCCAAAACTGGTCTTACTTTTGCTATTTCAAAAGGCAGGATATTAACTAACAACCTAACAATCTGTAAAGATCTACATAATTTTAGACCACACATTGAATGAGTTGAATTTCACTCATTGACCCTTTAGGGTGCATGATGGGTTCCATCATATTTGTGATGTTGACCAATAGGAGCAGAGAAGCTCCTCTGTTTACAGCTCTCAAACATGCCAAAATGAAACGGAGATGATAATACAGTTGCTCACACATATATTTATGCAATGGAGGTAAGGTTTGTGCAGCTACGCAAAATACCTCTACACAATTTTGGTAAAGTGCCACCTAGAGGTCAGGAGATACCAAAAATAGCTATTTTTGCTTATATCTCATGAACACTTCACAAAATTGGTCTCATTACATTCAGAATGACAATGACAATTTCTCAAGGCTTTTTTATACTTTGATTCTGAACTACAGTGGTCCCTTGTTATTTGCAGAAGTTACTTCTAAAAAATAACCCGCGATAGGCAAAATCTGCGAAGTAGTCAGCTTAATTTTTTTTACAATTATTATAGATGTTTTAAGGCTGTAAAACCCCTCACTACACACTTTATACACTTTTCTCAGACAGGCGTTAACATTTTCACACTTTTCTCTCTTCTTTAAACACTCTCAAAGTTCGAACATTCCTAGAAAAATAAGTCCAGTATTATAGCATGAAACCAAAGATCAAAACCTGTTGTCAGGCGCAAACATTCATCGCTGTCAGCAAAAGGCTCATGAAGCTTTTTAGCTTTTGTGCGGATAATGTTGGCATCCAGAGTAATGTTCTTTTCCTGCAGTCACTGATCCTTAAAACTAAAGCAGGCTCCATCCTTAAGAGGGTCGCACATCAGGGGCCTTATGTATCAACGCTGTGTATGCACAAAAACTTTGCGTAAGGCAGATTTCACGCTCACGCTCACGCTTGGACTTACTAACGATGAAATTAACATGAGATTGTGCTTCCACACCATCTTCATGTCTGGTGTATGTGCATTTCTTGTGTGTGTTTGTTTTATTTCCATTGGCGACTTCTAGAGGCAACTGTGGTAAATTGCACACTACAAAGTATCTTTGAGCCGTGCAATGGCAGCTGTATGGGACAGGATCATCTGCATGTCTAGCAGGTATATAAGGTTTCCATACTATGCAGTAGACCAGCCAAACATTAAAGCGCAATTTGCAGCGATCGCCGGTTTTCCCAATGTAATCGGAGCGATCGACTGCACGCACATTGCTATAAAGGCGACATCTGAAGATGAATTTGCATACGTGAATTGGAAACATTTACATTCAATAAATGTGCAAATAATATGTGATGCTCAAATGCGCTTAACAAATATTGTAGCAAGGTGGCCTTGGTCAACCCATGATTAATTCATCCTCACAAACAGCATGGTTGGGATGAGGCTCCAATAAATTATATACAGTACATATATTTCTAGTCTAGTATATATATTTCTAGTACAAAGAGAATATGCGTGGAATTCCGCGTACGCAGTGTTTCATACATCTGAATTTTTTACTGCGTATGCACATTTACAGCTTTGTCCGTTAGCAATGTTTTAGTATGAATTCAACACAATTCTTTGTACATGAGGCCCCAGATGTGCCGTGCACATGACAGTTGAAAGTAACTCACACCAGACGCGCACATTCGCATGTTATTTACAATGAAATTATTCAAATGGCATGTCAGAAATATGAACAGTGTGCTGAATCGTAGCTGGACACCGCAAACAGCCGCTGACTTGTAACGTCGGTGTGCGTACCCTGATATAAACCATTCTAAAATGCATGGCGCGTTGCATCCGGTGTGTCATCTCATTTACGATGGTCTTGTTGCGGACAGTTATAACCCTTTTTGCATTCTTGTTGAAACTCACACTGCTAGCGATTGACGATTTATGTTAATTGAGCTAGCTGAACGCATTCTGTACTATACAAGAGACACGGAGGAGATTGACTGGTCTACAGCCAATCAAGAGACAGAACACAATGCACTGTAAAATAAATAATAAAAATAAGCATGCACTAAAAAATCTGCGAAACTGCGAGGCCGCGAAAGGTGAACCGCATTACAGCGAGCGACCACTGTACACAGCTGTAGTTCCACCTTCTCTATGACATGTACATTGTTAAAGATGACAACCAATGATGGATGGTTGTTGATTGTCTTCTTTTTTTTTTTTTTTTGATTGTTTCCCAGTACGACAAGTAGAAAAAATTATCTGGTTTGATTAACATTTATCATATTAATATAAACCTGGCATTAGAAACTTACAAATAGATGGTGTATTTAGAGGGCTGCAATAACTCAATCTGTTCTCATTCGAAAATGTAGCTGCTTTATGAGGTTTAGTTTTTGTATTCATATTGAAACAGATTATGTTTAGAACTGAAAATAAAAACACAATGTCAAATCCTAAGCCCATTTGCCAAATGTTATAATTAACCCTGAGAATAACTGTGTGATACCTTCCTTTTAGTTTATGTGTCTTCCTACATTTTGGAACAGAGAAACTGATTTAAGTCACACAGTCATGAGCAACACTGTATATATCAGATGGTAGTAGTGCTTCAATTCTCACCTATATATATAGTTTGACTGATCATCTGTGTACTTCTCATAGCCTTTGGGAATGTGACGGAAATAGTCCAGGAGTGAGTTACAGTAAGCTTGAGTATCATTTGCAAATGTATGTCAAAGGCCATGCAAAAAAGCCTTTTGCAAGTTGATTTCATCTCATTTAGTCCTCCAACTTCCTTTTAAAGTGGCTCTGTTATGCATTTTTTTTTTTTTGCTTTCAGCTTCCTTTAATGTGCAATTTTGAAAAGATCTGCAAGTTTCCTTCCAATCTGAGTTTCATTCCGAGAACACACATCACAACTTATAACACAAACTTAATTTAATAATAGCGCTTATTTCTTTATTTTTTTATATGTTCAAAATAAAGGTTTCCAGATAAAGCATGATATTACGTTCTTACTGGGCATTTTCTTCCTGACAATCTTGGCTAGATGACCAATCAGAGCAATGTTGGGTTATGAAAGCAAGGGGTTTACAGACCTTAAGCCCCAAATTGATTCAAACTAAATGTATAGATTGGAGAATCTACAAAGCCAATTTCTATGCAAAAATCCGGAAGTTAGCAATTCAGCACTTCCAGCTCCATTGTTTTAGAATCAATGTTTTTTAAACGTGATTTTGGTTAAATTGCTTAAATAAGGTCTGTGGTAAACTTACACTCAACATAGTTTCACGCTTTATTCTATGACATGAAACACACCAGTACACCACCCTATATGGGTAATTTTATAACAATGTTAGGTGAAAAAAACCCTATAAATAATAAAACAAATTTATACAGTTGCTAAAAGGGACTACAGGAGTTGTTGCAGACATAAAATGCTGTTGCACTGATCAGGTTCACTTTCACATTTTTATATATTTATAAGTCATATAAATTATATTGTTTTGTAATGATGACCTTGATGGACAAAATAATGAACTATGCTTGAACACAGAGCTTGTTTCAATGATCAAAAGGCTTATGAGAAAATACTCTGGGGATTTTATCAAGGGAAGCAGTGTAATGCTAAAGGCCGATTGGCCAACAAAGTGACATCATAGTTCTTCCACTCTATTAAAATCATTGCAAAATGATTTAAATACTAAATGCATATTCGGTTAAAATAAGCATGTTATCTGACCTTATATGCATTTAAACCTGCTATAGGGAACTCAACACTATATTACATTAGGACATTTAAACACACCAAATGACCTGTTCTTTAACAAAGAGATTTCACTAGAAATACCAAATGATAAAGTTCAGATTGAGAAAGACGGCAAACTCGACTCCTCTATGATCTTCACTGCTAATAAATGAGAAGGACATTTCTACTTCAAATGCCAAGAGTGTACATTATCACCAGTGGAGAACTACAGTTGCTCCCAAAGTTTCCAGAGCTGAACTTCAACAGTGACATTTATACTAAACTAAACTTAATCAGTTTCAATTTACTAAAACCACACAGCATTCCACACTACTCTCATCCCTGCCTCAATTGCCTCTGAATGAGCGAGTTTGAGCTACTTGTACAGTAAGGTAGTGTTCAGAAAAAACAAAACACCCGCAAAGAAACTCGACACACTCTTGGATTGACACACACACACTTATACACTACAGCCAATTTAATTTAATCAATTCACCTATAGCACATCTGTTTGGACTGTGGGGGAAACAGGAAAATAGGATCCAAATGAAGGAATCTAAATCCCTCCCATTTTAAGGCCCACCGCAACGTGATGTAGGAGTGCAGTTTCCCTGCCCACCGAATTGATTGACAAACGCGTATTAACATGTCTCCATAGTAACGCGTATAATCATATCCAAAAGACAGGACGTGCGCAAAGCAACTAGGACTAAAAGATCTGTTCAGCTCTCTGTGATCATCTGACGTTTTTAAAAAACATTTTTAAAACAGTGGATGTTTGTAATTAAGACAAAAATCGCTACATAATTCATCACCACAGCCAGGGGCGGACTGGCCATCTGGCAGACCGGGCAGATTCCCAGTGGGCCGACGTACTCTTTGGGCCGATCTGCTTCATTCTAGTCTGTCACTGTTCTGCTTATCTACATGAAGGCTACACGCACTGACACACTTGTGGGAATAGTGGGTGGGGAAAACTAGCTCATTTGCATTAAAGGCACAGGCAACAAAAACAGCTACAATGCCCTAACAACTCAAATTTCCCAGATTTCAAAATATTTAATAAATGATCTGATGAGTGTTTTATGCTGAAACTTTACAGACACATTCTGGAGACACAAAAAACATATTAAATCTTGAAAACGGGTAAAATAGGTATCGATTTGTGTTTGAAGCAATTGTGTGAAACCCATCATTCTTTTACAGTGTATCTCAACTGTATGACCCAAACTGCAAAATAAAGAACTAAACAAAAATTGAAAGTGAGTTTTCTAGAAGTCCACAGAAGAGCCTCCCATATCCACCAATGTCTCGGCCTGCACTTATGTTGTCTATTATCTCGGTCTCCACAGAAACATGACAGAGAGCCCCACAATCTGAGCCTGAAATGACAGTCATTCGCTGATCCCAGAGCTGAATTACGCCGCACTGGAACACCCAGCACCTCTCAGTACATTACAGACACAGAGGTGTTACAGAAATGCATTTAACTGCAGCGTCGGATTACTTTGTCGCACAGCCCAGCGCATCTGTCCCATGCAAATTGCCCCATTTGCACTGAACGTCCCAGCAATCCACAAACGCTATATCACCGGCCATAGGCAACCAGGCGACAATCTGCAGGCAGCCGGCCAACTTCCTCTATCACCACATAAATCTGAAGCGCACATATGCCACTGTCTAGCAGGCATTGTTCTGGTCGCTGCGTGACTGCTGTCTATTTAAAGAATGGTTTACGCAGCTGTATTTAGAGCTGCCTTCTGTTTAAAGGATATCTATGAGGTTTTAATTTGGCCTGGGAATTTTAAACCGGGATTAATCTCTGTATGGTTTGACAGGCGTGCGAGGTTCATTATTTACACTTGATTAGGACGGTTTAGCATTCAGACGACAATGCTAGCATGTGCTATGCGGGTTGCTCATGGTGTTTCTGGAGGATTACTGACTGACTGAGGGAGAATTTTAGAGCTGGGGATTACACTTACCATACTAATTCAATTTAATTTGTCTTTATTTGTGGAGTACTTT
The DNA here is from genome assembly GCA_903798195.1 of Danio kyathit. Classification (NCBI taxonomy): domain Eukaryota; kingdom Metazoa; phylum Chordata; class Actinopteri; order Cypriniformes; family Danionidae; genus Danio; species Danio kyathit. The sequence continues at coordinate 5,654,817 of LR812542.1, forward strand.
TTACAATGTAGATTGGGTCAATGCAACTTAACTTCTTAGGTAGCAAAGAACTCTGGCCCAGATCGGGCATGCATCCAGCACTGCATGCAACATGGCCCTGGTTTGGCAGAGGTGGCACTGTCTTTAAGGCGGCACATAAGACATGGGCCAGATATACAGTAGTATTTGCCCCAGATGTTAAAAACTGGGCGGCATGGTGGCTCAGTGGTTACATTGTTGCCTCACAGCAAGAAGGTCACTGGTTCGAGTCCCAGCTGGGCAAGTTGGCATTTCTTTGTGGATTTTGCATGTTCTCCCCGTGTTGGCGTGGGTTTCACAGTCCAAAGACATGAGCTATAGGTGAATTGAATAAACTAAATATGCCATAGTGTGAATCTGAGAGTGTACGTGTTTCCCCCAGTACTGGGTTGCAGCTGGAAGGGCTGTGTAAATCATATGCTGGATAAGTTGGCAGTTCATTCCGCTGTGGCGACCCCTGTTGAATAATGGACTAAGCTGAAGGAAAAATCTGTTTAACATCAACACTTACACTTGTTAGTTTGATCATTTGACTATTCGTTACTGCACCAGACAAAAATATCCTGACAGAATACAGAAACAGTGTCACAAAGGTGAGTATAAATGACAAAACGCTCATTTTTGGATGAACTTTTGTCTTGGAACGCTTCCCTCATTTTGTCTACAAGCCGTTTCAGCAGTTTCTGAAAGCTTTCCGATAACTTAAAGGGCACGTTCTCTCTCTCCCTCTCTCTCTCGGTTTCCACTGTGTCCTCTGCTCCTCTTTCGTGACATGATCCACGCAGAAAGCCAAGCATCGTAATTAGGTTAGAATACTGTGTGAAAACACTGGCTCGGCCTATTGCCGCATATTGACATTGACAGCTGCCAATACAATGAGCAACGTTAGCATCATCTCTGAAATGGGAATAAACAGCTCTGTCAGATCTCCGCAGCGGGGGTGAACTCCTCAAGGCCAGACAGGAGAGTACAAATCTTAAAGACGCTCGCTTTATGATATTCATCAGTTCACTGTGTGGCGTATCACAGTCATGGATGTAGACACATCCTACAGGCTGAAAGTGGTGGAAAGAGTACTGAAAAATCATACTCAAGTAAAAACATCATTACTTGCCCAAAAATGTCAATATAGGCTCATTCTGAAAATGTACCTCCGTATACATTTCTGGAGATCGCGAAATATGTAGCCAAAAGTACGTATGGCTGCATTTCGTCTTTAAAACGAACGCTACGGGTCGGTATGATGCTGTTCCTTTTCACGCTTACCAGCTGACCGCTTACCTCTGCATGGATGGCTATTTCGCTGTTACCAGTTTGTCCAGTAGCTCACCATGTACATCGGTCAACTTGAGACGCAAAGAAAAGTTCGGTGACGGATTTCGAGTTCAGTGAAGTACGGTTCCAGAAAGCAGGTAAGACAAAAATAAAAGTAAAAAAATAAAATAAACAAGTAAATAACAGGGTGAGAATGTGGTAAAATCTGAAAACGTGGTAAAAATCAGGCAAGGGTTTTTCTTTTTCTGGATTGCTTTTTAAAACTGTCTCGCTGTGTGCATGCCGCACACCTCCACTGGAAATAATGAGCATTTGTGTGGAAAAGACATGATATATGAATGGCACCTTAAAGGCCGCCGTCATTTGTTGATCTTCTTCTTGCACAGACATGGTAGATTCACCTGATTTGTTGACAAATCGGTTGCGGATCTATGTCTTGACTACTCACGCTTCCTTCGCTGGGCCTTTTTCCCTTTGCAAAGAAACTTTGTTCGTCAAATTTGGGCACTCAAGTGACCGAGATGTAAGCGAGAGAATACGGTCATTTTTCAATTTAAAAGATTTTTTCAAAATAAAAGATCATTCAGATTCAGATAATAAATAAAACAGAAATAATTAATGATTTCTTGTGCGGCCCGGTACCAATTGATCCGCGAACTGGTATCAGTCCGCCACCAGGTGGTTGGGGACCACTGGGATGAAACAATTATCCTACTTAGTTGTGAGCACACTTTTATACACATTTTCAAAATAAGCACATCCAGCACTTTATAATAGCTACACACTCTGAATCATTTATTAAGCTTTAGCAAATAGTGAATTCATTAATAAATGTTAGTAAGCAGTTTATAACTGCAACTACAAATTCTCTATTCTTTACTTAAAAGCACATGTATAATGTACTTAATAACTTTGCTTTCATACTTTGTTAATTATAATTTTTTTTATTACTAAATTAAGCATCACATATTATTATTTAAGAATAGTAAGTAAATGATTAATAAACTATTCAAGTTAACATTTATATTTCCTATTATTCAGGCATATACTAATAGTTAATGTGTATGTTAATAAATGCTTTATCCAGTTTTGTGACCTAATCTAAAGTGAGGACTATTTATGTTTTGTAAATCCCGTATAAATGACAATTAAAGGCTCAAGTAAATTCTAAACAGGAAAAAAGAACAGAAACGACTTTATTAATTTCTGTTCACTTGAAGATCTACAAATGAAACTGGATCAACTGAAAAATAAATCTTTGCAAATTTATGTCAAATAAGATTACTGTACAGTTTAAACATCGCTAAATAACATTGAAATGTTATTATATTGTTAAATTAATATATTGTTGTTGTTTTATACAATTGTATGTTGTTATTTAACACTACTGTAATTCAGAAATGTTTAAACTTTACAGTATTTTATTTTTAGATAGGATTGCAAAGATGTATTGTTTATTTGATACTGTTTGATACCTTTTATTGTCATTTATAAGTGATTTATAAAGCATAAATAGTCCTCACTTTAGATTAGGTCACAAAATTGCATGAAGTTGTGTTAATAAAGCATTTATTAATATACATAGTAACTATAATATTACTATATGCCTGAATAATATGATATATATAAACGTTAATTTGAATAGTGTATTAATCATTCTGAATGACCTTAAAAAACCCCAACTACTCTTAAATACAAATGATTTGTAAATAATGCAATACTTAAATTAGTCATGAAAAATCAATCAGAAAACTCAATTATTAAGCACATTACACATGTAGTTGTAAGTCAAGAATTGAGCATTTGTAGCTGTATAAACTGCTTACTAACGTTTATTAATGTAGAGGTAATGCTTAAACAATGAATTCTCTATATGCTAACGCTTAATAAATGATTCATAGTGTGCAGTTATTATAGAGTTATATAAGTGTTACTGCCTTTTTATATAAATGCGATATTTCAAAATGAGCATAAAAAGAGGTGGATGGAAACACAGCTAATGTCTGTCCTGGAGATAATGTGGTTTTATTGACTGGCCGGTGACCTACAGGAAAGATCAGAAGCTCTGCTGCTATAGTTTAACCCCAGTGAGGGTTAACCAGGGCTAGTTTTACATCCACATCTGTCCTCTCAGGCTCTGGGGAAAGAAAAAAATAAGACCTACAGAACGAGGGCTTAGTCAGATCTCCCAGCAGGAAGACTTGACTGATAGCGCCATGGCTTTTTTTCCAGGTAATGTGTTGAGATTTTCTCTCCCAGGTGAATTACCCAGCTTAAAAGTGCTGTTTAAAATTCACCCGTGCGCTTGGAGGAGGACAATCAGTGGCTCTTGCTGGCTGATTATATAGAGGTGAGGAGCATTCATTCATATTCATGCGCCTCGCTTCTCCTCCACACAAATCTCACATCGCAAAACTTCAACCACGAGAACGTGTCTATAAATGATTCAAAATCTATAGCTATTAGAAGGAAATCCAGGGCTGTTCCACAGGATGATGTGCTGTAAGTTTTGCTGCAATTCTGGATTCATACAAACTCTGAAAAATGCTGGGATTTTTCCAACTCAAATTTTGGTGAAATTGCTGGGTTACCTTTTCAGGTTAATATTTTAAGCCAGTGGTTGGGTTTATTAATATTTTACTCAGTTTTTGGGGTGTTTTAGTTTTTAGAGTATATATAAAAAATAAACCCCCGGTTTCACAAACAAGGTTTAAGGCTAGTCAAGATTAAATTGCATGTTTGAGCGATCTCAACTCAAAATAACTTGCAGTGAGATGTCTTAAAATACATCAGTGTCATTTTTTTGTCTCCAGGTGCACACCATAATATATTTTTCTAAGGCCATTTTATAAATGTGGCTTACATAGCCTAATTTATCTAAGGCCTTGTCCTGGCTTAATCTAAGCGCTGTTTGTGAAACTGGGCCAACATGTTTTAAGTGATACAAACAATGAAAGAAATGTTTGGGATAAGTGGCTGAAGATACATTTTGAAAAATAAAATGAAATGTTTTCTCTTATTTAGGGGGGGGGGGGGGGTAGACTAGTTGTCATGGTGATGTCTCTCTTTTTTCATTTTAACTTAGTAAAATAACTAACCCTCTATTTAAAAATAATAAAAATAGACTCATACCTCAAATATGCACAACAAAATTAATAAAACTAACATTAAATATGAAATAAAAACAAAATAAGGTGGATATTGTATCTCCACATACTTCCTCTTCAGTAAAGTGAAGCCAAAATATCCCAAATATGGCGCTGTTATCTTGTGCTGATGATGTCATTTGGAGCCAGAATCTACACAGGTGGAGCCATGCAACAACCTACTTGCATAATATCATATAATGAATGAAAAAAAAATTTGTAACTGCAAGCTGCTCTTGTCTGACAAGGCAAAATTTACAAGTATAGTTCACCCAAGGTTTTAATTTATTCACCTTCAGGCTATCCAAGAAATATGGACCACATGTAGCAGTCAACTTGCATTTTATGAATAATAAAAGTCATAAATCGCAAGTCAACAGCTACACACATACATATATATACATATTAAATATACAAATTATTTATATAAAAAAAATATATATATACAAATATATATATAATTAAACCTAGGGAAAGATAATGTTTTACCCCAAATCTCAAAGATTATTGGACAATTTTAAAGCTGTCTTGGCAGCTTTTACACAATGACAATAATTGAGCACATGTTGACATCTTTTAGCTATAAAATGTAGTGATTTTTGCACAAAACTGCATCCTAAAAACCTTACATTCCAGACAAAGGTTTTGTGAAATGAAAATGTGTTTGATTTAAAAATAGAGAGAGAGAGAGAGAGAGAGAGAGAGAGAGAGAGAGAGAGAGAGAGAGAGAGAGAGAGAGAGAGAAAATAATAAGTCTTGTTCAATTTGGAATAAACTGAACCTCCAAGTTGAGAGAATACAAAATAATCCGTGCTCTGGAGGTCAGAAGTTAATGAAACAGCCAGTTCCCTTAAACTCTAATTCACATAATACACCACAGCAAGACAAACTGGCCATTAATCATCCTAATTTAATAAATCCCAGAATAATGATGAGACCTTCATGAAGAATGTTAACTTGTAGAGTTAAAAATATGATCTGAATTCAAAACAAAAGCAATCTTCAGACATGCAAAATAGTACACTTACACAGTATATACTGTACACTTTCAGAAATTCTAGACCACATATAATATATGTGGAGTGTGATGTAATAAAATAATAATAATAATTCTATGATCTCATTAACATGGTAACTGGTACGACGGCATTTAGTGGCATGTCAAAATTATTATTTTTTTTTTAAAGTTACGAGATTAAAGTGGTAATATTTCAAGAATTAAGTCAAAATGTTACGGGAATTAAGTCAGTTGATGGTTAGATGGTTAGAGATGGTCTAATGGTTACAGAGCTGGACTAGCAGGTTTGAGTCCTGATACCAGCAATGATTGTTGGTGGAAATATCTACCTCAATACCACAGCTGAGGTGGTTCCCTTGAGCAAGGCAGCGAACCACCAATTTTTCCCCGTGTGTTCACGGGTGTAAGTCGATTTGCATAAAAGCTATATGAGATAGTTATATAAGATTAAAGTTGTAATATTTTGAGAATAAAGTTGAAATGTTATGAGAATAAAGTCGGGGTTATACAAGATTAAAGTCATAATATTTTGAAAATAAAGCTGAAAAATTACTAGAATAAAGTCAGAGTTTTACGAGATTAAAGTCGTAATATTTTGAGAAAAAAGTTTCAATATTTAAAAGAATAAAGTAAAAATTTCCAGAATAAAGTCTAAATGTAACAAGAATAAAGTCGGAGTTATATGAGATTAAAGTCATATTATTTTGAGGATAAAGTCAAAACATTATGAGAATAAAGTCATAGTCAACCAAGATTAAAGTTGCAATATTTCGATAATAAAGTCTAAATGTAATGAGAATAATGTTAGAGTTATATGAGAATAAAGTTTCAATATTGAGAATAAAGTCTAAATGTAATGAATAAAGCCAGGGTTATACGAGATTAAAGTCATAATATTTTGAGAGTAAAGTTGAAATGTTATGAGAATAAAGTCAGAGTTACACGAGATTAAAGTCAAAATATTCAATATTTTAAAGAAAAGTCAAAAATTTGAGAATAAAGTCTAAATGTTACGAATAAAGTTGGAGTTACATGAAATTAAAGTCGTAATATTTCGAGAATAAAGTCAAAATAATACAAGAATAAAGTCGGAGTTACATGAGATTAAAGTCGTAACATTTGCAGAATAAATTTTAAATTCTGAGAATAAAGTCTAAATGTTATGAATATAGAGGTAAACTGTCATCGGAATCGCTCCATCGTGTTCATTTTGCACACAAAATGCAGCCATATGTACCAGCAAGCACATATTTCTTGGTTCTCAAAAACGTAGCCCTGTGCACATTTTCGCAATGACCCTGTGTTGCATAAATAAACTTGTCTGTCTTTCAGATGAGAACTGGAATAAAGGTTTTTTTTTTTTTTTTTAACACAGAGCTATAAAAACTACATACAGTCATTCAGGAAACCACAATACATATAAAGACATTTAGCATCTATCTACAGCCTCACACCTCCACAAATCCTCATTACATCACTGTTAAAGTGAAACACCTTCACATGAGCGGCAGGAAACTCTGAATAATTTTACACATCGCTGCAGGGAGTCTGAGAGCTGATTCCCGAAGACTTTTACTTCAGAAATACAACTCTAATCCATTCAGTCATGCGACTCGCAACAAAGAAGAATCTAAATGTTATCTCTTGTATTCCTGCAGACAGCAATCAGGACTAAAAAGACTTAATATGCGTCTTCTTGATATGAGTTTTAAAAATAAAAAAATAAAAAAATACAAGAGGTAAACAATATCTCAAAGTGCACCCAGATTTGCCAAGACTCCACATTCTGATCTATTTTTCATTTCATACATGCGCTACTGTTCAAAAGTTACTTTTACAAATGAAATTATTTGTTTTTTAGCAAAGACGCATTCAACTGATTAAAAGCGACAGGGTTTCTGTTTAGAAAAAATGCTGTACTTTTGATCTTTCTATCTGAATCCTGAAAAATGTATGCAGTGTAGGAAGCATAGAGGTCGACCCTTTGATTGTTTTTGGAGCTGATAACTATTCTTATAAAACGTGTATTAAATATAATTATAAATTGTATCCATATGCCATATAAATTGTGTTTTTGTTATACATAGTGTAAAACCTAATCAATTAAGGCAACTCAAATCATTTGAGGAAACTGATTGCCAGAAACCATTGGAGTTAAAAAAAAAATGATCTATATGAGTACTGTGAACTTACCCCATTTAAGTTGAAGTAATATATATACAAGCAGCAAAAGTAATTTTGAGTATTGGGTAGGATTACTGTATGTAAAATAATATACTTCATACAGTAAGTTCCAATACACAGTTCATATCTTAATAATAGGGGCAGGTAAAAAGTAGTAAATGGTGTGAATTGTTCAACATAGGCTCATTCTAAAAACATAGCCCTATATATATTTCTGGAGATCTTTAAAACGAACGCTAAGGGGGGTGGTATGACACAGTCCCTTTTTGTGCTTATCAGCTGACCGTATGGACGGTTTTCCGGCTTTTCAGAACAAAAGTATTTTTTTTTGAGTGTTGGACAGGATTATGTAAAATAATATCATACATTATAAGTGCTAATAAACAGGAAATATCTTAATAACAAGCAGGTAATAAGCCAGTAAATTGTATGAATTATTATACTTAAACTAAAGTGTTACCATATTTTTTATGTATATATGCAAATCCTCTGTATATTTTTTCTATTACTATTTATATAAACCACTTTTGTCAATTTAATTTGATATGGCTATTTGACATTTGATACACCTTTACTGTATGTTTACAGGTAATTGAATATCTTGCAGTACACTTTCGCTGTCATTTCGCAGACATTTCATCATGCAGATGTGGTCAGTATGGGATTTTATTAAGCAGGTGTGGTACTTTACTACTAAAAGTCCCTGATCTCCAGACTGAATCAATCAGTAGTGAAAGTCATGTTGCCCGTTCCTCTTTGGAAGACGTATTTGGGGAAGAGAAGAGAAAAAACTGCACCACATCCAGACCACGTCTAAGATGTGGAGTGGGATTTAATATTTAATGCCATAGTGATCTCACTAGCAAAGTTACTGAGTAAAGAGTGGTTAAGGGATTGTGGGTTATATGTGGATGTGAATTTCATTTTGTATATGAGTGTGAAACTGAGAATATTTTTTATGTTTTTGGAAATAAAAAAGGTCTCATGATCATAAAGGCTGCATTTATATGATCATAAATGCTATCATTCCAATATCAAGATTTGATTATTAAGCAGCACAATGTTATTATTATTATCAATGTTAAAATGATTGTGCTGCGCAAAAACATTTGTTCAGGATTTTTTTGATGATTTTTTTCTGTGTAAGTCTTTAACAACAGTTATGCATTCTTTAATTCATAAGAATAAAAAATTCATAATTTTATTCAACAATGATACTCTAAGTTTAGTCAAATGACTGATTCAGATAAGCTGATTTATTATTTTACAAAACACTTTTATAAATTAAAAAAACACTGTCCTTTTGCTATTATTATTCATCATTATTTAAAAAAAGAATGAGTTTCCACATAACATTAAACACAAAAATATTAATAACAACCATTAATATTACTCAAAACAATAACCATTCATAATGATTTTTAATTTATATATATATATATATATATATATATATATATATATATATATATATATATATATATATATATATATATATATATATATTATGTTTGTACTTTTTTATTATGATATAATATGATGACTAATAATAATAATAATAATTGAGTACTAATTTAGCACATAAGAATGATTTAGGAAGCATCATGTGACTCTGAATTTCTTTTTTTTTTATAATACTTTTTTAGGGGTTTTCACCTTTATTTGATAGGACTGTAGAGAGTATTGACAGGAAAGAATGGGGAGCAGAGAGAGGGGAAGGATCGGCATAGGACCGCGAGGCGGAATCAAACTCGGGTCGCCGTGAACACCGAAGTGCATGTGTCGACGCACTAACCACTACACCACTGGGGCCGACTGACTCTGAATTTCTGATAGCAAAATTGCAAAAGTCGAGTTTGAGTCACATCAATGAAATTGCATTTTAAAATATATTAAAATATAAAATAGTTACTTTAAATTGTAATATATTTTCACAGTGCGACTGCTTTACTGTGTTTTGACCAAATAAACTTGGCCTTGGTGAACAGAATATGCTTATTGAAAAAAAAAAAAAAAAAGAAAGAAAAATAGATGCGCCAAGGTGGGTCAGTGGTTAACACTGTCTCCTCACAGCTGGTTCGAGTCCCAGATGGGTCAATTGGCATTTCTGTGTGGAGTTTGCATTTTCTCCCTGTGTTGGCGTGGGTTTCCCTTCGGGTGCTCTGGTTTCCCCATCAGTCCTAAGACATGCGCTATAGGTGAATTGGGTAAGCAAAATTGACCGTAGTGAATGTGTGTGCGTGTGTGTGAATGTGAGGGTGTATGGGTGTTTCCCAATACTGGGTTGCAGCTGGAAGGGCATCCGCTGTGAAAAACATATGCTGGAATAGTTGGCGGTTCATTCTGCTGTAGTAACCCCCTGATAAATAAGGGATAAAGCCGAAGGAAAATGAATCAATGAAGAAATAAACATATTTTTATGACTATATTTCAAATACACAGAGAAAATAAATGTAAAAAAAAAATCACATACTAAACATCTCTTCATCACAGGAAGCTGACCTGGGAAGCTATGAACTCAATGAACTCAAATGCGTCAGAACAGCCAGTTTTATCAAGCATGTTTGGCATATTAATACATCCTAATTACTCCACACTTTGACTGACAGTTTATATAACAGCAACCAATTTGCCCAAAGGCGAAATTCTTTGCAGGGACCAATAAATAAATGAAATAATACTTTCAAGATCCTTTCTTCTGCTACCAATAACAACTCTAATTCATAAAAAAACACTGAATATTTCTTGTGTGTATACATGCCATCAAACAAAGCCATTTTACAAAGTCAAACAGCCTACTTTGAACCATATAGTAAAGACTAATATACTACATACATTATTTACAACACTGTGTTAATGAATGCTACAGTATAATATAGCATTCACTAACACTGAGTTGTAAATATGTATGGTTAAAGTATATATAATATGGTTAGTACGGATATAGTATATAAAATATATATACACAAAACAGTTCTGTCTGGTTCTCAAATGTGATTGGCTGATAGCCGTGCGATATTCTGCAAAAACAGCACTTGTACAACCTTTTCACCCTTCTGTATTACTTTGCCCTCATAGAGTGACAGCATATCACTACAGTTTGACAAATATTGCAGCTGTTGGACAACATAATGTACTTTTGAGGCTTTTTTAGGCGAGAATGTAGTTGTTTATATTGCAACTTTGGAGTTTATTTATAAGGACAGTGCCTATTTTAAATATTTATAATTTTGGAGATTCAGTGCATTGGCATGCATCAGCCTGTCGTACTGAGCTGAGCAAAGACGGTTGATGTTCCACCACAAGAGGGCGACACAGACCACATAATAAGCCCTTAGAGCAGAAATTTCAACGTAAATTTTAAACCACAGCTGATCAAATCATTATAGGTAAGTGATATTCTAAGTCAATCTCTGTCTTTTGTATTTTGTAGTGCTGTATTTATACCATAGTAATCTGATAGTGTTTGCTTTCCTTTGGCTTTTTTGAGGTTAATTATTGTGATATTTTGATTGCAACAGAGAAATGTCTTTAGACTGATGGCATTTACCATAGCAAATATAGAATTTCGACATTGTTGTAAGTATTTTACTATAGTATATTTCAAAAACACTACAGTACTTACTATAATTTACTACATTATGCACTTTTTAATAAGGTTTTGTTAATTAACGTTAGTTACTTACTACACTACTACAAAAAAAAAACCTCCATGATGTCCCAACACAAATCAATTTAGTTAACTAAGTGGATTGAACATAAAAATATTAAGTTGTCCCCCATACAAATTAAGAATTGTGTTGTTTCAACTAATCTTAAATAAGTAGTTTGAACAATAACAGTGTAGTAATGCATTATTAAAATCCAAATGCATACTAGTTAGCATAGTTAATGCACTGTGAGTTTAACATGATCTAACAATCAACAACTGCATATTTATTAACAAGCATTAACAAAGATGAATAAATACAGTAAAGCATGTTATGTTGATTGTTTGTTCATGTTAGTTAATACATAACTAACATTGATAAATACAACCTTATTGTGAAGTCTTACCAGTATATTTGCTACAGTATTTTTGTCACGTGGGTACAACCTTGACAACATTAAAGAAACAGTCCACCCAAACATTCTGTCATTATTTACTCACCCTTTACTTGTTTGAAACATTTATAAATTGCTTCTTCTAAAGAAAATAATATAGAAAGCATGTAACCATTGACTTCCATAGTATTTGATTTATAAAGAAGGCATTGGTTACAGGTTTTCATCCTTCTTCAAAGTATCCTCTTTTGTGTTCGACAGATGAAAGAAACTCATAAAGGTTTGGAAACACATGAGGCTGAGTAAATAAAGAGTAAAAGATTCGTTTTTGGAGTTGATACAGTTTCATCAATGGAGTTTTACATTTAATCTCACAACCAACACTGCCTCACTGTGGCCAAACATCGCTAGTACATCTGAAATCTTCCAGACGCCTCAAAAGTAAAGAAGCTTTTGAGCTGCACATTTCATTATCAGTGACAGAATAAAGAGAAAAAGGCAGAAAGCAATCATTTTATTAAGCTGAAGGGTTCACGACTTCTGTCCTAAAACACAATATGAAGAACAAAGAAGCGAAATATCAAGCAAAAGCAGCGAACAATGAAGCGAGCCATTAGGACAAGGCGACACGACAGGAAAAACCCAATGAACCCAATCAGACTCGCCGTTTCAAATGCCAAAGCAACAGTAGACACGACCTATCGCCACGTCTAACTCTTCGTGACATTTCCACGCGATTCACTGCAATTCACTTAGATATGGAAATGCAAGCCTGCTAATCTGATTTCAATAAATGTCATTCAAGATTTAAATGGGACGAGAGAAGGCGTCTTTCTGTCCTTTCTCATCATGACCTCAAGGAGGAATCTGTGCGGGATCGGATGGGTCTCTATGTCATGTGTCCCTGAGCTGACATTTTGGAGTTTGTTAGCAAACACAGATGCTGGAGTTTGTTTTTAACAGCTGGTGCTGTCTGTTGTTACTTTTTTCCCGGTTTAATTGGTTAAATCTCCAATGAAAGCACTCATTAATCAGTCATGGGAAACATATGTTTAGGGAGGGGAGTTTTAAAAACTAAAGGGATGCAGTAATATAAAATTAACCTAACATTGGGTTTATCCATATCTGACCAAACATTGTGTTACAACTAATAATATAAAAATTGCTGCTAGTTGTAACACAATGTTTGGTAAAATATGGATAAACCCAATGGTGGGTTAATTTGATCAATTATTGGACAATAGAAGATTGGAAAAACATTGCCTGCATGGTCTGATGAGTCTCGATTTCTGCTGCGACATTTGGATGGTAGGATCAAAATTTGGCGATCATCCTGCCTTGTATCCAGAGCCGTAACAATAGCCGTAGAATCATGCAGCCCTCAACCCGAAAAAAGTTGGCAGTGTCGCGGACGAAAGCGAGGACTGAGGGGGTTTGTGTCGCGGAAAAAAGTAAGGACTGGGGGACTCCCTCACTTTTCCTCTATGGACGCAACGGCCCTGCTTGTATCAATGGTTCAGGCTGCTGGTGGTGGTGTAATGATGTGGAGGATAATTTCTTGGCACAATTTGGGCCAATTAGTACCAATTGAGCATCGTGTCATCGCCACAGCCTACCTGAGTATTGTTGCTGACCATTCCATCCCTTTATGACCACAGTGTACCCATCTACTGATGCCTACTTCCAGCAGGATAACGCGCCATGTCATAAAGCGCGAATCATCCGGTTTCAGACTGGTTTCTTGAACATGACAATGAGTTCACTGTACTGAAATGGCCTCCACAGTCACCAGAGCTCAATCCAATAGAGCACCTTTGGGATGTGGTGGAATGGGAGATTGGCATCATGGATGTGCAGTGTTTGGGGGCGGGTGTGGGGGGTTGTAGAGAAATGCTTGGGCCCTTTATGAATATATATAAATTCATAAAGGTACTGATTTGCTTAATTTCTAAATGAATGATCTGTTTTGAACAAATCATTTGAATGAATTAATGAATCACTCAATAAGGCAGGAATTTTCTGTCAACTTTCCAGGTTTTTGACACTGTGGGTGACAGGCCAGTGGATAAAAAATAATTATTTAAAATGCTGAACAATGTTTATCTTTAACACAAAAAGTGTTGGGTTGGTATAAAAACAATAGATGTCAGGACCTCACAGAGACAATAAGATATTGTGTGTCTTCCTCTGAAGATGGTAATGATGACATGATATCTGACTTTTTCAATTGTAAAACTAGTGAGCAGCGAAGTGAACAATTAGGCAACTTGAATCTGCTGAAATGAGCAGTGCCAGATGTTGGTTACCATTTAATCTCTAAATATAAATGCGAGGTTCTGCAAGCAGCATTACTCAGTCACAAATGAAGCATGATCCATTTGCCGCTTAGTTATATTTGAGTTCCTCTAATGATTCAGCTTCCTCTTTTCTTTTCTTTTTTTCTGTGAAGAATGAACAAGCTAATTCTCAACCTAAACAAATTGTGCAGACTGTATATTTAGTATTTTACAATAAAGATATAACTGGTTCTTTTTCATTTGTTTATACGTTATGCCAAATTATTTTTAGGATTATTATTTATTTATTTAAATAATGTACATTTATAATAGATTACAAGCCATATTTTTTAAATAAAAGTATTATTGAAAAGCCATGTTTTGTTTTATTTTATTTTATTTTACTGTCTGACTGTCACAGTTCTGGTAGCTGTTACATATGGTCCAGTGGTACAGCTAACATATTCCTTGGATGGCCTGAAGGTGAATAAATTAAAACCTTGGGTGAACTTTACGGGTAATTTTAGCCATGTCAGGCAAGAGCAGCTTACAGTTACTAATTCTTGTTACATTCGTTATATGAAATTATGCAAGTAGGTTGTTGCATGGCTCCACCTGTGTAGATTCTGGCTCCAAATGACATCATCAGAACAAGATATTTGGATTATTTTGGCTTCACTTTACTGGAGAGGAAGAATGTGGAGATACATACTACTAACTAACTAACTATCTATCTATCTATCTATCTATCTATCTATCTATCTATCTATCTATCTATCTATCTATCTATCTATCTATCTATCTATCTATCTATCTATCTATCTATCTATCTATCTATCTATCTATCTATCTATCTATCTATCTATCTATCTATCTATCTATCTATCTATCTATCTATCTATCTATCTATCTATCTATCTATCTATCTATCTATCTATCTATCTATCCTAATATTGCTGTTTTTTGTAAACATATATTGATCCATACAATAATGTATGAACAGAGATTGAGTGTTAATGGTGTTAATCTTTTGTCCCGTGAAGACTTGTTAAAATGCTTTCTGGAGACACTTGTGCTGCTGGAGGAAAGAAATGATGTTATAAAAGTGTGAATTATCAGCCATCGAGTACAAATGCATTGTCCTGAGATGATGTCGTGATTATTAAGGAAGGGTTTTGTCTGTCAAAACATCATAATGGCCTCTTTACTGCTAATGAAAGGGAAACGTTATCTGATGTGAACCGCTCTATTTAAAGGTTCATTTGGTTCAGAGCCACAAGAACAACCGACACGACTGGACTGTTAAAAAGCTCTCGGATTGAAAAGAGGACATTATTGCAGTCTGAAAACATTAATCATCTGTTATCACCGATACATACAGCGCTTAAAATTAACACTCGTGGTGTCAAATGAGTAGAAAAGTCTGCATCAAGGGTGGATTTTTAATAAATACATTATATATTAGCCTGTGTTATATTTAACATTTTTCTATCATATTTTGTGTGGTGAGGTGAGGGGCGGATTTACCCAATAAGTGAGGTAAGTGGTCGCTTGTGGCCCCAGGAAATCTGAGGGCCCCCAATAAATACCTAGAAGTACAAATTATACTTATAACTTATATATAACAATGTTTTGGTGTATGGTGAGGGTCTAACAAATACAATTTTAATGTAATTATTACAACTACACAAATTTGTCCCCCATCCTGAATCATGAAGCAGTCAAACCAGATAAAGGATTAGTTTTAAAAACAAAATAGTTTATGTATTACTTTTAGTTGTGCTTTAATTTTAAGGAAACAAATCATGTAAAATGTAGAGATTGCAATAAGATAAAATGTAGAAAAGGAGAGAGAGAAAAAAAACCTCAATATAAATAAATAGAAAATAAATAAAAGTACAAAGGGTGCACTTAAGACGGTTTGGCCTCTTGGCTAAAATTGCTTAGGGCCCCCAAAATCAATAAATCCGCCCCTGGGTGAGGTGAGGTCTAATAAATACTTCATTCATTCATTTTCTTTTTGGCTTAGTCCCTTTATTAATCCGGGGTCACCACACCGGAATGAATTGCAAACTTATCCAGCACGTTTTTACACAGCGGATGCCCTTCCAGCCGCAACCCATCTCTGGGAAACATCAACACACACTCATTCACACTCATACACTACGGACAATTTAGCCTACCCAACTCACCTATAGCTCATGTCTTTGGACTGTGGGGGAAACTGGAGCACCCGGAAGAAACCAACGTGAACGCAGGGAGAACATGCAAACTCCACACAGAAACTGACCCAGCCGAGGCACGAACCCGCAACCTTCTTGCTGTGAGGCGACAGGACTACCTACTGCGCCACTGCGTCGCCCCCTAATAAATACTTTTTGGATGTAATTATTACATCCGTGTTTGCCAGTACTGGGTTGCAGCTGGAAGGGTATCCACTGTGTAAAACATATGCTGGATAAGTTGGCGGTTCATTCTGCTGTGGCAGCCCCTGATAAATAAAGGAACTAAGCTGATGGAAAATGAATGAATGAATGAATGAATATTACATCCGTGCAAATAATCTGTGTCCCCCACCTACAGTCCAGCAGTCAAATTCGTTTTAAAAACAAAATAGTTTATTATTTTTCAAGTGAAATTTGATTGATATAAAAGACAGATAAATAAATAAATGAATGAATAAATAAATAAATACAAAACATTTATGTAGCCTAGCCTACTCTTTAAAAATTATTCATAATTGAGTTGTTTTATCCTATAGGCCTATTTGCATAAAATATGGACCAGTGGTTTGTATTTTGAAAAGTACAACATTTAAACATGTTATAAGCGTTTGGCATCACTATATCCACCAGTGTTTGCGGAATAACGGCTATCTGTGAAGAAAATCCTTTCATGAAGGGTTTGTGTTTAAAAAAAAGTAGCATATTATACTATTTGGATAATTCACCATGGTAAAGTAGTATTTGGTAATGGTAACTTAAAGTAAATAGCATGCTGTATGACTATGCTTCCCAGTCATTCAGTATAATTCAGTTATTTTTCCTCAGAAATCAGACATTAGCTAAACACACCTCTCTGTTTAGATGCTATTGGCATTCTGTTAAAATACTATAGTAGCCAAAAAGTTGGATTAAAACAACCCAGCCAATATCAGGTTTATTTACTGAGATGTTTAAATTGAAAATGTATTAATTAATTAATTAATTCATTCATTTATTGATCTATTTTTTGATTATTAAAATAATAGTAATGACTTTTCTTTTTTAAAATACAATAATAAATTGCATCATATATATACACTTTTTTCTGTTTTTTTTTTAAATAGAAAATTGCTCTTTATGTTATATAAAGTTTGTATTTTTAATGCATTTATTGGCAATTTTTAAAAATATATTATTTAAATCCACTGTGAATTCACTTGTGGTTTGTTTTAATAATCTGTTATAGGTTATATCCAGCAGGGGGAAGCAGCATGCAACGAACAAAAATGTAGCCTGTGGATTATCTGGAGATCATTTTTATTATTATCTTTTATTATATTACTACTTCAAGTGTAAACTGATGTTATCAGTCTAGTTTACTTTTTCAAAATTTGTTCATCTTAATTTTACTTGTCACTTTATTGCAATGAGAGTCTTAGTGCTCAATAGCGCCTCCTGTCAGTGAATGTAGAGATTTGGTTTATCTAATGTAACCCAAGAAAAGTGCTGGATTTTCCAGATTCAGACATTACTGTTCAGTATTTTATCTTATTTTATTTTATTTTTTACAGCATTTTTCACTTTGTGAAAAGTGCAAGCATCAGGTCTGAGCAGCAGAGGGCGCTCCAGCTCTGTATTGATTGAGATTTTATGATTTATCTTTTATGATCTATGGTCAAAAAGGATTTTGAACTCCTTTAAGTATCATTGAAGCATTGGAGGTAAATTGCCAAGGCAGACTTAAGAGTGTTGTAAATACTTAAACCTTTATCTATCTTGTGGACTTTTATCAAGATCAATGCTTTTGTTTTTTATTTACTGTAAATCTAGTTGATTCATTCATTCATTTTCTTTTGGCTTAGTCTCTATTTCTGAGGTCGCCACAGCAGAATGAACCACCTCTAGTTGATATATGAGATAAATATAATCAATAATCAAGATTAATATACGTTTAAAAAATAATAAACGTAAAAATATAAATGTTGATTATTAGCATAACACTGTTTAAAAGAAAATAGTTTCTATGCAATATCTATTTCATCCAGCTACTGTCTTACAATTTTTTAAAATGTGGTTCAAATTTGGTTCATTATATTCACTTATAAATTTTATATTATTTTAAGCCTGACTTCTCTGTTGATTTTTTATTATGCTTGTGTAAATCATTTTTACAGCATAATAAACTGTAATAATCTTTGCCTGGCTCTAAACAGTCGTGTAATAATCATTAATAGCTGACTGGACAATAAAGCTCCATACAGATTTAGAGATTACACAGCATATTTAATATGCCAATCTTTTATCATGCATTTACCATACTTTAGTTATCAATCCTGAAATCCATATATATTCAGCAGATTCTCTTTTCATTACTGTAAATGTTGCCCAAAGTACAGATAATAATTTTAAAAAGAAAGAAAAACACAAAAGATTTTAATTGTGAAGCCAGAAATATCAGATTTATTTATTTACTTATTCATTCATTCATTCATTTTCTTTTCAGCTTAGTCCCTTGGTTAATCAGGGTCGCCACAGTGGAATGAACCGCCAACTTACCCAGCATATGTTTTACACAGCGGATGCCCTTCCAGCTGCAACCCATCACAGGGAAACATCCACACACTCTCATTTACACACATACACTACGGACAATTTAGCCTACCCAATTCACCTATACCACATGTCTTTGGACTTGTGGGGGAAATCAGAGCACCCAGAGGAAACCCCCGCGAACATGGGGAGAACATGTTGTGAAACTCCACACAGAACTGCCAGGAAGGCTGTGGTGTTGACAAGATGCTCAATTGGTACTAATGGGCCCAAAGTGTGCCAAGAAAATCTCCTCTGACCTTTGGCATCAATAAGGCATCTGCACCCACAGATCTACCGCTCGGCGCTCACTAGATATTTTCTCTTTTTCAGACCATGTGTGTGTGTGTGAATGAGTGTGTATGGATGTTTCCTATGGGTTGCAGCTGGAAGGGCATCCACTGCGTAAACCATATGCTGGAAAAGTTGGTGGTTCGTTCCACTGTGATGACCCCAGATTAATGAAGGGACTAAGCTGAAAAGAAAATGAATGAATGATGATAATAATAATAATAATAATAATAATAATAATAAATAGAAATGCCCAATATTAAGTAAAAGAAATGCTTAATAATATCAACCTGACGTTTCTGTTACTGTACAGTATTAAAACTAAAATAAATTAATCAGATCTTTAGTGGTTTAAAGTGATGTGATGAATTGGAGTTATGTTGTTATTACACATGTACTAACTGCACATATACCGTTGTTCCACATTTGAGAAATATAAATCACAATAACTCTTGGTTTTTTTAATACTGACACTTAAAAATGTTTTCTCGTTAGAATTGAGAAGCTTTTGTTGTCCATTTTCAAGTAAAATAAAAATATATAATATAATGTTCCCCATCAAAGTGAAAAAAATCTTATTACTCAAAATGTGAAAGTATGGACTTACATGGTTCTTTGTCTCAAGGCCACAATTGGTGTCGTACTGATTCTTTATATTTGATACACTGAAAAAAATTATGTCTGCAAAACTGTTGCAAACAATTTATTTGTGTTGAATTTAAACAAACAAATTAAGTTTAATAAAATTCTCTTTAATTTGTTTGTTTAAATTCAGCACAAATAAATTGTTTACAGCCACTTAACGTAAAAATATTGAGTAAATCCAAGGAATCATCTCTGAATGATTTTTTTTCAGTATACTGTAACTCTGACTAATACGCATAAATAAAAACTGGGTTCAACTAAATTCACACAAACAGAAAAATAGAGAAACTAACCAAAATCTTATCTATTTGACTAAATTAACATCTATTTGAGGTTTATTTTTATTTATTTGATCTTTCTATTTATTTTTTAGAAGAATAAAATGTTTATTTTTATTTTTGTTACTGGCATTTTTGTCTAGTATTGATATATGTACACTAAATTAACTAAAGTTTTCTTTAGTTTATTACACGCACATGAACTTTAATAACATCCCAACCTTAATCCTTAGGGTATACTATGGAGTTGGAGCACACTTTGAAGCTACAACAGCTTCACCTCTTCTGCAAAGATTTTCCACAAGGTTTAGGAGTGTGTTTATGGGGAATTTTGACCATTCTTCTAGAAGTTTTGATAGTTGAGAACAGCCGGCTCACTGTTTTCACATGAATTCACCCCAAAGGTGTTGAGTTAGGTTGAGTTCAGGGCTCTGTGCAGGCCATTCAAAATCCTCCACACCAAATTTACCCGCTCTTTATGAACGCCATCCCCAAACTTTTTCCACAAACAAACAAACAAACAAACAAACAAACAAACAAACAAACAAACAAAAGGTAGGCCTATCGCAATCTCACACGCATTTAAAACAAAGATTATGACGTGTACAAATATAGTACAAACTATACATCTCACAAAAAAATTCAAACAAATAAAATAAAATGAAAGAGAATCAAAGTCGCAAGCTAAAATGTATCGCTCAGCTTGACGTCAGTGGCTGAACCGGAAGCTGTTCCGGTGTTCTCTCTCTTTCAGTGTGTATGTGTATGTAGGCTCGGCGCTACACTGACAGCTGAACGATACGATGTAACGGCGACGCGAGGGAATGGAAAAACCTACCGATACATAAACATCGCGTGGATTATGCGTTGAGGACAGTCGTGACCCGCTGATGTCTTTCCACGAGCGGGAGTGATCGCAGAGCCCGTGTTTCATCCCGTCATCCGCAGCTGTTACGCCCATCATCTGCGGAGGGGCTCCGTCGATCGGAGCTGTTTGTTGATCTGCTCGTACCGGGTACCGGGTGTACTCATGGGGAACAGCACATCATGCTGTGTGTCGTCCAGCCCGAAGCTCCGGAGGAACGCGCACTCGAGGCTGGAGCCGTACCGGCCCGAACCGGAGCTCAGCCGCGAGGACACGGGCTGCAACCTGCAGCACATCAGCGACAGAGAAAACATAGACGGTGAGTCTCTCAAACGTACCCGAATAACGTGAGAAAAAGCGATTTAGAAGCATTAATAGCGTGCGTATGCTGAGTAACTGTATATCGAAGAGAAATTACCTCATGAGGTGTTTGTTTTTCAAAGTTGTTCCGTTCTATTTTGGGAAGTTTACTATGGTAACACCATGGTATTTGGAAAAGTACCACGTTTAAACATATCGTAAGCGTTTGGCATCACTATATCCACCAATGTTTGCGAAATATCTGTAAAAAAAAATAAGTGAAAACTCTTTGGCTGTTCTAAAACTCTGTTAGTTGAGTACTTTACCATGGTAATATCATGTTATTTCATAACATCCCTTGTAAACAGCATGCTATATGTTTCTCATGGTTATTCAGTGTCACAGTCATACAGCAGATAATTATTTTTAGTGTACCATGGTAACACCCTTACTTTTTTGTAAGGAAATGACACACTGCATGCACTTCTGTTGCCAGTATTTCAGTCTGTTAAATGTGGTATAATACCTCTCTAAAGAAAACACCCTTCAGCTCTTCTAAAAGTACCATGCTATTTGCACAGTTTACCAGGTTAATGCTGTGATATTTGAAAAAGTACCATGTAAATATCATCTTTAGTCCCATTATATCCACCAGTTTCTGCAGAATAAGTGCTTTCGGAGTAGACAATTCCCTCATGGGGGTTCTTTGTTCAAAAAGTACACTGCTAGTTGGACACTTTACAGTGGTAATATCATGGTGTTTTGGTAACATACTAAGTATATAGCATGCTGTACGTTCCCACAGTCATCCAAGTATCATAATCGTACAGTTGGAATTTATTACCCATGTGTACCACTATGGTAACACCCTTACTTTTTTTGCAAGGAAATTACACCGTGTGCGTTGTGTGTCCTTTAGGCTGCTCTGTAAAAATGCCTCACCAGCTGTTCTACTTCTTACTGTACATGGTATTGTTTTTATTAGCATTTAGCAATTACATATTGTACCCCTACAGTCTTGTCTGTCTGTTGTAATACACATTTACCCTGTTTTACTTCAGTAAATAATTGTCTTCGTAAATATCATATTTTTTATTTTTACATCAGAAAAAAACAAAAGAAAACAAAAGAAAAATCATAGTCATAATAATTAAGTAAATATAATATTTACCTTTTTTACTTCAGTAAATATCACATCTTTCTAACTATTAGTAAATACTGCATTTGCAATTTTTACTTCTGTAAAACACCATATTTGTTTTGATTAATAATATTCTAATTACTAAATGCCTGAGAAAATTCCATGTAATCCATTATACATCTTATTTACTGTAAATACATAGTTACCTTCCTGAATACCTTTAGAAACATGAAATATTATAATTAATATTCAAAATTCTTTATCTCAGTACCTTCATATATTTATTTATTTTTCAACATAATCTTAAACATATAGAGCAATTTCAGCATTATGGATGTGACATTTGCAATAAAATCTCAAAACATAAACTCACAGAGAAAGTATATGTTAACATTATATTGAAACATCTGTTTATATTTTCCAAAACTACTAACCACAGAGTTATGGGAGCAGAAAAATATCAATCTGTAAACATTTTTTATATTTTAAATGAAGAAAATAAGCATGTGTTATCGGATGTGACGAAAAAAGTTTGTGAGTTTACAATATACACAACATAATTGGTAGAAATTCTGTGAATTAAACTGCACAACCCAAAAGAAACAATGCTAATCAAAAGGATAAGAGTTGGCTCACTATAGAACAAAAAGGATTGATTTTATTATTTTTTTTTTACATGTTTGCATTTATAAGGAAAAAGCTTTGTTATGGATGTGACACCTCTCTTTTATGGATGTGACAGATGTGAAATTGCCTCTTGTATGTCTTTTGTAAATCAAATATAATTGTTTGAAAACACTGACAGAGACATTTTTGAGTATTTTTACAGCACTGTAAAATACAAGCCGACACAAAAAAAGCGCAGAAACGATTTTGTTATTTTGCGAAAACTAAAATTTTTTCATGGCAAGGTCAACATTTACATGGAATTGCTCAATAGTTAAAAAAAATATTTATAAATTTATAAAAAAAAATTAACTACTTAATCTTAAAATTTGTTAAAAACAAAACTGCAATATTTAAAATAATATATGGAATAAAAAACTGCTTATTCCAGCCATACTAAAATAAATAAGCCTTTTTCTAGAAGAATAAAATATTTTATTGGAAATACTGTGAAGATTTCTTTGCTTTGTTAAAAAAAAAAAAAAAAACTTAGGATATGATAAAGAAATCACGGATTTGCTAATAATTTTGCCCTCAACTGTGTACCATCATAACTAGCTTAATTACTTCTCACTATTTTTGGATTTTAACCTTATAAACTATCATATATACCTCCATAAATACCACATATATATTATATATAGGAAAAATAACATTGCAATATTTGGTATTATGTGATATATATATATTGCAATATTTATACAATTTCACTTAGATGAGTTGAATAACTATTTGAAAAGAATTTATCATTTTAGATTGATTGGAATGGGAATTGGGATTGGGAATTCCATGGAGTTGAACTGTATTCTGGTATACAGTAATTGAATAATCAAATGTAAAATAACACTCCATAGTCTTCGTTTTATATACAATTCAATAAAATTAATCGCTGTTAAAGGTACAAATGTACAAACGGTACAGTTTCTTAGGCCTGAATGCTTTTAAAACCATTACACAGTAACATTTCTCAAAACACTTATTTATAATACATTATATATAATAATCCATAGTATCCATTATTATATTTCAGACTAATTGCGTATAGTTGCGATGTGACTATTGCGAATGATCACATTGTGATATTGATGCTGAAACGATATATTGTGCAGCGCTTATGTATATATATATATATATATATATATATATATATATATATATATATATATATATATATATATATATATATATATATATATATATATATATATATATATATATATATATATATACAGTTGAAGTCAGAAAATTTTATTCAACACATTTCTAAACATAATAGTTTTAATAACTCATCTCTAATAACTAATTTATTTTATCTTTGGCATGATGACAGTAAATAATATTTAACTACATATTTTTCAAGACAATTCAGTGCAGCTTAAAGTGACATTTAAAGGCTTAACTAGGTTAATTAGGTTAACTAGGCAGGTTAGGGTAATTAGGCAAGTTATTGTATAACGATGGTTTGTTCTGTAGACTATCGAAAAAATTAGCTTAAAGGGGCTAATCATTTTGACCTTAAAATGGTCTTTAAAAAATTAAAAACTGCTTTTATTCTAGCCAAAATAAAACAAATAAGACTTTCTCCAGAAGAAAAAATATTATCAGACATACTGTGAAAATTTCCTTGCTCTGTTAAACATCATTTGGGAAATATTGAAAAAAGAAAAAGAAAATCAAAGGGGGGCTAATAATTCTGACTTCAACTGTATATGAGAGAGAAAGAGAGAGTGTTCATATAATCATATCAATACCATGTCTTGATATAGATGTACTATAATCCTGTAAAAGTCTAATATCATAGTATATAATCAATATATTTTTTTATTCAAGCATCCATAAAACAAAGACTAAAAAACGATTTATCAGACAAATTGATATTGATTCTTGGAAATAAAAATATATATAAAACTATAAGTTCCAAAAGACTCTTACAGAGAATGTGCATTATGAGTATGTGAACGGTTTGACACCACTGGTAAATGAAGATGGTTTTTTGGTGTCTCTAACCTCAGTTGAGGTTGTCAATGGCTGGTTATTTGCTGGATCTGGCAGTAGATCTGATCTGATCTGAGTGCAGTGAATGCAGTCGGTACGCTGGGCATCTGTTGAAGTGGAGAGTGGATACAGACATGATCAAATGTAATTTAACATCTAAAAGGAGATGGAGGCTGATGAGAGTGTCGTGTGACAGCAGGCAGAACTGATATGCTGTAGAAGAGGTATAGCTGTACCAGGACCAGTTACACTCACTTACATGATCATATTTATCTGGATGGTGTAAATCACTGTATCATCATCATGTTATTGTGGCTGTGAGAAGTCGTTTCATTTTGATTTGGATTGTTTGTTTTAGTTATTTTAGTAGATTAAGTTGTTTAGCAGTAAAATATGCTTTTAGCAAGTGTAATTATAAGATGTATAATATTTTTAATTTCCAACATATATTAAGATATGTAAAACAAGTTAGTGAGATTTTTGCAGCTATTTTAAACTCCATTTTTATTTATGTATTTATTTTATTTTATTTTTTTTTTTTTTAGATTTTGTTAAATAGATTTTTATTTTATTTTTAAATGTATGTATTTTTATTTATTTATTTATTTTATATATATTTAATTTATTTATTATTGATTTTTTAACATAAATTTTTATTTTATTTATTTATTTATATATATATGTATGTATGTATTTTTAATCATTTATTTATTTGTTTTAATTTTATTTATTTATTAAATGTATTTTTTATTTTATTTATTTATTTATATATGCATGTATGTATTTTTATTTATTTATTTGATATATTTATTTATTTATTTTTTCATTTATTTTAATTTAATTTATTTATTTATATATGCATGTATGTATGTATGTATGTATTTTTATTCATTTATTTATTTATTTTAATTTTATTTATCTTTTAAATGTATTTTTATTTTATTTATTTATTTATATATGTATGTATGTATTTTTATTTATTTATTTGATATATTTATTTATTTATTTTTTCATTTATTTTAATTTAATTTATTTATTTATATATGCATGTATGTATGTATGTATGTATGTATGTATGTATGTATGTATGTATGTATTTTTATTTATTTATTTACTTTATTTAGAAATTGTGTGTGTGTGTGTCTGGATTTACAATTTCTATTTATGTGTTTGAGTTAATTTTTTATTCTGTAAGTTGGTAATGACGTCTCTAAATAATAAAAAGAAATACTGGAAAATTAGTTGCAAATATTTAAAAAAATTTTAATATAAAAATATTTATTTCAGACATTTGGTATCTTTTTTTTTTTTTTTTTTTTTTTTTTTTTTTACAAATGACAATATTTTTATTTACAATTTGGAAGAAATATTATGCATACTATATTATTATTCTACAAGTATTAACATTTAACGCAAGCCCATGCATATACAGCACATAAATCTAGAATTTATAAGTGGTCTTTTAACTTGGCCATATACACATACTTTTAAAGTAGTATAAAGTCTTCTGAGAATGACTGACTGGCAATTTTATGTGCATTTAAAGAAGGCACACAATCTCTAAATACGGCTGAATATTAATACTTCTATTGTGAGACTGCACTTTGAGGAAATCCCATATTTTTTCATATCTCGAGCAGCCATGACAGACTGTGCTGTGATATGATAAGTGTGTGTTTGGTAAAGATAGTCTCCTGTTCGCGGGTCAGTCTGTGCCAGTCTCCTGTGATTAACACTGGCCATTGTGATTCACGCAGCTGCTGTGTGAATCAGCTTTATCCCACTGAATAAATCACTGTCGGAGTGCTAGTTTTCATTCTTTCATTCATGAAAAGCCGCTTTGCATTATTGTAATTTCAGAATAATGCAATGAGTTAAAGTTTGAATACTTTAAAGAAGTATCTGGATTCAGTGCCTGTAGTTTTTTTGGCATAATGTTGATTATCACTAAAACAAGTGACTTTTTCTTGTTCCTTTATTGTTTAAAAACAATGGAAATAAAATGAAATAATGGGGCTAATTTGTGGATAATAAAAACTTTAACATTTTAGCAGTACATATTGCAAATAATATTTGTGTTAATGTGATTTTATTATGAAACAATTTGAATAGTTATTAAAAACCCTAAAATGACTATCTGCCATATTTTTCAAATATATCAACACACAGTGCTTAACATACACTCCTTACAAATCACTTATTTAGATTAATATTTCTATAGGATGCCTTACAATATTATATTTGTGCATATACATTAGATTAGTCAGTACTGAAGCCAAATCTGGAGCTAACAAAATAGCTAATGATAACTTGGTACAAAAATACACCCAAATTTAATAATTTTGGAGAAAAATTAGTGCAAAAATGTATGTTAGGGAAAAAATATAAAATAAAATAAAAAAAATAGCAAAATTCAAGAGAAACAAAAAAATTATAAACTTTTGCTGACATTTTGTAGTTTGTAATTTTATTCCCCTTAAATGTATTATCTTTCTACAGGCAGTGCAGAATTATTAGGCAAATGAGTATTTTGACCACATCATCCTCTTTATGCATGTTGTCTTACTCCAAGCTGTATAGGCTCGAAAGCCTACTACCAATTAAGCATATTAGGTGATGTGCATCTCTGTAATGAGAAGGGGTGTGGTCTAATGACATCAACACCCTATATCAGGTGTGCATAATTATTAGGCAACTTCCTTTCCTTTGGCAAAATGGGTCAAAAGAAGGACTTGACAGGCTCCGAAAAGTCAAAAATAGTCAGATATCTTGCAGAGGGATGCAGCACTCTTAAAATTGCCAAGCTTCTGAAGCGTGATCATCGAACAATCAAGCGTTTCATTCAAAATAGTCAACAGGGTCGCAAGAAGCGTGTGGGAAAACCAAGGCGCAAAATAAACTGCCCATGAACTGAGAAAAGTCAAGCATGCAGCTGCCAAGATGTCAAGATGCCACTTGCCACCAGTTTTGCCATATTTCAGAGCTGCAACATCACTGGAGTGCCCAAAAGCACAAGGTGTGCAATACTCAGAGACATGGCCAAGGTAAGAAAGGCTGAAAAACGACCACCACTGAACAAGACACACAAGACTGGGCCAAGAAATATTTCAAGACTGATTTTTCTAAGGTTTTATGGACTGATGAAATGAGAGTGAGTCTTGATGGGCCCGTGGCTGGATCGGTAAAGGGCAGAGAGCTCCAGTCCGACTCAGACGCCAGTAAGGTGGAGGTGGAGTACTTGTTTGGGCTGGTATCATCAAAGATGAGCTTGTGGGGCCTTTTCGGGTTGAGGATGGAGTCAAGCTCAACTCCCAGTCCTACTGACAGTTTCTGGAAGACACCTTCAAGCAGTGGAACAGGAAGAAGTCTGCATCCTTCAAGAAAAACATGATTTTCATGCAGGACAATGCTCCATCACATGCGTCCAAGTAATCCACAGCGTGGCTGGCAAGAAAGGGTCTACAAGAAGAAAAACAATTGACATGGCTTCTTTGTTCACCTGATCTGAACTTCATAGAGAACCTGCGGTCCATCATCAAATGTGAGATTTACAAGGAGGGAAAACAGTACACCTCTCTGAACAGTGTCTGGGAGGCTGTGGTTGCTGCTGCACGCAATGTTGATGGATTCTGTCAGTGTTTTGATCTGTTCACCATGGATGGCAGGCTTTTGAGTGTCCTTGCAAGGAAAGGTGGCTATATTGGTCACTGATTTGTTTTTGAATGTCAGAAATGTATATTTGTGAATGTTAAGATGTTATATTGGTTTCACTGGTGAAAATAAATAATTGAAATGGGTATATATATTTTTTTTTGCTAATAATTCTGCACAGTAATAGTCACCTGCACACACAGATATCCTCCTAAAATAGCTAAAACTCAAAACAAACCAAAAACTACTTCCAAAAATATTCAGCTTTGATATTAATGAGTTTTTTGGGTTCATTGAGAACATGGTTTTTGTTCAATAATAAAATTAATCCTCAAAAATACAACTTGCCTAATAATTCTGCACTCCCTGTATTTCTAAATATGTTCGGTGAGTAAAATCTTATTTTAATAAATATATCCGTTTAATAAATCTGTTTTGTTTAAAAGCACCAAAATATATCACCTATATTCACTTAGAAATATATATATACAGTATATAGTTGAAGTCAGAATTATTAGCCCCCTTTTTTTTCTTTTTTAAATATTTCCCAAATGATGTTTAACAGAGCAAGGACATTTTCACAGTATGTCTGATAATGTTTTTTTTTTTTGGAGAAAGTCTTATTTTGGCTAGAATAGAAGCAGTTTTAAAATTTTTAAAAGCAATTTTAAGGACAAAATTATTAGCCCCTTCAAAGCTATTTTTTTTCCGATAGTCTACAGAACAAACCATCGTTATACAATAACTTGCCTAATTACCCTAACCTGCCTAGTTAACCTAATTAACCTAGTTAAGCCTTTAAATGTCACTTAAAGCTGTATAGAAGTGTCTTGAAAAATATTTAGTCAAATATTATTTACTGTCATCATGACAAAGATATTTTGTTTGGTACATTCAGAAAGAGTGTTTTCTTTGGACAGGTAAAATGAAAGGTACAGTACATATCTGACTGCTTGTTTTAAAGGAACAATTTGTATTTCAAACAGTATATAAATATATTTTTTTACAAGAAATACAAGAATTATTGTGTTGTGAAGTAAAATATCAAATTGTGTATAGAAAAAAGGCACCCGTGATGCAAAGAGACATCGAATTGAACCGAATCGACGGCATGATAATCGTAACCGAACCCCTATATTTTACTATTTTTCTAATTATACTATTTTTACTTTTCTACATCTAGAAATCACATTTTAAAAGTTCATCATATATACGCAGTTTATCTAAAGTAGTTGCAAACCAAAATTCTGGGTTTTATGGAATTATTATATCAGCTTATATCTTGAGTTTTAGTTTATCTAAATTATTATTGTACATTTATTAGCATTGTTACAAAAACTTATTAGTTAGATTGATTTATAGATTGAATCTCACACAAACCTCAAGTGTCTTTCAAGAATTCTTTGCTCTAAGAGTCCTCTAAAGTTTTGGGAAATTCAAACAACTGGTTCTTCTTCAGTTCTTGTTATAACAGTCTGGCACCTTGATAAAACAATTTTATTTCTCAGTGGACTGAAACCTGTCCTCCATAAAATTGAGTGGGCAGCCAGTCATCAGATTGGAGCTTGCAATTTTTCAGAGAGGTCTTATCATGTTTTCGTGCAATACAGTCAGTGAGTTTTAAGCGGTCAACTTTTTTTCACTTAAAGGATAGACAGCTTGTAACAGGAGAGAGCGAAGAGTAAAAAGCCAAGACACACGAGTTAACAGGATTATGTTTGCTGCCATATGCTCTGCTAGTTCTTTGCTAGTCTTGTTATTGTTTGAGTTTTGGCTGTAATCATAAAATCCCCACATGTTTTCATATTTCCAAACACTTTGATTTAAGTTAATTGATATATTTAATCATTTATTAAGGGAAAAAACAAACATTAAAATATTTTCAAAACTGATTAATATTTAAAAACAGCATATATGTTGGAAAAATCTGTTAAATAACAGTTTCTGTATTCTGTGATTCACCAGTGTTTATTAATGGATATGAACTGCATTATGGGACCTTGATCTCTGCTCTGTTGACTTTGGATTTTGAAAATTTAGTAGTTTAAATAAAATTTTAATATTTTTAAACAATATGAGAAATAATATATACTAATAATTCTGTACCATAGCAAAAAATGTATTGGCAGTTTGTTATTACGTACCGTAATTTACATTATATCAGACTGTCTCTTTATTTCTAATAAAGAGAAATACATTTTCTTTATTTTTTGTTTCATTTCTAAATGTTTTTCTAACGAATTACACAAAATCCGCAGTAATTCACATCTGGTCCAAGCCCCTGCCCTGGAGAATTGTCAGTCTATAGTGATCACTGATTGGATCGCTGATTACCCATTCAAAACTGTAGGAGTGACACATCTTGTGTATTCTATAGTCTTTGCCGCTACCAAGCCGACCAATCACAGAGCTTGCACTGTGACGAAGTGCGGCGAAATTTAAATAGAAATAATATATACAAATAATTCTGTACAATAGCAACAAATGTATTGGCAGTTTTTTTTATCATGTACCATAATTTAGTCTCTAATGAAAGGAAGTAATTTTTTTTTTTCATTCTTTGTTTCATTTCTAAACGTTCAAATCACAAAATTTGCAGTAACTCACATCTGGTCCGAGCCCCTCCCCTAGAGAATCGTCAGTCTATAGTGATCACTGATTGGCTCCTGTAATAGGAGGCGGGGCTTCATTCGCCATATTGATGTTACACATTTCCCCATTCAAAACTATACGAGTGACATGTCCTGTGTATTATATAGTCTTTTGCTGCTACCAAGCCGACCAGTCACAGAGCTTGCACTGTGTCGTTGCGACTTGCAACGAAATTTTAATAGTTTGAAACAATATAAGAAATAATATATACAAAAATGTTTGTACAATAGCAAAAAATGTATTGGCAGTTTGTTATCATGTACCATAGTTTACATTATATCAGACAATATATAACTTTAAAACAATAAAAAATGCAAATAAAGTCACTTTTTTCAATCTTTTCAACATCAAAAGTTGGAAGACAAATCAATATCCCATTATAAAATTCAATAGTATTAAAAACATGAATCACAAAATATGGAAAACTGTTCATTTATGATTTGTTTTAAAGCACACTGTTGATAAATGGGTTAATAATACATAAAATGGCAGTAAAATGTACAGACAAATTTGTACATAGCACCTACTTTATTCACCATGTTCTTCTGGGAAATTAAATTCCTTTTATACTTGTGGGTCTTGATAAATTAGGTGAAATAAACTGGAGGCTCCTTTCAGAACCAAATAATTATCATTGTTTTTTACCCAGTCACTGAATTCATTGCCTTCATGTGGTTCACACGCTATGCAGTTTAAGTGTCCCTGGTTTACACCTTTTCACATGCTTCTGCTCTCATTCATATGATTCCCTACAACATCTTTTCTGTTGAGACATTCATCAGTCCTGCAATGCAATGTGACTGCAGCATGATTGAGAGAGCAGTACAGTAGGGCGTTTGTTTGCCAGTGCACTGCCTTAGGCTTGTGTTTTGAGCTGTGACCCTAGAAAAGTGTGACTAGAAGTCAGACATTAGAACTGCTGACTTTCAACCCTGGGCCATCTATCCAGAAGATATACTGCATTCCTTTCCTCGAGTCACCCCTCCATGAGAAACATTGCCTTTTTCACCTTCTCATGCATCTACATCTTCAAACCAAACACACGCGAGAAGTGACATGGAATCAACGTGAGGTCACGTAATATATCTTTTGTTATTAACTACATAATGAGAAAGAAGCCTGTAGTGGGGTAGAAAATGTACTTGTTTTGCTCACCTGGTTTTGAAGGGAATTAGTAATTTTTCTTTAACTTTTTCTACCTGGTTGTGGTATGGCTCAGATGGCACGTCAAACAGACACGGGTGCTCCTGCCAAATTTCCACTAGTTTTTCATCTGTTTCTTGGGTCCAAATTAGGGATGTCAGTTTCTACAAAATCCCATGATCGATGATCATTTAAATTAACGATCAATCAATCGATTAATCGTTAATCCTTATAAACCATATGTTTGTAAAATACATACGAATAGGCTACTGAAGAATGAGCCGAATATGCAATGCATTATGGTTCTTGCTTAATCGTCACAACGAAATAATCTAAGCATTCATTTTATAGATATAAACTATAAAAATAAAAAATAAGAAATTTTAAGTAATCAACATTATATGTAAAAAACCCAAACTAGGCTACAGGCTGAATGCGTCAGAGGTGAACATGCGGCACACGCTTCTGTTAAAGCTTCAGTGAACAACAAACCATTTAGGCTATGACAGACCAATGCTATCTCACGGCTAGTGTTGGACAATATAAGAAATTTTCAGATTGCCATATAGTCCCCCTGTGAGATCGCCGACACGGTATATGGGCGCTGCAGTGTTATGTTTCTAATTTGCTCATTTATTTAAAATTTTTTAAACGTATTTAATAGGCCTAAACTTTCGGCTGCTTTTTAAAAACTTATTTAATAATCTACTTCATTTGCATTATGTTTTATCTCAGAAAATAATTCAAACCAATGCAAATCACCGCGCTCTTACAGCTAAACTGTGTGGCGCGGGACAGGATTTGATGGTGATTTCGGGTGGTTCGATGGCTCCATGCCGTTATCAGCGGGACTGCTGCAAAATGCATATAATATAAATGGATGCAAGCAAATGAAATTATATTTATCTGCGCACAGAAGAAACAAGGATGCATGCATTAAAGTCCTTTCAGACGGGAGGCGGACAGAGGACTCACCGCCTGCACGTGTTTCTATGCGTGCGTTTATCCATGTTTTGTTTTTCAGTAGAGCGCGCCGCGGCTTCAGGTCTGATCATCATCACATAAGTAGTCATTAACAGTGTCACCTCTGTATTTGCTCAAATCTAACACAATGTTGCGCTTGGGATATGCGTTTATTGTTTGTCAGAGTTTTGTTTAGACTATTGCCGACGCGCCGCAGCTCTGGCTCTAATATTAGCCTACATACAAAACATTTCGCTGAGCTCAGTAAAATGTTCTTTGATAAGTTATTAATAATCTTTAATAAATCAATTATAATTCAATAATTCGTTAAAGCCAAAACGAATGGTAATTTAATATAGACTATTAAAATATATAATAGAAAAAAAAAATAATATATATATAGCCTATATAAATAATTATAGGCCTAACATATTTTTTAATTAAATAAATAGGCTATTTACTGAAATATGCGCATGTCTGTGTTTATCATTCCATCGAATTAATTCGATTGCAGCACCTGTTATTCCAGAACAGATCATTTGAGATGGGTTCAGTTCTTTTCATTTTTTTTTCTGTAGTTTCATTTTTACAAATAACTTTATTTAATTTGTCTGTTAATTAAATTTAGTTATTTAGCCTTTTATTTTTATGCAACAAAGTTGCAAATTAGTTTGCTATGAGATGGGGCTGTGTATGGCAGTGCCCTCACGTGCAGCGCGCGTCGGCTGCTGCGAGAGAGAGAGAAAGAGCGCAATGGAATTAATTAATTTTTCACATGCTGATGTGTGTGAAATTGCGAATACATGTCTATAATCGCCTTGCAATTTAAAAAATTATTGTATTTTTCCCTTTAGGAAGGAAACTCTATTTCAGTTCAAGCTAAAGATGCGTGGTGCTGAAGTCCAAAAGTGCCGGTCAAGTGATGTTGATGTGAACAGCTGAAGCTGTTAAATTATTTGTAGTTCGTTTATTATTAATGATGATGATTAAAAATAATAATGCTGTTCATTGTATATAATAATGTAATTAAAACATGTAGTATATCATCCGAAACAAGCTATATCGTCTTTAAAGTCGTCATGGGTCTCAGCTCTCTGCGATATATTTGCCTATATCCTCAATACACAATATCCTCCATTAAATCAAGTAATTTTGTTAAGCAGGACAGGCTTAACAAAATTCGCAGCACTAAACATGTTCCTAGACTGAGAGTGATTGATGATGAGAGAGCAGAAACCTGAGAACGGTGATTTTCGCCGCATGTCTGGCCGTGATGAGCGATTTTTAAAATGAAAGCATATTTGTTACAGTCTGTCAAGATTGCTTAAAATACCTTAATATTTTAGAGAAAATAGTTAAAGTTTCCATAACCAATGATCTCATCCACGCGTGATCTACCCATACTTAAATATCATAAGACCGATTTTTTCATTACCTGACCCGCAGATTATTGGCTGCACCTGTAAATATAACCGAGATCCCCGCGGGTTTTATGCATCGCCCAATAAGCAGTGTCAAGAGAGTCACTCCTTGGTCATGTAAACTGTACACACTTGATTATGTAATGTGTAAAGTCGTGAATAAGTGTCTCGCAGTGCAAAGCATATCTTATCCTTTAAATGTCCATGCTTAATCGGTCATCGATAAGCTCTATCGATTAAAGGCTTATCGACAATTAATCGATGATCGAGTAATCGTTAACATCCCTAGTCCAAATAAAATAAAAAGAAGCCCTTTTAACTTCTCCCCCAACCTCCCGCTGGCCTGCAGATACCCACACTAGTGGATGCTGCTCTCTCGTTGGCTGTAGGTACAGTAATTGCCGAAGTTATTTTCATTCAGAATCAGAACACATTTCACATGGCATGATTTGAATCGCTGACAGGTCCAGATATTTAGCATGCCAAATATCTCACGGGCGTCAGCGATTCTCTCAGATTGCGTCTTTGATAGTTCATACTCTGTGATTGTTACTCACGTGAACGAGCACCGATTTGCCTGTGATTTCAGGCATTTGTCAGCAATTTCTCAAAACCTGTCGGCGAGTAAAAATTAGGGCTAAAATCATGCAGTCTGAACTCAGCATTATTTGTTTTATGTTTAATCCACTTATATTTGTAAAACCTTATAAGTTAATTTAATCCCTTCATGTTTTCCCAACACAAATTGATTAAGTTAACTAAACTGTTTTTACAAATGTAAGTGGATTGAACATAAAACAATTAAGTTGTCCCAAAAAAAAAACTCTACAATTGTGTTGATTCAGCTCATTTTAAATAAGTAGTTTGAACAAGCAGCAAAAATATTTATTGGTTCTGGTTATTTTGTATTTATGAGTGAAGGTAAACTAGCTGCTGGAGCTTTCAGTATGGCTATAATTGTCACGCAATGGTATTCAAACTCACATTAGAAGCATAAATAAACCCCATAACTAGCACCTGAGGTGATCATTGTCACATTCTGCGTCCCAATTCGCCAACTTATAGTACATCCTAAAAGTATGTACTTTGTTTGTGAAGAAAACTGCTCTTTGAGTGTGTAACAGAAGAGTGTGGAAGCTTTGGGACACACTACTTCCTCATTAGCAGATCATTATGTTGCTTAATTACTATTGCCCTGTTAATCATCTCGATACATCTACATTTCTATCATATTTAATTAACTACCTTATTGGAGATTTAAGCAGTTAATCTTCAATTCTGTCATATTTTTCATGAGAAGAAAACTCCTCAGGTCTTTGCATACAGAAGTCAATTATCAAACATGCCTTTATGAATGTTTACAGTGTTGTTGCAAATATAATATAACATGGAAAATATGATTTCTTCCAGTAGGTTACATATTAATTACCAGTCATTAAAAACATCTTTACTTAAGCCTGTCTACTTGACGGTTGACCTCGCGCATCTGCCATGTTTGTAGTTTAACACTTTTTACCTGCATTTGTAGTTCTAATCAAATTCACATCCAATGAGGAATGTATTGTGGTCAATTATGGTAGTATGGATAGTTCAACACTTTAAATTTCTACCAGAATATCTACCTTTTTTCAACATACTACAATTCAGGACATACTCATTCTATTTTCAAACACTATTTAGGATGGATATGCGAATTGAGATGCAGAAACAGTATTTACATTTGTTAAATAGAAGAACGATACTCAAATAGGTTTGGGAAATTAATATATGTTGAGTAATTGATAACAGAATCTAGAAAGACAAGCTCAGGAGATTCTCTAGTTAACCATTATGCTGCTACATATAGATGCCAAAATCCTTGACACAAAGGGAGAACAGAAAGGAATCTGCGAGGTGAAAATAAAGAAGTGACAAACATGTTCTATTTGAAGGTTCCATTTTAAATCATCTGATGTCACATGAGGGGGAGCGAGCGCAAACCAGGCTAATTTTAGCCAGCATTCAGGACTCATATTTGCTTTGGCGGAAATGATAGGGAGGTTTTCGTGTTAATTCCTGCTTCTCGCAACTGAGCACAGGTTTGGAGATTAGCCGTGTTGTAAAGTCCCTCAGGATTAGAGTTACAGACAGTTGGGGATGCACCATATGGAAAAGGGAAGGACAAAAGTGAAGAGTTAAGCCCAAAGTATACCTTTGTTATGACGTGCGGACGAGCGAACATTTTAATAAATCGCATGATGTTCGGTATTTGCCCAACTAATGTTTTTTTGGACTAATGTTTTTTTACATAAAGGGCCCGGAAAACACCAAGCCGACGGTCGGCCGTTTCAGGCGGTTTTAGACTATTTGTATGTTCACGTTCAGCTTTTTGGTCCAGACGAGAGCACCAGTAAACAATAGATGCCAGGTGAATATTTTTCATGCATCATAATAAACTGTGATGTTGAATATATGGTTAATTAAAAAGCATATGAAAGTTCACACATTGACTTCAAGTTTGACTTCACTTGTTCTTAAAGGGATAGTTCACCCCAAAATTAAATTTACTCAGTATTTATTTATCCTTCAAACCTGTTTGAATGTTTTTTTTAACACAAATAAAGATATTCCTGTAATCACTGACATTTATAGAAGGAAAAACAAATACTAGTGAAGTCAATGGTTACAGGTTTTGAGCTTTCTATGAAATATCTTCTTTTGTGTTGACAACAGTTAAAACAAACCTAAACAGCTTTGTGACAAGTGAAGCATGAATAAATGAAGACAGAATTGTGAACTATCCCTTTAATGATGCATTAAAAACACTGCTATTGAATATATTTTAATTATACAGTGTTTCGTCCAGCCTTTGTCCAGTGGCTGTTTTACAAATATTTCTAAAGTAGTAGACTTTAAAGGTGCCCTATAAAGAAAATTTGGATATAACTAGGCATAGTCGAATAATAAGAGATAAGTACATGGAAATGGGTATAGTGATAGTATAAAACCCCTGTGAACAACAGGCTGATCAGAACACTAAACGGACTGTTGCGTGACTTACAGGCCACGCCCTCAAGAAAAGCATGTACTTTAGGTCACGTTCTACATCATCCGGACCTGACCAGTGTTCCAAATATTGTCAATAAGGACATCTTGATTCTCTGGGTTATTTTAGTAATAAATAGTAATAAGTAATAAATCAGCATATAAAACCAATTCTCACATATCCAAGTCACATATCTACGATGTAGATGTCAGAGAACAATTTAACTTCTTACAGGGTGTCTTAGAAAATCTTAAAATGTCTTAAACTTCAAAAATAAAATAAAGTCTTAAATTTACTGAAATATTGTCTTGATGGTCTTAAATTACTTTAAATGGGTCTTAATTTTCTTTTGCATATGTAAAGTCAATCCGTCCAACACACATCCAATCACCAACAATACATCTCAATAAAGCAGAACTCTATTCATAACTAATAATATAAAAGTATATTGTGATACATGTAGTCTATTAAAGTTTATGTCTATTAACGTTTAGGATATGTTGAAAAATTTGCAGGTATTGCAAATAGGGTGTGCTGGATTTGACACATTACTTAAAATATGTGGCTAAGAAATAACTAATTAGAATGCGTTTCTTGATGGGGCAAGTAAATGATTATTTTTTCCTGCTGGGCCATTAAAAAAATTCTTGGCGTTTAGCCCTATATTGTCTGAAATTTCATTTTTGATGGCCTTAAAAAGGTCTTTAAAAGTCTTAAATTTGACTTGGTGAAACCTGCAGAAACTCTTTTATTGAATCAATGCAGTATATGACACGTTTAATAATGAAAGTATTTAGAGAAGCACATTTTGCCTGAGCTAGTCAAAAGAGTGAATTTGAGAGGGAGCTTGAATGTAGACAGTGTGCTGACCTGACAAACCTCAGCAGAAGTTAAAGTGCATCACCATAAAATGAGTCGGCTGTAAAAACACTCTCTAATCGTTCTTAATCACTCTCAGGCTTGGCCATGAATGGACCTGACACTCATTTGACATTTTGCTGAGATCCTGTGCTGATTTTTTTTTTTTTTGTTCATTGTGACTTTTGTCCTTTGAAGGAAATGACATACGGGAAGTGCACTGGTTTCCCTCCCTCGCCGGTGTCCGTGTGTTGTGTGGTCAATTGTTTAATGTACTCGGCAGCTGCAGAAGTGTGTGGGTTTAATGGGGTTTTGTTAAAACATGAAACTGGTTGATATTACTTCTAGTCAAAAAAATAATAACAGGTGTTTTACTACATAGTATTAATTACATTTTTTTTAATATATTTTTTTTATTTCCATTAACCTAATTTGTTTTAATCCAAAAATAAACAAAAAGCGCTCAGGGGTAGCTCAAATATTTGGTCGGTGCTCTTTGGGATTCACCAAAACAACATCAGAAATTAGTCCAAGGCACTCGAAAAATGTGGAAAATTTAAAAAGCCTTTATTCACATGGCTATATCTTAAAAAAACCTACGCGTTTCGGAAAAAAATGCCTTCATCAGGGCAACAGGGATAGATATAGCCATGTGAATAAAGGCTTTTTAAATTTTCCACATTTTTCGAGTGCCTTGGACTGATTTCTGATAACCTAATTTGTTTGTTTGTTTTATATAATAAATAAATGATTTTTCTTTTCTTTTTTTTCTGTGATTCAAAGCTGAATTTTCAGCATCATCAAAACATAAAAAAGACATTAAAAATAGCTGATTTGCTGATACTTCATAAATTATGTATTAGTATTAGTGTTGTCACAATCCTGGAATTCAGTACCAATCGATACTGAAGTTTTGGAAACAAGATTAATTATTATTATTATTATGTTTTTCGTATTAAAAGTAGAAAATAAGCAGCATCTCTTCTAAATAAAATACCTCTTGTATGTCCTGTAAATAACATTTTAAACAGTGCATTTCTTGCATCTTCTGTAAACAAATATTTTAATGTGAATAATAATTTTATTGTAATGTAAAATATGGTGTCTCAAGGCATCTCTGGCGCAGCCTCCAATCATTGTAATGCACCTATAAGCTTTTCACTCATCATAGTACATGTGCTGATGATGAAGTGACAATAAAAGTGATTTGATTTGTCAATGTAGTGCAAATGTGCAACGAAGACTGCTAAATCATACGTGCATACCCGAAAGTAATTTAAAAAATTGACCTGGATAAATTAGAAAGATCAAAGGTTGTGAATGTCGATTTTGCTTACTTTTCGATTAATCGGCCAGCCCTAAATGGAAGTCAACGGGGCAAAAACAGTCACCAACATAATGAAAGGGTAGTCAATTTGCCCAGAGGGTATTTTTAAAAACGATCAAATCATTTTCCCAAAATAAGATTTGTCAACAAAAAGCATTCCGTTTATTGCAACAAAGAGAAAGTTGTGGCCAAATTAAGCCTCAAAATCACCCCAGAGTGGATGAAAACATCCCAAAGAGCACACAAGGGTTCATATTCAATCATTCACTCATTTATTCATTCATTCATTTTCTTTTTAGCTTAGTCCCGTTATTAATCAGGGCTCACCACAGAGGAATGAACCGCCAACTTATTCAGCAAATGTTTTATGCAGCGGATGGCCTTCCAGCCACAATCCAGCGCCTGGGAAACACCCATACTCTCTTGCATTCACACTCATACACTACAGCCAATTTAGCTTATTCAGTTCACCAATAGCGCATGTCTTTGACTGTGGGGCAAACCAAAGCATCCAGAGGAAACCCATGTGAACAAGGGGAGAACATGCAAGCTCCACACACAAATGCCAACTGACCCAGCCGGGGCTTAAACCGTTGTGCTTCTTGCTGTGAGGCAACAGTGCTACCCACTGAGCCACCATGACGCCTAGGGTTCATATTTTTGTGTGGAAAATTATCATTTTACGGGTGGATTCATTACACACTAAAGGAAATGGATAACTTTATGAAGTTTCATATGTCCTCTTTAAAAGCAGTTCTTTCCATACCCATGGTTCTGTTTCTTTGCCTACTTTTCTAAGTAGGTCTGTAGGCAGTCTGTGTGGAACTTCTCTGCATACACATGGACAGCTGACCTCTTTGTAGACCAGATTCAATCTTGTAGGTCAGCGCATGCTCTTCTTTCTTTACATCCTACTCTGCTGCAATCGACTCTTGGTCCTCAATCTCATATTTCCTCTATTGTTTAATCATACCTTCACTATGATTGCGTTGTGCTGCAGGAAGTCATATTAAGACTGATTTACTGACTCATTCTCAATGGAGATGTTTATTATGGATCTGATGTTGTTTTACATGTTGTAACCCTGGAAACCATTGATAATGACAGCAAGATGCTCTGACAGCTTTCATGACATGTGGGATATTTTGGCTTGTCAGCATAATTCATGACCTGTCGCTGCTCATTTGTGTAATGTTGTGAGAAATATTAATTGAGGCCAACATAATCCAGATTTTCACAACATGTTACTCTAATTTTTCACAATAAATTACATTAGTATTACTTTAAGGGATTTAGCTGTAAAAATTCACAGTAATGTGTTGTATTCAGAATTGTATTGTGAAATTACTCAAATTAGCATGATTACAACAAATTACTGTAAAAAGGGCTATATCTTTTGCATGTTAGTTATAGGAATTCAAACTGTGTTTCATTCAACTTAGACATTAATACAAATGAACTTTTATGCTACTATTGGCAGTTTCTTTGATATTTAGAAATAACAGAATGTTTGCAGCCCAAAAACAAAACTATTTGGTTACATCTTCAAAAATAACTTGAAAAAAATTCATCCTGTTTTGAAACGAAATAATGTCATAGTGAATTTTCATTTTGGGTGCACTGCACCTTTATTTAACTTTATAAGGTTAACATGGAAATATGAAATAATTTTTAATGAACATAATTTTGTGTTTAGCCAGAAATGTAATAAACTGGAACAAAAGTAATTGATTCATAAAACCAAACACTGTTAAACACCCAAAATTCTTTTTAAGTCAGGGTAAATGTCAGAATGACTAGCCGAGGAAAGCCTACTTCACAGTAAAACATAGTTAATTTTACAAGATAATATTGTAAAATCACAGTAATGGACATTACTATCTACTGTGAAGTTACACTACAATGGCTGGAAATTCACAGTAATTTAATGTAACAAAATCACAATAAATTACTGTGAACTACCTCACAGTAATTTGTTGTGAATTTAAATACAGTATTTTACTGTGAAAGTAATGCAATTATTAGCCAGTAATTTACTGTGAATTTAAGGTCACATTTTTACAATGTATATATATATATATACAGTGTTTCCTCTAGGATTTTTTCCAGCAGTGGCGGCAGGACTTTTTTTACACAGATCTGCCAACTGTTTCAAAGATAAATATTACACGCAGTATTGCAAGTCAAGATAGCATTCATGTAATAAGAGCATGCGAATCTCTTTGCTTGCGCGCCGATTTCCTCTTCGTGAACTTCTTGCACGCACTCAAATTTACACGTTCAAGTGCAGATCTTCTCGTGCGCTCTCCAGTAAGCGCTGCTGAAGCGCGATTTGGTGCGTTTTCCGACATTAACGCGTCGACTGAAGTAAAATGAAACGGCTATAAACTCCAGCAAGATAAAGTCATTGTATGCAGAGTCATTGACCTTTATCAATAAAGTATATTTATGGAAACTGTGTTCATCTTAAACTGAAAGCTAAACCGTGTTTGCTGGACTCACGCACCTGTCAGTCAGTCTGTCAGAGAGTCAGTCAGCATGTCACCTTAAAGGGATGAACAAATAGCGCACAGCACTACTACGGTTACAGAACGTTTTGCGCTGTTTACCTCTAATATGTTTTGGTGCGATTATAACCCGCTATAAAAAACACGACTAAATGTTTTTAAAGAGAAGTTGTAATGTAGCCGTGGCGGGATGAATTTTGGCGTGGCGGCCCGCCACGGATGAATGAATGTAGCGGAAACCTTGTATATATATATATATATATATATATGTATAACTGTTCATGCTGACTTTAACCATGATCTTGTTACACACATGGAACTGAATGACTGTAGTTTCTCTGTCTTGATGTTGGGAAAGCATTAAAAGTGCTCACTTTACAGGAAACGCATAAAACCTGGGCGTTTGAACAGGGTTGTGGGAATGGATATGACTCGTAAAGGCAGTGGCAGTAGTAGAGAACCCTGAGGCACACAATCACTGCCCTTTTTTGCGTCATTAAAGCAGGAGTTTGTTGAGATTCTCAGTGAATGTGGGAGAAGATGCGGAGTCGGTTAGCATGAGGTTTTACACGTGGATGGAGTATTCACACACACCACAGCTTCAGGCTAATGTAGATCTTTCTTTGAGGAGTTTGACCCTTGACCCACACTGCCAGATAATCAGACAGTGGAAATCTGAGAGGGAGTGTTTGATCTTTTGTGGGAAGCCTTGTGGTGGGAGCAGCCGATATAATAATATCAGCTGCCAGAAAGCTGCAACATAATGTGCTGGATGGGATAAATGCATAATTCCATGTAAATTAATAAATATAATAGTTTTTTATGTTAAAAGTCAAATTATTGAATAATAATAACAACAATAATAATAATAATAATAATACATGTTATTTATTTAATTTTTTTTAATTACATTATATTATTCAATTGTAAATAAAGACTTGCACACTGTTGTAAAAAAATAAATAAATGTGTATAAAGCATCCAATCATCGTTTTTTTTTTTTGCAAAATATATTATGTTTAATAATAATACTATTTATTTATTTATTTATTTATCCAGGGCACATTATATTATTCAAAAGTGTAAATAAAGACTTGCACGCTGTTGTAAATAAATAAATAAATAAATGTGTATAAAGCATCCAATTATTGTTTTTGCAAAATATATTATGTTTAATAATAATAATAATAATATTTATTTATTTATTTATTTATTTTATTCATCCGGGGCACATTATTATTCAAAAATGTAAGTAAAGACTTGCACACTGTTTTAAATAAATAAATAAATGTATGTGTATAAATCATACAGTTATTGTTTTTGCAAAATATATTATGTTCAATAATAATAATAATAATAATAATAATTTTATTTATTTGTTTTTATTTGTTTGTTTTATTCATCCAGGGCATGCTGTTGTAAATAAATAAATAAATGTGTATAAAGCATCCAGTTATTGTTTTTGCAAAATATATTATGTTTAATAATATTATTAATAATAATAATACAAATATGTATTCATTTTATTCATCCAGGGCACGTTATATTATTTAAAAATGTAAATAAAGACTTGCACACAGTTGTAAATATTTATTTATTTATTTATTTGTGTATAAACAACCAATTATTGTTTTTGCAAAATATATTATGTTTAATAATAATACTATTTATTTATTTATTTTATTCATCTGGGGCACATTATTATTCAAAAATGTAAGTAAAGACTTGCACACTGTTTTAAATAAATAAATAAATGTATGTGTATAAATCATACAGTTATTGTTTTTGCAAAATATATTATGTTCAATAATAATAATAATAATAATAATAATTTTATTTATTTGTTTTTATTTGTTTGTTTTATTCATCCAGGGCATGCTGTTGTAAATAAATAAATAAATGTGTATAAAGCATCCAGTTATTGTTTTTGCAAAATATATTATGTTTAATAATATTATTAATAATAATAATACAAATATGTATTCATTTTATTCATCCAGGGCACGTTATATTATTTAAAAATGTAAATAAAGACTTGCACACAGTTGTAAATATTTATTTATTTATTTATTTGTGTATAAACAACCAATTATTGTTTTTGCAAAATATATTATGTTTAATAATAATAATAATATTTATT
Organism: Danio kyathit; assembly: GCA_903798195.1. Classification (NCBI taxonomy): domain Eukaryota; kingdom Metazoa; phylum Chordata; class Actinopteri; order Cypriniformes; family Danionidae; genus Danio; species Danio kyathit. The sequence continues at coordinate 5,699,439 of LR812542.1, forward strand.
TATTTATTTATTTATTTATTTATTTATTTATTTATTTTATTCATCCGGGGCACATTATATTATTCAAAAATGTAAGTAGACTTGCACACTGTTTTAAATAAATAAATAAATGTATGTGTATAAAGCATACTGTTATTGTTTTGGCAAAATATATTATGTTCAATAATAATAATAATAATAATAATAATAATTTTATTTATTTATTTATTTTTATTTGTTTGTTTTATTTATCCAGGGCATGCTGTTGTAAATAAATAAATAAATGTGTATAAAGCATCCAGTTATTGTTTTTGCAAAATATATTATGTTTAATAATAATAATAATAAAAATATGTATTCATTTTATTCATCCAGGGCACGTTATATTATTTTAAAATGTAAATAAAGACTTGCACACTGTTGTAAATAATTATTTATTTATTTATTTTGTGTATAAAACATCCAATTATTGTTTTTGCAAAATATATTATGTTTAATAATAATAATAATATTTATTTATTTATTTATTTATTTTATTCATCCGGGGCACAGTATATTATTCAAAAATGTAAGTAAAGACTTGCACACTGTTTTAAATAAATAAATAAATGTATGTGTATAAAGCATACTGTTATTGTTTTGGCAAAATATATTATGTTCAATAATAATAATAATAATAATTTTATTTATTTATTTTTATTTGTTTGTTTTATTCATTCAGGGCATGCTGTTGTAAATAAATAAAAAAATAATAAAAAAAATAAATAAATGTGTATAAAGCATCCAGTTATTATTTTTGCAAAATATATTATGTTTAATAATAATAATAATAAAAATATGTATTCATTTTATTCATCCAGGGCACGTTATATTATTTTAAAATGTAAATAAAGACTTGCACACTGTTGTAAATAATTATTTATTTATTTGTGTATAAAACATCCAATTATTGTTTTTGCTAAATATATTATGTTTTACAATAAAATGAAATAAAAAAACAATAATTGAGCAACACATTTTATTTTAACAAATAATATCGATTATGTGACACTGGAGTAATGATGCTGAGTATTCAGCGTTCCATCTCAGGAATTAATTATCTATGAAATTATATGTCAAAATATATATTAAAAAATAAGTCATTTTGAATTGTAATAATAGTTCACAACAGTACAGTTTTGCTTTATAGTTTTGCTGAGATAATGTAATAACTTTATTACATTACATTCAAGTAACTTAATATTGCATCATACTTAATATAATATTATAGTTTATGTGAATATATTTAAAAATGATTATACATTATTATATTGTATTTGCATTTAATTTTGATTATAATTGTCAATTTACAAATCCAATAATACTAATCAATAATATTAACACTTTATTATTGATAATAAAGCTGCATAAGATATTTTAGCCCAGCTATGTAGATTATGTGCAGTAATATAAGATATATGTTTTCCTCAAATCTACTTCAGAGTTAAAACAATCTATTTTATTCAGCAAATTAATCGCTGTGTGTTTTATTTTATACTCTCTTCTCTAGAGAGTGCCTTGTTTAGTTCTTTAGGTAAAACCGCTCATCTCTGAGGGCCAAACGAATCAGAAATGAATCAGAATCAGGCTGTTTGTATGCATAATCATTATGCTAATGGGCTGTACTTCAAAAGACCAATGTGCTAGAACCAAATAAATGCACTCAAAGCTCTCTCTTGGTTTTGTGAAGCCAAATGACCATCATAATGAGGTGAATGGAGGAGGCATGTGTTTAGCGACAGCTCTTCAGATCTAAACTACAGACGTATCAGGCACTTGCACAGCTCTGGCAAAATCTGTAGTGATTAAAGAGATGCGTGACCCCTAAATGAGAATGTCATTAATTGCTTGTCCTTGTGTTTTTCAATTTTTATTTTTTATCAAAACCTTGATGAACCTGGACGTATGATTTTAAACATAGAAATAATTTAGTGGTTGTAAAATGCAAATTGTCAAAGTATCTTAGTCATGTTAAAAAACATAAAATCAATAAACATAAATTTGACATTTGTTGCTATATATAAAGATTACATTTTTTAAAATACAATTTTTGTAAATGCAATTCAATTTGTTTTACTACATGTAGATACTTTTGTTTTTCTATTTACTTATTTTCTAAAGCTACTGTCAAATGTGCTTGTCTAAGAAGAAATACCTGTAATCATGTTATTAATATTACACATGCAGCACTACCATATCAAGTTTATGTTCCACCATCTGTGGAACTTGATGCCAGTGTTCCCACATATTAGTCTGGTGCCCTGTTTTAAAGTATACATTCCATATATAACAATTTTGTAATAACCAAGTTTTGTAGTAATGAGTTGGAAAACAATTCAAACACACACTATTGTACATTGCCCATCAAAAGAAAGCAAATTGCAAACACTTAATATTTCATTGGACTTTGATTATGGTACATATTCGCCTTGGCCTAATTTTGCTATGCTTCTGCAATGTTGCAACATTTATTCCTGTCCAAAGTTTCATAAATTTTTATTGACAAGATCAATTCAAACTCAATTTGAATTCAAAATTGAAAAAAAAAATTGAAGTCAAACTCCTTGGCAAAGTTTTCTCTGGCACATTCCAAAAATTCTCAATAGGGTTAAGGTCTGGACTCTGTGGTGGCCAACCCAGGTGTAAAAATTGTCCCTCTCTCCCTGAACCACTCTTTCACAATTTGAAACTGATGAATCCTGCCATTATCATCTTGGAATATGCCCTTGTCTTCAGGAAAAACAAAATTGATTGATGGAATAACCCGGTCATTCTGTATATTCAAGTAGTCAGCTGACCTCATTATTTAGGCACATAACGTTGCTGAATCTAGACGTGACTGACTGATTTCACCAGACGTTTAAGAGATTGCAGATCTTAACCCAAGATTTTATTCCAACCCCATTTCTCCCTCACAAATGAAGGTTCCCTACTATCCTTTCCGTTTTTAATAACTCACTTAGCACAATGTCTTTCAGGAATTTTCTTAGATGATTTCTTTGCAATATTTGACCCTTCTGAAACAGATGAACATCTTTTTCAAGACCACAGGATGTGTCTTCTGACATGGTTGTTTAATAAATAATAATCCATACAGTAATTACCCATTGAAAGGCTCTTATCTTATTTGCTTATGAATTTATGTGGTGACTTTTTTCAGTGTATTTATTTGTTTATTTTATTTTTTGCTGATCCAGAAAATGATCCAGTCTGTAAAAATATACAAATGTATATCTTGGAGAGAGACATAATATTGGCCACCACAGAGTTCAGACTTTAACCTTATTGAGAATTTTTGGCATGTGCTGGAGAAGACCCATCATCAATAAAAAAATAAATGTTTTCCAACTTTGAGTTTTGTGATCATTTAACCACTAATGCAAACCCATCCCAGTCCTAAAGCATCTCAAGGGCGGAGCTTAAATTTGAACAATTATGCATGGCACTTTATCAGTGTAGGATTCATGCCCAGATTTTTCTCCCTCAAACCACTTTGTGTGTGTGTGTCAATATTTGCTCTTTGAGTGTTTGCATAAGCTTATGGACTCTAATCTTAAGTCTATTTAGTTTAACACTAATTTTTTCAAGTCACTTACATATGTTTTCCATCAAGTATTTAAATGCACTTGAATATCTGGCGTGAAAAAGTTCAGAATAAGCTGCAGCATGGCGTTAAAGAAATAGATGACATTATCTGAGTCTGTGCCACATCGTGTTCTCAGATCCTGAGTGCTTTTAGGCAGGCGGGAATTATTCCCATGACATCACTGCAGCTGCTCTGGTGACACATGAAAGGAATCCCACATGAATATTCAAAAGGGGGGTGTGGCTGCTGCTCTCATGATACATGAAAGGGAAGCCTTCATTAATATGCAGAAAAGGGGGTGTGGCTGCTGAATGTAAATAAATGTAAATAATAATGTAAATAAACTGAACGTTTAGGCTTAGTAAGATTTTTTTTTTTTTATATATATATATATTTACATAAACACCAGTGTTTTCATTTCTGGAGAGTTAAGCAATATTTTTTGGAATCATTTTCAATCACAACAAAAAAAATGAGGTTGATCGCTTGCCATTTAGAGAATAAAATGCTCTAAATCAGAATATGTTTATGTGAAATAAGTAACGCATATTATTATATTTAATAAATGCACATTTGAATTTAGTCTAATTTCTTTTTTCACATTTTTTTCTTCTTGTATATCAGAGTTGCACTTCTAATTGACACTTCTAATAACTAATTCTAATTGCATTGACATTGTGTTATTAGTGTAATTATACTCCTCAGTAAAAGTGTGTGTGTGAGTGCAGTGTGTGTATTGTGTTGCTGATTTAAAATGTCAGGAAGGCAGGGTGGCTCTGGCACAGATGGCATCACAGTCAGACCTGCTTCCTTCTCAGCGGGACACACACATATGCATGCACGCAGTCACACACGTCATAGTGAAACGACTTCTTAAGTTACTCGAAGATCTGAAAATAAAGCCTCCTGGATTCGGTCGAGAAGTCACAGGTTACACATGTATACGGTTAAATGATACTGCAAGAACATGGAGACTTTATCTGGACCATAAGTGAAGTTTATTAATGCTGTATTTTAGTTTTTATATTGTTTTAATACAATGTGTCTTTTGTGTACCCAACAGAAAATGTGCTTTATATTATTTATTAAATCATTTGGATGTTTCAAAGTATTTACATTATTGTAATAATGTAACATTATTGTTTATTTTTATTATCAATCTATAAATAATTAGTTAATACATAATAATAAGTTAAATAAATAATAATTGTTTTATTAAATAACATTAATGTCATTTCATATTTAATAATTTGATGAATATATACATTTTTAATACTGTAGTAATTAAATTTTGCAAAATCATCATTGTCGCATTAATAGTATATGCAATATTCCGGACATGTGTGGTAAATGAAATTTATTTTATGCATTGCTTGTTTATCTAAATTTGACAAATTAGATGCAGCCTTACTCTCTTTATCCCTAGCTTCCCAGTAGCTGCTTTTCTGCAATAGACCCTTTTCACAATTCCGGGTTTCTCAGTAGCAGAAGTCGTCATAACTGGGAAAACTTAGAGCGCAGTGAATGGGAGAATACAACAAATAATTTTTTTACAATTTTATTTGCTCAAATAATGAGAAAAAAACTCCACGATGATGTAATAAAGACTTTCAGAAAAAGGAAAAAAATCGTGTGAGACTATTGACGGCAACCAGAGGAGAGAATAACGTTAAATTTGCTGTCCTGTCTCATAGAAACTGCATTAGAAACAACGCGGTAATTCGTTTTCTGTAATTTAAAGCAAAGATGATATAATACATACATATATAAATGTTCATACGATTTTTAAAATAAAAATATTAAAAACTTTAAAGGATTTAAGATTCTGATGACCGATAAATGTGTCATAACAGGCTTGTGAAAAGGGTCCATTGGCTGAAGCGGCCTAAAGCTGAACCAGGAGCTGAAAGTAAACACTTATAGCGGGAATCAAGAGCGCAAAATGACAACAGCCAATCAGAGTCCGGATATCTTCTGTGGTTTTCACTCATTCATAGTGTTTTAAAAACTAAACTTTTGCACTTGACACTTAAAATCAAAATTTATTTGATCTGAAAAACATCTTTTACCAGTTAATTTGAATATTCATTCATTCGTTCATTTTCTTTTCGGCTTAGTCCATTTATTAATCTGGGGTTACCACAGCGGAATGAACTGCCAACTTATCCAGCATATGTTTTTACGTAGCGGATGCCCTTCCAGCTGCAACCCATCACTGGGAAACACTCATTCACACACATACACTACGGACAATTTTAGCTTACCCAATTCACCTGTACTGCATGTCTTTGGACTGTGGGGGAAACCAGAGCACCCGGAGGAAACCCACGTGAACACGGAGAGAACATGCAAACTCCACACAGAAACGCCAACTGACCCAGCAGAGGCTCGAGTTAGCAACCTTCTTGCTGTGAGGCGACAGCACAACCTACTGTGCCACCGCGTTGCCTAATTAGAATATCATTAAATAAATAAATTATTTTAAAACATACCTAATATTTCATACCTAATTAATTTCTAGGGAAATTATCTCTTTATCACAATACTCAGATACAATATTGTATGTTTTTCCAGTATCATGCAGCCTTACGTTAAATTCTCTTGAAATGCTCACACAGTCTGACGCCTTAAAAACACACACAAATGATAAACTTTCAGTCTATTATGATTGAGCTCTACAGTGACTCAACTGCAGCTCATACTCAACTATAATCCCAACTCGACATGCTTCTGCAGTTTCATACTTTTTCACCAAGATATTTATTGATGATGGGAGAGTCGGACTGCTTGGCAAAGCCTTCTCCAGCACATCCCACAATATCTCAATAGGGTTAGGATCTGGACTCTGTGGTGGCCAATCTATGTGTAAAAAAATATGTCTCACTCCCCGATTCACACTTTCACAGCTTGAGGCCAATGAATCATCTTGGAATGCCTGCGATGTGACTATTGCATTTGCGCACATTGAGGCATCAATACTAAAAGATATATTGTGCTGCCGTAACGCACACACACACACACACTCTGAGCATATGTGTGAATCTTCATTGAGTGCGTGTTGTGATCAGGGCCCTGTTAACACCTCAGCTCTGCACAGATTCTGATGTGTTCTCTAATGCCCTCAGCAGGTGCTGCTGGCCTGTTCTCTGCCCACACATTAACACCAGTCACAGCTGCCACACTGTGCTGGCACATTACAACACACACATACCAGCCCTCTGGATTTACCACAGCTTTATGAGTAGCTGTTAGTTGTACTTCTGAGAGATGCTATTGATTTCTGCTCTTTGACTGCTGAGTTTCCTTGATCTTCAGCTAATTTTAGACATGAACAATGAGCATGTGGAACAGCATAGGTTTTCTAGCACAGAAATCTGTTTAACAACTTCCATTTCTGAGTGTTGTTGTTACTTGTTATATGTTATTATTTGCAATATGTTTTATATGTTGTATACAATGTGTGAATAAATGAATAGAATACACTATAGTAAAGAAACCTATCAAACATTTGATCTGGTGTCTGATTTAAGTTTTAGTTTGTCTGTAAGTTGAAAACAGGATAGGGCCTAAGACAGATCCCTGTGGCACTCCATACTTCCCTGCTGCTAATCTGGATGACTCCCTATATTTACATAAAAACACTGGTTAGACAGGTGGGATTTAAACCATCTTTGTCTGTTAGTGCATTATTTGGTCAAATGTAAATGGTAATTAATTAATCAAGATGCATAAAGTGACCAAGTACAGTGCATGTAGTCTCATAGAGAGGAAGATGGAGGTGGTTTCTTTGTACCACTTAAGTGTGAGTTCAATTTAATTGAGTGAACTATCCCTTTAAGATAATCTTAAGGCTTACTACAACATGTAGGTTTACTTGTTTTGTAATCTCACTTACGTTAATGAACAATATGTGAATAAAAGAATAGTGTCCTGCACCCACTGCACTACCTGATAAAAGTCTTGTCGTCGATCCCAGTTGTAAGAGCAATAAAGAATAACTTGACGTCTAGTTGATCATTTGGAAAAGTGGCAGAAGGTCGATTTTTCCAATGAATCATCTGTTGTACTGCATCCCAATCATCACAAATACTGCAGATGACCTCAGAGAAATCAGTCAGTTTTTGTGAAGAAAAAATCATGGTTTGGGGTTACATTGTATGGGGGCATGCAAGAGATCTGCAGAGTGAATGACAACATCAACAGCCTGAGGTATCAAGACATTTGTGCTGCCCATTACATTACAATTCCGCAGAAGAGAGCAGATTCTTCAGCAGGATAGCGCTCCTTCTCATACTGCAGCCTCCACATCAAAGTTCCTGAAAGCAAAGAAGGTGCTGCAGGATTGGCCAGCCCAGTCACCAGACATAAACATTATTGAGCATGTCTGGGGTAAGATGGAGGAGGCATTGAAGATGAATCCAAAGAATCTTGATGAACTCTGGGAGTCCTGCAAGAACGCTTTCTTTGCCATTCCAGATGACTAGGTCTGTCACAATAATCAATATATCGACTTATCGCACAGCACATGACTTGACCTCAATCATTTTTGGTGATTCAGTATATATCGTCCATACATAAAAAACAAGTCTAGCAACAGTTTAGCTGATTTTGCAACATCTCTATCTCTATTGGAGGTGTCAGTATGGTTAAAAAAAACACTACAGTGCTTACTTTAACACTAACAACTGAAAATAGCTCTGGTACCTGAAATCGCCGTCTGTTACTTTTTACCTTGCACTTTTTTGTTAACATTTATTATTATTATTTTTAGGATATGTGTATGTTTTCACATTTTGATTCCAATGCCTAATTATTAAATTGTTAAAATGACTAAAATTAAATCAAATATTTCTAAGAATAAAATGTGTCCTTTGGAAGAGTGTACTTGCATTGTGATGATATTATATTGTCATTCTGGCATTATTTAATAATAAGGGTCATAAAATGTTCTTAAAATGACAATAATATCATTTATCGCTATATATTTTGGTGCAACATATCGTACAACAAAAAATAGATATCGTGACAGGCCTACACATAACTTTATTAATAAGTTATTTGAGTCATTGCAGAGATGTATGGATGCAGTCCTCCAAGCTCATGGGAGTCAGACACAATATTCATTCTTTTTCCACTGCACCATGACTTTATATTCTATACTGGACATAATTTCTGTTAAGTGACAAGACTTTTGTCTAAGCAAAGTCAGACCTTACTGTCCTAATTAAATTATTAAAAATCAAGGCATGAGTATATTTTATTTTGGTAAAATAAGCGTAATCTAGAGGCCTTTGCCTTTCATATAAGCCACTTCTGATATCAAATGATCAACTAGAAGTCAAGTTATTATTTGTTGTTCCTAAAACTTGGATAGGTGACAAGACTTTTGTCAGGTAGTGGATTTGATCTGGTGTCTGAATCAGTAATCTGTAAATTGAAAACAGTAGAGGGCCTTAGACAGATCCCTGTGGCACTCCACTTCCCTGTTGTTAATCTGGATGACTCCCTATATTTACATAAAAACACTGATTAGACAGGTGGGATTTAAACCATTTTAGTCTGTTAGTGCATTATTTGGTCAAATGTAAATTGAATCAATTAATCAAGATGCATAAAGTGACCAAGTACAGTCCACATGTTCTCACAGAGAGGAACATGGAGGCCGAACCATTAACACTGTCCTTTATCTGGCGTTTCCATGGAGCTGCTGCTGCCCAGGCGACAGGAGAGGACGAAACCATAAGACCGAACAAAGTATTAACACAGGCTAATTACTGCTCTCTCCACACACACACACACACACACACACGCACGTACGTACGTACGCACGCACCACCATTTTATCATGCCCATCCATGTCTGTACTGAAAGACATGCCTCATATTTACTGTAGTACATATAAATGTTGTTGCACATTATAGCTCATCATTTCAGAAGAACGATGCCAACTTTGGATCTCCAATAACTGTTTTAAAGGAGTGTTTGTGTAATTTACAGGCTGTAAAGTTGATGCAGAAGAGCTGTTTGAATGAAGCACAGCCTCGCTCTCTCTGGTGTCGGAAACACAATTGACTTTCCTTCCTTGCTAATGGCTGCAGTGCGTCAGCGCGTTCACAATGCGATCCTTTGATTTATTTAACCCTTTTTGAAAAGCGCTACAGGAGATGAGGAGGGTGTTGGCTGATCTGCAGAGAAGCGTGTGCAGTTTGAGTCGTGATGAGTCTGTTCGCCTGCTCTTTTCTGCATTTGCGTTAAAGAAATAGTTGTATATGAACTTCTGTCAGCATTTTGTTGTTTGAAACCTTTACTTCTGTGGAACACAAAAGGAGGTGTTTAGAAGAATGTTCAAACTGCTTTTTCTAGTACAATTTAAAATACATAAAAATTAAAGTAAATAAAAAATGATTAAGTAAAAAATGTAAAGATAAAGTTAAAAAAATACTTGCTTTATTTACTTAATTGATTAACCTTTGTTTAGTTTTTATTTTATTTTTATATTTAATTTTGTGCTTTATTTGCTAATTTTATATTTTTCACTTTAATTTTTTTTACTTTATTATCTTTTATTTATTTACTTAAATTTTTTAATGTATTTTATTTCATTTATGCATTTTTTTATTTACTTATTTTTGCTAATGTGTTTATCTTTTTTATATTTTTACTCTATTATTTTTATTTATTTTCATTTTTATTTATATATTTCCTTTATTTATATGTTGTATTTATTATTAGGGTTAAACCCCTACTCTTTTTCAAAGGACATCCTGGGATTTTTAATGACCACAAGGACCTCGGTTTAATGTCTCATTCAAAAGATGGCGCTCACTGAGCAGTATAGAGTCCCCATCAATCTACTGGGCCGTTAGGACCCACACAGACTGCAGGTTAAGTGCCCCCTGCTGGCCTCACTAACACCACTTCTTGCAGCAACCTAGCTTTCCTATGTGGTCTCCCATCCAGTTACTGACCGGACGCAGCCCTGCTTAGCTTCAGTAGGCGACCATGTGAGAGTTACAGAGAGCTAGCTTTTTTAATTAATTAATTGCACAATTATTTTTATCATTAATTATTTCCTATTATTAAATTCTTCTTTCCATCTTTAGGACTAAAATTAACATTTTTTTCTTCTTATTTTTTCTCTCACCCAGTCTGTTGTATCTCCTTCCTTCAATGTAAGACTTCCCAAATCAACCCATGTTCCCACAATTGAGCCATGTTGTCTTTTCATGCAAATCACCATTGTTTACACAACAGCCCTGAGCGGCGGCTGAGACATGGTGTCCAGAGAGAGGATGTGATGTTGTCTGCTGACAGGAAGTGTGATTGGGCCACAGATGGTTCATTCACAGCAGAGAATGACTCAAACACAATCACTGAAGTAATCACACACACATTTTTAGTTATGATATTTGATATATTGACGCTTTCAGTCCTGGCAGACGTGAACTGAAAGGCCCATTTGTGTTCTAAGATTACATTGAGGAAACATGACATCACTTCCTGTCGTCTGAGGATGTTGTTTGCTCTATGACCACCCAGTGTGTCCATTTGAAGGGCAGTATTGATGCTATTTATTCATCTAGCCAATTTCAATGGAATAAGTGTTTTTCAATGTTTTTTCTACTGTTATTATGTAGAATGCGTATAATTACATTGTAAAAGCAACAGTGCCACACACATCTCATTTGTGGATACATTTCAGCTCAGAAATATTTAAAGTTCCCCTTAAATCAATTAAATTCAAGGGAGAAGAAATGTAGTCAGTCCCTCCAGGATTTGTACAGTCCAGTGGATCTTGAGATTAAAAAAAAGAAACATTTGACAAGATTTATGAACTGAAGCAAATAATTGCATACATTTTGAGAAAAGCTGTCACAGAATGAGTCATTTTAGCTTGTGACTTAAAATAAAAAATGTCCCTGCAACATCCTGGACCTGAAGCTTATGACCAATATTTATACTTATACTTGTATATGACATTTTATATAAATTTCCCTAAATTTAAAATTAATTTTAATAAATTCCCATTAATTCCTGTAGATTCTAATAAATCCCTGGTAAGTTTCCAAATAGGAAAATTTTCCAGTTATAGTTCCAGTGATAACTTTCTAGAAACTAATATATATATATTTATTTAAAGCTGGGAAAGGTCAAATATCACAAAACAAAAAACTTAAAATGTCACGTTAAATGCTTAAAATAAAGTTGAAATAAAATAAGTCAATTATTACATATAAAAACAAACATATACTGAAAAAATATAGAAATTAAGTAATTTAAAAAAATATATATGAGCAATATTACACAGTGCGTTATGGCTGTATGTCAGCACTGGTGGAAAACGTGCATTGGCACGAGGCCACAGGCTGCATTTCTGTGCCATAGTGCACTGCTACGAGTGTGATACTGTGTTTATACAACTGTTTGACGGCATAATCGTGTGTTTAAAACAGAAAATCAAACACGGAGAGTCTCAAAAACCCTTTTGTATGAGGATCTACTTTCTTCCGCAGTTCTTACACATCTGCAGCTGACGTCAGAACAGCAGAAACCATTGCTCATTTACAAACGTCACTTTAGAACTAGTATTTGAACGATTCTCTAGCATAATGTCTAAAACGATGACAAAACAAGTGATCTTGAAATCTCACATTTCAAGATTATAGGGCTGAACGGCTTAATGAAATGCCATCAGTCTACAGAGATTTCCTAGTATTTCTGTTGCAATTAGGAGATCACAATAATTACCCCCGAAAAAGCCAAAGCAAAGCAAACACTACCAGATTACTATGGTATAAACACAGCACTATAAAATACAAAAGAAAGAGATCGACTTAGAATGTCATTTATCTGTTTTATACCTGTTACCATCTTGTGGCGGAACATCAACCGTCTTTGCTCTGCTCAGTATGACAGGCTGATGGCCGCTGACGCGCTCTATTTATAAATGCTTAAAATAGGCACTGTCCTTATAAGTAAACTGCATATTTGCAATCTAAACAACTACATTCTCACATAAAAAAGCCTCAAAAGTACATTATGTTGTCCAACAGCTGCAATATTTGTCAAACTGTAGTGAGTCTATTGATCTGCTGTCACTTTATGTGGACGGAGTAATACACAAGGGTGAAGAGGCTGTACGAATGCTAATATTGCAGAACATCACACGGCTATCAGCCAATCAGATTCAAGAACCAGACAGAACACAGTGTACACACACTCTCCTTACTATGGACAATTTCCTTACCCTGTTAAACATCACTTGGGAAATATTTGTAAAAGAATAAAAAAAACAAAATTCCACAGGAGGGCTAATAATTTAACTTGAACTGTATATAAAGCACATAAATAAATAGTACAAAATGCGTTCGTCAGTAATCCAGAGTGATCTCAGTCATGATTGATTTTCAGCAGTGAGAGAAAGCATGCAGCAGTCAGACTGACACTGAAGATCTGTGTGGAGTTCAGTGAGTTCAGCATCAGCTCAACACTTCCATTACACCATATCAAACCCAGGAGACTTTTAAGTGCTGCTGCTGGAACTGGACAACACAGAGAAACATTCTGATTTGACGAAAAAACAATGCTTTAAAAAATAGTTTACAAAAATGTGCTGATAACAAAACTGTAAAGCTTTCATAAAGTGAAATAAATAGTTTATTATGCAATTATGTCATGTTATTAATATTAAGTTACGTATTTATTATTGAATCTACATGTACTTACAGCGCAGTGTATGTGCAGCCAAAGTTGGCGAACAGGTTGAATAATTTTCCCTGCTGTTGACTGAAAACATTGTCTCAGGGTTGTGTGTTAATGTAACAGATCAGCAGATCCAAGACAGGCACATCTTAAAATAAAAATAAAAGTGATGTCTTTATAAATAAGTACATATTTCAGATCTTTCTTCAGCAGCTCATGTGACTAGTGGTTCTTTATTTGTGTTAGTGTGTGTGTGTGCGCGCATGCAATTTTGTAAAAGTGTACATTTCAAAGTGCGTGCGTGCATGCATGCATGCATGCATGCGTGTGTGTGCACATTTGTAAAAGTGTGTGTTCGTCCGTGTGCACATTTGTAAAAGTGTGCAATTCTGCATTTCAAATGTGTGTGTGTGTGCGCGTGCATGCACATTTGTGAAAGTGTGCAGTTCTGCATTTCAAAAGTGTGTGCATGCATGTGTGTGCACATTTGTAAAAGTGCATTTCTGCATTTGAAAGTGTATGTGTCCATGCGTGCATGTGTCCATGCGTGTACACGTTTGTAAAAATGCACATTTTTTGGATTTCAAGTGTGTGCACGTTTGTAAAAGTGTGAATTTCTGCTTTTAATAGTGTGTGTGTGTGTGTGTGTGTGTGCGTGCGCGTGTGTGTGCACATTTGTAAAAGTGTGCATTTCTGCTTTTAATAGTGTGTGTGTGTGTGTGTGTGTGTGTGTGTGTGTGTGTGTGTGCATTTGTGTGTGTGCATTTGTGTGTGCACATTTGTAAAAGTGTGCATTTCTGCTTTTAATAGTGTGTGTGTATGTGCATAGGTATGTGCATGTTTGTAAAAGTGCATTTCTAAATTTCAACGTGTGTCTGCGTGTGCATGTGTCCGTGTGTGTGTGTGCACATTTGTAAAAAAGTGTGTATTTTTGCATTTCAAAAGTGTGTCTGTGCGCACACATTTGTGTGTATCTGCAAAATCATTCTCTATTTTTCAAAAATGTTGTACATGCAATATGCAATTCTGAGTGTGCCTCGCACTCGTTCATCCCTCTAACACTTTAACCAACACTTGTACCAGTTTTACACATTTGCACCAGACATTCGAGGAAAAAAAAACACTCCCTCCCAACTCAAAATTCTCAAAGCACTGACAGTTCCTTTGTATAATCAGCACTTGTTGTGTGTATTGCCTCTTCTTGTTAAATCACTGAATGCCTCCTCAATTGTAAGTCGCTTTGAACAAAAGTGTCTGCTAAATGTAAATGTGTTTACAAAAAAAAATGGAAATGAAAACCGACTTCATAAACCTACCAAAACCAAGGTTATGGACTAAATTAAAAATATAATTTAAAGCCCGATAAAAGTTTTAAATAAAGAAAAATCCTCACAAAGGTGTTAAAGTGATCAAATAATATATCTAAAACTGTTTTGATACTATCTTTTGATGGCCAGTATGTTGTCAGAAATAAATGTAATAAATTCTATAGTTAATAAAATATTATCTAAATATTAGATAATGGCAACTATTAATGAACTATCACTTCTCTTTTAGTCTCAGTATTTTTAATACATTCTGTTCAAGTGTCTTCCATCAACTTATTTATGCTGATATGTACACCAAATTTGATCAGCCAAATAAATGCATATGTCAGAAAGTGATTCTGTGTGTCCCAGTTAAACCCCGTCTTCCACCTGGTGGGAGAAAAGACAGTCAAGATCTAAGATCAGGTGGGATTTGTAGAGCTGATCCTTTTTCTCATTGTGTTGTAATACACTCCACACTAAATCTGGATTACCTCCATCAATCATACGTCTGCATAGATTACTTTCACTATCCAGCAGCAAAAGCAGATCTAGATATCAGTCTATGAAGCGCAAATAGACAGAGCTATTGTTTCCCAAAGGAAAGCATTGATTACTTTATCTACTTTCACTCTCAAAAACTGTATGTGTATAGTTGAGACTGAAACATGTAGTCAACATGTTGACAACATGCTGTTTTTCTGTGCTGAAAATTCAGATCTGCTTTCCATGCACTTCCAAAAATTAAAAAAAAAAAAAACTAGAATTGATATTGTAGAAACGCTATTGCGAGTGTGTACAAGTGCTGAAGAAAAGCTGAAATTCTGGTTTGTTTTACAACATACACTAGATAGTTATTTAACTTTATTTATCCCCGTAGGGAGATTTCATTTGCAGCATACAGCCACAGAGACATTTGACAATGTCAGATTTGGCATTTATATAAATTATCAGTGGTCACTATCAAGAAGATAGGCCAATAAGGTGACCAATCAAAGCAGATTAGTCTCTCAGAAAGGCGGGGTTTAGAAAGAATGTATCATTAAAGTAATCATTTCAGACACTGAGAAAACAGCTGATGCGCCCATGGAAGTTATTGGGGGGGAAACTTTTTTTTTTTTTTTTTTGGATTAATGTAAATCTATTGTAGACCTCTGAAACTAAATTAGGAACTGTTTAAAGTAACACTCCACTTTTTTTGGAAATAGATAGGCAAATTATACAAGTCACCTAGAGTTAAACTAGAGTTTAATTCACCTATAGTTAGATTTTTAATCATTTTTGAATCTTTTTATTTTTGAGTGCGGTGGGAGCACTTTTAGCGTAGCTTAGCATAGATCAATAAGTTGGATTAGAACATTAGCATCTTGCGCAAAGATTTAAAAAATATATATATATATATATATATATTATTCAGCGCTGTTACCTAACTAGGGGCCTATTTTTAGGCATAAAATCATTGCGCCTGCTGCAGCCATGGTACATCAAAGTTTCTTGATTATTATACCAGAATGAGAGTATAGTTCCTAGCTTGTTGGCCTTTAAAATAGCAACTTTTCATTTTTCGTCAGTGTTAGTACACGTATGTATGTATTTAAATTGATATATCGTATGTGAAATGTTCAATAAAGACTTTTGTAAACATTGTTACATTGAAGGTCAGTGTGTGTGTGTGTGTGTGTGTGTGTGTGTGTGTGTGTGTGTGTGTGTGTGTGTGTGTGTAATCTGGTCAGTGTTTTCTTGCTCTTCAGTGGTCAGTCAGTATAGTGTTGTCCGCTGTGGGCAGTAATGATCCGCTGGGCATCATGCCAGTCTCTGCTCCACACAGCTGCTGCTGCGGGGAACTGGGCTACAGGCATGATTCAGGTCACCAGCATTCATTGACCCAATTGATTCATATTTTACAATATTGACTTTAAAATATAATTAAGCCATAGACTCAAATCTTTCATATCCTAAATGCATTTTTTTGTTTGTTTTCATTAATAAAAAGTATAATAAAATAAATTCATTCAGTTCATAAATATTAAATAATTTATTTAAATGTTCTTTTTGCTGCAATGAAAAAAAATATTTATTGGATTTGGAAGTGATTGCAAACAATTTATATGGGCTGAATTTAAACAAGCAAATTAAATATAGTAATGTTCAAAATAATTAGTTTGTTTAAATTCAGCCCATATAAATTGTTTGCAACCACTTACCTTAAAAAAAAAAGTAAATTCAATTAACAATTTTTTCCAGACATGATTTATGAAAAACAAGCGTTTTTCCACAATATACTCTTCTAACTTTTTATTGAAGAAAATAAAAGACATTTAGAATATATTTTACATGCATTTATATTATGTAAAATCTTTCATAAGCACCTTTGTAAACATTTTCCCATTGAATCGCTGCTGTAAACAGCCGAATTGAAAAAGATAGACAGTAGCTATGTTTCCATCCACAGATGCAAATTAAATGTATGCACAAAACCGGAATATCGCATAAAAGACGTGCAAATAAAGCAGCGTTTCCATCCAGTGAGTCAAAGAGAACAAAATCGTCACTTCATGATTATCTGGCGACAAATATCAAAATAAAAAACTTAGAACTTAGAAATAGAACTCTTTTCTTTATATAATAAATGTAATGTAATATAATATAATATAATATAACGTAATATACAATATATTATAATTAATTGAATGTAATTTAATATAATATAATGATATGGTTAAACATTATTTTTCACATATACATCACATATTTTTTATCAATGTTTTAAACAAAACCTCTGCAGCATTGTGCCTGCTAAAAATGAATGAAACCATTCAAATTGAATATATATATATATATATATATATATATATATATATATATATATATATATATATATATATATATATATATATATATATATATATATATAGTTTATATTTAAAACATACAATATATAATGCCAATTTCACAATTCATGTATTCATTAATGTCATTTTGTAATTAAAATATATAGTTGACTTGCTTCTTTATTTAGATGTATTCCATTATTTTACTTAATATTAGTATGAGTTCTTCACATAAATTTGTGTGCGCGCGCGTGTGTGTGTTTCCTATATTTCACATAGGAAATGACTCAATCCCATTGAAAACTCCTCTGTTTGCACACGCTCACCACGAATCTACACATTTCCTCAATAAACCACATTAATATTACAGACTGCGTGACCAGCTGCCCATAAAGCTTGCACATTCACAGTTTTGCCCTCTTTTTGTTTTTTTCCCCTCCATCTTCCAGGTTTCTCTCCTCCCACACAGCTCCATCTTTTATTAATCTGCTCCTCCATACGTCTCCATTCAGATTCAAGAGGCTCTTCTGTATAAAAGACGCCGCTTCAAAAGACTAACACACAATACAGCGACAGGGTCTCTGATGAGCTTTCTTTACTGTTCATGCAGTCTGCTCAATCTCTGCATGTGTGTGTGTGTTGCATTTGACACCACAAGAATATTGAGGATGTGTTTTAGTATTTGGTGTTTGGGGTCTGAACTGTGGGTTTCTTTTACCATGTTTTTTTCACCAAGTACTAGTTGGACTTTAGGATATTATGGGTGAGTGCATGTGCATAAAATACACAAAAAATCCCCCAAAATACATAAAATCAACAAACTAAAGCACAGACCAAAACAATAGAACAATGATAAAAATAAAATAAACAGTGCTTTATGGTTTTCGGTGAAGTTGAACAGTATTGAGGTAGAGAAATTATTATTATTATTATTTGTCAAATAAGTTTTATTTTGTCATTGAATAGACTTACAATAATCACAAGATCAATATTAATATTTTAAATATTAATATATTATTTTTATATATTTATATATTATATATTTATATATTTTATAACTTATACATTAATAATAATAATAATAGAACATTATTACTTTTAAATTACAAATTAATTTATAGAATACAATTTGATGATATATAAATAATAATTAAGATTTTTTATGAACTTTATATGTATTAATATAATTCAAAAGATATCTATATAGTAATATATATATATATATATATATATATATATATATATATATATATATATATATATATATATATATATTGTTTTAAAAATAAGTAAAAAATAGTATACATTTTGTCAATGGCTCCTACAAGCATCTGCCCCCTAGTGTTTGCAAAACAGCATAGCCAACTATCACAGAAATTCCAGTAATAGGACAATACTACTCGTCTTTAGTAATTCATTAATTTTCCTTCAATTTAGTCCCTTTATTCATCAGAGGTTCCCACAGCGGAATGAACCGTCATGTTACGCCAGCATATGTTTTACACAGCGGATGCCCTTCCAGCCGCAACCCAGTACTGGGAAACATCCATACACATTCATTCACACACACACACACACACACACACTCGTACAATGCAGCCAGAGGAAACTCACGCAAACATGGGGTGAACATGCAAACTACACACAGAAATGCCAACTGACTCAGCCCAGACTCGAGTCAGCGATCTTCTTGCTGTGAGGCGATAGTGCTAACCACTGAGCACCATGCTGCCCCTTGTATTTATTTATTTTTTATAGTAAAAGTCAAGATCAAGTCTTTGTTTTGAATAATAAATTGTCTTTCTCTTTTCTCTCCTCAGAGCTCAACATGGAGTACAATCCTTCAGATCATCCTCGCGCCAGCACTATCTTCCTCAGCAAGTCTCAGACTGACGGTGAGACACACACACACACACACACACACACACACGTTTTCAGAACGTTAATCAAAAACAAAACTACGCTCGAATCTGAGCCAAACCAATCAGGAGGCGGCGGCACAGATGGCCCAAACATTCCCTCCTTTCAGTAATAGTTTGATTTAACAGCAAACACCCTGGGCAATGATGCTTTATTAACAGTCAAGCTCTTCCCAGTTTCCACTCAGGCTAAAGTTCTGAAATTTCTTCTTTCTTTATAAGCAATGTTTTCTGACTGTGGTCCATCAGACGTCTTGTGGTTTCCACCGACATTATAAAGGCGCTATTCAGTGATACAAACACAATTAGTGGCGTATGGACTGAAAAGTCAAGCGTAAGAAAATGCCAGCCTTGTTATCCATGCTCCGATTTAATTTAGAAACCTTCTTGTTTTTCAGTTCTTTTGCCCAACAAGAAAGGTACGTTTGATCTCAGCGTGTTTGTTAGTCTGCTGCTGTGTCGTCTTCAAGCTTTTCTTTCCAATGCAGAATGTCTCTACTTTTGCATTTTATTACGCTGCAAGCTGTTATTTGTTCAGGAATACACTTTGCTAATTTTGTAGTTAGCTAACAGAAGTAGCTGACTGCTTCGCTAGACGCTTAATTGAGCAACAGCGCTTTCCTTTTAATGTCATTTTTAAAACATAATGGCAGTGTTTTCTGACGCCATTAAACTCGTTTGCGCTCAATTGAGCTCCATTAGGGGCTCTTGCATGTTGACATGTCAGTGAATCTGTCCCGTTTGTCTGGCTGCGCAGATTTGTGTTCGCTCTGCTGTCATCTGAAGGTCTCTAGTGCTCTAAAGTCATCATATGGAGCCAGATGTAAAGTAGTGTTGATAAAAAGTATTGAGTTTGGTACCAATTGGTACTGCAATGTTTAAAATGGCCATTTACGCTACATACGCACTCATTACAGAGCAGTGAGATTTTATGATGTTGTTTAATTAACACTGAAGGAGCGTCTGTCACCAAACCCAAATATGACACGCATTTCAACCGTTTACATTGACAGACTCCCAATTCAACACCATCAGTTGGCTATCTGTTAGGTGTGCCATGGTATTGTATTTGCAAACAATCCTATCATTGGTTACTCTGTGTATCAGCCTAGCTTTCAGCGTTGTCTCAAAGGCAAATGTTTGTCTGTAAATATAGGTAGGTGGTGTGCATTTGTGTGTGGTTGTAACACTAATACCAGAACCATTTCTGAACCTTTGGTTAAAAAAAGCTTTGTATGAATGTTAGAATATGGTTACATGTGTATACACTAAACATTTTTGTATAGAAACCGTAACCAGCAGATACACGAGGACCTTACATGAGCATTCAATCATCAAATCTTGTCCCTTGGTTCCGGGGAGTGCAGGTCTCAAATATGAAGCCCATTGAACTAGGATGAAACTTTCTAATTTACAAGGCTGTGTATTCGACTCTGTGCATAATGCTGGCATACACATGAACAAAGTATTCTTTGGACCAGAGTGGACCAGACTTAATGCTAACAGTCTAAAAGTCTCTCAATGCAAAACTAGCCAGAGCTTTTTTATTTTAGAGAAGCCTTTCAGAAAGACTAATCACAGCAGATTTTGTTCTGTCTGCCCCTCAAATGAATGAAATGGTGAACAGTCTGCTAGATATTTCCGTCTTGATGTTAATTGTGACCCGTGTGTTTTTGTCTTTCTTTAAGTAACTACCGACTGTTGTACAAGTGTTACTAATTATGCGTTTCTCTTTACAGTTCGGGAAAAGCGGAAAAGTCTGTATGTCAACCATGTAAGTAACTGCAGCATCGACAACTGGTAGTGTATTGTGCTTGTGTCTACAATAAAGACATCACTTCACCCTCAAAATGAATCAAATCAACACGCCACCACCATACAAGAATGCAGAATGCAGAATTGCATGAGGCTTTTAGTTTGCATCAGTAACAGCTGTTCTTTTGTATTCTGATAGACCTGATTTCAAATGCACGGCTTGGATTTCTTCATTTCATTAGCGCATGCTATTCATACTAAATGTGCAATGAATAGCTTCTGTTTTGTTCCCATTTTAATGTCTTTTATTGCTTTGCAAGTTAACGCACATTGCGGAGTCAAAGGTAAATATTTGCTCATTGCTCTACTCTTTCCTTTCCTTAAACTGTTGTATCTCTTTTGACATTGATTTATTGATTTATTAAAGGGTTCGCCTTGGAAATGAAAATGATGTCATCCTGTACTCTTTCTCCACTTATTCCACGCCTGTTTGAGCTTGATTCTTCTTCTGTTTAACACAAAATCATATTTTCTTGAAGAATGTTGGAAACTGGTAGCCACTGGATCCCAGTATTTTTTTTTTTTCTAATATGGATGTCAATAGTCTGTTTCCATCCACCTACAGGGGTTGGACAATGAAACAGAAACCCCTGGTTTTAGACCACAACAATTCATTAGTATGGTGTAGGGTCTCCTTTTGTGGCTAATACAGCAGGGATTTTAAATCATTCTTCTTGCAGAATTGTGGCCAGGTCATTATGTGATACTGGTGGAGAAAAATGTTTCCTGACTCGCTTCTCCAAAACAAGTGGCTCAATAATATTTAGTCTGGTGACTGTGCAGGCCATGGGAGATCTTCAACTTCACTTTCATGTTCATCAAACCACTCTGTCACCAGTCTTGCTGTGTGTATTGGTGCATTATCATCCTGATACACGCCACCACCTTCAGGATACAATGTTTGATCCATTAGATGCACATGGTCCTCCAGAGTGGTTCGGTACTTCTTGGCAGTGACGCACACATCTAGCACAAGTATTGGGCCTAGGAAATGCCATGATATTGCAGCCCAAAACATCACTGAACCACCCCCATGCTTATCTCAGGGCATTAACAGTCTGGGTGGTATGCTTTATTAGGGCTTCTCCACACCGTAACACCCTCGGATATGGGAAAGACAGTAGACTGATCAGAGGTGGACTCTTTAGAGAACAATACATGCTTCACATTGTCCACAGCCCAGTGTGTTTGATCAACAATACAGCTAAACTCTGCAGGAAGGTAGATCTCCAGGAACAGGGTTGGGCACCCCTGATCTAGAGTATTTAGTTCTCAAAAAAATAAAAAAGTTATAGATGCTGAATGAGAAAGAATCATTGTACTGTTCAATATTTGCTTTTTTTTGTTATATTTGCTAGCCTAGAAAAAAAAAATATATATATCCTGAAAGTCAAATGTCTCATGAGTTTATATTTCAAAGTTGATTAAGATCAAAATGAGATTTATGCTAAATGTTTTCTGAGACTACATATGTGTTCTTCTCTCCCTCACCGTCAGAGACACTCAAAAATTATCTTCCCAAACTAAAACAGTAGCAGCAGCTGAGTAATTTGGTCTCCACATTCTACACTTTTGGCTTTGCTATCCATCATCTAGAGTTTATAATGCTCAAAACAAAAAGTTATAGATGCTAGAGTAATGTAAAAAAAATAATAATTGCACCACAGCGGTATATAAACAAATATAAGTAATTAGTTCTGGAGCAACTCAGAAAAGTAATAGGTCAAAAGCCACACATCTCCTGAGTATTTGTTTTAAAATTTGATGATGATATCATGCAAAATTACATTTCTGGAATCATTTTTCTGACAGAATATCTTCTGCTTTTCTCACTCTCCTTGTTCATGGAGAGCAGTCTGATGACAACTATTTTAGTCTTCTTTTTTTATTGTAAAATAATAGACAGAATCTTATAGTATAGTATGAGTGATTTATTTGAACACAAGAAGTACATTGTGTGAATTGATGTAAGTAGCTAGTAGTTAAGGGCACTTAATAAACATTTATTTAAATTATTATTTTATTTCTTTTTGCAGGGTATATGCATGAATCCTAAAGGTAATTTCAATATCTTTTTAAGACTTTTTAAAGACCTTCTCAGAATATTTTAAGACCTCATCGCCACTTCAAGTTCTAATCAGTATCAAACCTTTAACTTAATAAACAGTTGTTATTAAACTGTTGTAGTTAAGTAAATCAATGTAAATCAACCGTGCAACAGAACTCAGATAAGCTCGGAAGAAACAAAGCTTGAAAGAATAAATTACATGGTTGTTTTCAGCGACAGGCTTCAGCCCCTTTTTAAACTTGTCTTTCTCCAACCAGGAGTACGCAAACTTACATTTTCCCATTTTGCCGTCTGTTTTGCCATATGGTTTCGCTACATGTGGAATTACAAAAATTACATTTTTCGTTTTGATATTTGGCACCAATTTATCAGGAAGTGATGATTTTGTTCTCTTTGACTCATTGGATGGAAACCCTGCTTTAATCGCAACGATATTCCAGTTTTGCACATATGTTTGAATGCAATTAAAGCTAACTGCTACCAGTCTTCAACATTTTCCACTAATTATCTTCTTTTGCATACAAAGAAAGGAATTCAAACATGTTTACAACAAGTGGAGGATGAGTAGCCTAACTGATGACAGAGCTTTCATTTCCTGGTGAACTGTCCCTTTAATGTGGCTTATCCGTTTGATATCTTGCTATAAATTTGTTAGCAAGTTGCATAATACTTTAGTGTGTTGTTTGTTGTACTGGGCAGGGATTCTTACTAACACACACACACACATACTCATTAAGCTAGTCACTCTGGTATAAATGAGATGATAATGGCTTGTTTGGGGCTGCAGGTGGCCTAATTTGCAGTCTGTTTGCTGAATCTGAGTGTGTGTATGAGAGTGACTGATGTTTAGTTTGTAATTTTGTGTGTGTCCTTGTCTTTTAGCAACATCCGTCTGGTCCAATGAGACGCAAGTACAGCTCATGTTCGACGATCTTCCTAGACGACAGCACCGTCAGCCAACCCAACCTCAAATACACCATCAAATGGTACTAGAAACCTTTATATAACAGTGATAGAGCTGCGTTTCATTCATTTTCAAAGTTGAAAATGGCTTTTTATAGGCAGTGGAAAGAGGTTTTGATTTGCACAAGAAGAAATTAGGGCTCGCAACCTTCCTAAGCATTGTTTATATATAATAACTGCTACACATCTGAGCTGATTCAGTGAGAAAGTGAGTTGCCTGACTGATTTTTATCCATGATTCAAATCTTTGATTATTATTATTCCATATAATCAGTTTTACTGGTCATATACTTTGTTAAATAGAGTATACTTTGTTTTTCTCCATTTAATTTGGTTTTAAGAGGAGTAATTTTATTAAAAATAAGTAAAAAGCTGTCAATATTATCTGTTTGTCTGTCTGAATCAGGATTGTTATAGTTAACACAGACACACACAACCATGTTTAAAAAAAAAAAGAAAAAAAAAAGAAATAAAGATTAAGTATAATAAAGCAAAGATAAATAAATAGGCAAGTTTTCAAGAAAATAACTACAGCAAAAGTAAAAATAAATAAATAAATAATCATAATATAAATAAATAATAATAAAAAGTAAATAAATAATCATAATAAAAATAAATAATTATAATAAAATAAATAATAAATAAATGATCATAATATAAATAAATAATTATAATAAAATAAATAATAAATAAATAATCATAATATAAAAAATAACAATCATAATAAAAATAAATAAATAATTATAAGAAAAATAATAAATAAATAAACAATCATTCATTCATACATTTATTTTATTTTCGGCTTAGTCCTTTTATTAATCTGGGGTCACCACAGCAGAATGAATCGCCAACATATCCAGCATATGTTTTATGCAACGGATGCCCTTCCAGCTGCAACCAATCACTGGGAAACACCTTTACACTACGAACAATTTTAGCTTACCCAATTCGCCTGTACCGCACGTCTTTGGACTTGTGGGGGAAACCGGTGCACCCGGAGGAAACCCACGCGCCCACGGGGAGAACATGCAAACTCCACACAGAAATGCCAACTGACCTAGCCGAGGCTCAAACAAGCGACCTTCTTGTTGTGAGGCGACATCGCTACCCACTGCACCACCACGTCGCCCTATTAACAATCATAATATAAATAAATAAATATAATAATAAAAAAAAAATATATATATATATATATATATATATGTATAAACTCTTCACAACACTATAATAGTTTTTCAGTGACACTAAATTAACACTGGTCTTGAATAAGTAACATTTTAGAAGATAATAATAAATACTAAAATCAATGAATAGTGTCAGTATTGTATTGTAAAGTATGAATAAATGCAAAGGATTACATATAATAGTGTTTAATAGGGTTAATAATACGGTTTAATGTTGCATCTTTATTTATTGATACCTTGTCAATGTTTGACTATTATTTTGTTGTGTTTGCAGTGTCGCCCTCGCAATATACTACCACATAAAGAACAGGTATGTTTGACATGACTCTCATCAGATCAGTGTTCAGTGATCAGTGAGGGCCAAGTGAAGTGTGTGTGTGTTTGAATGATTCCACAACGGTATGAATGGCTCTGCAGGATGGTTTTGTTTTCAGAAATGGATTGATAAGTCCTGCAGTGTGTCGCTCTTTATAAAAACACACTGGAGGTTTTTTTATTTCATTTTACCAAAGATCCTAATTCACCGGTCCACATGTGCTGCAGTGCACTGTGGGAGAGATTGATTGTCTGGTCTGCAAGTTCAGAGATATGTGACAGACCTGTTTAGGAAAATGTCTATCAGTATGATTTATACAATGGGATGATTGTTGAGCTTTATTTGATTGGCTCGTGTCAGTGCGGTTTCAGAATGATGATCTTACATTGGTAAATTCCTGCTTTGTCTGTCTGACTGCCTAGCCGTCTGTCTGTCCGTCTATCTATCTAGATATCTGTGTCTGTCTGTCTGTCTGTCTGTCTGTCTGTCTGTCTATCTATCTGTCTGTCTGTCTCTTTAATTCATCTGTCTGTCTAGCTATATATCTGTTTATGTCTGTCTGTCTGTCTGTGTAGCTATCTATCTATAATATATCTATCTGTCTATCTATAATATGTGTCTGTCTGTCTGTCTATAATCCATCTGTATGTCTCTGTCTATCTAAAATCTGTCTGTCTATATTTCTGTCTATCTATCTATCGATCGATCGGTCTGTCTGTCTGTCTAGCTATTTGTCTCTGTGCATACCTGTCTATGTCTGTCTATCTATCTAAAATAACATATCTGTCTATCTATCTGAATATGTGTCTGTCTGTCTATAATCTGTCACTCTATCTATATGTCTGTCTGTATGTATTCATGACTGTCTATCTATAATCTATCAGTCTGTCTGTCTCTATCTATATGTCTGTCTATATGTATTCATGACTGTCTATCTATAATCTATCTGTCTGTCTCTCTCTATATGTCTGTCTGTATGTATTCATGACTGTCTATCTATAATCTATCAGTCTGTCTGTCTCTATCTATATGTCTGTCTATATGTATTCATGACTGTCTATCTATAATCTATCTGTCTGTCTCTCTCTATATGTCTGTCTGTATGTATTCATGACTGTCTATCTATAATCTATCAGTCTGTCTGTCTCTCTCTATATGTCTGTCTGTATGTATTCATGACTGTCTATCTATAATCTATCAGTCTGTCTGTCTCTATCTATATGTATGTCTGTATGTATTCATGACTGTCTATCTATAATCTATCTATCTGTCTGTCTATATCTATATGTATGTCTGTATGTATTCATGACTGTCTATCTGTCTGTCTCCATCTATCTGTCAGACAGACTACTGTATATCAGTCTGTCTGCTTGTGTCTATCTTTCTCTCTGTCTGTTTATTCTTCTGTATATTAATGAAATGTTTGTATCCTGTCTTTATTTGCTTTTTGTTTATGTATCTGTCTCTCTTTCCATCCACCTAACCATCACCATGTCTGTTAATCCGTTCACGTCCACTTATCTGTCAGTCAGTCTGATTTCTACACAGCAGTGCGTCTTTCTGTCTATCTTTCTCCCAAACCCTTAACACCATATAAACCCTTAATGCTTGATAACCTTCAAAATTCAAAGCTGTTCAGGACAAGGTTTGGCCAACATTGAATGTCTATCACAACAGACGTTTCTTTCCTGGTTCTTGAATGCATTATAAGAATACAGCTTAGACTGTAAGTCTTGCTTAATCTAACATCAATTCACTCTTCTTCAGAAATGTGGACGGGCGAATGCTGTTAGACATTTTTGATGAAAAGCTTCATCCACTTTCAGTAAGTTTAATATTATTATCATTATTACTATCATCATTATTATCATTATTTCTGCAACTTATATATAAGCTACTGAGTTACTCAACCTGTCAAAAGTTTGGGATTGGAAATGATTTATTTTGATCAAAAAATATTATCAAAAGTATTATTTGATCAGAAATACAGTAATAAAACAACTGTAAAATTGTGATATATTATTACAATTTAAAATAACAATTTTCTTATTGAATATATTTTGAAATGTAATTGATTCCTGGTATTTAATGAAGCATTTTCAGCACCATTACTGAATTTATTATTCAACATCATTAATGACTTTATTATTAAGCATTAGTACAGATTTTTTTATTTAGCATCATTACTGAATTTATTACTCAGCATCATTATTAACATTATCTTTTATGTCACATGATTGCTCAAAAATTATTAAAATGATATTCTACAGCCCAAGAAACATTAATAGTTATTATCAGCATGGAAACTGATACAGTATCATACAAAAGCACCATTGCCTTTTGTTAACATCATACACTTTTATTCATCAAGGACACATTAAATTGTTCAATTTTTAGAGTGAAACTAAATACAAATACATTTAGCAAATAATCATAAAAGGTTACATTTATCAGTTTTACAGAAAACTATGAAGCAGGTAAATAATGTTTTCAACATTAATAATTATAAGAAGCATCGTTGTTGATTATGTAAATAAGCTAATTATAATGATGTCTTATAATATTTTCTGATAAGGACTAGGGTTGGGTCGATAGACGATGTCCCGTCGCAACAGCAACCCGCTCGCAAAAAACACACACTTAGGCTTTGTTTACACTAATACGTCTTAGTTTTAAAATGGCATTTTAAAAACAAAAACGATCCACGTCCACACTGGCGTTTCACCTATTTCTGAAAAGCCCTTCTTCCACGCTAAACCGCTGAAAACGCACATCACGTGACCACACGCACGCACACACACACACAAAAACAAACTCTGTCATGTGCTCTAGCATATGCGCTCGTCTGAGCTCCAGGCAGTCAAGCAGGTGCTTTAAGCACAAAACCCCAGAGAGCAGTGCACGTCAGACAGTTTATCAAGGATGTACAGCTGGATCGCGTCTCACTATAGTTGTTAAACATGATATTTAATTAATCATGTCTCTAATTAACGACTCTTCGGTCTTTTGAATCTATCAGGTAACGTCACAACGTCAGTACACTGCTTCAATCTTTCGCTTTCACGTTTGTACTTAGTCATTTTAGCAAAAACCTCAGATACTGTTGGTTGGTTCCTGTTGGTTGTGCATCTTTTTTTACCAACCAAGCTTGTCGACGCCATTATAATGACACAGCCACTGCCTACAATGACAATGCCATCGTTCAATGTGATGTTTCAATGTGAAATTGGTCGACATCGCCCAACCCTAAAAAGGACTATGTGACACCTAACTCTGGATTAGTTTAATTATTTGTGCTGAAAATTCAGTTGTATATCACAAAAAATATATAAAATTTCAAACTAGATTCAATAACCAAATGAGCAATTGTCTTAAATTGTAATAATAATACAATTAATATTGCATTTTTGACCAAATAAATGCAACCTTGGTGAACAAAAGTAGCCTCTTAAGACAACAGTAGAAACCATTTCAGATCTTTCTAATAGTTTCCATTACAAATAACATTAAAAACCTTACAAACCATCAAATCCAGTACATGTTAATGGCTTCTAATGTGTTTTGGGATATATTCAATTACTATTTATGGGTTTTTAACATGCCACCAAAAGAATTACCAGTAGAGACCAATACGGACCATTAGAGATTCCATTGAAACCAATATAATTGTGACAAAATCCATAGTATCTATAGTTTTTTCCAGCTAAAACTTGCTGTCATTCCCACAGAAATCAGAGGTGCCGTCAGACTACGAAAAGCACGACCCGGAGCAGAAACAGATCTACAGATTCGTCCGAACGCTTTTCAGTGCCGCTCAGCTCACCGCTGAGTGTGCCATAGTTACTCTGGTGAGTGAGTGAACAGTCATGTGACTTCACAGCAGCCCAATGAGACTTCAGCTGTCGTGTTTTGGGATAGGCTGGCAGCACAAGTTAAAACAGGGTTAGATTTACCATCAGCGAAGTGGATTTACCATCACTCCTGTAAAAATAGTTGTCATATTTACCGCTTTATTAGCAAGCGTTAAGCCCAGCAGCTGTCCTGTGTGTCTGTTCCTCTTCTGTGCTAAAATCCTTCTTTTGAAGACTCATCCCTTCTCAATTTCCTCAGTAAATACCTTTATGAGGTGTCATTAAAGCAGGCACAGACATACAAGTGGCTGTGAATGCTTTAGTTGGGATTAATGGGAAGTATGGAGGCTGTAGTCTGTGGTTAATAGGGTTATAATTAGTGGTACACCAGTATTAAAGGGATAGTTCACTCAAAATTGAACAGTTTTTCATCATTTACTCACTCTTCACGTGTTCCAGAGCTGTTGAGTTTCTTTTTTCCTGTTGAAAACATAAGGACAGGATTCCCACGGTCATGGAATATTAAAGAGCTCTATTACAGACATTGAAAACCCAATATATTTGTTTTTGTCCAAGTTATGTATTATCAGAGAATTTTTGTTTTGTCATTTTAAATTTGACTTACTTCCCATTTATTAAAATGTATTTTTTCTGTACCATATATATATATATATATATATATATATATATATATATATATATATATATATATATGATATTTCACATATTTCACATATTTTTGTAAGGCTATTTTTCACTGTCGTTTTATTCCTTGTCCTTCTTATCGTGGTTTCCTCGCAATATCGAAAATGGTATCGAAAATCGATACTTGTCTTGGTATCGTATTAAAGTTCGAAATTCCAGTATCGTGACAAGACTAGTCGCTCCTAAAATTTGCACTAAAAACACAACACTCAGGGCATGCAGCAGTCTGGGTGGTACGCTTCTTTGAGGCTTCTCCACACCGTAACTCTCCGGGATGTGAGAAAGACGAAAGACAGTGAAGGTGGACTCAACAGAGAATAAATACATGGCACCACACCAGCTGCCTGTTTTCTATTCTTTATATGTCATGGGAATTCAGCTATTCATGGAATTTAACATTTGGTTTTAGAGTAGGGACCCTAAAAGAAGTTATTTTGAAAAATGTTAGAAATCTGTAAGCATTGACGTCCATAGTATTTGTTTTTATTACAGTGGAAGTCAATGGTAACAGATTTCTAACATTCTTTAAGATACCTTCTTTTTTGTTCAACAGAAATATAAAACTCATAAACGTTTAGAACCACTCAAGGGTGAGTGAATGACCGGGTTCCCACAGGTCACATAATTAGAACTTTAAAAGGTCTATTGCAGACATTTAAAGTCAGGGAGTTTTTTTATATTGTTTTGTCTTAGTCATTGAATGTTCTTGTTGTTTGCTTTAAATTGTAGTTTATAGCGTTTATATTTTCTTATAGCATTTTTTTTGTATCATCCTGTTTTGACTCCTATTGTTATGGTTAGGCTATTTTTTTCTTTATACTCATTAGTTTAAGTCAAATGCGGTCCCAGACTGTACCTGTTAACTAAGGCCAACAAGTATAATATACATTGTAATTGCTTTGGCTTCAAAATGACCATTTCAAAGACTAGATGACAGAAAAAACAACATTTTAAATTTGTAAAACTACTATTGAGCTATCAAATATAGGAGAAGAAACATTTCGCAGCCACACAGACAGCAATGACACTGTAAAAAAAAACCTGGGTCCTTAATGTCGTCCTAGCACAAATTAATTTAATTAACCTAATGATTTTTACTATTTAAATTGATTAAACATAATTTACGTTGTCCAAAAAAACCTCCAGAATTGTGTTGTTTTAACTAATTTAAATTAGTAGTGTAAACAAGCAGCAAAAAATATTTATAAAAACAAAAACTGAGGTAAATTCTATGTTGTTGTTCTCACAGTGGTGACTAAAGTCATGCAAAATGAGATTCAAGCGAAAACCATTTTAATATTGTTATTATTTGAACATTTTACATTAATATAGTGTTATTAAAATTAGAGCATGACAGCAATCTGTTTTTTTCCATTCATTATATGTCATGAAAATTCAGCCTTTAAGTGAAAGTTAGGGAATATAATAATTGATAAAGTGGGAACCCTGAAAAGTGAGAAAATGTTCATTTTTGAGTGAACTATCCTTTTTATTTTAATGCTTTAGAGAGTAGGGTGGCTAATATACGAGTCTAGGGATGTCAGAAGTAAACCAACTTATCAGACTGTAAACCAACATTAAAGGCTCGTCTACTATTTGATACCATCACTATACCATTGTAGCACAACATTACTATATTTTGTAAGCCTAATTACAAGTCTTAAAATCTTTATTCAGGCAAATTTATCAGTGTTATGGAGTGCCACAAGGCTCTGTGTTAGGCCCTTTGCTGAGATCTCATTTGCTATTGCATTCAACCATATTTTGGATGCAATGTGCTGCTATGTAGTTACAAGTTTTGGCATGTCTTCTCATAAAATAATATAACTAATGTCTGTATAAGTTACACATCAACGTGTCCTGCTATATGTACAAGCTAAATATGATCACTAGCAAGTCATGGTTGTACTAAAAATAACTCCTAAACATCAAATGAAGCACTAATTGTGGTAAATCACTTTCAATATCAGTCTTCCTAGATGTTTCATGGCCAGAAAGAGGACAAGACTAAATGCGTTTCGACTAATAAAAGTATAGGGTCACCGTAGTTGTTTTGACTGACATTATAGACTTCTCAGATTGACAGATTGTGTGTCGTTGATGCTAAATGTAGACGGAGACAGATTGAGCCTGTTCCTTGACCTGTAGAGGGAGAACAGGTGCTGAGATGCTGCTGAAATCTGATTGGCTGCTGCTGGTGCTTCAGTGAAGGGAAACTATGAGTCACTACACACTGTGATCTTCATGGGTGGCTTTATAATTGGATGAATACACAATTAAAACATTTTCATTCATATGATGTATGAATGGAAATATACGTAGTTTTGAAAATAAGTTTATGGAATATTGTATAGTTTCAAAAAGAAAAGAAAATCTCATTTGGTCTTACTGGCACTAATTCAATCATCTATTATAGTAGTCATATTTAGCCTTATTTAGGATGAGTACAAAATAGCAGAAAAAGAAGCTAAGCTAAAATAATCATACAACATATTAAAACATATTAAAACTAATAAGGTAGTTGCCTTGTGGACTACCTTAAAATATTACGTTTTTTTTTTAAGTTTAAGTACAACATAAAATAACTTAAATAAAACAATATTTAAACAGAAACTGGTTCGACCGGTTCATTTAGAAGATCCGGTTAAAACAAACGATTCATTTGCGAATCGCCCGTCATCAATACAGACAGTCAGAATGGCAGGCCGGAGTCTTACATTTTTGCTATGGATTCTTGTTATTTTGAACTCATCAAAGAAAAGAAGTGGATTGTTGTGAAATGTAGATCATGTGTAAGTAAAACTCTTAAAACTGCAAGAAACACGACATCAAAAAAACAAAAAAAACAAAACTGGATGTAAAGCACTACACCCGCAGCCCACCTTCAGCTAAGACTGACATCAGTTCACGTTCTCCTGTTAAAACAATTAATTCAACTAAACTAAAAAATGGTTATTGTTTTTAATGTTAAGGAGATGGAGCCACTGTAATGTTACTGCAGAAGTGACATCGTTTTGTAATATAGTAATATTTTTTTTCTTTTGAGAAACAATTTACACTTTTATTAAGGGCACATGAAAAAATGTATTCAATGCATAAAGCTCAAAGATGTATTTTGATTTGCGGATGTTTTGTTATTAAACATTTAAAAATCTTGCCTTAATATAAATTATTTCTTGTTAGTACTCTTAGGCTTTATTGCTGTCTTTATCTCAATGGACAGTGAATTTACTTAACTAATAACACAAAACATTCAAAAGTAGCAAACACATTACATGCCTTCATTATCTGTATATACAGCATGTACAGCTCTGGGCTTAGAAATTTCTCAAAAAATTATTTTATCCTACATTTTTTAAAGGAAAATGAAGGTGTAGGTTATATAGGTGGTTGTTGAATGCAGAGCTTCTTGATAAAAAAGGTGAAAAAACACCTGCAAATTGTGAAAGAGATCAAACCTCAGCCAGAAAAGCAAAAGTAACTCAAAAGTAATATAACGCATTACTTTCCATAAAAAATAACTAAGTAATGCAATTAGTTACTTTTTTTGGAGAAGTAACTCAATATTGTAATGCATTACATTCGAAAAGTAACTTTCCCCAACACTGGTCACAACTGCTTGGTATTTCACCCTACTAATTCAGTTCTTGTTCAGCTGAGTCAAAAACATTTTCTGTTTTCATATCTCCAGGTTAGTGTTTTGTAGAAGGTGCTGACCGCTGTCCCAAGAGTGATTTTGTGGCTTGTGATTTATGAATGGTGGGTGTGTAATTTGTGCTTTAGCTGGCACTACCTGAAGTTCATCTCGTTCAGTGTGCAGGAGGTTAGATATATCCAAAACATGCTCTCATAAGCACATATTTAATGCACCACTGAACACGGTCCGTGCAGTACAACCAATTAAATTTCTTTCTGACACTTTCTACAAAGAAAATTGTCCTGTTATTAGATTTCTTTCCCACTGTGGGCAAACATTGTTTGCCATCATTTTCCCTCGAGTGTGTAAATGTGTTTATTGCTTCTAAATATCTCGTCTCTGTCATAAATCATGCGTTTTCAATTCATAAGGATGTCTTTGTTTGCCAATATACGTCAGCAGTGATTATAAATGCTAGACACCCGTGGCTATAACATACACCACGTCAACAGAACACAGACTTCGACTCAGTAAACAATGCATGTAGATTTCCTCACAAGTACACAAAGATGTATTTTTGTTATCAGGCAACCATGACTAGCTTGTACATACAGCAGGATACTTTGTGCAACTTATACAGACATGAATTATACGATTTCAAAATAGTCTGTGGTGTTAAGAATAGGTGCTAAAACTGATTGTAACTATATAGCAGCACATTACATCCAAAATATGATTGAATATGATAGTAAATGAAGGCTTAGCAAGGGTCCTAACACAGAGCCTTGTCGCACTCCATAACTAAACACTGATAGATTTGCTGGAATAAAGTTTTTAAAGGGCACCTATGATGAAAAATCTACTTTTCAAGCTGTTTGGACAGACGTGTGTGTAGGTATAGTGTATACATTGTCATATTGGGGTGATATAAACACACCCAGTCCTTTTTTCAATTTAATAACATACAAACTGGACCAATTGGAGTGGTTTTGAGACCGATTGCAAATTGACGTAGGAGTGCGATTCCCCCCGCCCACCAATATTGATTGACAGGTGCGCATTATCCTCAGATTATTGTTTCACACCCACCATTTCCTGCGTGTGAGTCGAAGCGGTGTCACCAGAGGAACACCCTTGTAACGAGGCATACAAAATATAGGGATGTTGTGCTACAATTGTATAGTGATGGTATCAAATGGTAGACAAGCTTTTAATGTTGGTTTACAGTCTGATCAGTATGACCGAATGGATAGAACTGAAACTGCAATACAGAATGATCATATTGAATGTAACTGATTTGAATTTAATTTTTGCATTGTGCTTTTCAAGAAGATGTCTTATATAAAAAATATTTCTCATTCTGGGACAATCATAATCCTTTGTTTTCTAATACTATTTTCAAGAATTAGCATGTATAATGAAAACAGCTAGAGGCCTAACACCATATTTCGCCACTGTTTGATTTGCTAATTTCTTGTTAAATTCCTTATGTGGTGTTCATCAGATAAGAAAAATTTAAATAAACCTAATGCATGGCCTTGGATAGAAATGTAATTTTCATTTATTTACATATAGTGCCAAAAGCAGCACTAAGATCTAGAGTCAAATGCGGCCTTGACTGTATGTTCGAAGCAAATTATTTGTAAATAGGAATCAGTTTCTTGCAATGATGAGGCTGAAACATAATTGAAATTCTTCAAAATCTTTAAATCTGTAAAATAAGCTACATGTTAATGCCTTGAAATCTGAATGGTTTTAAGTTACCAGCGAAGTGTCAGGTGTTTGTGTTAGTGGGCTGAGCATGTGTTTGTTTGTGTTCCGGCATATGGTCTCCTGACCTGAGTGTCAGTCTTGTAGTAATTGCATATTTGCAGTGACTCTGCTATAACCTTGCTCCAAAAACAGAAAAGCAAGGGTCAGACACCAGAATCTAAAAGCAAACATTGGTTTCATTACAGCTGACTTGATGTCAAGCCAAGTTATGTAATGGCCATTAGTTAAACCTCTTTGTTCTTTAATTAGGATAATAATTCTTGTGATAATAATTGGGTCTTTGGGAATAAATATTGTAATGCACTTACACTCTTTTTTTAATAGGTGTACCTGGAGAGATTATTAACGTACGCAGAGATTGATATTTGTCCTGCTAACTGGAAGAGGATCGTTTTGGGTGCCATCCTGTTGGCATCAAAGGTGTGGGATGATCAGGCTGTGTGGAACGTAGACTATTGCCAGATCCTCAAAGACATCACTGTGGAAGACATGTGAGTGTGTGTTTGCTTTCAAAGTAGCAGACTTTTAGTATCAGAATAAATCAAGTGTTAATAGTCAAATAATGCATTGGCACAGCAACTAGATATGACATGCTTTTACACAAATCTTAATAGATACAAGAAACATTTTTTAAACTATAATGAAAGCACATGTACCGAATAAATTCCTCAATGCACAATAATGTTTTTTTTTAAAAACATACAATTGGATACCCGGACAAACCAACAGAAAAAACTAATTGCACACCGTTTTAGATGTTTTTATCATTTTAAAACACCTGAGCCAAAGTATTTCTTCACAATGATTTGGTATAATTACCTTGCAGAACTGTCTTACAAAATGTCGTTCCCCCACATCAGGCATCCGCCTCCGAATCCAAGATAACATGACAGTGTTTGTTATTGAGTTTCATCTCTGCGCTCTAAGATGAAACTAATTTATTAGGAAGGAAAAGAAGAGCCATAGAAATTCCCTCAGTTGCAGGAGCTTTCAGTATTATTAGTATTATTAATAATTCGTTTAACCCCTGTGGTCCCTCTGGCATAGAAGGCAGCCACACTAACAAGGATGCTAAAGACTGTAGCCTCAATTGGCCATTACATTTGCACTTCTTGAGATTAGGGTTTCCTCTGGGTGCTCTGGTTTCCCCCTCAGTCCAAAGACATGCTCTATAAGTAATTGAATAAACTAAATTGGCCGTAGTGTATGAGTGTGTGTGTGTGTGTGTGTGTGTGTGTGTGTGTGTGTGTGTGAGAATGCGAGAGTCTATGGGTGTTTCCCAGTACTGGGTTACGGCTGAAGAGCATCCACTGCGTAAAACATATGGTGGAATAATTGGTGGTTCATTCCACTGTGGTGACCCCTGATAAATAGGAGGAGTGAAAGTACCTTTCCTTTCCTTTTCCTTTGAACTACTCAACTCCATCCGGGTCACGGCACCAATTTAACCACTTTGTTTTAACTTGCCTTTCTCTGAGCAGGATTCAAACCCATGTATCTGACTTGGAAAAGGGGCATATTAACATGGACACTAAAGATTGTGGCCTCTTGAGATTAGCTCTTAATAGCTAGCCTCCATTGCACTTAAACCCCATCCGGGTCATGGCACCAATATAACCCCTCCAAGGCTGCACGATAAATCGAAATGCAATCAGAATCGCGATTTAGCAAACACTGCAATTGCCAGACACATCTTGTCAGGGAAGCAATGATCAGTTGTAAATCTCTGGCGAAAGCCAAAGGGCGCTCTCATGCACAGAAATTGAAAATATGGAATGAAGATATCCCGAAAATCTAGGAGTATTTAACTGCTTTTATTTTTCCCCGATATTCTTAGAAAACTAAATTCTATGGAGCTTAAAGTAATGTATATAATAATCCTGAAGGACAGCTACTATGAAATTGACCTGACATAAATATCCCTACTTAACATGCATGTTTTCACGTCTACCCTTTGAACTCCTGCTGAGTACAGTTATTTTAAAGGCCATCCTGACTGTAGATTCAGTGACAAATGAAGTTATATTGTCCTTAAGTCACACTGCAAACAGTGTTGGAGGACCAGAGAGTGGGTGTTTGTTGTCTTTGTGTTGTCAGAGGCTTCACTGTTAGCTATCTTTAGCTGGAATAATTATGTGGTTGGAAGGAAGACTTGGTAGTGGTGAGAAATTTGGGGTTTGCATAAGAAGTTTAATGTGAATAAAAAAATAACATGAGAGGTTTGTTTTTTTTATTGATGGCTGTGGTTAACACTTTACTTGGATGGGGTGTTAATAAGACTGTCATGAAACCTTTATAATCATGACGTGACGTCATGTTATGCCATTTTATATGCAAAGATGACATTGTTTGAGATATGACAACTTGACAAACAAATACATCATAACCTGTCTTTATCATGACCACTTCACATTATCAAGACAACATAACTTGTTGTCATAAACATGACAATTGTGCCATAAATATGTCATTGATAACTTTTTTCCAGTAGAACAAAATGAATCTCATTCAAATATCTCTGTGAAAGTGTCAATACTTTAAATCATTTTGTAACAGGGTCATTGATATTTAATGACAAATTAAATCTGTACTACTACAGTTGAGCTCAAGATCTTAATAACAAGTTGATGTTAATAACAGTTGAGAACAAAAATGTTAATGACAGTGTTATAAAATTCATGACACAGTTATATTGGCTTCATGACAGTCATGTATATGACAGATTTATGACACGTTATGTTGACTCGGTAAACAATGTCAACTTTGCTTTGAAAATGACATAACTGAGCGAATAACAGTTGTCATAAGCATGCATAAAATCTAATTCATATCCTTGTCATGGACACTCAAGGATATGTAAAGATGGCCAAACAAAATACAACCATGTCTTCGAGATAAACATTCCTAAAGTATTTCCATCCAAAATGGCTGTGAGTTGATCGAATTATGAAGTCAGTATTGTAATCAATACATACTGCTATTTAACATTCTTTATTGACTGTTTACTAGTTTTAAACTTATAGAAATGGGAAAATACATCATTTGGACATCTTTGTTTAGTCCGATTTTTTTTCTTTTTCTATTTTATTTAAATTTATATTTTACATTTATTTTGTATTTAATTTGTTTATTTTATTTATATATGGATTTAAATTTAATTTTTATATATATATATATATATATATATATATATATATATATATATATATATATATATATATATATATATAGTTAATTAAATATATTTTATATTTTAATTAATTTGATTATATATATATATATATATATATATATATATATATATATATATATATATATATATTTTTTTTTTTTTTTTTTTTTTTTTTTTTTTGTAATTTAATTTTCATGATTATCAAGGTGCTATGACAGTCTAGTGAACTAGGGCTGCATTGTTTTAGCATCAATGTCTATTATCTATTATAATATCGATATCTATCTGCTATTGTTTTAGCATCGATATCATCGACATACACAATAGTCACATCGCAGCATCTGCATTGTGAAATAAAAAAAATTTCACAGTTGCAAAATATAACCATATTAGAGGACAAATTTATAATCTGCATGTGTTTTTAAGGCCTGGGATTGTGTGAGGATTTCAGGAGAGTTTAAATGTTTATGGTTTGTAACTAAATGAAGGTTAAATGTATAAAATTATTATTATGAGGAAGACTTTACAGTGCTATTTTACATTCGATTATTCATTATTCCGAATACTACTAAGACTACAACCAAGACTAATACTTTTGTCAGGTAGTGAAGCATTACTATAGCCATTTCATCTATTTATTTATTTTTTAAATGCAAAAAAAAGTGACGTAGGAGTGCGATTTCCCCGCCCACCGAATTGATTGACAGCCGTGTATTAACATGTCTCCGTAGTAACACATAATCAAAGTTTTTTGTTCTCTCCCACCAGGAACGAGTTGGAGCGGCAGTTTCTGGAGTTGCTGCAGTTCAATATTAACGTCCCATCGAGTGTCTACGCTAAGTACTATTTTGACCTGCGTTCGCTCTCAGAGGCGAACAACCTCAGCTTTCCCCTGGAGCCTCTCAGCAGAGATAAAGCCCAGAAACTGGAGGTATGGGGTTGATACCACACTAGATCATTAACACGCGTTAGACACTTTGTGCTGTTTATCTCAGATTGTCACTCAAGATCTCATCCGCATCCCCAGTGTGCTACAAGTTTTAGGGCTTGAAAAAAAAGCTCAATTATCTTGGCAGATTGCGATACTGAAACTGTTCCAGGAAGTTATAAGTAATACGGTCATGAAAGCTCGCTTTGTTGAAACTTTCACAAATAAGGAAGATCGTGACATCGTCCAATTGGTTCGGTAGCAGCAGAGCCAAATAATTACCTTGTCCGAATCCCCACGTGAGTCTTTTGCCAGAATTCAGCCTCAGTGCTGCCCAATTATAGTCTTGAGAAGACCAGGACTCTAATGATGTTAGTTAGTTCAGTTGTGTTTGTGTTTGTGTTTCTGTGTGTGTGCGCAGTTGGGGTTTTTTTTTACTGGTGTAATAGCCCACCAGCCCATCTAGTGTCAGTGATCTGTGGGTGGACGTCTCAAATCAGTCAGTCAGATGTTTGTGGTCCCGTTCTTCCATATGGCACCGGTTCTCTTTATAAACTCCCACACACAATCAACTGTCGTCTCGAAATAACCGACACAAGTTGGATCTTGTCTCTTTTTCCCACTTATTGTCGAAGGTGATGGATTCTTACGACAGATCAAAGTGCATCTAGTATGGACATACTTTGCTAAATTCAGCTACCCTCAGAAGTCAGAAGATAATGGTAATAATAACAATAATCTAGAAACAGAAAAGGGCCCTGGGAAACACCTTGAGAAATTACATTGGATGGTTTGTATTTATGTATACCGTATTTAATATAAAAATACCATATTGATTATGAAAGTATACTGAAATATGCACTATAATTACGCCTTTAAAATGATTTAAATTCAGACCACAATCAGTCAAAGTTTATTTTACTGTGATTTCTTGACCTGTAAAATGCTAAAAGCATTTTATTACATATGAGCAATAGCAGTGCGACATGGCTGTATATCAGCACTGGTGGGGGGCACTGTCCCACCAGTGCTGATATACAGCCATATCACACTGCTACGAGTGTGATATTGCGTTTATACAACAGTTAGACGGCACAATCGTGTGCATAAAAAAGAAAATCAAACACCGAGTTTAAAAACTCTTTTGTATTAGGAACTACTTTCTTCCGCCATTCATTCACATCTGCAGCTGACGTCAGAACAGCAGAAGCCGTTACTAATTCACCAAGGTCCCTTTAGAGCTAGTGTTCGAATAAAGTGATGACAAAACAGGTGATTTTGCTCACATTTTAGGATTATAAGGCTGAACGTGACATGAAATGCCACCAGTCTACAGAGATATCTCCTTACAGTATTACAGTCTACAGTGTTTTTCTCTTGTGCAATCGGGATATCACGATAATTAACACCGAAAAAAGCAGCGCAATTACTACCAGATTGGTGTTGTGTTTGCGATAAGGAAAAACTCTAAACACCTGCGGGCATTTCTTCTTTCTTTCTGCCAAAACAATACACATTCCTAATATGCGAGTCCAATCTCACAATCAATACACTACAGTTAAATGGTATAAATACAGCACTACAACATACAAAAGAGAGAGATTGACTTAGAATATCACTTACCTGTATAATAATGATTTGATCAGCTGTAGTTAGAAGTTACGCTGTTTTAATCTTCTAAGGGCTTATTATGCGGTCCTGTCACCATCTTGTGGCTAGACAACGTCAACCGTCTTTGGTCTGCTCAGCATGGCAGGCTGGTGGCCGCCGACTCGCTGTCGCTCAGAAATTATAAATATTTTAAAATAGGCACTATCTTTATAAATAAACTGAGTTGCAATCTAAACAACTACATTCTCGCCTAAAAAGCCTCAAAAGTACATTATGTTGCCCAACAGCAGGAATATTTGTCAAACTGTAGAGTGTCCTTTGCTTGTTGCTGTATGTGGGCGGAGTAATACACAAAGGTAAAGGGTGAAAAGGTGGTAAAGTGCTGTTACTGGCAGAATATCGCACGGCTATCAGCCAATCAGATTCTAGAACCAGACAGAATTGTTGTATAAATAATAATGTACTGTACATACATTTGTCAAAATTGCATATTCGTTTTTTTTTTATTCCAATAAAGCTCTTTCTGATTCTGATATATATTTACTTTTTTGATTCAATTTTTATAACCTTTGCAAACACACATCATCTTTCAATTAAATGTTTGTAATCTAATTTTTCTATGCTTCTTACAGGCAATTTCCAGGCTTTGTGACGACAAATATAAAGACTTGAGAAAAGCAGCCAAGAAACGCTCAGTGAGTGCAGATAACCTGTCAGTGGTCAGATGGTCACCGGCCATCATATCCTAATAACAGTGGACATTGAAGACTTTGACGAGACACACACATAGACACTTGTGCTCAGCACCTCCACAAGACTCTTGAGCCAGAGGTTTCTGTGTCCCTGCTGGTCAGATGGCTGCTGTAAATACAACACACACACACACACACAGATCACTTTCCAACCTGTGGCTTAGAGGACAGAGGGAGACGAAAATGAGGGAGAAACCCCCCAAAAAAGACGCCTCTGACAGGAACAGCATTCCTCCAGATCTGTGTCATTACGTGTTTGCCATTCTAGGTGAGGAAGTTTTCGCAAATGTGTTTCTTGATCTTGTAAGGTTAGAAAGGATGTGTCAAGATGGCCAAAAAAACAACCACAACAATGTCTTCTCGAGATAAACATTCCTTAAAAGTATTTCCCTCCAAAATGGCTGTGAGCCGATGGAATTGTCACCATTGTAGTCATGCATACTGTTATTTATCTTTTGTTGTTTTTTATTTAAAACATCCTTTGTGACGGTTTACTAATCTTTAACGATCCAATTGGGAAAATGCATAATTTGGACGTCTGTTTAGTCTGATTTACTTTATTAAATTTTTTTTGTAAAATTTTTTTCGTTTTGTTTTTTCCCTTTTAATTAATTTTATTTATATATTTCATTTTTTTGACAAAGTAAAAATAAATAAATAATATTTGTATTTGTTTAAATAATTTTATTTTACTATTGTTATTTTTACATAAAATAAAGTAAAAAAATTATTAAAATAAAAATATAAAATAAAATAATAAAAAAAATAAAAAATACATATATTATTAATTAATTAAATTTTATATATTTTATTTTAATATTTTTTTGTTAAAATAAAGTAAAAAAAATTAAAATAAAATATATAAAACAAAATTATTAAAAATAAATACAAATAATTATACATAATAACATTTTTATTTTAAATATTTATTTTTTTATAATATTTTTACTTAAAATAAAATTAAAAATATAAAATAAAATATATAAAATACAAAATTTTATTAAAAATAAATAAATATTTGTATTTATTTTTAATTAATTTTATTCAATATATTTTATTTTTATTAATTGTTTTACTTAAAAGTTATATATATATATATATATATATATATATATATATATAATAAAATCGATAAAAAATAAATAAAATATATATTTATTTATTTGTTTAATTTCATTTGATATTTTATTTTTATTATTTTTAGTTAAAATAAAGTAAAAAATATATAAAATAAAATATATAAAATAGTTTTTTTATTAAAAAAAGAATTGTATTAATTTTCTTTTTTATTTTATTTTATGCATTTTATTTTTACTAATTGTTTTTGTTAAAATAAAGTTTAAAATAGCTAAATAAAATATATAAAATAAAATTAATAAAAAATAAATACAAATATTTATTTATTTATTTTTATTTGATTAACCCTTTTTTATAGTTTTAAAACACTTGATGGCATTTTTTCACAGTTTAGTCTTATTATCTAAGAAATATGGAAGTTGGCTTTGTACACACAATGTGTTTCAATGTGACGCTCCTTTTGAACCTTACATTTTGATAACTGGACGCCATGTAAAGTGAGTTTCGGTTGAAAATGTAAAATGTGGAAATAGACTGAAGTTGGAAGTTTTAATACTGAAATCAAACACTTCTTGCTGCAGAGCCAACAATGACATTCCTTTCTCAATGACCATGAACGTCTGTAATGTCCACATTCTCAACACACTTTTTTATTTTAATATCTGCCTCGTCCTACACAAATGACTGATAAACTCATGCTGTCACTTATTTGCCAACTCAAAGCAATACATGCACTGTGCTTTATTCCAGAAAGTATGTGTTAGATTGCAGGTGTAATATAAAAGTTTCATGGGATATTTTCAGCCACGCAATCAAAAATAATAATACGGAAATTGTGACTTTTTATTTAACAACTGTAAGTTTATATCTCACTACTTTGTGTTGCAAACTTTCATTTGTGAGTTTACATTGATCTATTTTAAATTATCGTCAGTGTGCAGCTTATATTTTTAATTCAACTTTAAATTGATATCATTTAAATTCAGAGCTGCAAGATATAAAGAAACAATTGTTATATTTTGTCTTGTAAATCCAAGTTTAAATCTCAAATTATTTATTTTTTATTTAAAACATCCTTCATGACGGTTTACTAATCTTTAACGATCCGATTGAGAAAATGCATAATTTGTACGTCTGTTTAGTCTGATTTATTTTATTTACATTTATTTTTCTACATTTTTTAAAATGTTATTTTCCCTTTTAAGTAATTTTTTTTTTTTTTTTTATATAATTTCTTTTACTTAAAATAAACAATTTAAATGTAATAAGATTTTTTTTAATTATTTTTAATAAAAATCGGCTCGGAAGGTAAAATGCAGTGTGAGTGCAGGCTGTCGGAAGGTGGAGGGTGGGGGATAAGCGCGATTTGGCACAGTTCAAGGCAACCATGCCTAGTGAGAGTACGCCCTAATAAGGTATAAATTTTAAATCGAGAACTGGAAGAGCGAATTGTGAGGTAAAAAGTCACAACTACTGTTTGATTTTATTTATTCGTCTCATAACCTTCAGATGACATTTAACATCAATGTTTTTTGTCACAGCTAGTGTCTTAAATTTAAGTCAAGTCATTAAAGGTGAAACGAATAG
The DNA here is from genome assembly GCA_903798195.1 of Danio kyathit. Lineage (NCBI taxonomy): Eukaryota > Metazoa > Chordata > Actinopteri > Cypriniformes > Danionidae > Danio > Danio kyathit. The sequence goes on from LR812542.1 coordinate 5,744,241, forward strand.
TTCCACTGCGATACAATTGGTCGGGCCGATTGCGTCTTTTATTTGTCAATTATTACTGAATTAATTGGTCAAAGAGAGAAATTTCTGCTGTCTCCACTGCCATCGCCTGTGGTGCCTGCTTTCAGCAGAAATATGGCGTTACATGTAGACTATTCAAATCATTCTCATTAATTCATCAAAATGAGGGGTTTAGCAAAAGAACATCGTTTGTTTGTAAAATCGGTTCTTCCCAGTTCTGAACAAGTGTTGAATCACGCCATCAAATATGTGTGTGTGTGCGTGTGTGTGTGCGTGTGTGATCACCATAAGAGACATTTTCACTCAGAAACACATTGAGAATTAGAACTTCCAAAAAAAAATATCTTTTGTATATTGTACATACTTAAACATAACTGAATTATGATCTTGAGAGATATTTATATGTGACCAGTATTCACTTTTGTTCATTGGCAAATTCTTGACGATGACGGATTAAAACTTTCAAAATTAGAAACACATTGGTTGTTTTATCAGGATAGGAGGTAATCTTCTGGGATCTGACACAGTTTTCTTTGCATTTGCTTGTATTTTTCTGTTCTCAATTGAGTTCAGTCTTTTATATCTGCACCGCAAAAGTGTCATGAAGCAATTTCACAAGGTTATGACATGAATGTAACTCTGCAATAGCTTGTTTTTTCTTCTTCTCCCCTTTTCATTTTGATAGCAATGATAAAACACAATTTCCCTTACATCTAGCTACAAATGAAATCAAACTATGTTTATTCTTTCTTTAATTGTGTGAGTTTATATATATTTATATATACACACACATACACTTTTTGTTCATATTTGATCTCCTATGCCCTGAAAAGTCTTAATAATTTTGCTTAAGAAATTGTGTAATCTAAATATAGTGCACACATTGTGTATTTGTACAGAATACTGTAAGTAGACGATGTGATAAACACATTCAATCAGACTTTTGTTTTGTTTTCAAAGAAAATTAGCAAACTATATTTTGCATAAAGAAAACAAACCCAACATTAGCACCATGTCTTTACTGTATTATTTAATATTTACTAGGGCTGCACAATAGTGGGAAAATATGCGATATGCGCTGTCGTTGAGTATTGCGTTAACAGTATTTCTTACTAAGTTGCAAAACATTTTATCAACAATTACAAACTATATATACATGTATGTAATGATCATACTAAAATATACAGGTAATACACATTTTTCTGATCTAATTAATACAATAAAAACTATCAAAGTGCAAACATTTAGACTTTAAAACACCACGAATGACTAAAAAACCTCGACGGATATTCTGATTCTTATTGGCTGTTGTTATTTTACTCTCTTATCTCCCAGCATAAGTGTTTATATCACATCTAGGCTCACCTAACAGCCCCTACTGGAGAGGCGGGGCTAAAGATAGTAAAGGATCCATCTGATTGGTCAGATTTGGATAAACGACCAACACAAGATATACATTTAATTTATCTAGCACTACCTCACGGCAGTTTGTAACTTTTTTGGTTTAGTGACTAATGTGTACAATTTAGTATAATTTGCTCATCCCCCAATGCCGGTTGGGTTTAGGGGTGGGGTTTGAGGGCACAACCCCTTTTAAAAATCGTTTATTTTCATACAACTGAACTATGAATTTGTGAAATACGTTGTTAGTTAAGTTTCCTCTTGAAATCCCGTCAGAATTCAGAGTTTTTGTTTTAGCAAGTGATATCTTTGAAATTATATTCCGAAACTGCGAGACAAACTCAATTCACGTAAGTTACCATCTAAACTGTGCTCTAGTGAAGTGACTAGGACATGCTAACAACATCTTAAATCATGACAGCAGTATGTAAATTACTATAGGCCTACATGCTATAAATGTAAAACTGAGCAAGATGTTAAAGCACGGCAATTTGTAACTCTTTGGTTTAGTGGCTTTGTGAATTTGTACGATCTGAATTGTACAATTTAGTATGATTTGCTCATTCCCCAATGACAATTGAGTTTAGGGGTGGGGTTTGGGGTCACAATTCCTTTTGAAAATCATACATTTTCGTACAACTGAGCTTGTACGATATATGTCATTTATTCAAAGCTATCTCATGGAAATTTGTAACATTTTGGTTTAGTGGCTAATTCGTATGAATTCGTACAATCTCATTCGTACAAATTCTATTAAATTGTATGAATGAGGTTGTACAAATTTAGTATAATTTAGTTACATTTGCTCATTGGGCAATGAGCAAATTATACTAAATCATACTAAATTTGTACAATCACATTCGTACAATTTAGTATAATTTCCTCATTGCCCAATGAAGGTTGGGTTTAGGGGTGGGGTTTTTAAAAATCATACATTTTCATACAATTGAACTCCACTAAACTGACTAAACGAACTGATAACGAATTTATCACACGTATCTGCGATATGTATATTGCATATACTATTATCACGATAATGATAATTTCTCGATATATTGTGCAGCCCTATTTTTTTTCACTGTATTGTTTTCTCCTACACAACACAAACAAGCATTCCAAGAAAAAATGGTTGGTCAATAGGCTGAATTATTCTTAATTCTTTAAATTTTGGAGGTAAAATTGACAAGACACGTGTGCAGACAGCGGCAATGAACACAGACGTTTTTTTTTGTGTATTTCCTGAAGATAAAGGAAGTTTTACCAAAGTAATTTTTTTTTGAGGAAGATCTGTCGGCGCTTTAGACTCCCTTTGCACATTTTCAAAGTGTTGGAAACGGTTTGAAATCAGGGAAAAAAAAACTTTCCAGAAAAGTGTCTTCGGGGAGGAAAACGAAATCGTGAAATGGAAAGACTGATAAAAAATGCATCTGAAGATTGTATTATTGTATTTATTTGAGGACGCAGCCCAGCGTTGGATCTGAAGGTGTTGTGAACTCCTAGGCGAGCAGCGTTTTAGCACTGAACTCTACCTCTGCATAGAGTTTTTGGTTTCTTGTTTAATACCTCTCTCTCTTGCTCTTTCCGTCTATGCTCTGTGTAATCTTTCTCATTTTCATTGCAATTTCTAGGAAATTACCAATTCTTTCGGAACATTTCTACTCTTAAATGGTTTCCTGTGACAGAGATCGAGAACTGCTGTAGTTGTGACTTTTATTTTATTTTTATTTTATGTTAAGTCACTGGTTGTATGCCTGTTATTATGAATAATACATTGTTGTTGTCGTTTTGTTTCTGTTCCAAAGGTCAAGCCGATCCTCAGTATGTGTTTTCAGTGTGCCAAAGGCTGAATTTCATCTCCTGTGTATGATCTTAGTTCCTATTCTTCTTTCTGTTTTAACCGAGTGAACCTGCGCTCATCCGCCAGGAGCTGAAGGCTGTAATGGTCGCATGCAGTTTTTTAATTCTGATTTTTTTTTGTTTATTTTGTTCTCAGACTATGATTTTTAACTGATGCTCCCAGTTCAGAAGCAATGTTTAGAAACCGCCACATGAATAAACTTTTAAAAGTTGCAATAAAACCGACTTGATTGATTGATGGATGGATGGAAGACATGCTAACAACGTTAAATCATGACGGCAGTGTATGAAAAGGCTATAAATGTAAAGCGTAAACATCACTAGCTTGCTGTAACTTAAGTTAGCTATTATTAACATGTTAGCTTGTTCAAATATGTTAGCAATATTGACAGATTGCAATGTATTCAAATGTTAGCAATGTGCTAGAACATGTTAAGAGTTTTAAATTATCCATCTACATTAATCTATCTATCTATCTATCTATCTATCTATCTATCTATCTATCTATCTATCGTGTGCTCTAGTCTAGTGAAGTGACTAGGACATGCTAACAACATGTTAAATCATGACAGCAGTATGTAAAATGCTATAGGCATTAGCATTTTTAGCAAGTATTAGCATTTAAGCATGCCCAAATATGTTAGCACCATTGACAGTTATTAGCCAACTAGCCAAGGACATGCTAACAAAACAAAATAGAAATGCTATGTTATAACAGAAACAAATCTCAAATTATATTTGCATATTCAAAATCTTAATATAGTAAAACATAATTATTAAATCGGGTACCATATGTCTATCAAAGTGGTGTGTTTGTGTGAGAAACATTTATGCTAAGCTATAGTAGCCTATAGGAGCTATTCATTGTGATTTCTCTTGAAACCTGTGAAATACTGCCATTTTTGTCAAATTTTATTTTAAAAGTTTAATGACACACATCCAAAAATAAGGCAATAGCTATACCAGCAAACTAGAGCATATGATATGTGCATTTACAACCTAAGTCTTCGGCTTTGCACCTCTAAATGTATCCCAAGTGAACTACTCCATTGCTTGCTACCTTGAAATGGCCTTTATTTGAGCAGAGCTGGTTTGCTAATCCAATTACAGAGATAGAGAGGCGAGGAAGATTGAATGATTGAAATATTTTAGGCTGTATTAATAGCCATCTGGGACATATTGCGTCATCTGTTCTGAAATGTCAATCGCAATAAAATGCAGACAGTGTGTTGAGAAGAACAAATTTGGTTTGGCTTGCAAACGCTGTATGATTTGCATTGTCTCTTCCACGCAGGCATAAAATTAAACTGTTCTCCACCTACTCGCTTTTAAAAAGAGGATGCAATTTGCTGTACTCCTAGTGTGATCATTCACTATAAATACATTCAAAAAAATAAATAACATCCCCACTTGACTTCAAGACAGATTAATAATATTACTTAAGCGGAATCCAAGAGTGTCGGATGCAAAACAGCCTTTAATGACTCTTGTAAATGAATAACATTAACTTTTTTAGCAAAATCACACCAAATAATTTGAGCTTGTTTCTGAAGTCCAAAACCATGGTTATATAACAGGTGGGTGTGGCTCTGAGTCTCCGCCTTTTTTGACTTATAAATATCTTGTTCCTTTTTCTCCATTTAGCTTTATAGTAGTAATCAGGCTAACAGTATAACATTTTCTAGTTGTGATTAATTGCTGAAGATTTTATAGCGGTATTATCACGATATTGACATAAGCTGCACTTTCATTGAGCGTTCAAATCAGATGGGGATGAAGCGTCAATCGCAAGTGATTTACATGTTAAGTCAATGCAAAGACACGAATACACATCCAGCAGAGCAAATGACGCGATTTCAAAATTGTTTTAGCACATTTGATGTGCTTAACGCGTGAATCGCTCGAGTTGGAAAATCTGAACTTCAGCGGACATTTGCGCCACGTTAACCAATCAGGAGCTTGCTCTTGTAGGGGCGTGATTATGACGTAGTACATGCAGCTGGTGTCCCAAGAGGAAATCCTCCTGCCGACACCGGACAACGGCTCATCAAACTGGGCTTGGTTTAGTCAGAGCTTCCATCATCCAGGTATAGTTTGATAAACTGATGAAGTTGATAAACTCACAGGGCTGGGTGCACCTCTGAAACGATCTAGTGGGCTCAGACATGGCGCCGAAAAAATGTACGCTGATTTTCAGTCTTCCTAAAGCACATAAAGCACAGCTACTCTCTCAATAAAATCCATGTTAGCCATTTAACAATGAAGCTAGAGTCACCAGGCAGAGAGAAGCCCATGATGCAAATCCATGTCTATTGTGAAGTGAATTTCACACGTGAATGAAGCAAATTTGATGCGCCAATAAAGCAAGTAAACTCAAAATCTATTTACGTGTGAATAGCATGATTTATTCAAGCATGCCACATCTGGTGTAAACACAGCATAATAGATATGATAACCAAAAATAGATTTATGTTTGGTATAAAGTATATCTAGGAGGTTGTTCTCGCAGCATAAAGCCTGACAGGTTTATCAGCAGCCAAATGCTAATAAAGGGGCTGAAGGACTTTGTTATACAAAAACAACCATCCTGGATATATTTTATCACACTTATTACACAACTACTTGCCTGAAAACATTGTTCTGAGCCAAAATACTTTATTATTAATCCTTTAATTAAACACAAAGCTGAAAGAAACTAAAACAGCAGATGGAGTATACACTAACCTGCGCATCATTCAATCACAAGATGGTGCCTAACAGCCAAAAAAACATAGCGTGACAGACAAGCAGATATGAATGTGGATTTAAGTATATGGATTTGAATGTATTTAATGATAGTTAAGGTGATTCGAAGTTCCTAGATGAGCCTGCGTTATTTAGCGATTGTTATGTAGGAATAACATACCTTAGAATGTCACGACTGACCAATCAGAATTGAGTATTTCAGACATCTAAGTAATAATGTATGTTAATGTTCAGAGTAAACAAATGTTTAGCCAAATTAAACTGCAAACGAATTATAAAGTACTACAGCACAGGTGTCAAAGTCAGTTCCTGGAGGGCCGCAGCTCTGCACAGTTTAGTTCCAACCCTAATTAAATACACCTGATACAACTAATTGAGTCCTTTAGGCTTGTTTGAAACCTACAGGTAAGTGTGTTGGAACAGGGTTTGAACTAAACTGCAGGGCTGTGGCCCTCCAGGAACTGACTCCCCTGTACTACAAGAACACTTTATAATAAGGTCTCTTTAGTAAATGTTAGTTAATGGATTAAAATCAAGCCAGATTTATTACAGGATGTTAATTTGTTAAAAAGTACTACTGAATTTAATTATTTATTAGTTTTGTTTAATAAAAAGATTACAACTGACTATAATACATTATTTATGGCATTAACATCATCTAAGATTGATAAAAGCTTTTGTATTTTCATTGTGAGTTTAGTTAATGTTAACTATTGGAGCCTTATTGCTAATACTACAGTATATTATCAATATTCTTAAAATGCACTTCAATAAAATTCACTTACAATATCCATATTGTACATGTTCATTATCTCAATATATACAATAACGGAATATGTGTAGTAGTAATTGAAGTGCACACGGCATTTACATATCCCAGGGTTCATACGGTCATGGAAAACCTATAAGTTTTCCAGGCCTGAAAAAATAAATAAATTGTTGCATGTTCTATGATATGTTGTAATAAATTTGAACGTCTATTGTTTTTCTTATTATTTTCATGAAAATTTACTTGAAAGTTCTAGAAATATCATGGAATTTTAGTAGTAAAAATATGCATGAACCCTGATATTCATGAACACTACTTTCAACAATGTCTGCAATGTGATGTTGACTTATACTACATGGCTAATTGCGCATTTCAAACTTTATTTTTTACAACTGAATGAAAAAGAAAAGCTTTTTTTAGTCCACTACAACTTCAATCAATGTGCATCTATTAAAAGAAGTTATCCAATAAGTGTTCACTACCAAACAGTTGCCATATTATAATTGCGATTCCATAAATCTCCATTCATTAGAACACAAGTCCTTCAAACCCTCCGTCCAGATGTCTCTCATTCAGAGGTCATTTAGAGCGAGCTAAAAGCTTCTAGAGATTCCAGCATGATCTACTCTGATCCCCGTGGCTCTCAGTCATGTCAAACACCTCAAGGACAGAGCTGAAGAGGGGATTCTTTTTAATAAAGTAATAATAGTAGATCAACCTAGCTAACAAAGCCAAGCTAAAGAGATCTTATACAGTTTGTTTAACATTTTAAAGAGATAGTAAAAGAAGATAATTCCAAAAAACAAACCTCGCTTAAAGTGATTACAAAACTTTAAGGAGTTTTTTTTTCACTTCAAAAAAATAATTATTTTAGAGGTTTTGTCCTGTTTCCAGTCCAAAGTATCTAAAAACTCTTAAATCAAGAAGCATTCTCCTTACAAATAAAAATGATTGTCTTATTTTCGGTACATAACAAGTCAAAACTTTAAATGTAGTTAAGTAATATAGTAATAAATAGTAATAAAATACTCCGGAATTCAAAGTTTTACTAAATATCATCTTGTTTTCAACAGAAAAGAGAAACTAAAAACGGTTTGAAACAATAAATTAGTAAATGATGACAGAATTAGATTTTTTTTTGTGTTAACTATCACTTTAGTAGGTCAAATAAATCCAAATCAACACTCAAAGTCCTCCAAGACCTCAGGAGTGACCACCATCATACATGTGAGTTTAATATGGGTTATTTGATGCCTCATCCTAATAGCTATTCTCCTGTAAGGACAAACAGAGCCCAAATATCACAGCAAGGCCTGCGTGCCGACATGCCTTTGGTGGGTAAGAATAGCCCTACAATGGAGCTCACATCTCTCGTCTTCTGTTGTCTGAGAACAGTTGTTGTCAGGACAGAGTAAGCGGTAAGATGGAAAACCAAGTTGGTGGTTACATGCGAGTCTTGCCTTTGCGGAATTGACCCAACCTGGTATATATATAGGACCTGAGTAGGATTATGTGTGCTTGTAAATGGGTTTTATTTGTAATGCTTGTTTAGATTGATTTTAATAGAGCATAGTCTGTTATTCTTATGTGGAATTAAGTATTGACTGGCGAGATATCCTGTGCTGGAGCTTCAGGAGGCCTAAACTGCTGAAATGGCCAAACAGGCTACATCAGAAGTTATCTTCATAACGCTGAACCACAACATCACCCTCACAGGTATGTGTATGCTTTTGTTCTATTGTATAAAAAAGCATTTATACAGTAACTCATGGCTAGGGCCAGACAGAATCTGCAGACAATTTTTTGCTATTTTTTTAATATATGAAATAAAAAATAATACATTTTTAAGCCTAATTTAAGGCTTTCAATGCAAATCCAATTAGATCCACTTATTTGGTAAACAAAGCACGTCTCTCATATAATATATCTACTAAAAGACTGAAAATATTACTTTACAAACTGTATTGTAAATAAATCAGATGAACATTTTCATATTAGTCATTAATGTTAATGAAATTCATTTAAAAACTGAATAAAGATAAATGTACACACATTTACACAAGTACAAAATAGACTTAATGATGGTCTAAAATTGTGCGGAAATCTGCGCACACAGATTCCGTGTGGGCCTACTCATGACCATTTAAAGAGATAGTCTAAGTGTTATTCTATACAATTGCAAAATAAAAAAAAGATTTATTTTAAAGTACATTTTTTAATGCATTTACAAAAAAATATAATATATAAATAAATAAATATATATATATATATATATATATATATATATATATATATATATATATATATATATATATATATATATATATATATATATATATAATTATATGCATATTATACTGAAATTACAAGTGTAATTACTAGTTGTCCAACATTGTTGAATGTTGCTAGTTAGTGTTATAAACTGCTAGGCCAATTATTTTGTTAATAAAAAAACATTTATTTATTTATTTATTTAGTTAGTTAGTTAGCTAGTTAGTTCATTCGTTAGTTAGTTAGTAGCGTTTGTTGCACACTCTGAATTGGCCATTTACTTTTTCAGGTCGGAAATCACGATCGCAATATATATATATATATATATATATATATATATATATATATATATATATATATCGTGACTTCCGAAAGTATTACATCGCTTTGTAAACGTTTATTATTACTATTTGTTGAGTATCCCCATACAGTTTGATATAGCGCTTGGACCTGGAAGCCGATTCACATGACATCACACTTAACAAGCGAATATTTTTAGTGTTCAACATAAAGGAAAGAAACTCATAAATGTTTGCAACCACTTGAGGATGAGTAAATATTGATTACATGTTTATTTTTGTGTGAGCTATATCTTTCAGCAAAAGTAATTCTGTAAAAAGTAACTATGCAAGTCATAATATTAGAAACAATGTCTAGTAAATAGCAAAGATAATGTTATTAAAATAATACTGAAATTCTATTCTATTCTTACAAGAACACCAGAGTGGTTTATCGATTCAATTTAGAAACATTTACTCAAGATGTAGACCAATTTGATTGAATTTATTCCTAAGTTGTCAAACTGAATAAGGTCTGCATTAACTAAATGTGTACATTTGCTCTTTAGGAAAAGCTTGGCTCATCCTCGTGGTATTTCTAAGGATCCTGGTGTTGCTGTTTGCTGGTTATCCTCTTTACCAGGATGAGCAGGAACGATTTGTATGTAACACCATTCAGCCCGGTTGTGCCAATGTGTGCTACGACATGTTTGCCCCTCTTTCCCTTTTCCGCTTCTGGCTTGTACAACTCACCACTCTGTGCCTCCCCTACATGATGTTCATCATCTACGTGATCCACAAAGTGAGTTCTGGCCTAGCTACCGATACCGGAACTTCTGAGTCCATAAAAGCGGACTCCATCTACAAGATCCATCAAGAATCATTCAGGAAAGCATCTCTTTGTAAGACAATCGTGAAGGCTGAGAAGGGACAGATGCAGTACTTCACAGGAGCCTACATCTTGCATCTTCTGCTTCGTATAATGGTAGAAGCTGGATTTGGAGCTGCCCATTATTACTTGTTCGGCTTTCACATCCCCAGACGCTTCATGTGTCAGCAGGCACCTTGCACAACAATGGTGGACTGCTACATCTCTAGACCTACTGAGAAAACCATTATGCTGAACTTCATGTTGGGGACAGCCACTTTGTCCTTGCTTTTAAACATTTGTGACCTGATCTGTGCAATCAAGCGCTCTGTGAGGCAAAAAAACAAAAGAAAGATGCTAGTGCAAAAGATGTACGCAGAGGAGCAGTACTACATGTCAGGGAATGGAAATCAAGGTGTGGACGCTAGCATCCCTCCAAATCAAGATGTGATGAGTCCAGGAGTGTTTCGCAAAAGAGGGACCAGAAACTCAAGCGGTGATGAAGCTGCTTCTGTGCTTTTGGACGATGACCCTCCACCATCCTCATCTCCTGAAAAAATGCCTACAATTTCGGGAATTCCTGGTTGCAGAAACAATGATGACAGCAGCAGCTACCAACCCAACCAAGAAGAGGGGATGGTAAGAGAGGGCAGTGAAGTGGCCCTGTGCCCCAGTGAGCCCTTGGGAACACCTAGATCCATCCGAGTAAGCAAACGTAGTCGGCTGAAACCTCCACCACCTCCTCGAAGGGATAAATTAGCTATGCAAGGTGCAATTGATGGCTCTGGAGCGACAGCGTTGTGTACCAGAAGAGTAGGGCAATATACTCTGGTAGAAATTACCACTGGTGAAGACATAACAACTTGTGGTGGAGATGGGAAAGAGAAAAGATCAGAGTGGGTTTGACTGTTGCTTCAGAAAACTCTCTATATGAGTTTAGTGAAATGAAGCTTGGACGCACATGCAAGTAATTTTGATTAAAACTTAAATGGAACAGACTGACCTGAATGGAATAAATTACTTAGAGAAACAAGGTGGAATTAGATCTATTATTTGAAGTCAACGTCCTGGAGAAATGCTAATCCACGGACCAGCTATACGCCCATCATTAGGCAAATGACTCTGGCAGAAATAACCAATGGTGAAGGCATACCAACTTGGAGATACGAATAAGAAAAGTCAGAATGGGTTTGAATGTTACCTCAGAAAACTATGAATTTGTCTACTTGCTACATTATGAGCATTTATATTCCTACAATGTAAATCCTGAAATTAGTTTTGAAATGCATGCAAGTTGCAAAGAAAATTGACTGACCTGAATGGAATAGGAATGGAATAGATTACTTAGAGAAACAAGATTTTGTATTAGACGTCAACCTCAATGGTCAAATGCCAATCCACGGATCAACAATGCCCATGGAAAGGGCAATGTACTCTTGTAGAAATGACAAATGGTGAAGATGTACCAACTTGCAGTGGAGATGGGAAGGAGAAAAGGTCAGAGTGGGTTTGAATGTTACTTCAGAAAACTAGGAATTTGACTACTTTTTTTTTTTGTTCAAAAAGTTTTTATTTGGTCAAAAAGTTGACCAACTAGAATAAAAAGGATGGGATGGAATATATTGCTTGAAGAAACAAGGTAGAATGGATGGTATTAGTAGATGTCAATGTCATGGATAAATGCCAGTCCACGGACAACTGGTGAAGACATACTAACTTTCGATGGAAATGGGAAGGCGAAAAGCTCAGAGAAATCTATATGGGTTACCATGTATTTTCCTACAACATAAGTCTTGAAGTAAGTTTTTTTAATATGCTAAATAAGTTGACTGAACCTTGAATGGATCAGCCTGACCTGAATGGAATAAATTGCTTGGGGAAACAAGGTAGGATGAGAGTTATTATTAAAAGATGTCAACATCATGGATAGATGCCAATCCACGGATCAACTACACCCATCAGCATCCACCTGCCTTTCATGTTTGTGTTAGTGCATTCCCTCATTCTTTCACCAACCAGACGGGCCTTGGCCTGCTTTGACCCCACAACAATCAAGGGACACCGAAGGCCCCTCTAAAAACAGGCTTGTTGCAAACACCCAAGCTCCCAAAGGTCGAAAAACTAACACTGACATAGTTTTTGGTTCAACTGTGAGCAGCCACCAAACAAGAACAACCCTGAGGGTATGAAGGTACTTCCTGCGTTAAAATCCCTTCCAAAATCCTCTAGTCTGCAAAATTTCAGGAACTGTCAAGTCTCGGTCAGCAGCAGCCCATCATAAAGTAATTACTGCCCAGACTGCTTTTGTATCTATGGAGGGAGCTTGTAACTCTATTTAAGGACCCACTGGGCTTCAGTTTGGAGCTTTAGAACAAACACTTAAAATAGAGCTTCATAATCTGCTGTAACACGAGAACAAGACGATGTGTGGCTTTCAGACTCTCAGAAGCGGGCCGCAACATGCAGACGATTGGACGTGTTAGCTTTAGACGGTCACCTCGACTGCAGCCCTCCTGTCCTCACAATGTCAGTCATGTGTCTCATTAAGCACACCAGGGACATCTGGGATAGCCTATTTATGATGTTCCGTTATACATCACAGATGATGATTTGTAGTTGTCGCTGCAAGATATCTTCAAATGCTTTGCACGTTAATGACTTCGGCTCTGTTTTTGTTTTATTACCTTGCTAAATTATACTCCCCCTTAAAAGGGCAGTGGTATTTCATGTATTGCACATCATCTTGAAACAGAAGACTATTAAAAAAGGTACACTACTTGAAGTACACTCAATTTCACCGGAGCTTGATTTGATGCAGTGTGATGAATACTGATTAAAGTGGAAGGATATTACCATATCCGAGATGACTACACCTCACAAGTTTGAGTTCATGTGATTACAGACATGCAGAGCAGCATATGAGCTGTATAAAATGTTTAGGATTGCATATTGCAGTCTGTTGGGGCAGTTGTGACCTAATGGGTTAGTGAGTTGGAATTGTTACTCAAAGGTTGCTGGTTCAATTCCCAGTCCTGGCAGTAATTGAAGATGTAGGGAGTGAATGAACCGTACTCTCTCCATCTTCAATATGCAGCTGAGGTGCACCCTGAGCAAGGCACCCAATTCTTCTCTAAATGCTGGAACCAATAGCACCGCCCATGGGTGTATGGTCACAGTGTGTCTTTGTGTGTGTGATCTCACTCCTCACTTAAAATATTAACCCATTTGGATGGGTTAAAATTAGAAAACCAATTTTCGAGTATGTATGGCTAAAACCATTCCTGACAAGGTATGACATACAGCAGTGTTTTGCAATAGTCTCTTATATAATGTTTCTATTTCAGGTTAGTTTTCATAACAAGTTGATGAGATGAACTGGATGTTTTTGATTAAAAAAGGCTCTAAAAATGGTTTTGCCTTTCTGTATCAATGTTTGGAAACACAGAGTATCAGCCAGGTGCACTATCCTAATAAAAATGATAAACCATATTGCCCTCTAGTGGACTGATAGACATACAACTCAAAGGAATAGTTTAGATTTCATTCTGAAAAAAACAGCCATTGGTGTCCATAGTATTTTTTGTTCCTACTATGGATGTTAAGGGTTCTTTTTTCCCAACATTCTTCGGAATACCATTGTTATTGTGATTAACCAATATTATTTTCAGTTGCAACAGAAAAAGAAAATTAGTTAATGTTTAAAACCACTTGAGTGTGAGTAAATGGTGAGTTAACGTTCATGTTTGGGTGAACTGTCCATTTAAGTATAAGTATAGACAGTTATTTGCTACCTCATACACGTTTTGTTGTTGGAACCAAAGTTATTTTAGTAAACTAAAACTGGTCAAAAAAACATTTTTGTTAACTGAAATAAAATAAATAATTCAAAATAAATGAAAAAATAAAAGAATATATAAAAGTTATACACACACACACACACACACACACACACACACACACACACACACACACACACACACACACACATATATATATATATATATATATATATATATATATATATATATATATATATATATATATATAGTTGAAGTCAGAATTATTAGCCCCCCATTGAATTATTTTTTCTTTTTTTATATATTTCCCAAATTATGTTTAACAGAGCAAGGAGATTTTCACAGTATATGTCTGATAATATGTTTTCTTCTGGAGAAAGTCTTATTTGTTTTATTTCGGCTAGAATAAAAGCAGTTTTAACTTTTTAAAACACATTTTAAGGTCAAAATTATTAGCCCCTTTAAGCTTTATATTTTTCTGATAGTTTACAGAACAAACCATCGTTATAAAATAACTTGCCTAATTACCCTAACCTGCCTAGTTAACCTAATTAACCTAGTTAAGCCTTTAAATGTCACTTTAAGCTGTATAGAAGTGTCTTGAAAAATATCTAGTAAAATATTATTTACTGTTATCATGACAAAGATAAAATAAATCAGTTATTAGAGATGACTTATTAAAACTATTATGTTTAGAAATGTGTTGAAGAAATTTTCTCTCCGTTAAACAGTAATTGGGGAAAAAAATAAACAGGTGGGCTAATAATTCAGGGGGGTAATTAATTCTGACTTCAACTGTATACACACACACACACACACTGCAGGTCAAATGTTTGTGGTCAGTAGGATTTTTAAATGTTTTAAAATAAGCTTCACCTGCTCACCAAAGCTGTATTTATTTCATTAAAAATACAGTACAAATTGTGAAATATTATTGCACTATAAAATAACTGTTCAAAAATACTTTATAACTTAATTTAATAGTTTATTCCAGTGATTTTAAAAATGAATTTTCAGCTGCATTACTTGTCTTCAGAGTCACATAATTCTTCAGAAATCACTCTAAAATTATTTATTATTATCATTACTATTATTAATGGTAATAGTAATAAAAGCAATAATGACTGGAGTAATAATTTCATTTGAAATTACATACAATAAGAAAGCAGCTATTTAAATTTTTAATAAATTATTGAACTATTTTTTTTACATTTAATAAATGCCTCCTTGATGAACAGAATAATTTTCTTTTAAAAAAAACATGAAAAAAAAAACTGTAAATACTTTTTTTAGTAGATCAGATAGCATTTGAAGCTGTTATATATGGTCATGTTACAACGTGTCCCATCCAAAGGAGCATGTTGTCACATTTCGCTTACATTCTTTTGGGGTAAATAATGAGATAAGTATACACTGCAATAATAACACATAACCACATATTTATACTAAACACGTGTGCAATTAAATTCTAAGAATACGATTCCCCTAGAACCCATGTAGGACTTACATAAACTGAAGAAGTGTTAAAAAGGTTTGTGCTCCATCAGCAGTCTTACTCGAAACAAACACACACTGGGAATAGACATGTCCATGTCACATGTAACTAAATAATTTAAAATAACTAGATAAAAATCCCTTCGAAAAATGTATAATAAAATTGTAGCATCCATTTTTTATTTGGCGCATTGGCTTCCTATTTGTACTTTTATTTACTATGGTTAGATATAGACTAACCACAGATTGACCATGATTTTGCAATACTAACCATAGTTTAACCATGTTATTTGTAGTAAAACTGTTTTTTACAAATGGAAGATAATGTCTAAAAAACAAACAAAATAACATGGCTACTACATTTTAGGAGAATGACCCTTACAAAAAAGTATTATATATGTACAGTTTGAGTGTATATATATATATATATATATATATATATATATATATATATATATATATAAATATATATATATATATATATATATATATATATATATATATATATATATATATATATATATATATAAGGGCTGGGAGATTTGGCCTAAAATAAAAATCTAGATTAATGAAACATTTTAACTCTATTACGATATTTTTTATTATTTTTTTTTTTTTATTTATTTATTTTGCCTTCATAGTTAACTGACGAGTTTTAAATGCTGTCTAAAGGCATCTCTGGCACAGCTTCCAATTATAATCAATGTAGTGCAAAGTAAGGCTCAAGAATGAGTCCATCATCCTACTTGACCAGAAATCAGATGTGGCTGCAAAGTGGCTGCAGAAGTAGAAATCAGCCACAGCTGAGCGGGGTCATATATATATATATATATATATATATATATATATATATATATATATATATATATACTTAACTGTAGCATTCACATTTTTTTTTTTGGCGCATTGACTTTATTTTATTTTATTTTAATTACTATGGTTAGATGTGGCTAACCTCAAATTAACCATGATTTTGCAATACTAACCATAGTTTAACCATGTTATTTGTAATAAAACTGGTTTTACAAATAAATAAACATGGCTACTGCATTTTACTTCAGTAAAACTATTGCTGCGTCCCAATTCGCATACTATACATCCTAAACAGTATTTGAAAATATAATTAGTATGTCCCAAATCGTAGCATGTTGAAAAGAGTATGCCAGTTTCCCGGATGGTTTACTATCTCTTGTAAACATTTTAAGTGTAGAAGCGTCCATACTGTAACCGCTGATATTGCACAATACATTGCATGTTGCACGTGAATTTGATTAGAACCACAAACGCAGGTGAAAAGTGCAAATAAACTATATATAAATAAATAAAACTATAAGTAAATAAACATGGCAGACCTGCAAGACCAACCACGAAGTAGAGAAAGTTCGGTAAAGTTGTTTGTATGACTGTTAATTAATATTTAGCCAACTGGAACATGTTTAAACCACATTTTCTGTGTCATATTTCATCTGCAACAACAATGTGAACTTATATCAAGATATGTTTAGACAATTAACGTCTGAATGCATTATTATCCAAATACCTAAGAAGATTTCTCTGCATGAAAGACTTATGCGAATGGGAGATCCTGCTGCTGCTTCTCCAATAAGGTGGGAAATTAAATATGACAGAAATGTGGATGATTACCAGGGCTCATAACTAAGCAACATAACGATGTTAACAAGAAACTATGTCCCAAAGCTTGCTCTTCTGTTACACACTCAAAAGTAGACATTTTTCCTTCACAAAAAAATATATACTTTTATGGCGTAGTATAAGTATGAAAATTGGGACGCAGCAGATGGGATTACCTGATGAAGCAGCCAGGTGGTTCAATCAAACCCAACACTACTTATACCTATAGGCTAACACTAAAACTACTCTCAGCATTATAAAATATTATTTACATGTGCTGTATCGGATTGGTTATCGTATAAAGCCGTTTCAGTCGATTTGGGCCAGTCAGGAATGCTAAAATTGTTTAGAAAGAAAAAACTTACCTGTCA
Organism: Danio kyathit; assembly: GCA_903798195.1. NCBI lineage: Eukaryota > Metazoa > Chordata > Actinopteri > Cypriniformes > Danionidae > Danio > Danio kyathit. The sequence goes on from LR812542.1 coordinate 5,761,742, forward strand.
ACCGAGTGCAGTACTGAGACTCACTGCCCTCTGCTGGCAATATTTGTTACTGCACGTCTCTGTCTTCACTGATTTTTTTTCCATTATTAAAAGGGTTACGTTGAATATCGCGTGGACGTTGTAGCGCCCCGGAAACTCTCTCTAATTGGTCAAGTAAAGCAAATATTAATAAAAAAGTCTTGTTTTTACAATTAAATCACCATTCAAGTACCCCCATTCAGATGTAATTTATTGTGCTGACCAGCGAAGGAGCGCAACTGTGTCACGTGGTACGAGTGTATTTTCTCAGCGCTGTTGAACAAAAGCAAATACGACATGCTATAACTCGAAGGGGATTTCATTGATATTACGGGTTCCTAAATCTCATTATTATGTCAGATAACCGTCTTTGCGTTGACTGTAAATATGTGCCATGTGCTTATGTCAGCATAACCCATCTTTTAATTGAACCTAGGACTTTGGATTTCTAGGCATAGTCATACTGAATTAAAGTTTAGCCCAGTTCCTAATAATGAAAGTGAGAAAGAATAGTTTTTAGCGAAATATACTTTCTTTATACAACTTTTTCAACGCTTAGATAAACATGCTACACTTCATTGATCTGTAAATTAGGGTAGGAGTTACTCATTGCATTGGAAAAAGGATGCTTTTCTTCATCTAAATGGGATTTCAGACGTGTAGCTATCTGCTAAACATCGACCTGCATCTGTTAAACAAGAAGTAATTTAATAAACATTTCTTTACCTGCTTTTACGTAGAAAACACTTAGGCTGATATGGTTGCTCTCGCATGTGCAGATATTTAAATATCTGTGGCTACTTAATCACAGCTACAACCTAACAAAGTGCAAACAACCCAATAAATCATCTGATAATGTGTAGTTAAATTGTAATTGTAGTATTTGATGAAATCATTCAAGTTAAGCTTAACAAACTGGCCGCTAGATGGAGATATAGTACAACAAAATAAGCTGATATAGGCCTGTTGTTGTTAAAAGATGAATATAATAGTCTACAATTACTTTCAAATGTATTGTTCTTCCCTTTCTTAACATCTTATTTTTTAATGAATTAAACTTCTTAAGTGGCTTATCTTCTCAATAAATCTTTTTATTAAATTAACATCCAATGAATAGTTCACCCAAAACTGAAAACTTACTCTCTATTTACCCATATTTACTCAAGTGGGTCCAAGTCTCTGAGTTTTATTTCTTCTGTTGAACACTTAAGAAGATAGTTTGAAGTAAGTAATGACTAATCATTGACTTCCATGGTAGGGAAAATAAATATGCAAGTCAGTGTTTACGGGCTTTAACAGTATTGTTTTAGTGTTCACAGAAATAAGAATAAAAAAATATATGAAAAAAAGACAATATGCAGGCACATAGCCAGTGGGGGTTTGAAAGACCCACCCCCCACTTACAAAAATGCCAGAATTTGTCCCTACACAGTCTCATTTGTCCTATTTTGACTGATATGCCATCATAAATTGTCAAAATAACTCATCAAACAAGGCTTTAAGACAGAAGAGTCTGACGTAAGTGACGTTATCTTTCACTACTGATCTACTGTATTGTTTTTAAATAGAGAAAACATTTTACAAGTAACTTTTATTCTAAATCTTAACAAAAATGGCCAATAAAAAGGTGTGAAGTAAAGGTGTAGTACTGTTGTTATCCATGAATTTTCAAAAGTACTTTTTTTACAAGAGAGGCTAGAAAAATTGGGGAGCTTTACATTAATATTAATATTACATGTATATATTGTTATAATTCAAGTGGTCAAATTCTGACTGAGGAAAGGTGTGGTCAGTTTGTTATTTGCTTACAAATGATACTTAATAGGCAGTTTTTAATTTAAAACTAACAAATTCCTTTTTTTCCTAACGATATATGATAAAAATAATACATATAAGTAAGTTTTTTTTTTTTAAATTCTAAATCTTTAGGAAATGTTTTGGTACATCAAAGTGTGGTTATGATGACCACCCAACAAGCTAATTCAGAAGTAAATAGTGCTTAAAATGTCACTAAAATGCAGTATTTAAATTATAAATACTTAACTCTTTGTACACTGAAAAAAATGACTCAAAGATGATTACTTGGATTTACTAAAAAAATTTAGGTTAAGTGGTTGTAAACCATTTATTTGGGCTAAAATTAAACAAATTAAGTTGAAAATTACTGAACTAAATTAAACACACAAATTGTTTGCAACAATTTTGCAGACATCATTTTTTTTCAGTGTAGTTAAATAGAAAACGAGGCGAATAACCCAAAAACTGTGAGAGAAAAAACCCACCCCTTACACCAGACTGGCTACGGGCCTGATATGCTTATAAAATGGTTAAACTAACCTTATTAATACTCATAGAAAAGTATCACTATTGATTATAGAAAACCACAGGATTGTATCAGATAGCTGTGTCAGAGTCTATCAGAGTAATTCCACAAATCTAGTTAGGTTGAGTGTGTAATGAGATAGAGGGATTTAGTGATTATGAAACAAGTTGTTCAAACACTGCTCATACTGAGAAAGTTGCCACATTCAGTGCTCAGCATATTTGAGTACTAATGAATATTTTTACCCATTTCTCAGTGAATATAGGAAAAGTATTTTGGTGCATTTAAACAAAACAGATTTATTAAACAGATATATTTATTAAAACAATATTTTAGTCACCAAACATCTTTAGAAATTGAAAGATAATATAATTATTTTATTTATTATTTTAATTATTTTTTTTGCTTCTCTTGATTTATCCTCTTTTTTTCAATTTGTATTTAATATTTTTCTATAACATAAATTTGGGTGTACTAGTTTTTAGACCATTATTGTAAGTTATTTTCATAGATAAGCTCCAGATTTGTCTTCAGCACTGACTAATCTAATGTATATGCATACATATAACATTGTATAGCTTCCTACTATAATATAGATTTGTGAGAGGAGTACTTATATATGCTGAGCACTGTATATATGTACAAATAATAATTGCTGTAAAACACAAAAGTAACCAGTTGAATTTGCAACAATTTCTGTCAATCTTTGTCTAAGAAACTGCACTAAAGTTTCACAAAAAGGGTCTGTGGATTACGTAAGGGACCACCTGTAGGTTTCCATTCAATGTCCCCGCGAGTGTAACTACTATTAATACCACAGCTGAAATTCAAAAAGGGCGTTTTGATAGTGCTTAAAAAAAATCAAACTGTCACAGGTTCTTTTTAACAAAACATGGCTGGGGCCCCGAGCTTCAAACAATTTCTATAACGTCGATCAAAGGACAACAGTCTCAAATTAGACCTTAAAAAACCTGGCGCATCAGTCTAAAGGTTCTATCTACATGGCACCTTTATTCTAGACTTTAAAAGAAAGATCAAAGTTTCCCCAGATGAAAAGGGCCGGTTTCCTGCATTTAAACCCCATTCCCCAGCCCTCTTTTGGTAAATTAAGTAGCAAGCACGTGAAGGGTTCAACAATTATGGAGATTCTCCAACACAAGGCCCTTGTCTCTAATTAGGCCTCAGATAGCTAAAAGAGTTTTGCTCAACAGAACCCACAAAAGCATCTTTACGAAAGATCTTCAATGGGAATGACCACAAAGAGCTGATGGATGGGGAGCATTCATTACCAGAGTCTTCCTGGACCCACGAAAGCAGCAGTTGGAGAAGTTCAGATTCCTCAAAAAGTTTTTATTGTCAAAATAAAAGTCATATTTGCTTTTCGTGTGGCATCTACACTATGTACAAATTTACAATAAATTTTATAAATCATCTTTTATACACCATTTACAAGTTCGTATAAATACATTTAGCAAAAAGAAAGAAAAAAAAGAGAGAAAACAACCCGTATATAATAACAATAACAATAATAATTGGGCACTAAGACGTTAAGGCTTATTCAAACCATCTTTGATTGTTCAGACAATTCAAAACTTGTCTTTCAACAACGTGTAAAAGTAAATGAGACAAAAATAAAAATGCTGCAAGTTGGGGACATGTGTTACTCCACTAGGAACAATGTAATGCCCAAATTCTCCTTAAGAATGACTGATTGCATGTCATGTCCATATCAATAGAATGGAATTAGCGAAACGTAATTGTTTCTGCATCGCTGCATTGTTTCAACCAGTCCGTCGGCTAATAGAAACCATCAACAAGTTCATTTGTATGCAAATGTCTGAAAGACCAAGAGACCCCCAACAATTAATGGGGTTTTCTGGTTTCAGACCTGGGACAAAGGCATCTGCTTGGGGCACGACACAGAGCTGGCGGTACCGGACCTCCACGTTAATCCCGTGCTCACGTCACTGTACATGGAGCCACCGGAGCCCTTGCTGCCCCAACAGCAGCGCGTGCAGAAACTCCTCCAGGACTCCAGGGTCTTACCGGACCAGGTCCAAACTCCAGAGGTGATGCCCACCAGAAGGCACATGAAGTATTTGAGCATGAAGACGGCATAGTCCGGCCTCTTTATCTCCTGCTCCAGTAAACACGAGCAGTTATGAGTGATCTCCCAACTCTGTCTGTTGTGCTGCTCGTAGAAATAACACGCCACGATGATGGTGGCGGGAACCGTGTAAAGCACCGTGAAAATCCCAATTCGGATCATCAGCTTCTCCAGCTTGTCCGTTTTAGTGCCCCCCTGCTTAATGACACTCCTGATCCTAAAAAGCGACACAAATCCAGCCAAAAGAAACATGGTGCCTATGAATAGGTAGATGACCAGCGGCGCCAGCACAAAGCCCCGCAGGTTGTCCAAGTTCTGGTTGCCGACGTAGCAGATCCCGGCGACAGGGTCTCCGTCCACCGAGCTCAGCGCGAGGACAGCTATAGACTTCATGGAAGGGATGAGCCAAGCGGCCAGGTGAAAGTACTGAGAGTAGCCCGCTATGGCCTCGTTGCCCCACTTCATGCCCGCCGCGAGAAACCAGGTGAGCGAGAGGATGACCCACCATATGGAGCTGGCCATCCCAAAAAAGTAGATGAGCAGAAACACAACGGTGCACAACGCGGGGCCGGTGGTCTCGTAGTGAATGTGCTCCACGTCATACTCCCGATTGCACGCCACTTTTTCGTGCCCGGCGATTAATCGCACAATATACCCGATCGACACAAACATGTAGCACGCCGAGAGGAAAATGATGGGGCGCTCTGGGTATTTAAACCGCTCCATGTCGATTAAGAAGGTGGCGACTGTGGCGAAGGTGGATATGAAGCACAACACGGACCAAAGTCCGATCCAGAAGGCCGTAAAAGTCCGCTCGTCCTGCGTGAAATACGGGTTGTGACAGGGCATGGCGCAGTTCGGGATTTGACCCGTCTTGACGCGGTTGTAAAGCGGGTGTCGATCGCTGTTCACCGCCACCATCGGCGCGCGACACTGGCAGCCCGGCTCGCAGGGCTTATTCACTTTGGGTCCGACGCCTGGCCGCCCGCTTTTCTTTTTGTGCGGATTAATGGCTTTGCTGGGGTAGTTGGTGGGTTTGGATAGCACAGGCGACACCGTGGTGGAGTCGGTTCGGTTGTAGTCCATGCACAGCGTGTCTGGGGCTCCTTGCACGGGCAGCAAATCGCACCTCATCCGATCCGGCCAAGGGAAGCCGTACTGTCGCATGAGCGGGGCGCAGCCCGCCTTGGCTCTCTCGCAGACGCTCCGGCACGGCGGCAGAGGTTTCTTATAGTCCTCCAGGCATATCGGGGTGTACATGCTGCACAAGAAGAACTTGAGATCCGGGGAGCACTTGATCTCCACCAGAGGCCAGAACTGGTGCACCTCCAAGCCGGCTTCATCCTGCGTGTCGTGGTTAAACTGGTTGGGCATGTAGGTGTAGTTATAACCGATGCCTTTGCACAGCGGAACGACGATCTCCTGACAGGTGATCTCCTTAGCCGTGGTGCCGCTCGATCGGGGCAGTAGAGCCAGCGCGAGGAACAGGTAAATCCCCAACAGGTAGCACTCCATCCTGTCAACACAAGCAACGCGGCGCTGGGAACAGTTCAGTTCAGATGTTGCAGAGCAGACCCATCTCCGCTTCACTTGTTTGGCACGGAGTCGCGGTTGGGTTGCATACCGAGAATAAATAGCCCTCGGGCGGGCGCAGGCAAAATGGCTGAGGGAATAAATGCAGCCGTCTCGTGTTTCCACTCCTTATTCCCGCTGCGGCGATGTGTTAAAAAATAAAGCCGCCTTTCGGTATTCAAAAGTTCTCTGTCAACAAGAAAACTCCCGGTGTAAACGCGTTTTCAACATTCGTGGTGTTCGCGAGAGGCTTTCTCATACAAATCACTGCTGTGGAGTAGGACGCACTGAGTATAAAAGACAGTCGAGCTGACACTCCCACCACGAGCAACTGGCCAATCGAGAGGCGGTGGGGGCGGGCCACGGAGTCCTGTCAATCACTTTTGCTGAAGGTATACAGTTGCAGAATGCTGTTTCTGAAAGGGAAAACAAATTAGATCAAAGATACACGTTTATGCCTGAAGCAAGCAGATCACACCTAAAACACACGACCTATTCTAGGCGAATCACTAAAGGAAATTATCATTCATGTTTATGTGCTAATGTGTGGTTTTATGTTGTTTGATAGCTTTTTATATGTGCTTTATTGAGGTGAAAGTGGATGCAAAAATAATTTCTGAAAGATGTCAAACTATTATTAGCGTCTACATATGATTCTACTCTTGCATTTTAAATTGAATTAGCTGGGTAATAAATAATATGAAGATCAATGTGGAATTTCTTTTTATAATTTAACTTAAACTGATAATAGACTAATCGATTTTTTAATGCACATCTGTTTGTTTTGAAGTCTGTTATGTCTCAACCAGTGTCTTTAAAAATTCTAACTGTTGAAATGTATGAATAAAATACTTTGTTTTTACTTATTTATCCTAAAATGTGTTTTTAACAGTATTATTGTTATTATTATTCAAATTATTAATATTATTATTATTATTATTATTATTATTATTATTATTATTATTATTATTATTATTGCTTTATTATTATTATTATTATTATTATAGACACATTGCACATTTTAAATTTATTCCATTGCATTTTTTAAAACAAACCTGTCTTCGTGCCATCTATATATTTCACATTTTTCATTATTATTATTATTATTATTATAAGTATTATTATTAATATTATTGTTATTATTGCAATTATTATTAACAATTATTATTTAGAGTGAATAATAAGAAACATAGAAACTGATTTAAGTTGGCACGTTTTAATTATGAAGAACATACAATAGGTGAAAATGTGAAGCTGATTGAGACGTGACAGAGTCAAAATGCTAATCAGATTTCAGATTTTTGAGAATGATTAATTACCGCATGTTATTCTGTATTAAATGTTTGTTATTTAAATAAATATTAGTGATTCAAAATGTTTCACACTGAACATTTTTCATAACCTTGCCCTCCGTTTGATCATCTATACTGTATGGCAACTTTCCATCCTGTAAAAATACAGAAAAATTTAAGAGAAACTATAGCTCATATACTGTATATAGGATGAGAGCTAATGTTATTTCGTTTGTAGATTTATTTTGGGTTCGATTTATTTAAATATATTTATTTTAGTTCATTCATTTTTCTTTACGGTTTAGTCCCTTTATTAATCTGGGGTCGCCACAGCGGAATGAACCACCAACTTATCCAGCATATGTTTTACGCAGCGGATGCCCGTCCAGTTGCAACCCATCTCTGGGAAAATATTTATTATTATTATTATTATTATTATTATTATTATTATTATTGCATTGCACTTTAAAAACAAACCTGTCTTCATTCCATCTATATATTTAACATTTTTCATTATTATTATTATTATTATTATTATTATTATTATTATTATTATAAGTATTATTATAATAAGTATTGTTATTATTAATATTATTATTATTGTTGTTGTTATTGTTATTATTAGAAGTATTGCTATTATTAATATTATTGTTATTATTATATTATTATTATTATTATTTATTTATTATTTTATTATTATTATAGACACATTGCACATTTTAAATTTATTGCATTGCACTTAAAAACAAACCTGTCTTCATGCCATCTATATATTTCACATTTTTCATTATTTTTATATTATTATTATTATTATTATTATTTACAGTAGTAGTGTGTTGTTGTTTTTATTTTAAAATATTTGTTTAGGCTGTAAAATGATGTTTATGTATACAATTATTCATTCATTCATCCATTCGTTTCATATAGTACTTTTACGAAATTGCACATTTTATAATATTTAAAAGCTACGAATAGCTTATAAGTTATTCATAAGTAACTTAAATTAATGTAGTTTAAAATAGTTTACATTCTTTACTTGTATGCCACCCTGCTTGTTAACCACCCATATTCATATTTTCATTTTTTCCTCTCTCTTTTTTTGAGTTTGCAGCTTTGTGTTCAACCACAACTTTATCAGAAAATATCTGCGCCTCATTATACCAGCCTATTATTTTAAGAAACTCTGCACAGACACATGTATAAACTACAGCGAGAGTCCGTCTCATTGGACCCCCTAATGTATTGGGGTTAATTTGTGAATGATAGGGCCTGGCGGGGGGTTGTCCCGCTGGCAGAGCCCAGAGTTGATGTTTTAATGGAGGTGTGGATGTGCCGAGCTCCTGCAGAGGATGTAATTACTGCAAACTCAAGAACAAGCAAAGCAGTTTGTTAAACAGTGGCGGTGGACAAGCAACCCCTTCCCCCAAACTCATTACCACAGGCCGTCTTAAAGGAAAGAAACGCAGAGTAACAGTAAAATTAAAGAGCGCTAAACAAATGATTAAAGCGCTCCTCTCAAATACATCCATGTTCAATGGCTTTTTAAAATAAAGGATCTCTTTGAACTATTGTTCAAACCCACACGTCCATCATGAGTAATTACATTTAACTCAGTTTAATATGGATCCACCTTCTTTTATACGCATGAATAATGATTTTAAAGAGGACCTATTATGCCACTTTTTACAAGATGTAAAATAAGTCTCTGATGTGCCTAGAATGTTTCTGAAGTTCAAAATAGCACACAAATAATTTTGTTAGAAATGTTGCGATCAAGTCAGCGCCCTCTAGCGGCGAATAATAACCAATAATAATAAAATCCTCCAATTCTCCAGTTCTTGGAAAAACCAGCAAATTCCTGAATAAGATGTAGCATATTAATTTGTCTATTAGTATTTAGATGTTACAATATAGTTTCTTAGCGAAAGGACAGTGTTTTTAATAAAAAGACCCTAGCCAAGACTGGACACAACACCGCGTTAATGTCTCCGCTGGGTCCTAAAGGTGAGAACGACAGCCAAATATCTCAAATATGTGTATCGTTTCCTTTAAAAAGAACTGTAGACATGAATACGGGAGGTAGTGAAAGCGTTTTTATCCGTTTAATATAGATCAGCTATGAAGCGTGCATTTGTATCATTAATAATTAAGAGTGCTGGTGAAATGGATATATAAAAAAACACGACACGGGTAGAGCTTAAATAAACTTTATAACGCATAAACAACATTATGCATGCATATTAATACAGCTGTTCTGTGTCAGTTAAATCAGATGACTGTGAAATTCAAAATTCTTACCACAACTGGTTGAGTTAATAAAAAAACCAATAAAGGTTAAAAATAACTCAACAAAGCACCAAATATTTTGAAATGAATAACTCAACGTTTTTTAGAGTGTATAGATCTTTGAAACTGTCCTGTTTAGGCTTGATGTGCCGTTTTGGTGACTGTTGCTTTAAATTCAAATGAGATTGTGCTTTTTTCAAAAGAGGGTAGAGCTACAAATGCCTGTGTGTCAGTATAGTGGCAGATTCAAAACAGGAATAATGTTATTTCTGTATAAAGTGTCAACAGAATTGGCTCAGAAGAAGACATTGTTTACTTGTGCATCCTAAAACTTGACACTTATAATGCCTCAGTCGCTGACATTATCTTCAGCATGTGAAAACTAATGGCGGACGGCTGCATCTCACTCAGAGCTGTTTATGCTAATGAGGGAGAGATTGTCACCAATTGGTGGTGCTTTGCCCCTCTGACGTCATGTACAAATGAAGAATGCCAATCAAAAGTGTTGCAGTGCAGTTTTAATCAAGTATGATTATAAAAAATAGAATTCATTATTTTTTACCATTAGAGGCTGGATATATTCACAAACTGTTCCTGCAAAACTGTATTTACACCCCTTAAAAAGAGGTGTGCCAGTGCTCCAAATTGGAATAGGTGTGCCAGAGTGCAGTTCAGTTGTGCTTTGGAGCAGTACGCTTGTGTGAGTGCAAAGCGTGCCTGAGCCGAAACTAAAGACGCAACGTCACTTTAAAGAGACTATTTTATATGGATTTATTAATCATTCTTACTTTTTAATGAACGCAAACTGTCATAGTTTATTAAAGATACAAACCCCTCACTGCACGTCAGCTGTCACCTTCAGCAAACCTCTTAATTCCTGCAGCACAAGGACTTTTATGATAATTTATAAACGTCAAAAGTGGTGGATCTGTTTCGCAAAATATTTCACTGCGTGTCACTGCATCCCAAATGACTAAAAATAAAACTAAACGAAACTATAACTAAAGCAATGTCCACTGTGATGAGCGAGAGCGCTTCTCTTCCTGTTAAACTGAACAGTCGCATCAGACGGAAGCGTGCTCTGGCTCAGAAGGTAAAATGCAATGTGATTGCAGGCCTTCAGGTGAGAGGGGAGGGAGAACAAGCACGCTACAGCATGGTTACAACCATGTACCTACTGTGAGTACGCCCTTAGTCTTCATTTTAGTTTTCGTTTGCTAAAATAACATTGGTACATTGAACATTTTATTTATTATTTTTTTAACATGATAATCAAAAATATGCATAAAAATATTTACAATTTAACAAAACCTATACTCGTAATTCGTGCAAAGCATCACAGGATAACAGAAAAAGTTGCATAAAGCTGCAACAACAACTTGATTTCCATCACAAACATGCAATGACATAATAGGATGCAAACTAAAAGCTGTCGCACTGGTTTGTTTTTCCCCTCTTCTTTTTTTAATTTTATTTTCAGGAGAAAAAATATCGCCACTTCCTGGAAAACTTGAGCAGAATACGAATAATAATAAAAAAAAATATTGTTCGTGCAAACCACTTCATCTCATTTTTTTCCCTTCCACAGTAACTAAATGCTGAAGCCAATGCCGTTGTACGCAGTTTTAGTTTTTATTTACTTAACTAATAGTTGGTCCATTCAACATTTTATTTTGATGTGATAATTAAAAATATGCATAAAAATATTTACAATTGAACAAAAGCTACTCTCGTAATTTGCGCAAAGCATAACGGCGTAAGAGAAAAAGTTTAACAACAACATGATTTCCATAACAAACATGCAATTACATAATAGGATGCAACGCAAACGAAAACCTGTCATGCTGGTTGGTTTTTCCTCTCTTTTTTTTTTTAGATTTATTTTTCAGGAGAATAACTATCCTTGTTTACATGTTTGGCCACTTCCTGGGAAACCTGAGCGGAAAATGAACAATAATAATAATAAAAATTGTTTGTGCAAGCTAAGAAACCCTTTAATCACATTTTTCCCTCCATAGTAACTAAATCCTAAAGCCGATGCCGTTGTGAGCAGTTCTAGTTTTTATTTACTAAAATAACTGTGGTACATTCAGCATTATTATTTTTAATAAGGTATTCATAAATGTACATACAAATATTTACAATTGAACAAAAGCTTCAAGAGGTAACAGAAAAAGTTCAACAACAAACATGATTTCCATCACAAACATGCAATGACATAATAGGACGTAACGCAAATGAAAACCTGTCGTGCTGGTTTGTTTTTCCTCTCTCCGATATCTGGATAATTATTTGACTTTCTTTCTTTAGGGATTTGCGAACAGGTGTGCCCCTCTGAGGCTTGTGGCGAATGCGGGCAGATGAAAAGTAGAATCACTTTGGCTGATTATGTCCATTATTCCCCCCGGCCGTATTGATTAACAGGCAGATAGAGCAGACTCTGGTCTCCAGCAGTTGGAGCGTAACCTTTTACCCACGGCTCATTCCCAGCTCCGGCCGGGCTTGGGTTACATGGTGCCCGGGCATTCCAGAGTACAAATGGAATTAGTGCATCTGTTGGAAAGTTAATTTTCAAATCACCATTGAATGAGTCTTTAGAAAGCGGTGCTGAAATGGTGGCCGGCCAGAATAACACGCCTGTGCTCGTGTGTCAGTGAAGGCCAGAGGATTCTTTTGTGTGCTTGTTTTTATGTGGATTATGAAGCTTTAGATGAGAGTTAAATTTCTGCACTTACTCAAAGAAATGACATTTGCTGCTTGTTCAAACTACTTATTTAAAATTAGTTGAAACCACAATTCTTACGTGTTAGAGGGACAACCTAATTGTTTAATGTTCAATCCACTTAAATTTGTAAAACAACTATTAAGTTAACTTAATGGATTAATGTTCAGACAACATGAAGGAATGGTGTGGAACCCCAGCATTTTTATAGTTCTAAAAAATGATTTATTGGACTTACTAAAGTTTAAGGTAAGTGGTTGCATTAGGCTGAATTTAAACAAACAAATTAAGTTAAGTAATGTTAACTTCATTTGTTTGTTTAACTTCAGCCCATATAAATTATTATTATTATTATTATTATTATTATTATTATTATTATTATTATTATATACAAAAGTGATCTTAATATGTATTAAACCTGCACCATTCCTTTTAATGTTAAATTAAATTAAAAAATTATTATAATATTAATTTATTGTTTGTTAGCTGTTAGCATTGTTGTTCTTTATTATTATTCCATACCAAAATCATTAAAATAATCCCTTAGGTTTTTGTCCAATAAATAAATAAATAATCAAATAAATAAATAAATAAATAAATAAATAAATATAAATGATGCACTTTTGGATCTATGAAAATATCTATTTATTCATATATTTTATTATTATTATTATTATTATTATTATTATTATTATTATTATATACAAATGTGATCTTAATTTATATTGAACCTGCAGCATTCCTTTTAATGTTAAATTATTAATTATTTCATTCTTTATTAATTAAAAATCCAATAAATAAATAAATATTAATAATGTAATGCTTAATCTATGAAAATGTCTTTTTATTATGTTTGTTGTTGTTGTTTATTATTATTATTATTATTATTGTTATATACAAACGTGATCTTAATATGTATTAATCCAGCAGCATTCCTTTCAATGTTAAATTAAATAATTATTATAATTTTAATTTATTGTTTGTTTGTTGTTTATAAAGCATTCTTTCTTTATTACTATTCAATAATAAATTCATTAAAAATCATTAAAATCATCCCTTAGGTTTTTGTCCAATAAATAAATAAATAAATAAATAAATAAACATTGATGTTATGTTGGATTTGTGAAAACGTCTTTTTTAGTCTTTTATTATTATTATTATCATTCAAATGTGATCGTAATTTGTATTGAACTGTCCATTTAATGTTATTCCAGTTTTCACTTAAAGGCAACAGCTTGTGTAATCTTGTCTCTCCTAATTAGCTCTCAATATAGTAATCCTAATGACATTGAGCATGTTAATGAAACACTGTCCGTGTATGTAATCCATTAGCATGGTATGTATGGAGTGAGCACACAATGTGACGACATCTGCAGGAATCTTATCATTGCTGTTTACAATTCATTAAGGCTTTCAAGCCAGACTAACAGAGCAGAATGTGGATTTGCCCAGAAACACAACTTTACTCCACTTTACCACATTCCCAAAAATCTGTCTGGGTTGTAAAAAGAGAGAGTTAGATATTCGGCAGAGAGTCAGCCATTAATGTGGACAGGTAATGATTCACTGTGAGCTCAGATTTATGGCTGGCGCTGCAGTTATTGAGTGACAGAGAGCATGTGAAAACTCTTCTTCAGGGGCTGGTTGTTATTTTTTACCTGATTTTTACCTGAGGTCAAGAGGAGACGCTGTTGAAACAATTTAGCTGTCTGTATCTGTCAATCAGAGTGCTGGTTAACACACAATTTCTCCTTTAGCCGTGTTTAGCAACATTAAACTTTGCTGTGGGCAAATTCTGGACCATTGGGCACAATAAATTCTACTAAATTTCGTCCCAGAATGCATTTAGGACATTCTCAGTGAAAGAAAATAAATCTAAAATGACAGACAAATGAATAGCGATAATATAGATATAATATATAAATACCAGGTAATATTATAAAATAAAAGTCAATGGTATTAGAGTATCTCACACGGCTAGCATTTCTGTATTAATTAAGTATATGTATATTAAAAAACACACAATTTCTCCTTTAGCAACATTAAACTTTGCTGTGGGCAAATTCTATACCATTTAACACAAGAAATGCTACAAGCTAAATCGGTACCACTTTATTTTGATGGTCCATTTGAGTATTAGTAGACTGTCTGCTTAATAATTAGTTGACATGTAGATGCAATGCAACTTAAATTCAACAAATGGACCATCAAAATAGTGTGACCGCTAAATTTAGACCCAGAATGCATTTGGGACATTCTCAGTAAGAGAAAAACTTAAAATGATAGACAAATAGATACTGATATTATAAATTTAATATATAAATGTCAGGTAATATTATCAAAAAACAAAAGTCAATGTTATGAAACTGTAAAAAACATTCAGGGTTTTACACAATTCTTTAATGTTGTACCAACACAAATCAATTAAGTTAACTTAAATTTAAGTGGATTGAACATATATGACAAGTTAATGATAAGTTGTCCCAAAAACACGTAAGAATTGTATTGGTTCAATTTATATTAAATAAGTAGTTTGAACAAGCAGCAAAAGTAATTTTTTGGGTAGGGTAAAGCCTGGTTTATACTTCGGCTTCGAGTGATCGGCGTGACCCACGGCACATGCAATGCGCGTAGCCGTGCATTTATACTTCTTGCAATAACACTTCTGAAACGCTAGCTGGCAGTAGGTGTTTATGTTCCTCTGTGTCGAGTTTCTTCGCTGGTATTTTATTTCTGAACGCTACCTTAATGTACATGTAGCTCAAACTTGCTCATTCAGAGGTGAGAACCGGCGTACATGCAACAACTTTAATCTTAAGGTAAACACAAAACAACAGTTTCCATCTAGAGCTCCTTCACAGGACTCCACACTTGTAAACACACGCTCCATCGGGCTGCACCGGACCATACGCGTGCACCTGATGCTGAAGTATAAATCAGCCTTTAGTGGTTACAAGCAATTTACACAGTATGGGCTGAATTTAATCAAACTAAGTTTAACTTAATTTATCTAGACTTGAACTTACTCTATTTATAGGCTGAATTTAAATAAACTAAGTTTAGCCGTGACATGGTGGCTCACACTGAAATAAAAATTATGTGTGCTAAAAAAAAATGTAGTAAATCCATCTTTGAATAATTTTTTCAGTGCAGTCACCTCACAGCAAGAAAGTTGCTAGTTCAAGTCCTGGCTGGGTCAGGTCATTTCTGTGTTGAGTTTGCATGTTCTCCCCGTGTTGGATTTTGTCCAGGTGCTCCGGTTTCCCCCATAGTCCAAACACATGCGCTATGTGTGTATGTGTGTGAATGAGAGTGTATGGGTGTTTCCCAGTGATGGGTTGCAGCTGGAAGGGCATCCGCTGCATAAAACATGTGCTGGAAAAGTTGGCGGTTCATTCCGCTGTGGTGACCCCTGATGAATAAAGAGACTAAGCCAAAGGAAAATTAATAAATTAAATGAAGTTGAACCTTATTTATATGGGCTGAATTTAAACAAAGAAATAAAGTTGAACATACTCAATTTATACCATATATAAACTTTCTATCACAAACTGTAAAGAAAAGTATATAAGGCCATATACACTGTAAAAGTGCTAGGTTGCACACAATTCCTTAATGTTGAACACAAATCTATTAAGTTAACTTCATTGTTTTTACAAATTTGAGTAGATTAAACATAAAACAATTAAGCTGTCCCCTCCAAAAAATCAAGAATTGTGTTGACTCAACACATCTTAAATAGGTACAATCAGCAAAAGTTTTGTTTTGAGTGTAGTAGCTAACAACACCTGAAAAGAAAAATCACAGCATAATACGACATAACATAATTCTATCAGCTGCAACAAGAGGTTACATACATCCTTGACTTCACGTCAAAACACAGTCAGTCATCGCTCCACGCTGCGTGTTTTTCCACCGATGCGCTCTCTGTGTTAAGTAATAACCTGCTGATGGGAGCACACAGCCGCTGCGAGCAGATCTATAGAGAACGTGGAGTGTTGTGTGCTCTCAGCGGTGCACTGATTAGCAGGACCGGCCCTGTTTGTCAAGGTAATGAGCTGGAGGTGAAGGGACACCCAGCAGCACCTCAGGGGACCTGAGAGCTTCAGCCCCACCTGAAGCTGATTATCTGCCAGACCCAAAGAAAACACATGCTGATGGGTACGGGGGAGGGGAGATCCTCCATCCCCCAGCTCCATCCACCGAAATGTGGAGGACTAAGCAAAGGAGAAGAGCAAACATACAGAAAACAACTCCTAAAACACACCCTTAATTGATTTAGGGGCAGTCAAATAACATCCCTGCAGACACACAACATTATAAGACATTAATATTAGGTTCGATTTAGGTCACCAGAATCTAGGGATGTTGTTTTGACGTCCAATAACGACATTTGGGATTAAATCCCAAATGAAATTAGGAAATTAGTTAGGTCATTCCCATGAAGTTGTTAGAGTGACTGACTGTGGGATTGTAACCTAACCAGCAGCAAGTAAGGCAAGCATAATGGAGTCACCTGATTTGTCATGTGGGTGTAAAGTTTGCTACGTCAGAGTTTATTCAGCAAATGAGTTCCCATTATTCACATTAACGCTTTTTTACTCAAGTCCAGCTACCTCAAGCAACTTTTTTTTGTGAATTAAAGGGACAGTTCATTCAAAAATGATAATGTACACATTATTTACTCTCCCTTAAACAGTGTTTTCAAAGCGTTATGAGTTCCCCTGTTCTCTTGAACACAAAACAAGATATTTAGGAAAAAACCTGAAAACCAGTAACCATTGACTTTCATAGTAGGAAAAACAAATGCTATGGAAGTCAATGGTTACAGGTTGAGCTTTCTTCAAAATGGCTAAGCATGTGCGATACTCTACACTGCAAAAAATGTGGGGTTACACACAATCCCTTTTGGTCGTCCCAATGCAAATTAAGTTAACTGTATGTTTTTTACATTTTTAAGTTGATTGAACATAAAAACAATTAATCTGTCCCCCCAAAAAAATAACTCATGGATCGTGTTGTTTCAACTCATTTTAGATGACTAGTTTCAACAAGCTTCAAAAATATTGTTTTGAGTGTATAACGAGCTGCATTTTATGGCTAAAAATCAATGGAAGTGAATGAGACTAACTCTCGAGCCAATAAGGTTCCAATGGTTGTACCCCCTTGTACGCAAATGAATAAGGTCAATAGAAGGTTTGCAGTTATGTCGAGATTTGGTCGATACTCGGATGTAAACAACAGCATGGATTGCATGGTTAATGTAAGAATAGATTGTTCTGCCTATTTATGCTGTGCAAACCATGGGGGAAAATGTGGAAGCTGCTAAATCTTAGAGAAGCACTTAATAAGCAGGAAAGGGTTGCAATATTTTGACAAACTGAATTGGAATAGGTGGTAAAAAAATAGGTATGAGCAGTATTAAATAAAGTATTAGCCTAATTCTTCACTTAGCTACTTGATTGAAAAAGATACAAACGAACATGAATGTAAGATTCTGGCCATGAAAATTCTGCTTCAGTTTGGCCAACCACAACCTTATTGTTCCTCGAACAGTTTTTTTTCCCTTTCTCTTGCTTCCGCTTGATTTGTTATAACTTTTAATAGAACTCAAAGTTAATTTTTTGGTACGACTAATTGGCAAAGCCCAAAACATGATGATGATCATTTTCAGAAGCAATAATCAGGAAACTATGCAAACTTTGTTTACGTTGTGCTACTCAATATGGCCATTTGATGATTTATCGTGAAAACACTCTATATGATTGGACAAATGCACATTATAGAGTACAAATGCAGTCATGTTAGCAACCTTTCACATCCAGAAAAGGCCTATTATACTTTGTAAATAACAATTATGTATAAAAAAAAACTGACAAAAGAAGTCACTTTCAAACCAAGTATTTTTTGTGTTGATCAGCAAATTAAAGAAAGTGAAATAGGCACACACTTAACAAAATTGCTGTGCTAACCCTTTTAACATGCACTATATGAAAATAAAGACCTATTTATTTTGTTAAATTGTGTTTATTCTTCTCCCTGAACATCTGAGCTCAAGGCAGTCAGCGGGTGATAGCTAAGCACGTCGGTCTGTTCATCAAGGATCTACCGCTGGATTTAATCTCACTATATTTGTTAAATGTGATATTTATTTCATCTTGTTGTCTATATGTACCGACATATTCCTTGATTTGGTCTTTTGAATCTATTACCTGTTCTCAGGTAACGTGTTCTGACTGAGCGCAAAGATACGTTAATACTGTATATTAATGTAACCACGTACTGTACACTGATTCTGCACATTTGACTGATTGCGTGCATTTATTTCCTATAATGTATAAACTTATTGTACATTATACTTTTATAATAGCCGTTATTGATTATTAAAACTGATATTCGGCAAAAGAGAGGGTATGTTTTGTATTTTATGCTATAGGCTCCATTTTGTTATTAATATGCATACAGTGAAGATGATGGTCATGTAAATATGCAGCTACACGACGCCTCAACATTTTTGGTGTCTGTTAAGTTGCTGATATAAAATGAAAATAGACAGTTCCTTATATCATGTTTTCATTTTACTGTTAAGGTAGTGAAACAGCATAGCCAGGGTGATGTGAATGAGCTTATACAGTACTGTTCCCTTTGAAGATTTACCCAACGTGTCCTCAGGAGTTTGTTTTTCATATCAAACTTGCAAAGTCTGAACTTACAAGAAAAGGACGCAAGACTGAACTTTGTGTAGGCTACTTAATATTGAGGGAAAATCCCCAATCAGATGTCAAATGTCTGCAGCAACACCTCCGTTTTCAGATGTCTCCGTTTTCCCCCATCCACACTGAGACAGAGCAGGAGCATTTAAAGACGACACCCTCCCGTTTTGTTACTTCTCCCGGAAAAATCCTATATTTTCCCCGTCCCCCGGGTCGCCAACATTGGTATAGGTTCCGATCGCAGCGGCAGCCCAAAACACGCTTCATAGTAGTTACTAACACCACAGTACCCGGTTCTCAACAGTGTTATTCAGACACCTTACCCTCGAACCTAACCCCTCCGGTCTTTTTGAGCAGTCTCAACACAAACTGATTAAGTTAAAATTTTTACAAATTTAAGTGGATTGAACATAAAACAATTACATTGTCCCCAAAAAAAACTCAAGAATTGTGTTGTTTCAGCTCATTTTAAATAAGTAGTTTGAACAAGCAGCAAAAAATCTTTTTTTGAGTGCCAGAAAGCCGTCTTACACATCCTTTTCATTCACTTTATTTTACACTCATATGCTGGTTTGTTCAATCAAAAGTACTTGTGTGTCACACCAAGTGAAATAAGATGAAGGGACTTGACAAAATCCAAGCGCAAGTGGTCACAAGAGACACGTTAACAACTTTGTGTTTCAGCTGGCCACTTGTGATCAGACACTAAAACCTCAGTTGGGTCATAGTCTTTCTGTCTGTTTTCACTTTAGGACAGTTGACAAAATGCTAATCTGAGGGAGCAAACACACAGAGGCACCGACGGAGGGAAAAGGTGAGTAGGAAAAACATGCGCAGAAGTTTAAGAAACGTCCGGAAAGCTGGAAGCAGATGTATGATAAGACGACCTCTGAGAGCACAGTGCATTGCAGGCGTATTTGTTTCCTTGCTTCATTCTGTCAAACCTTTCCTGCTCTGTGGGCAAGAAACCTCCAGCAAATCCACCCCGGGCCTCCTCTAATGCTCATTAGCAAGAAGATTAAGACATGTTTATTTACACGCTAAAAGAGTGAGTGGGTAAACAGGGTGGGGGGCTTATTTATTAATTTACCCTTAACATTGAGTGCACTTGACAGGCTGGATAAGAGGGAATTGATGCGAGTGTGTGTTTGAAGTCTGCATGTGGATCTGCCGAGGGTTGGGATGGTGTGTGACTGCGGGGAGATTGAAGCAAAGCGACGTTTCTGACATCGAGATTGCAAGGGGGGTCAAGATACAAGATAGGCTTGTCCCTGGAAGAACCGCAATCGCCCACGACCTTTCACATTTCACCCGAGAGATGAAGCCACCTCTGGATTCCTGCCTGCTATTTTTTTTTTCTACACCCACATTGTCTCAAGTGGAGGCTTGTTGATGGATCTGGCATGCTTTGAATAATACATGCCCTGGATAATGACTAGCACAAAGACCTGTTCGACTGTTGTTGATACCACGGTCTTGCTCTCATCTTTTGCTAATTGCCAGTAGTTGCGTCTTACAGTACTGATGGGATAAGGCAACATGTTCTCACTCCCAACTTGACATATATTTAGTCAGTCAGGATCCTTTCTCGTCACTCTTTGGTGCTCAGACTACCCCTACGCCATCATTTTATCATAGTTTTAAATGACAAACTTTTGCTGTCGATATGCTGATGAGAAATGTGTCTGTACTTTTATTGTTAATTATTTAAATGACATGTTAGGTGATATTTTGGCCTTACTGGAGAAAAAATGACCTATTTATTTAGTTAAATTGTTTAGTTTGTTAGGATGTTTACTCTATTCTTCTTGCAGTTTAACAGACACTTATTTGCATATATTTTTGGAGAAGTTGATGAAATGACATGTTGTAAATCCAGCAGCTCTTATCTTTCAGACTAACATAGCAGCCATCATCTTTGCAAATTCCATTGAACGGCACATCAACACTATACCTCTTTGGTACAGAACTGAACAAGACACTTGATCCTACTTCCACAAAAAGACTCTGCATCATTTCCAATCTAGCAAAAAAAAAGCATTTTGCTCAACTGGAAGCAACAACAACCTTCAACATTTTAACAGTTCATACAACTCTTGAATGAACCAATACTTTTGAAACAATATACATACTACTTAAGAAACAAAGAGGACGTCTTTCAAAAAATATGGATGCCTCTACTGAACCTCTGACTCTCTGACCACCTCAGATGTACTTTCATAATAAGTGTGACTTTACTCAATCACAGCAGAACTTTATTTGTTAATTATGATTTGTTTTTGTTTATATGTTCATTAAAACCAATAAACAAAAAAAAAAGAAAAAGATTCACTGGCAACATTTTATCATCGTTTTAATGCCAAACTTTTGCCGTCGATATGCTGATCAGAAATGCATCTGCAATTTTATCGTTAATTATTAAAATGACACGTTGGGTGACATTTTTGGCCTTACTGAAGAAAAAAAAATCATATTTATTTTGTTAAATTGTGTTTAGTTTGCTAAAATGTTTACTTATTATTCTTGCAGTTTAACAGACACTTATTTGCATATATTTTTGGAGAAGTTGATGAAATAGCATGTTGTATATCCAGCAGCTCTTATCTCGCTGACTAACATATCAGTTATCATCTTTTATAGATCAGTTAATATGATCATTATTAAGATTCCCCATACGCTATCATTTTATTACAATGTAATACCAAACGCATCTGCAATTTTATCGTTAGGATTAAATGACACGTTGGGTGACATTTCTGATGTTATTGGAGTATGAGATCTTGTAAATTAAACAGTCAAAACTATTTTACTTGCATTACACTAATAATACACTGTAAAAAAATTACAGTATACTGGCAATTTTGGGAATATTCACAAGTGCACATTACAGCACAGTTGTAACTATTAATTTACAGTGTGTTTGTAAACTTTGCCAGTAATACTGTAAAAATTAGATGTAATACTGTATATTTTACAGCATTAAATATATTACAGTGCATGTAAACCAGCTCCTAGCACTAAACCCAACCATTTGCCAATATAAAACACAGGATATTGCAGGCAGATACAATTACTGTCACAATCTATTCGCAATATACGAATATTCCAAGTCTGCAAAGCCAGCGCAAGTTGTTTCTGGAAGGAATTAGCATGATCGGCGTCTCAATTTGCAGCATTCAGGTGTTGATAAATTCAAATATTGTAACCAGAAAAGTGTTTCACACTATCTTCAGTTGTTGAATGCTATTGGCTGTGTCTGTGTCTTGTGACCACTTGCGCCATGCTAACATACTGGAGCGTTTTTTTCATCATCAAGTGGAAGCGATCGTTTTCAAGCAATTAAAACCTCATAAATTACTTTGGTAATTTATCAGTCATTGTATGTCTTCACAGGATTGTACCACAACTTGTTTGTACTGCTTTTATATGGTTGCTTTTGCAATAAATACACCTGACTCCGCTTTTATTAGACTGCTGCTTATTTATGTTGTTCAGAAGGGGGTAGGTTTAGTGTTAGGTGCTTTAACTATTTCTGAAAGTATGCATGTTTGTAAAATGATATTATTAATGTGAATCATTTAATTGGACACAATGCAAATGATCAAAAGCATTGGAAGACCCCACTCATCATATAATGTTGCTCTGGTGCCCAGAGTGTCACAAAGCAACGAAAAGAAGTCCTAAACCGAGTGTCAAAATGTGACAAGTCGGGAGTGAGAATGTGTTGGATAAGGAAATAAATGTTACATATTTACTCTACATTATTGCTGAGGGTTACTGAGTAAAGGTGTGAAAGGAGAAATAAAAGTTGCCAGGGCGGAGAAAGTTTACAACTGTAGGTGTATTTATTGACCTTTGAACAGCAGAAGTTATAAACATTGACCTTAAGCTTGAGCAAGCGTGACAGTCATGCATTGCCAAGCGTTGGTTGATTGGCTCAGTTTTCAGCATAGCAATTCATATAGTCATAAATTGACTATTTCATGTTACTATACCACAAAACATTGTATAAATCACTAAGTTACAACAATGATCTGAAACTGAAAAAGCCCTGAATCTGGTGAAGTTTACTTTTAATAATAAAGGTTCCAAAAATGTATTCACGCAGGTATTTTGTAAAACCATTTATGACTCCACAAAACCAGTCTAATATGGCACGGGTATAATTGTAAAAAATGCCAAAAAAAAAAAAAGTACAATGTATAAGTCAAACTTTGGCTTTTATCTTATGGTGAAACTCATTAGAATAAAGTAAATACCAACTTCAGACTTCAGTGAAGAAATTATGTAAATGTCCAACACTAGCACTTTTCTAAATCCTCAGATTCCAATATTTTAAACGCATCTTGGCGAAATATTGTCCTATATCAACAAACCACACACCAACGGAAAGCATATTTAGACTTTGCTCTTGTAAAGTATAAATCTCAATTTTCAAAAATGGACATTTATGACTGGTTATGAGCTCCAGGGTCACATTTGTGGTTCATTTTAGTGATAAGTTTTTTTTAAGAGCAGCTTAATATTCTAAAAAACCTGTTTCCACAACAAAGAACCTTTACTGCAATAGAAAGACACCATGGATGTTAACAATAGATGCTAACAAAGAACTTTTTGGTGTTGATTAGGATGTAATATTAGAACTAGAAGTAGAGTCTCTGTTGTTCCTCATTTTTCAAGAAACTGCACCTGCAATAATGCCCGAGTAACTCTATAACTAAACTGAACTATGCCATATATATATATATATACACACACATACATACATACATACATACATACATACATACATACATACATACATACATACATACATACATACATACATACATACATACATACAGTTGAAGTCAGAATTATTAGCCCTCCTTTGAATTTTTTTTTTCTTGTTTAAATATTTCCCAAATAATGTTTGCCAGAGCAAGGACATTTTCACAGTATGTCTGATAATATTTTTTTCTTCTGGAAAAAACAGTCTTATTTGTTTTATTTCAGCTAAAATAAAAGCAGTTTTTAATTTTTTAAAAACCATTTTAAGGTCAAAAATATTATCCCCTTTAAGCCATATTTTTTTCGATAGTCTACAGAACAAACCAACGTTATACAATAACTTGCCTAATTACCCTATCCTGCCTAGTTAACCTAATTAACCTAGTTAAGTTAAATGTCACTTTAAGCTGTATAGAAGTGTCTTAGAAAAATATCTAGTCAAATATTACTTACTGTCATCATGGCAAAGATAAAATAAATGAGTTATTAAAACTATTATGTGTAGAAATGTGTTGAAAAAAAATCTTCTCACCCTTAAACAGAAATTGGGGAAAAAATAAACCGGGGGCTAATAATTCTGACTGGTTATAAATATATATATATATTTATACACACACACACATACACATAACCAATTGATGTTTTATTTGTGACCCTGGATTGCAAAACCTGTCTTAGGCTGTACAGGTATACTTATTAGCAATAGCCAAAAATACATTGCAGGGGTTAATGGCAAAAATTATTAGAATATTCAGGAAAGATCATGTTTTACTGTGTTGTCTGACATACTGAATCACTGTAAATAATTGTAATTCAAAAGTAGTTTTTAACATTTCATTTAAATATCAGTTAACAAGTTTTAAAGGTACTAAATGACAATTTCATCATCACTAATATGTAAAAATAAATGTTTATCAAAACATCCAGGACACTTTAAACCATATTTCAAAGGGCAACAAAAATATTTATGAAATCATGAAATAAGATGTACAAAAGTGTCCCAAAACTATCTAAAATTCAACATACTGTATGTTGATGTTATGTTCCAAAGCTAAATAAATAAATGAAAACATAATAAAGAAATAAAATTCATTAATTAATTAAAAAATAATAAATCAAGAAATAATTTAAATTAGAATAAATATATCAAACAAATAAATAAAATGCATTAAGATAATAAATCAATAAATAATAAATAAAATGCATAAACTATTTAAAAGATAGCAATAAATAAACAAACAAATAAATAAAATTAATTCATTAATTAAAAGATAATAACTAACTAAATAAATAAATAATTTAAAGTATAATAAAGTAAATAAACAAAACAAACAAATAAATAAAATGCATTAATTAATTTTTTAATTAAAAGGTAATAAATAAATAAAAAGATAATAAATAAATAAAATTAATTAATTATAAGATAATAAATGTAAATGAATGAATAAATAAACGAAGGAATAAAATTAATTCATTAATTAAGATAAGAAATCAATAATTTAAAATATAATAAACAAGTAAATGAATAAATCAAATAAATAAATAAAATGCATTAATTAAAAGATAATAAATAAATAAATTAAAATATAATAAATAAATAAGTAAATAAATAAACCAAACAAATAAATAAAATTCATTCATTAATTGAAATATAATAAATGAATAAAAATAAATAAATAAATAAACAAATTAATTAATTAATTAAAATAAATTATGAGGATTTTTTGTGAATTATTTATCTCCCCTTATGAATTTAAAACTCAATATGGATGCATATAATGTAAATTTTAGAGGTTTGCTTCCCCCCTCCATATCCATGTAAGTTATAGCCCATAATTTGACCCATGAATACAGCACAGGGAGTGCATAACCCCACCCGTCTCCAGTTTTTCCAGTCAATTTCAGCATCATCCTGATCATGCAAGATTAATGAAAAAGTACAAAACCCACACCGACACACAAGAACACGCCAGATTAAAGCAGACTCCTTCAATTCCACCCTGTTGTAATTTGGCAGATGATAATTAGGCCATTTCAATTTGCATAACGACAGGAGGTGTTTATGTTTTGTGTGCTGTTGGCTAAAATAGGTTAGCGGATGACAGTGGCTTCCTTTTGAGGCTTTAAATATGGTGTGATTTCATCAAACGAGAGCGGAGAAAGTACTAAATGACTCGTTTAAGACAATAGATCTTATCTGTTCAGAGATACGATGCAGTTTCAACAGTCACACGTCGTATCTTTGTGTATTTATTGACTTGAACTAAGGGCAAGATTGTCTATTTGAAGTGACGATAAGACTTTTATTGTAGCTTTAGCATTGGCTTTAGTTTTGGGGAGGGAAAGAATGTCAAATCAAACCCTCAAACTGGTTATTTTACCTCAGGCAAGATATTTAATAGATCCAATAACAGCAGAGTGTTGGGTATACCCTAATATACACATGGTCCAAATCCAGTTTTAGAGCATCTGTGTCACTAATACACCCATAAAGGACACATTTGCCTACTAAATGCCATCGGTTCTCTGTGTTTAAGTCAAGAGCAAATAACCATTGCACTGGTTACACAACCCTTCCCTTTTCATCTGTGTGCTGCACCTATTATTAAATCAAATATGCATACATATAAAGAGTATTTTGCTTTGCCATGATCAACAGGGTGCATTTCAGTGACGTGCGGTGACGTTTGTGGCCACAGTTGTGAGCCACTGACTCTTTCAAACATATCCACCCAATATATCTGCCAACCACTGATTGTGTTTCATATATCATGATATCAGCATTCTTTCTATACACATAGCAGGTACATACTGGGCCAAGAAATAATGTAAAATGTATAGTGATTAAATATGGCTCCCAAAACACACCTAGCTGGATGCTACAGACAACTATAACAAGCACCACGGCGGATGCGCTCTCTCTTGCTCGCTCTCTCTCATTCACACTCACACACACACACAACACACACACACACACACACACACACACACACACACACACACACACACACACACACACACACACACACACACACACACACACACACACACACACACACACACACAAACTCACACAGCACCACGGCGGATGCCATCACATATAGAAGATTTGAACACTGGTCTTACCTTTACTTGAAAATGAAGTCTTGAAGTGAGTTATCTTCTGTCCCGTCCTTTGAAGCAAGCCCTTTAGCACAGGTGTTGAACCGAGAAACGCACCCCTGCTGTTGGTCATCCAATATTTATTCACATTTTGACTAAAAGTCCAATTTTGAGACATTTTTGAGCTTTAATAAAGCATTACATTGCTAGCAAACACTGAGCAAGTAAAAGGTAAGCGCTCAAGCCAGTTTGCAAGGGATTGCACAATCTGACGTGAGGCATAGCTCGGGCTGCCTCACCTGGCTTCCTACACAGTAATTGAACAGGAAATACACAAAATACAGCGATTTTGAGAAAAAAAAAAGTGTTTGAAATCATTTGAATCATACAGAAACTGCATTTATAGCACAGATCAGTGGACAGTTATTTATTGTATCATTAGTATACTTATGATGGCAAGTGAAGATGACGGCAGGTGAGGCACTGTCTCACCGCCCTCCCTTGACCGCACGTCCCTGAAATATATGCACCCGATATATTCTACCGATTATGTTTCATATATCATATCAGCATTCTTTCCATACACATAGCAGGTACATATTGGGCCAAGGAAGAATGTAAAATGTATAGCGATTAAATATGCCTCCTAAAAAACACCCAGCTGCTTGCTACAGACAACTATAACAAGCGACACACACAGCACCACGGCGGATGCCATCATACATAGAGGATTTGAAAACTGGTCCTACCTTTACTTGTAAATGAAGTCTTGAAATCACTAGTCCCGTCCGTTGAAGCAAGTACTTCAGCTCCCGCATTGGTCATCCATTATTTATTCACATTTTGATTAAAAGACTTTTTTGAGCTTTAATAAAGCAATACATTGGTAGCATATACTGAGTAAGCAAAAGGCACGAGCTCAAGTCAGTATACATAGGGCCAAGGAAGAATGTAAAACGTATAGCAGTTCGATACGCCTCCCAAAAAACATCCAGCTGGATGCTACAGACAACTATGACAAGCGATACACAAAGCACCACGGCGGATGCCATTTACATCTAACCACGGGTCTTTACTTGTAAATGATTGATTGAAAGTCCAATTTTGAGAAATATTTGAGCTTTAATACATATTACACTCTCAGAAATAAAGGTACAGGAGCTGTCACTGGGGCAGTACCTTTTCAAAAGACACATATTTGTACCCAAAGAGTCCACAGTGGTACCTCAAAGGTGCATATTAGTGCCCAAATGTACCTAAAAAGTACCTTTGAGGTGCCATTATGAACCCTTCAGGTTCAAATATGTACCTTTGGAAAAGGTACTGCACCACTGACAGCTCCTGTACCTTTATTTCGGAGAATGCAGCAGCAGGTACATATTGGGCCAAGAAAGAATGTAAAACATATAGCGGTTCAATATGCCTCCTAAAAACATCAAGCTGGATGCTACAGACAACTATAACAAGCGACACACAGCACCACGGCGGATGCACACAAACACACAGGATTCAAACACTGGTCTTACCTTTACTTGTAAATGACGTCCATACTCCTCGCCTTCTGAACACAGTTTGCAATCTGACGTGAGGCACAGCTCAGGCTGCCTCACCTCGCTTCCTACACTGTAACTGAACAGAAAATATGCAAAATACATTTGATTATAAAAATGATAGAAATCATTTAAATCATACAGAAATTGCATTTATAGCCCAGACCTGTGGACAAATACATCATTAGTATACATCTTATGATGGTGGGTGGGGATGTGCCTCCCCTGACCACAGATCCCTGGTGCATATATAAGCTTTAATCTTGACCATGGAACTGGAAAGTGGTTGATTTATGTTTTAATTTTTTACAATGAAAGAGAAGGGTGAAACATCTCAACCTCAAATCCATAATGCAAACAGGTAATGATGAATTTAATTTTGCCGATAACCACACGAGTTAACCACTGGAAAAGTGGTTGTAGTTGGGTTTGGTAGTGAGCCCATGTTAACTTTGAATACCACAAAAAAGTGACCAATTATGGGTCTCGAATTGAAAAACAGCCATATTCAAACATGTTCTCTCTCTCTCTCTCTCTCTCTCTCTCTCTCTCTCTCTCTCTCTCTCTCTCTCTCTCTCTCTGTGTGTGTGTGTGTGTGTGTGTGTGTGTGTGTGTGTGTACCTTGGTCTTTTAACATCTCTGTAGAAAATGCTGGGTTTCAGCACAAATTGATTAAGTTACCTGTTTTTTTACAAAGTTAAGAGCATTGAACATAAAACAATTAAGTTGTCCCCAAAAAACTGTAGAATTGTGATGATTTAGCTCATTTTAAATAAGTAGGTTGAACAAGTAGCAACATTTTTTTGTTTATTTTTTCATTCAAAGTATAATGTAGACTTGCAGCACTCAGGCTGAAGTGAGGTTTAAAACCGAGGCCCCGTGAGCCGTCAGCGCAGCAATAGAAAGCTGATTGACGTCGAACACGGTGGATCCACCCGGGGGCCCCTGACCCGCTCCATGTGTGAGAGCCTGAAACCTGATGATGGCCAAATCCAGTGTGGAATGACTGCAGGCAGTGACCTGCACTAGAGGGGGTCAGCGAGAAACAAAGAGCATTCAGGTACAGAGCGAGACGTTCCCCGCTCTGATAAGAAGAGGCTAATGTACAAGAGTTTGCATTGTTAGCACTGAGGACAAAGATGAATGAAGCAGAAGGGCTTTTTTTCCCCTGCTGTGGAAAAAGGGTGACAGAGGTGATTGGCAGGTGCGTAAACACTCTAAATCTGAATAGACATTCCAGAAATTGCTAACAGTATTGAAAATATGCCATACGCGGCGGCAATAATCCTCTTTTGTGTCTACAAAAGCTAACACTAATTCACTTCTCATTCACAACGCCCGACAATTCACCCTTTCACCAAGTAGGATTGCTTTTTTTTTTCAGACCAACATACGTAGTTTGGTCTCTTACTCTCTCTCTAATTAAATTAATTTTATTAAATTTTATTTTATTTTAAATATTTATTTTAATGAGATTTAATTTAATTAAAAATTTTAATTACCTTAATTTTATTTATTTATTTATTTTAATGGTATTTATTTTCATATATTTATTTATTTATTTTAATGGTACTTAATTTAATGATATTTAAGTATTATTTAATTATATGAATTATTTATTTTAATAGTATTTAGTTTAAAGTAAAATTTAATTTAATTATTTATTATGATGATATTTAATTCAATTTAGTTGAAATTTAGTTTTATTCATTTATTTATTTTAATAGTATTAAATGAAATTTAATTGTACTGTATTTATTTCAATGATATTTAGTTTCATTTTAAATAAAACTTAATTATTTATTTTATTGGTATTTAAATTTAAATATTTATTTTAATGGTATTTAATTTACTTTATTTTAATGATATTTAATTCAATTTAATTATTTTTAATGGTATTTAATTTAATTATTTATTTTAATGATATTTAGTTTAATTTAAAATTTAATTTAATTATTTATTTTAATGGTATTTAGTTTAATTTTATATTTAACTTAATCATTTTATTTAATTTAAAAGAGCTTTATTGGCATGACTTGTCAAGTATTGCCAAAGCACTGCAGATTTAATAATGAATAAAATCATTATTATATAATGCATATATACATAGAGGAAATATGCATATATACATAGAGGGAAAAAAACACAATTAGACTTCTGATAAATACATATGCCAATAAGAAAAAAAAAAATCTGATCTACTGGAATTTTCACCCACAACCATCTCTAGGGTTTACAGAGAATGGTCTGAAAAAGAGAAAATATCCAGTTAGCAGCAGTTCTGTTGTTGCTAATGCCTTGTTGATGCCATAGGTCAGGGAAGAATGGCCAGACTGGTTTGAGCTAAATCATCTCAAACGGGTTTCTCGAACATGACAATGAGTTCGCTGTACTCAAATGGCCTCCACAGTCACCAGATATCAATCCAATAGATCCCCTTTGGGATGTGGTGGAACAGGAGATTCACATCATGGATGTGCAGCCGACAAATCTGCAGCAACTATGTGATGCTATCATGTCAATATGGACCAAAATCTCTGAGGAATATTTTCATTACCTTGTTAAATCTATGCCACAAAAGGGGGACCAACCCGGTACTAGTACGGTATACCTAATAATAGTATAATAAAAATAATAGTAGCCGGTGAGTGTATGTTAACTTAAAACAATATCAAAGATATATAAATTAATTTTTTTAAATATTAAAATAAAATAAATTTTGTATTTAACGGGTTAAGAATCTGAAATTCTTAGAGCGTCTAAGAATGTTGACTTTTTTTTACTAACTCTAACCAACAGTTTGCTAATACTCTACTAATGAAACTTAGATGACATGTATTTGCAAAGTTACTTCTATAATGTAAAAAGTGATAAGTTAATTAACTTAATAAGTGTGTGTAAACCCATTGCCCTAAAAACAACAAGTTGATTTTACTTGAAAAATTGAAGAAATTCATTGCAACTTGGAATAGTTAAGTTGACTTAATTTTATAATTATGCACATAATTATTTACTTAATTTTAAGGCAATGGCTTTACTCACTTTAAGTCAACTAATCGCTTTAAAAGCAATAGCTTTACTCACTTTAAGTCAACTAATCGCTTTAAAAGCAATAGCTTTACTCACTTTAAGTCAACTAATATCTTTAAAAGCAATGGCTTTACTCACTTTAAGTCAACTAATATCTTTAAAAGCAATAGCTTTACTCACTTTAAGTCAACTAATATCTTTAAAAGCAATAGCTTTACTCACTTTAAGTTAACTAATATCTTTAAAAGCAATAGCTTTACTCACTTTAAGTCAACTAATATCTTTAAAAGCAATGGCTTTACTCACTTTAAGTCAACTAATATCTTTAAAAGCAATAGCTTTACTCACTTTAAGTCAACTAATATCTTTAAAAGCAATGGCTTTACTCACTTTTTTAAGCGGGTTCAACTAAACTCTTTAAAAGCAATGGCTTTACTCACTTTTTTAAGTCAACTTAAATCTTTAAAAGCAATGGATTTACTCACTTTTTTTAAGTCAACTTAAATCTTTAAAAGCAATGGCTTTACTCACTTTTTTAAGTCAACTTAAATCTTTAAAAGCATTGGCTTTACTCACATTTATAAGTAAAGTCAACTAATATCTTTAAAAGCAATGGCTTTACTCACATTTATAAGTAAAGTCAACTAATATCTTTAAAAGCAATGGCTTTACTCACTAAGTTAAGTCAACTAATATCTTTAAAAGCAATGGCTTTACTCACTAAGTTAAGTCAACTAATATCTTTAAAAGCAATGGCTTTACTCACTAAGTTAAGTCAACTAATATCTTTAAAAGCAATGGCTTTACTCACTAAGTTAAGACAACTAATATCTTCAAAAGCAATGGCTTTACTCACTAAGTTAAGACAACTAATATCTTCAAAAGCAATGGCTTTACTCACTAAGTTAAGACAACTAATATCTTCAAAAGCAATGGCTTTACTCACTAAGATAAGTCAACTAATATCTTTTAAAGCAATGGCTTTATTTACATTTTTAAGTGAGTTCAACTAATATCTTTAAAAGCAATGGTGTTACTCACTTTTTTAAGTAAAGTCAACTAATAGCTGCTAAAGCAATGGGTTTACTCACTTTAGGTAAAGCAAACAAGTCACTTTTTACAGTGTAGTTAAAACAACATCTATTAAAAGTGAAACTACACATGATGATTCAGAAATTGTTAGCTGTGAAAAAAAGTTAGAGTAAGAGCAAAGCAAATTGTGGTGAGCATTTGAATGGACAGATGAGCTGGGATTTGTGTATAGTAGTTTGTTTTGTGCTCAGAGTGTAGTCGAAGAAACCCCCGGATTACTATACACATATCCTGTTACACAAAAGAAACAGATCAGCTTTTTTTTCAGTGTGAGTCATATGGTTCCCGGAGAACAGTTCCCAAGACATACAGCTAATTTCTGATAGCTAATAGCTAATTTATTTTATCTTTGCCATGAAGTCAGTATATAATATTTTACTAGATAATGTTTACTAGTATTCAGCTTAAAGTGACATTTAAAGGCTTAACTAGATTAATTAGGTTAATTAGGCAAGTCATTGTATAACAGGGGTTTGCTCTGTAGACAATGGAAAAAATGCTTAAGGGGGCTAATAATATTGACCTTAAAATGGTTTTAAAACAATTAAAAGCTGCTTTTATACTAGTCGAAATAAAACAAATAAGACTTTCTCCAGAAGAAACAATATTATAGGAAATACTGTGAAAAAAATCCTTGCTCTGTTACACATCAATTGGGAAATAATTAAAAAAAATAATAATAATAATAATTGTCACCTCAACTGTACATTGAGTAATGAGTCTGCAAAGGTGTCGGCTGTGGTTTCAGGCAGAAACACAGCTGAGGCCTGCAGGAAAATATCAGTGCTCAAACATCAGTGAAGCGAGGAACGCTCACGTGCTGTGATGCTAGTCAAGCTTGTCCATTTAATGGGGGTCAGACTGATAAAGTTCACGCTGCTGTTTATCACTATTTAGTGATTATGTTGTTCAGTTCTTTTGAGTGACATGTTATCATATCGGCTGCGGTTAAGGAAGTCTTTCTTTTTTATAAACAATACGTTTTAATGATTGACTGAGCTGACAGTGAAGGTATTTCTCGCTGAATATCTTGAATTCTTTGTTCTCTCAGTCAGAATAATCAGAGTCGATGAGTTTCTCGGGTGTTATGGAAAGGTAGTTTGCTCTTTCAGGTATTTGTACTTAAAGCAAACTCATTTTTCAGGATTTAGGTAAACTGAATTTAAATGGATACGTTTATATTGGAACCATGTACTAAAAATGAAATTTTGAATGCATCTTGGCCTATTTCTTTTGCATAACAATTACAATTTTAGAGGAATCAAAATATTTCAGGTTTATATATAAACAGTGAACAGCATAGATGAGTACATTGAATATTCTTATCCATTTTATGGGGCCTCTTTTCAGCACTATTCTGAACCTGTCCAAAAATCTCTGACAGTATTTTGGTACGGTTTTGTTTCTCCTTTGCAGTTTCACCAGAAATGTAATTTCTCGACTTCTTTTACCATACATGCTTTCATATGTTCTTATCTGCCTCACTTTCTTCACTCTCTCTGTCGATAAGTCACTCTAGGGCCTAATTATGATCTAGCTTGAAATAAATACATTTATTTTACAAAACAACCCTGCAGAGTACTGCTTTTTTGCCGTATCTCTCCGGTGGGTCGCTTTGGGATTGACTGGCCAGAGATTTTCTGGGTGCAGTAATTGTGTCTCATTAATTCTTACAGTAATGCAGGGCAGCTTTACTGGCTATGCAATTAGCAGGCTGAGCCCTGAATAGAGCAGTTAATCAAGGGACAAAAGCAGGAGCTCAGCAGCCATTAGGCACAGAGGATGTCGGCTCATTGTCAGGGACACAAGGAATGCATGCAGACGTGCCTTCATTTAGGACGACTCAGGCAGGGGAGAATCCAAGGCCTTTCCGAAGCCTTTCTCTCCAACCTGCTTAAGCAAACTTCCTGCTTTTTCATGCATTTGTGCATGTACTGTAATGCTTTGACAAAAAAATTTAATAGAAATTAAATAAATAAAATGCCGTTTTTAAACATATGTCAGGAGAGAAGTCAGAAAGTTTAATGACAGTTAGCATTTCTTTTTTTGTTAAATACATAACCAAAATGAAATAAAATGCATTATTAATTTCCATTTTGCTAAAGGTTGTTTGTTAGCTTACGGTTTAGTATATTTTTTGCAAGTTTTTTTTCAATAACATCAAATAGAATTAATAAAAATAAGTAGAAAAACAAAAAAGGAAAACATTTAAATGTTTTAATATCTTACACTGATTAGGTTATGATTTTATTTAAGTTTTTAAAATAATATAAAATAAATGAAACTGTATTAGTTTTATTTAGATTGTAATTATTTTTGAACACATTATATATTATATAATGATATTCTTATTGTAAATAAATAAAACAATGAATAAAAACTCCATTAATAACACATCATTTAGTCAAAAAAAAAACAATTTAGCTTAAAGTGGAATTGTTTAAAAAAGATGTGTATGTACATCAGTACATTATATATACTATTTATTTTATTTTAATATTGATTGATTTAATTGTTATAATAATGTTCATTCATTCTTTCAATCATTCATTTTCATCTGCTTTTCTGTGGCCGAGTCGCGGGGACAGCAGTCTTATGCTGCGTTCACACCAGATGCAGAATGCGCAAAGAAATCATCTGTGAACATTTTGAGTTTACTCGCTTCATTCGTGCATCAAATCCGCTTCATTTACTCATCAAATTCACTTCACAAAGATGCAGATTTGCATTATGGGCAGGGCTTCTGTCTACCAGTGACTCTAGCTTCATTGCTAAATGGCTAACATGGATTTTATTGAGAGAGTAGCTGTGCTTTATGAAGGCTAAAAAACAGCGTTGCTTCATTTGGAGCCGTGTCTGAGTCCACTAGTTCCTTTCACAGGTGCACCCAGCATTGTGAGTTCATCAACTCCTCCAGAAACTATACCTGGATGATGAAGGCTTTCAGCAGTGCTTTAGACTGAGCCGAGCCCAGTTTGATAAACTGTTGTCCGGTGTCGGCAGGAGGATTTTCCCTTGGGACACCAACAACAGGCACTATGTTATTATCAGTCCCCTACAAGAGAAATCTCCTGATTGGCTAATGCAGCATGAATGACCGTAAAAGTTCAGATTTTCCAACTCGAGCGCTTCCCGTGAAATGTGCGATTCGCATGTCAATCATGCACAATCAACTCGTGCAGCTTCATTCGCGTGAATTGCGTTATTCGCACTGTCTCATTCGCATGTATCACTCCGCAGGATGTCTATTCGCATCTTAGCATTGACTTAACATGCAAATCACTTGCGCTTGATGCTTCATCCGCGTCTGGTGTGAACGCAGCATTAGGAGAGAACCCCAGACTTCCCTCTCCCCAGACACTTCATCCAGCTCCTCCAGGGGCATCCCGAGGCATTCCCAGGCCAGCCGAGACATAGTCCCTCCAGTATGTCCTGGGTCTTTCCCGAGGCCTCCTCTCGGTGGAACATGCTTGGAACACCTCCCTAGGTAGGTGTCCTGGAGGCATCCGAAACAGATGCCTAAGCCACCTCAGCTGACTTCTCTCGATGTGGAGGAACAGCGGCTCAACTCCGAGATTCTCCCGGGTGACAGAGCTCCTCACCCTATCTATAAGGGTGCGCCCTGCCACCCTGCGAAGGAAACTCATTTCGGCCACATGTATTCGAGATCTTGTCCTTTCAGTCATGACCCAAAGCCCATGACCATAGGTGAGAGTAGGAACGTAGATTGACCGACATATAGATTGACTTTTTCACAAAAACGGACCGGTACATTGACCGCATTACTGCTGCACCACATTATAATAATGTGTTTAATTTTATTTATGAAATAATATTCAGATATAAAACAGGCTTTATATAAAGGACTGTACATGTTTGGTATGTGTAAGTGTATTTCAGTGGGCATGTGTGTGCGCACGTTTTCACCTTAGCCTACAGTTCCAGGACTAAACTGCAGTCATATCTGTTGACTCATGAGTTTATAACCACCCTTTTACCACCCCGGAAGAATGAGAAATCACCAGAATCCTCCACCTTATCTTCCCTTTCCTCTCCCCCTCTCCGCAGTCCCTTTATCTCCCGCTCAGATAATCACTCACTCCGCAGTGGGGCGAGAAAATGAATCTCTTCTGGTCATTAAAATTAACCAGTGAATTATTGACATGTAATTAGCATGTCTTTCTCACCAGGGCCACTGCAAAGTTTCCCCCTGCAGTTCCTCTGAAAGGATGTGTCTTTCAGTCATTGTGGCTCAGATATAATAGTGTAGCAATTTAAAAAGACGAACAGAAAAACTGTATGATGAAAAGTGCCTCAAACCACAGACTCTGAAAATCCTATTTATCAAATAATACAGCTGGTAAAACTTTATCAGCATTTATTCTCACAAGTAACGCAGTCTTCTGCTTGTTATCTCTGTCGTTAGGGGGGAAACGGCGCTACGTTCGGATTAGGGTGTGGATTATGCAAACATGTCAAAATATATGTGCGTAATGAGCTGCGAGATTCTCTTTCAAGACAATTATAACTACAGCGCTCATATTTATTTATTTATTTAACGTCTCATGTTTAAATGATTTGCCCCTGTAATTTTTTTACAATCAGTCAAAGCGCACCACAACAATATGCGCTTTATTAATAAATACATTTCACACAGTGCTGAAAAAAAGGTTACTTTTTCCATCGCAGCTGTCAGTTCTCCTGACAAATACCTCTTGAAGCTGAATTCCACTGAATACTAACCCGCAGATTAATTCTTCTCTTACTTATGCCGCTTTTTCCTCCATTTTTTTAGGGACCTGCGGTTTTGACAACCTGTTTATATTAAGCTGCAGTAAATCAAACTCAGAAGTTGCCTGGTAATCTCATTTTGTTTACAGCAAACTTTAGGAACAGCAGCTTCCTGTCTGCCTGACTTAATTTCGTCTGTTTGCAGACAGGCTTTCCATTTAATGGGGAGTAATAAGAGATAATTTTTTGGTAACCTACATTCCGTGGTGCTGGCATCAGCCTGTCACTGAAAGTAGGCTGTAGACACTGGGAAGGTGGTAGTGAAAGTGTTTGCAGATTTGGTGGAACTTCTGCCACCCACTTGCAGGGTAAGAGAGGCAGACGAGAGATACTTTAAGCAACAGTGCAACCAAAAATGAAGTTTCTGAAGATGTTTTAAATTTTACGGTAGGCCAAATGTTATAGCTGGGTTTTCATCGCAAAGTGATGTGAATCTTTACAAAGTTCGCAGAAATGAGAATTAAAAAAAAACCTGAATTCAAATTAGGTAGATTTCCATCAAACTGTTAGAGTGGCTGCTTGTAGTATTGGTTACCTTAGTAACCAACAGTAAACAAGACAAGTGTAATGGACTCGTAGGTGTAATTTTTAATATGCCAGAATTTATTTAGCAGATCTGTTCCCATTATTTGGATTAACCCTTTTTTGGACAGGTCCAAGACCACCACAAGCGAGCATAACAAATTAAGGGATTTTTGTTTGAAATGTTTAATCTCATGCAATACTTTAAAACACACATTAACAGAAGATAATGGAAATCAAGCTAATGGCTTGTAAAAATGACAGATTTGTGCAGATTATTCCATTATTGTCTTGATATACTAAAGCAATGGTTGTTTGTTGGATAACTTTGGGTTTTTCTAGGCCCACTCAAAATATGCACCTGCAGAAATTCTGTGATTTTTTTAATGTAAATGTGAGTGAATATATACTTACCCATTTTTATTTTTATTTCAGTAATATTATTCAGTAATAAATAGCAAAAACAGCAACAAAAAAAGTCTAATTCTGTCTGGCCCTGGTTATTGCTTAACAGTCTGTCCAATGTAAAATGTTGAATTGGCGTCCGCCAGTGTTTGTGACATTTATGAGCTAAAAAACGAATTGGCGGTGCAGTAAGTAAACAAATCAGTGTATGAGAATGAATGTGATAGTGGTGTAAGGCAGTGGGGTGTCAGGATTAGTAATATTTAGGACAACCAATAACTGTGCAAAATAATCCAGTACTAGGGATGGGCGATATGGCCTAAAATCCATATTGCGATATACATTGCAGCCTCTTGCGATAACGATATATATTGCGATATATAAATTATAATAGAACCATTTCAGAACAGGTTACATAGACCCTTAGGAAAGCCAAACTGCCATTTTTTTTAAGAAATAAAGAAACGTTGCATGTCATTTTGAGAACATTTATTGTGCAAAGGCAAAACTGTAATTAAACAACACAATGTTGCAGATAAATAAACTAAATGTAGTGCCTTTTAGAAAGAAAGGCTTTTCTTTTAAGTCCTTGGTTCCTAAATGCCAAGTTGCAGAGAACACTGGTGTTTAGTTAAGGAACTTACACTGTACTGAAATTACTTCCAGTATTAAATTAGTCAAATAAAATTGTGTATTGCAGATACTTTAAATAAAAACATATTTCTAACCTGCAGCCTAAGGTAACACATTTGATTTTAAACATTTTGTTCTCCTAATGAAATTAAAACTGGTGTCTTGATCTGCTCTTTCTCTCTCTCTCCCTCACTCTCTCTCTCTGTCTGCGTGCTGCTGAGAGATTGAGACGCACCAGACAAAGTTTGCTTATAAAGTAATGCAAAAATGAATACAATTAATATCGAAAGCGAAAGCAGATTCTCCGACATGTCTGGGGAAAAGAGAATGCATTGTCACCCCAAATAGTAAGCTGGATCAGTCTATTTAGTCTTCGCGCTCTTCTGTATCCAGCGCGTCTCTGTGGGTCTGCATGCAGAGCATGCGAGTCTGTGGCAGAGTGTTCACAGTTTCTCGCGAACACAGAACCGGGCCGCCCCAATAATATATCGGCCGCCCAGGTAAAATCTGTGTGGGAAGCGCTGTGTGAAGAGCATGTTGTTTTACAGTGGCCGAGTGAATTAAGTTATCAATCGAGCTTATTATTTTTTGTCGCAAATGCGAGCGAAATGGTCGCGCTGTTGTTTATTCAAGATGATGCGTTGCAGCCGGTTGCAGCTCGTTGCTCTTAATTTCGCGGGTAGATTGCGTTATCAAACATGCATTATCGCGATAGTGCAATAGAATTAGAATCTCTATTGTAGGCCAATTTTGTATCGTTTATATCGCATATCGTTTATATCGCCCATTACTATCCAGTACCATCCACATTTTGAAACGTTGAAGTCTTGTGTGTAATTTGTTAAATTCATACTTGTCACGAAATGAATAGGCATAATAATAAAAAGTGATTTTCAAAGACATTTCTTTGATAGACAAATGAGTAAACACTGATATAGATGCTTTGATTGATGAAACAAAGAGAATAGTACACTACTTCAGCACCCTACTTCAACAGAACATGGTTTATCTGATTTGTCAAGCCATCTCAGGTAATTTCATAAGGAAAATGTGTAATTATAATGCAATGCTAATCGACATAGCCTTTAACACTATCACTAAATAAGTTATTTCAAACAATCAATACTAGAACACAAATTTAGACTATAAATGTGCTAAATTTATTAATCTATTGTACTTTGATGGGATGCTAATCTAAATACAGTTATTCTGTTCTGTTAAGTGTAAATATTCCTATTGTTTGTGCAATTCTGCGATTAATTTGTCAAAATAAGATGAGGGACTAGCTAGGTAGCTAACTAACTAACTATTTTGACTATACTGTATATATCCCAATTTTCCCAATTTAAATTTCCATTTTTGAATGACGAATACTGCCTTTTGATACCTGCTGCTATAGATAGTTACCTGCGTACCTGCTTGTTTGCTGTCGACTGTAGTCCTTGTGGTGTGTTCAAACTTTTTTACTCTCAAGAGATAACACCCAGTAGCTGGTTTGGCGTGTCAATGCCGCTAAATAAGCTTGAAGGGCCGGAAAGGTGTCCGACTAACATTCTATTGAGACTAGTCACTGATTTTGAGGGATTAGTTTCAGTAATCTTTAACCTCCCACCTTCAATTTAGACTTTTTTTTGTGTGGCAACATCTGCCACCATTTTGTTCCCGGTTCTGGCAGAAAGGAACACAGGTGAGAGGAACAGCCAGCATCCTCTGCATTGTTGGCTGCTCTGTATCAGGACTGAAAGAAAGTATCATGTCTCCGCTCTCTGGCGGTCTCCAGTTTCAGAGAGTGACCATGAAGCTGTTTCCCAGCGCCTCTGCTCCATGCCTCATTGAACAGACATATCAGTGCCCTTTTGTGGAAGGCTCACGCATCCGGACGCTTTCAACCACACCTAACAACGGGCCATACGTATACATATATCTCCCCCTGACTTTTTTGTGTTTAAATAGTACTTGTTTGAGGTGCATGTTAGATCAAGCAAGCAATGATTCTGTACACCAACAAGCTGAAATATCACAGAGACGTGCGAGTATGATGCTTGACATGGGAAGGTAAGCAACCACATAGTAACATAGTAAAAACTGTTAGAACACCTTATAACAATGCCCTGAGAAAGTCTTGTATGGCAAGCTAATATTGTGCAGTCTTTGTTTTCAACAGTGCACACTGACAAAGGACTGTTAAGGGTCATTTGGAACAAAACAACGACTATTATAGTATTTGGAGATACATTATTTTCCCAAATACAACTTGCAGACTTACAATACAATGTGTATTCCAGTGGCTAGCAATGCACCTCAACAATGCAGATGTGTGTTTTGTTTCTGAAAGCAGAAAATTAGGGGATACTGTTTATCCTCATTATTCTGACCCTCCCCGCAACCTCTTCTATTGTTGTCTGCAGGTGCTAATGATTATGTGGTCCTCTGAGTACACCAGCTCATTTGCTGGGAAGGAAATAAATGACTTCTTTAGAAGCCTCCCTGATATAATTTAGTTTGGGTTGAGGGTCTGACACTTTGTTAAAACCTTGAACATTTTAGCCAAGTCTCACTAAGAAAACAGTGTTGGTTTAATTCCTGAGGCTGCTTGTCCACCTGGTTCCTATATAATGAAAAACAAAGTGCATAGTTTCTTTTATAAAACCAAAGGGAAGTGTCTTATATTGCTAGACTGGTGTGGTTCTTGTGCTTTCTGTTTGTGTTGGCACCCTGTATTCTGTAGGGTGGTTTTTCTGTATGCGATGGTATGTAGGTCTATGGCCTATGTGTCTCCAATCACATGTTCTTCAGTGATGATGGGACGGACAGAGAGATTTTTCCACTCATGTCTCAGCTTGACTGTCTCCCAGATTGTGTCTAAGAATGTTTAAACACTAACTCATGATGACAGAAATGCACACACACTTTAATAAGCATGCACACACTGTGATATTGACTCTTACAGTGAGTGTCTATCATTACAAGGACTGGCTTATGAATCTAGAGACTGGTGTTAGTGTCCGTCAGATTGCCTTTAAGCAGTGCCAAAAGTAAGCTGACCTCCAAGGCCCTTGGTGCATTCAAAGCAAGACCACTAGAGCCCAAAGGCAACTTGGCACATGTAGTGGAACTGAGCACTGGGCCCCCGAGCACATGCAGTGTAAACTCACCACTCAAGCCCATGGGCTCCTTGGCAAATACATGTTGACTACTTGGGCCCTCAGGCCTTTTGGTGCATATATATCACAAGCAAACTGCTGGGACCCGCAGGCCTCTTGGTACATGCAGCTAACAACTAGTGTCCTCAGTGCATACTCCCCAAGCAGATCTCTAGAGCACCCTGACCCCCTGGCATATACAGCGTGAACAGACCACCAGGGCCCTTAAGTCCTTTGGCACATATAAATTGACCACCAGGACCCCTTAGCATAGGTGACACAAGATTATAACTAGGTCCCCCAGGCTCCTTGGCGCAAGTTGACCACTTGAGCTTCTTCTTGCAGTATGAGCTGACCACCTGGGACCCAGGAGTCTACATCAGAATACTAGGGCTCTCTAGAATGGACAGTGAGAAGAACTCTTGAGCCTTTTGCATGCAGTTTAAGCATAAAACAAAGCTCTCTTATACCCCACTTCCACCAGCACAAACCAGGTGCTTGTTCGGAGCCAGTGTATTGCAGGTTCAGAACTGGTTCTTCTGTCTTGCCTTCTAAGAAACACTTTGTCTACCTCAGGCTAGAGAACCACCATAGAGCCAAGTCTGACATCACTGCATATGTCCCATCATTTCCAAGGCAAACATGGTACCACCAAATACAATCCTGGTATGAATGACACATCACTGTTAACATTAATAACTTTGTTAATTAATTATAATTATTAATTATTCTTTGTTAATAACAACCACTTTTCCTGGTTCAGAGATGGTGATTTGTCAGTTGAATGACAAAGAACAAATTTGGACTTGGGTTCTAGCTCCAAACCAGCACCTGAACCACCTCAGTGAAATACTGTAGGGGTATTAAAGAGTGTAGTGTGGTTGTAGATACAATGCAAGTTTTACACTAGTAACATTCTTGGTTGTCATTAACCTATGATCCAATCTTCATATAATTCCATCATTTCAGTCTCTACAGTAAACAAAAGGCATGTGCCCCAGGTGAGACCATGATCCTTTCCTGGACATGGAAAGCTTCCCAAATAGGCTCTCTGCACATTTCTCTGAACATGCTGAGCTCAGCACCCTTTATAAATGTTTGCTTTCTGCATGCTCACAACTCACAGTTCAACATTAAGAAGCATTCACACTTGCTGAAAGTAAAACAGTGAAGGTCACCAAGGCCCTGTAATGTTGAAAGCTAGCCAGTATTCCTACTCGACTACAACATGCCACACTATCAGTAGGCGGATCCCATGTGCTCCAATGTTTTCACTTCTTGGTAGTCACCACATCATCTCATTTGCAAGTTGAACTCTGCTCAAGTTGATTGCATCATCAATAGTTGCTGTCACTGGTGACTCAACTTGTCAACACTTTCAAAATGAGAAATCCATTTGCTTTGCAAATTTCTGTCAGTGTGAACATCCTTTAATCCTGTAATTCAGTTTCAAATTACTATTACAAGTGTGGTGCAGTGGGTCAGTGGGTTGCAGTATTATAAATAAATACAGAAGGTCCTGAGCTATGTCCGAGCTGATCCCCAAAAATACTGGTTGACTTGGTGGTTGGGTGGTAATTGGGTTTCCCAAATCTTACCTATTGGTATGCTGCAGAGAGACATGGAACTTGTGGTCCTAATGAGTTTATATACAATTGGTCAGGTACATAGAGTGTAAAATCCAATGGGACAGCAATGCAGTAAAGGACAGAAGCATATCAAGCTTTGTTGATGGGTGAACGTCATACATAATTTTAGCTCAGGAGACATGGACCCAGACAAAAACATCAAAAACAACAACACGCTACATAGTGTAGTTGCAAATGTCATTGTTGCCAAAAAAATTAGATGAAGGGAGAGTAGACGCCATAAATGAGCAACACGTCCATTTGGACTTTTGATCAATTTTTAAATTCCCAGCTTTCATGTCATGTCCTAATTTTTATGCAAAACCCATTTCAGACACCACAGTGGAATCTCAGTTTGACAGGTTAAAAATTAATGAGCCTGTCAATGCAGGAGCATTATGTTACTGTTTAACCACACACTTCGTTAAATATTCAATCTCAGGAAAGCAAACATTGGATCCCTGAACTTTTAGCTTCACCTCCCCCTGGTGTGTGTATGTGTGCGTGTGTGTTTACCCAGATGCCTGATGTTTTGTCTTAATTGGGATTGTTTCTACAGGATTGCTACACTGAAATAGACTAGCTAGCTAATACATTGTTTTCATTATTATTTTGTACAGTTGCTTGGGAAATTGAGTGGTGGTGCCAATTTATCAGGTGAACGCCTAACCAATTATATCTAATTGGATGATTATCACACAGTCTTCAAAAGACACCTTTCTGACACTGCCACCTCTGGAGACAAATTTATTGGACTCCAAATGGCTGAACGCTTTTGACCCGCTTTTTGCCCTCAATGGATCGTGATTAGCATTGTATGAACCACAAACTACTGTAGCTGTAAATTCAAGGCAAATTTGTTGTGCAGCAAACACTGTAATTTTATATGTATGCAAT
Organism: Danio kyathit; assembly: GCA_903798195.1. Classification (NCBI taxonomy): domain Eukaryota; kingdom Metazoa; phylum Chordata; class Actinopteri; order Cypriniformes; family Danionidae; genus Danio; species Danio kyathit. The sequence continues at coordinate 5,806,338 of LR812542.1, forward strand.
ATTTTTGCCTTTGTATAATGAGCATAATACAGCGCATAATGCAGTTTCATGCTAGCAAGAAATGCTAATGACTCTGCTGGCTGGTTATTAGCATTCGTAATAATGCTATGTATTTCAGTATAGGGATGACAAAATATACACCTAGAGCAAGGTTTTAACTACCATAGTTAGCATCACTAACCATCTGTTTTGATTGGCATTAAGCAAACGTCCAGCCACTTGGCTATAGTACACAGTCAATTACCATTGATCAACAAAAGACTTTTAACAGCTATTGTCATTTATCAATACACTGGCCTTGAACTTATGAGCCTGGAGTATTCTTCACCTCATTTTCTCTCATTTTCAATCCCTTAGTATTTAATTAACATAATGCATCCTATAATGAAGTTGCGTGTTAGCAAGAAGTGCTAACAACTATGTTAGCTGACTGTTAGCATTCGAAATAAAAAATTGAGAAAAATAACCCTACACTAAGTACGATAACATTTTTATTAAAGTTTGGTACCAAAGATATACTCCGAGGAAGGTTTTAGAGACCTATTTATCAACACTAACTATCTGAAACTCTGTACCAGTTCCATTCACTTGGTTATAGAGCACACAATCCTTGTCATTCACTGTTGGTCAACAAAAAACATTTAACATCTATTGTAATTTACATTGACCACACATTTATGAGCGAGGGATGTTTTTCACCTTCAATTTTCAGTATATTTTCAGTCATAATACAGCCTATATAATGACACTACATGTTAGCAGGAAGTGCTAATAACGAAGTTAGCTGACTGCAAGTGCTGAAAATGAGCAGACGCTAATCAAAAGTACAATAAAATAAGTGTAGTGTGCACCAGATTAGGGATTACCAAAGATATACCCCAAGGAAGGTTTTAGAGTCATATTTAGTAATGTTAGCCTACTGAAACAGTTTTTAATTCATCACTGAGCAAATATCGGTCCACTTGGCCAATTTAAATTGACTACACATTTATGAGCATGGGACGTTTTTCACCTAACATTTTCCACCAATTTTAAATTCTGGACTACTTATTGAACATAATACAGCCTACATACTGAAGTTCCATGTTAGCAGTAAGTGCTAATAACTAAGTTAGCTGACTGTTAGTATTCAAAATGAGCAGACGCTAATCAAAAGTACAATAAAATGAGTGTAGTACTGACAAGAGTGTGCACCAGATTAGGGATTACCAAAGATATACCCTGAGGACGGTTTTAGAGCCATATTTAGTAACGCTAGCCATCTGAAACAGTTTTTAATTCGCCATTGAGCAAACATCCGTCCACTTGGCTACAGAGCACACGGCCACCCCTTGTCAATCACTGGTGGTCAACAAAAGACTTTAGTAATATCTATTGTCACTTTACAACTGTGTCCTGCATGCCGTATGGCCTGGCAGCAGTGACAGATGAGGTGAACATGGTGGGGCTAATTCAGCATGTCCTCTCCCAGCAGGCCTTCTTACACAACACTAATAGGATGGGACCCATTGTCTGTGGGCCAGGACCACCATGCTCCTCACCATCCACACAAACACAATGACCCTCACTGGGCCTTGTCTCAGCGAGCGAGTCTTTTCAGTCCAAGAACAACAGAGGCTGATCAGGGCATTCATGCAACGAGGAGTAGCGTTGAGTTAGCATTATATATTCACATACAGCGGATATACATTTGTAAATGCATTTAAACCCATGAGAATATCTGCATATAATCATCTTTTTTGTTTTAAATAAATCAACCAATAATTAATAAGTGACAAGAACTAATAGCTAATTAGACATAGCTCATTAGCAATATATATATACATATAGTTGTTTATTGACAGAAGATCATAAACGCACTTGACAAATATTGCAGCTGTTGAACAACATAATATACTTTTGAGACTTTTTATGTGAGAATGTAGTTATTTATTTAAAAGGATAGTGCCTTTTTTAAACATTTATAATTTCTGAGATTTAGCGCGTCGGCGGCCATCAGCTCTTGACAGAGACCACATAATAACCCCTTTGAAAGAGAAAAACAGCGTAATTTCAGCGTAATTTCGTAGTGTTTCTGGTAGTGTTTACTTTGGCTTTTTCAAGGTTAATTATTGTGATCTCCCAATTGCAAAAGAAAAATATTGGGAAATATCTCTAGACTGATGCCATTTCATGCCGTTCAGCCTTATAATCTTAAATTAACTTAATCGATTTTAATCCTTTTAAGACCATTATGAATTAAATTTTAGACTTATACAGGGCTAAACACTACTGATTATTTCTAATGGCCCGGTCAGTTGCCACAAAAAAAAAAAAAAAAAAAGCTAATGTAATTTTTTTTTTCTTAGCGACATATTTTAATGTGTCAAAACAAGAAAACTCTAGTTGTATACACTTTTATTTTCAACATATTATTTCTTTTTTTATGAAAAGTTTAACATTGTTAAAAGCTATTTATTATGGAGACAATGACATAAATATTCAAAAATATACATTTGTTGGCTTTTGGTCCAAATTGATCATGTATAATGTATCGTGTAAAGTGATATGTTGCTCTGTTATTATGATGAGGAATTGTGGAATTTGGTTTTCTTTCCCTGATTTAATTTAATTTAGAGAAATTGCTGTAAAAAATGGCAAACAGCTATTGTGAATTGTATCTCTTCGCAATAAAAAAACTTTTTTCAAGTTTTCTTGAGATAGATTGATGATTGGATGAATGTCGGCCCAATTGGGAAGCTTTACTTGGACAGAGGAACATTAAGACCTGTTTAAAATGATTTAAGACCTACAAGACAATATTTCAGTAAATTTAAGACTTTTTAAGGCCTAAAATTTAGTTTTTTAAATTTAAAACATTTAAAGACTTTTTAAGACCCAGCGGACACCCTGTTAAAGGTGTTTAAAATATCAAACAAAAGATATTGTAAAGGGTTAGCGATGGCAGAGTTTTCATTTTTAGGTGAACTATCCCTTTAACCCCCAGACCTCACTAATTTTCAAACCCTGTCTATAAGACCATGGTCAATCCGGCGCTCTGGCTCTCGGTGTGTGAGAGAGGCAGAAATCTGAATCCAGGCTGAAGATTAAAGTGGGCTCCTATCTGGCGCCGGTGCTCACAGAAATCCATATCGTTCCTCAGTGCTAATGTTTCCTCCGCAGAATCAAGCGAGGCTCTGCTATCTGATCGGGCGCTCATTCTGCGATGGGACGGGACGCTGGAGAACGTAGACGAGCCTTTGAAATGGCCTGATGTTCTATTAGCAATTCTAAACAGCTTGCTTTGTCACACAAACACGTTTTCCACCTCAGATTATGTTTCAGGTCATGCCAGAGTTTCAGCAGAGTTTCTGAGTGTTGGCCATGCGGTTTTGGTGCACCTGTCTGGGTCTGAGCAGAGACATGCATGAGGCGCTGTATAGATTTTCACATCGTAACACACTGAAATTTAAAACGGAGATCATTGATATGAGCTGAAATATGAATATGTAAACTAAATATATATTTTTAGCTATTAGTATAAAAATGTTAGACAAGTAATTTTTTTTTATAATTTATTATCCAGTTATTCATTCATTCATTCATTTTCCTTCGGCTTAGTCCCTCATATTCAGTGTTCTGTTAGTGTAAGTATACTTTTTTGTAGTATTTGCACACAGTTTGTGTTCTGTCTGGTGCACTTCCCTGTTGTCATTTTACTCTGCCGCTCCACCTCTTACTCACCACTGATGTGAGGTTTTAAAGTTAGTTTGCGCTTGTAAACACAGCCCCCCCTCTGTTCAAAATATGTATCGCTATTCATTTAACATTTTAACCGGTTTGAATCGTCACATATTTGAATCGATTTTTAACCAGCTCACGGTAAATCGTTACATCCCTGCTTAATATGCACTAAAAATAAACATAATATGAATTTTAGTAAATAGTTAGCTAACTACTAATGATATAACAACTTTCACCCTGGCCTATTTTCATTTCTCTTGTCCTACAGCTTTGTTGTACGATGGTTATTTTGCTACTGTTTGTAGCAAAATGAGTTTCATAGAGTTTCATAGAGATACTATTCTGATTATTACATTTGTCTTGCCAAATGTGGTCTTCGTAGCAATAAACTACATATCTGCATGCTCCTTTTGTGCACCTTTAAGTATAAGTGATTTAATGTTGCCAGATATTGCTAGGAAAAACAAAAAAGTAGTCCCGCCCAAAAATTCACTTGCAATTTTGCTAATACAGAAATTAGGAAAGATTAACATTGTCACATTAAATATTGATAATACACTCAAAAAATGGCATTTGCTGTTTGTTCAAACTACTCATAGACTACATTTACACCGCAGATATGGATGGTCAATTCCGATTTTGTGACTGTATCTGATTTCTTTGATGACCGGCTTACATCATCTTTTAAAAGTGACTCGTATCCGATTGTCTGCATTTACACATGGCAAAGGTGCAATGACCAGGAAAAAAAGAGTGGGTGCTGACTTACAGCTGGATAATAAAAGAGTGCCCTTTTCTCTGTTCCTGCATTTAATCTGTTTTCAGGGTTTCATTTTTTTAAATTATTTTTAACAAGTTGTTTTACTATAGTTTATGACAGAAAAGTTCTCATTTTCTCATCTTCTTTTAATCTAGGCCTTTTTAAACCAGTAGGCATCTTAATGTAATGTCCATGGCGTGAGTTAAGCATGTGAAGTATGTAATAGTTTTATATTAGTTTATACGTTGCGGATATTGCGCTCTCTCGTTAACATGCTCAAATGCTTGTTCTACATGACAATATATAGCTTTTTTAGTCCTTGTGTATGAGATTTAAGGTTTGTGACTCTGCTAAAGTCTGTTCTGAAAAGAAAGCGTCAGACTTGACGTCGTTCGCTATGGTTTTTAATGATATGTGACTTGCATTGACAGGTGAAAATCCGATCTACCTGCTTACACTGCAGACACGAGGGAACGGATACGATTCATATCAGATAAACTTCCACATATGAACAAGGCCTTAATCTGATTTGAGTTGAGTTTTCCTGCTACATGTACAAGGGACATATTCGATCTGTGCAACATGACAGAAAAAAATCAGAATTGAGTCACTTGAACCATGCAGTGTAAATGCAGCCATAGAGACATGAGCTGAAACAACATAAATCTTAAAATTTTTGGGGGGACAACTTGATTGTTTTATGTTTAATCAACTTAAATTTACCAACACTAAGTTAACTTAATTTCTGTGTAAAACACTTAAAAAAAAATAAATGTGGCAACATGGCAGAGTGGAGTGCTACATTTGCGCCCTCTATAGCTCATTTCTTCATTAATTCATTTTCTTTTCGCTTAGTGCCTTTATTAATCAGGGGTCGCCACAGCGGACTGAACCGCCAACTTATCCAGCATATGTTTTACACAGCAGGTGCCCTTCTAGCCGCAACCCAACACTGGGAAACACCCATACACACTCATTCACACACATACACTACGGCCAATTTAGCTTATTCAATTCACCTAGTGATGTCTTTGGACTGTGGGGGAAACCGGAGCATCCGGAGGAAACCGCAAACACGGGGAGAACATGCAAACTCCACACAGAAATGCCAACTGACCCAGCCGGGGCTCGAACCAGCAACCTTCTTGCTGTGAGGCAATCATGCTACCCACTGCACCACCATGACGCCTATATCTCATTCATTCAGTCAGAAACATTTTTCTTTCACGCATTACAGGTGACCCACAGGCCTGAGACTGGCTGACGATACAGAGGTCAGCGGTGGTGTCCCTCCTGCAGAGCAAACACCTGTAGATGTACCTCACACTGGCGAACGAAAACCTCAAGCATCTGCGAACACACAACGCTGTGAGTGAAAGCCGAGAGTTTATCACATTGACCTTTAATCTGCTGCCTGCTGAACTGAAGAAATCACTCAGTTTGCTGATTGAATAGCAAGGTCGTGTGATATACATACATTTGCAAAGGAATATTACTATTTTGGCAACGATAATGTAATCACGCCATCCGCAAACATGTACGTGCTCAAGTTCGGAGTTATCTCAACATGCTGCTGAAAAAAGTCACACAGAGGTCGGTTTGTTCTGGTCCAGACATCTTTTTGTTTGTTAATGCAGTTTTGTTTGTTTTTTCCATGTAAAAATGTGGAGTTACTTTTACGCCACACAAAATGGGACACACACCTACCAAAAAGTTCAACTTTTGTCTAGTCAGTCCACAGGGCATTTTTCCAAAAGTATTGGGGATCATCGAGATGTTTACTGGCAAAACTGAGATGAGCCTTTCTGCTCTTTTTGCTCAGTTTGTCCTGGAACTCCAAAAACCATTTTTGCCCTGTCTCTTTCTTATGGGGGAGCCATGAACACTTGCCTTAACTAAGGCAAGTGAGGCCTGCAGTTCTTTGCATGCTATTGTGGGTCTTTTGTGCACTCTTGATCGAGTTGTTGCTGCACTCTTAAGGTAATTAGGAGATAAATTGAACTAAGGTGTGATAAACCAACTTTTTCTTTGTATTTTGTTTTTGCTAAATAAAAAAAACCCTTCATTTAAAAACTGCATAACGTATTTACTTGTGTTATCACTGACTAACATTTAAATTTGTTTGATGTTCTCACAAACAAGTAAAAAAATGTAAAAAAAATAAATAAATAAATCAGTAATGGTGTGTTCACACCAGACGCGGATGAAGCATCAAGAGCGAGTGATTTACATGGTAAGTCGATGCAAAAACATTCTGCGGCATGATTCCAGCAAATTGAGCATTTTGTGAGTTTGACACATGAATCATGTGATTCGCTAGAGATGGAAAATCAGAACTTTAACCACCACCGTGCTAACCACTCAGGAGCTTACTCTAGTATGAGCATGATTACGATGTAGCGCCTATTGTTGGAGTCCCAAGGGAAAATCCTCCTGCTGATACAGGAAAACAGCTAATCAAACTGCGCTTGACTCAGTCTGAAGCACCTCTGAAAGCTTCCTTCATCTAGGTATAGTTTCTGGATGAGTTGATGAAATCACAGAGCTGGGTGCACCTCGGAAATGAACTAGTGGACACAGACACGGCGACAAACAAATCTATGCTGTTTTTCAGCCTTCCTAAAGCACAGCTATTCTCTCAATAAAATCTATGTTAGCCATTTAGCAATGAAACTAGAGTCACCGGGCAGACAGATGCTCTGCCCATGACGTGAATCAACATCTGAGGTGAAGTGAATTTGACACACTTTTGTATATTTCTAAAAGTTAAAATTGCTTATATTCCAGTCAAACAAAAAAAAAGACTCTCCATAAGAAAAAAAAAAATCCCTTTCTCTGTTAAACATCATGTGGTCAATATCTAAAAAAAAAAAAAAAAACACAAAAAATTTACCAGGTGGGCTAATAATTTTGACTTGAACTGTGTATTTATACAGTGTCTAATATAAATCTTCATCATGAATTGTACATACCCACTGTACATATTTGTAATTATGTTCATATCTATCTGCATCTGATTATTAATAGCAACCTGTACATGTATTCATCTATTGTAAATCTCTGTTCATAGCTAATACAACCTATAGTATAATGTTCATAGTATATCCATCTGCAAATATCACCATAGTTTTTCTGTAATTGCACTTTTCTAACTTATACATATAACCTGCACTTGCTGCTATTGCGCTCCTGGTTAGACCGAAACTGCATTTCATTGCCTTGTACTTGTACTTGTACACGTGTAATGACAATAAAGTGGAAACTAATCTAATCTAATCTAATCTAATCTAATCTAATCTAATCTAATCTAATCTAAATGAGTACAGAAATGATTCAGAAAAAATGTCCATCTTGCTCTGACATGTATGCATTCAATGGGATCCAATACAATTAAATATTTGTGCAAATCTGGTTTAAAATTGGAACTATACTACAAAAACGAGCACATGCAAATAAATATCTAAGAATAAAACATTAAATACAATCCAAATAACCCAACAAATTTTACACCAACAAAAGGTTTGCGATAAAATAGTGAGCGAAAATTTGCAAATAATAGTGTCAAGCAAAGTCTTAATTTATGAACAATGACCAGCGCAAACAAAGCTTTGAAAAGTGTTAAGCATACTGGATAAGCAGAAAAGATAAGTTATATTCATTTATATTAGAGTAAGCTATGTTCATTTTTACTGACACAAATATAATTCCAAATTAATTAGTATTCAGTTCATTTGTATTAAATAACTCTGACACTCATCCCTTAATATACAGATTTTACACAAAGTTCTATCAATGTGAATTAAACAATCTCAGATGCATTTTTCTACTTTCAATGGAAGTTAGCAGGTCAGTGTGTGTGGGAGAGGGAGGAAGAGAGTGTGTGTGAATGTGTGTGTGGTTAGTATGACAGATGGACACTGGCTCGGCCTCTTGCTCTTGGAAAACTGAAGCCACGTCTCCTCTGACCTGATTACAATGGTAACCTTTGACCCAGAGGTCGTGGGCTCGCACCGCCTCATGCATTCATGCAGCCCTTCTGCAGCCAAACAAACCCCTACAAGACGAGCCCAACAAGAAAAACACAGTCTCATTGAAAATTCATAGTCTGCGAGCCCACAAAACATACATTTAACATGCACTTTTGTATGGTGATAACCATACGACCAACAAACAGGCAGCGGTCCAGACGTGCTACGAGTAAAAATACAGATGATTCAACAATAGTTAACTAAACGCAACATGTCACAAAAATTTAACTTGAACGTGAACACACTCATATTATTAAAGAATCATGGAGCTCTAGCAGAGATGTTACATTTCCATAAAATCAAATATTTGAGCAATTATTTTATATATTTTTTCTTCATTTTGTATTTGTGTATTTTTGTCATGTTTTCTGGAGAAGTTAAATTCAAATTAAGCTATTTTTATTGATAGCAAACTTTATTGACGGCAAACAAACCCCTACAAGCAGAGCCAAACAAGAAAAACACAGTCTCATTGAAAATTCATAGTCTGCGAGCCCACAAAACATACATTTAACATGTACTTTTCTATGGCGATAACCATACGACCAACAAACAGGCAGCGGTCCAGACGTGCCTAGAGTAAAAATACGGTGAAGATGGCAGCGGAGGCGCCGGAGTCTCTGACAGTATAAGTATACACTAGAGCAGGTGTAGGAGAGCTCTAACAAACCCACTCATCCTCAGCAAACAACCGTTTCTGCCGTCGGTGGATCATTTAGGAAGGGAGGACAGTTTAAGGTAATTGCATGGTGTGTCACAGAGCCCATCCTTAGTGTTTTACAGGCCTAAAATATAACCGCAGCTTACATCGCCTCAGGAAGAGTCAGCTCGACTGGAGCAAGTTTCTCAGGATGATTGCTATTTAATGGCTTTATGTGTATATGTGTGTATGCCTTGCATTCCTCACATCATGGGGACCAAATGTCCCCACATGTATAGCAATGCCAGTAAATATTTCAGTAAAAATGAAATGCCTCATGAATCACACAGAATGAAGAAATTTGAAAATGGAGATTGTTTCTTGTGAGGGTTGGGTTTAGAAGTGAGGAGATAGAACATACAGTATGTACAGTATAAAAATCATTAGGTCTTTGGGAAGTCTCCATAAAATAACTGTACAAGTGTGTGTGCATATATTATGGATATCAGAAGATTAAAAGAGTTATTCTGCCAAAACAACTACCTTACATGTACTTTATTCCATTTATTACAAAGCTACTTGCCACAAAATATAAACATTAGACACAAAAAATTGTTCTGAGCTGTAATAGTTTATTATTTCTACAATTAAAGGCAAAGCTGACAGAAACAAAGACAGCCGATGGAGCAAGGTTTCCGCTACATTCATTCATCCGTGGCGGGCCGCCACGCCAAAATTCATCCCGCCACGGCTACATTACAGGTTCTTATTTAAAACATTTAGTCGTGTTTTTTATAGCGGATTATAATCGCACCAAAACATATTAGAGGTAAACAGCGCAAACTTTTCTGTAACCGTAGTAGTGCTGTGCGCTATTTGTTCAAGGTGACATGCTGACTGACTCTCTGACAGACTGACTGACAGGTGCGTGAGTCCAGCAAACACGGCGTAGCTTTCAGTTAAGATGAACACAGTTTCCATAAGTATACTTTATTGATAAAGGTCAATGGCTTTGCATACAATGACTTTATCTTGCTGGAGTTTATAGCTGTTTCATTTTACTTCAGGACGCGTTGATGTCGGAAAACGCACAAAAACGCACTAAATCGCGCTTCAGCAGCGCTTACTGGAGAGCGCACAAGAAGATCTGCGCTTGAACGTGTAAATTTGAGTGCGTGCAAGAAGTTCTGTGCTCGAACAGAGAAAATCGGCGTGCAAGCAAAGAGATTCGCATGCTGGTATTACATGAATGCTATCTCGACTAGTTATACTGCGTGTAATATTTGTCTTTGAAATAGTTGGCAGATCTGTGTAAAAAAAAAAGTCCTGCCGCCACTGCTGGAAAAAATCCTAGAGGAAACACTGTGGAGTATACACTAACCTGCACATTATTCAGTCACAAGATGGCGCCAAACAGTCCAAAACGCAAAGCTGACAGAAAAAAAAACCGCTGATGGAGTATACACTAACCTGCGCATTATTCAGTCACAAGATGGCGCCAAACAGTCAAATACACAAAGCTGACAGAAACGAAAAAAACTGATGGATTCTACACTAACCTGTGCATTATTCAGTCACAAGATGGCACCAAACCGTCAAAAACGCAAAGCTGATAGAAACAAAAACAGCTGATGGAGTATACACTAACCTGCACAGCATTCAGTCACAAGATGGTGCCAAACAGTCAAACATACAAAGCTAACAGAAATGAAAACAGCTGATGGAGTATACACTAAGCTGCACGTTATTCAGTCACAAGATGGCGCCAAACAGTCAAAAATGCAAAGCTGACAGAAACAAAAACCGCGGAAGGAGTATACACTAACCTGCGCATTATTCAGCCACAAGATGGCACCAAAAAGTCAAAAACGCAAAGCTGACAGAATTGAAAACAGCTGACGAAGCATACACAAACCTACCCATTATTCAGTCACAAGATGGCACCAAACAGTCAAAAACAGAAAGCTGACAAAAAACAAAAACAGCTGATGGAGTATACACTAACCTGCTCATTATTCAGTCACAAGAAGGCGCCAAACAGTCAAAAATGCAAAGCTGACAGAAAACAAAACCAGCGACGTGACAGACAAGCAGATACATATGAATGTGGATATAAGTATATGGATTTGAACATATTCATTGACGGTCAAGCTGAATTGAAGTCTTGTGTTATTTAGTGGTTGTTATCTCAGGTTGTTATCCTTACAATGTCATAACTGGCCAATCAGAATCGAGTATTCCAGACAGCCATGTAATAAAACCTTATAGTAAAGTGCGACCAAAAATATAACTTATTTTGCAGCAACATCTGCTTTCCCATCACACTTATATCTCTTTAACAGCCTCAAACTTGATCTACAGTGTCAGCATAGTTTGCTAATATATAGGTTTCGACAGCAAACTTTCTTCATCTGTCATGATGTGGCAGCGTCTCCTCTGGCTTCATCCTCCATCTGTTCAGCCAATCGCTGTCCAGAAGCAGCCTGGCATTTGGAGTCTTCATTCTGCAGATGGACAGGCCTGAGGATTTGCCCTGTGGTAAAGTCCTCCTGCTGACGGGGTGCATGTCTCTCGTGCTCATTGGGCAGACGGCCAGAAGGGACTGAGACGAGACGGACAGACAGACAGACAGACGGAGAGATGGCCTGCAGATATTCAGAAGCCTGTAGTTTGGCTGGAGTCAGTTTGAGGAGCGCAGAGGTAACAGGGACACACACATAAATGTGCACACATACACGCACACCAAGTTTTTTTTAGTAAATGAAGACTAATCTTTAGCCCTAAACCCAACCCTAACTGTAAATTATCCCCAAATCAGAGCAAAATAATCTTAAGGCAAAAGGGTTATTCACTTAATTTAAAGTCAACAAATCACTTTTAAAAACTATTGCTTTACTTATTTTTTTTAGGTAAAGCAAACTACTCTTGTGGTTTGTAATAAAATGGGCAGCTAATGTCTTGATACCTCAGGCTGTTGATGTGTGTCATCAGATCTCTCACACGCTCCCATACTGAATGCAATCTTGGGTCCATGCGGGTTTCAATAGGTCTTCTGCAATATTTGTGATGATTGGGATGCACTTAAAAAAGATGATTCATCAGAAAAATCTACCTTCTGCCACTTTTCCAAATGATCAACTAGAAGTCAAGTTATTATTTGTTACTCTTTCAACTGGGATCGACGACAAGACTTTTGTTAGGTAGTGTAATCCAAACCTAATTCCTACTCCTAAACCCAATCATAATTGTAAATTATCCCAAAATCAGAGCGGAATAATTTTAAGACAATGGGTTAACTCACTTTTGTTAAAGTAAATTCAACTAATCACTTTAAAAACCATTGGTTTACTTACTTTCTTTAATAACTATTTTTTAAGTAAAGCAAACTAATCGCTTTTTTACAATGCACATTAGTCCTGGAACATCATTTTTGTTCAACAATGTAATCCAAACTTAAATTACTTAAATTTCTACTAAAATCAGAGCGGAATAATCTTAAGGCAATGGGTTTACTCACTTTTTATGCAAACTAATAACTTTTTTACAGTGTATGTTGATCCTAGAACATTGTTTTTGTACGAAAATGGGATCCATAGCTAAAACCAACCCTAACTGCAACTTATTCCCCAAATCAGGATTAGTTGGATATCAATCATGTAGAAGTGCATAACCCTAATTGTAATCAAAAACTTAACATAAACTATTAACTTATTAACCCTTAATTCTGATTGGCTGATTGGAATGTTGATCCTACCTGGTGAAATCACAGTAACCATTTTTTATCACTTCACATGAATAAGATCTGCATCTCTTAGATTGTAATCCTCTCCGAAAACTCTTCAGCAAACCTCAAGATCTTGTCTTAGGAAATGCAGAGATGCTGAGTCATGATAATTGGGGCAGAATTAAAGTGCGAGAGCAAATGTTCGGCTGAATGAACGGGTGTTTACAATATAGTTTCTCCTGAAGGAGAGATGCTGCAGATCAATGGAGAATGCAGCAAAGCTACAGCCTTTGAATCACAGGATAAAATAACCAGATTCAAGACCAGGTGTTCGTTTTATATGGAGTTTAATGGTGCGAATCTGTTTCCGCTGTTTACTATGGTACATGTTCACAAACATTCATGAAAGTAGCTGGCTGTCTGTTGCATTTCCGAGAAGGAGTTATTGGTGCTCTTTCATTTCTTATTTTGGAAATTTACTTGGAAATAAAAAAAAGCAAATGCACAAATAAGGCAGTTCTTGGTTGAGTGTTATTTTGGCATAATTGAGATACTACTGTAGTTTTAATAAATACCTTGATTTGGATTTATTTTTTTATGTTTTCAAAGGTTTATATACTGTTGGTTTGAATCATTTTAGTGTTACTTTTAGTTTTACTTCTTGTAGTACTTAAAAATTAAAGCTAGAACTATTAAAATTAATATCAGTGAAATATGATCATTCAATCATTCAAAAAATGAATGAATGAAAAAAATACATGAATAATTAAAATTACAGTTTTTTATTTTTTTAATTTCACATACACGATATTTACTTAAAATTGTAAGCTTGTATTTCATAATATGGAGTGAAAATAGGACGATATATTGTGAGCAAAGAACGCAAATTGATTTTAAGGAAATCAATTTAGAATTCAGCGACATGAAATCAGTAATGATGATAAAAAAGTATTAATAAAAAATATATATAAATGCACACACACACTACTGTTAGTAGTCAGTTATATATATATATATATATATATATATATATATATATATATATATATATATATATATATATATATATATATATATATATATATATACACATACAGTTGAAGTCAGAATTTTTAGCCTCCCTTTGATTTTTAAAAAAATTTTAAATATTTCCCAAATGATGTTTAACAGAGCAAGGACATTTTCACAGTATGTCTGATAATATTTTTTCTTCTGAAGAAAGTCTTATTTCCTTTATTTCGGCTAGAATAAAAGCAGTTATAAATTTTTTAAACACCAGTTTAAAGACAAAATTATTAGCCCCTTTAAGCTATTTTTTTTTTTTGACTGTGTACGGAACAAACCATCATTATACAATAACTTGCCTAATTACCCTAACCTGCCTAGTTAACCTAATTAACCTACTTAAGCCTTTAAATGTCACTTTAAGCTGTATAGAAGTGTCTTGAAAAATATCTAGTTAAATATTATTTACTGTCATCATGGCAAAGATAAAATAAATCAGTTATTAGAGATGAGTTATTGAAACTATTATGTGCAGAAATGTGTTGAAAAAAATCTTCTCTCCGTTAAACAGAAATTCATGAAAAAATAAACAGGGGGGCTAATAATTCTGACTTCAACTGTATATATATATATATATATATATATATATATATATATATATATATATATATATATATATATATATATATATATATATATATATATATATATATATATATATATATATAACATATTACATTACAATTATGAGAAACAAACTAAATTGTGAAAAAACAATATGTGAACAAAATAAATTGTGAGAAAACAAATAAATTGATGAAGGAAACTAATTGTATTACAATTATATAAATTGTTAGGAAAACAAAGATAAAAACAAACAAATAATTAATTTAAAGAAGAAATTAATCAATTTGTGAATAAAAATAAACCAAAATAAATATGTGAACAAAATTAATTGTGAGAAAATTGATAGATTTTTTGAAAATAAATTGTGAGAAATAAATTAATTTGAAAACAAAATTATATGAAAATACAAGGAAAAACTAAAATACAAATAAACAAATGAATTGGTAAACAAAATAAATTGTGAGAAAATAAATATATTTGTGAAAAAACAAAGATACAAACAAACAAACAAACAAACCAACCATCAAAAAACAAACAAACAAACAAACAAACAAACAAACAAACCAACAAACAAACAAACAAACAAACAAACAGATAATTAATGATAGTTAAACAAGCAAATGAAATTGTGACCAAAAATAGTGAAAAAATAAATGTGAACAGAAACAAAATTGTAAGAAAAACATTAACTGAAAACAAACAAACAAATGAATTTGTGAACAAAATGAGTTGTGAGAAAATAAATATGAGAAAACAAATTGGAAGAAAATACATTTGTGAACAAAACATTATATGCAAATAAATAAAAGATACAAACAAACAAATAATTAATGTTTTAATTAAATTAATTTGTGAACAAAGTAAATAGTGAGAAAATAAATAAAGAGTGAGAAAATAAATAAATAGTGAGAAAATAAATAAAGAGTGAGAAAATAAATAAATAGTGAGAAAATAAATAAAGAGTGAGAAAATAAATAAATAGTGAGAAAATAAATAAAGAGTGAGAAAATAAATAAATAGTGAGAAAATAATTAATAATGTTAATAGAATAAATGGTAAGAAAAGACATTTGTGAAGGAAAGAATTATACAAATAAACAAAACAAATAATGAAAGAATGAGTTAAACAAACAGACAGATAAATACATTTGTGAGCTATATAAAATGTGAGAAAACAAACAAACAACAAAGGTGATTTTTAAGTTTACAGAAGTATTGCATATTTTATTACATGATTGAAGCAATTAAACTCAAGCTACGAGTGATTTGTGAGGATATAAAGTCAAAATGTGAATTATTTAGTTAAAAGTTTTAATTTGCTCTCAATTTAATTTCCTAACCATTAAAGAAAACAACTGAGACATTAAATAAACGTTGATTTTCCCATATAAACCGACACTGTGTGCCAACAATGAACACTCCAAACAACATCTTGAGAAAGTTAGGAACTCTTTTCTTGTCCTGTATTTTGCGGCCCGGTGTTGACAGCAAAACACACGTCCTAATGCCCATTTGTAGAAAATAACATCCTTCTCGTGTTTGCTAAGAAAAAAACTTTCCTTTCAAAACCAGCAAAGCTGAAAATAGCTCTTGTTCCTGACAGCACTTGTGTGTTGATGGTACAGGCCGTTCTTAAAGCACATTATTGAGAAGTAAAGACGAGCCGTTTCCTGCATCTCTGAAGAATGAGCAAAAAATACAATGCACAGTTCATTAACTCTCAACCCAGAGCATATAAATAACAGAGAAACACTGAAGACACCATAAAAACACACAAACTTCACATTCATTATGATGAAAAACATCCTCACATGACAGCAGCTTGTGACCAAAAGTTGACAGAATTAAAAAAAAAAATCAGAGATGGTAAACATCTGTTTGGCGGGAGTCATCCCACATTAAAAACAAAATGCTTTAGTGAATTATATTAAACACCAGCCTAATGTCACGAGAAGACGTAACTATTTTACGTTTTGTCATTTAATTGCTATTTCATTTAGTCGTACGATTTTTAAAAAGAGGCATGTCTACAAACCCCACCCCTTAACCCAACCGTCATTGGGTGAAATTGTACTAAATCATATGAATGAGATTGTACACATTCATAAGAATTAGCCACTAAATCAAAATGTTACGAATTCCCATGAGATAGCATTGGTAAATACTGCAGTGTACAAGTTAATACGTGAATTAACTGGTTGTGGTCATTGTATAGTTGTTATGTTAACACAAGCACTATAGTAATATAAACAAATTACCCAAGGCTGTAGTTTTCTACAAATATAAGGTATATTATATTACAATACACAGCCCAGTCCCAAGAGGAAACGTAACTATTTTTTGTGTTGTCTGAAATGTGTCTAATTCGTACAAATTTATATAATTATTTGTATAAAAACGTATAATTTTTAAAAAGAAGCGTGTCTCCAAACCCCACCCATAAACCCAACAGTCATTGGGCGATTAGCAAACCGTACTAAATCATATGAACGAGATTGTACAAATTCATAAGAATTAGCCACTAAACCAAAACGTTACGAATTGCTGTGAGATAGCATTGGTAAATACTGCGGTGTACAAGTTAATACTTGAATTAACTAGTTGTGTTGATTGTATAGTAGCTATGGTAACACAAGCACTATAGTAAATTCACTTAAAATTCACTTCCAAATTCACTTAAAACTGCAGTTGTTAAACCCCTCTTGAAAAAGAGCAATCTGGATAACACACTATTGAGCAGTTACAGGCCAATCTCAAATCTCCCTTTCATTGGCAAAATCATTGAAAAAGTTGTTTTCAACCAGGTTAACACGTTCTTAAACTCCAAGGGGTGTTTAGACAATTTTCAATCTGGTTTCAGAGCACATCACAGTACAGAGAGCGCTCTTATAAAGATAATCAATGATATCCGCCTAAATACAGATTCAGGTAAACTAACAATGCTGGTAATGCTCGATCTTAGTGCTGCATTTGACACTGTCGATCACAGCATACTTCTGGATAGGCTGGAAAATTGGGTTGGGCTGTCTGGGACGGTCCTCAAATGGTTTAGATCTTATCTTGAAGGGAGAGGTTACTATGTCAGTATAGGTGACCATAGGTCGAGGTGGACACCCATGACATGTGGAGTCCCACAAGGCTCGATTCTGGCACCTCTCCTGTTCAACCTTTATATGCTCCCTCTGAGCCAAATAATGAGAAAGAACCAAATTTCCTACCACAGCTATGCTGATGACACTCAGATCTACTTAGCCTTACTGCCTAATGACTACAGCCCTATTGACACCCTCTGCCAGTGCATTGATGAAATGAACAGTTGGATGTGCCAAAACTTTCTTCAGTTAAACAAAGAGAAAACTGAAGTCATTGCGTTTGGGAACAGAGAAGAGGTTCTCAAGGTGAATGCGTACCTTGGCACTAAGGGTCAAACAACAAAAAAATAAGGTCAAGAATCTTGGTGTGACTCTGGAGTCAGATCTGAGTTTCAGTAGTCATGTCAAAGCAGTTAGTAAATCAGCATACTATCATCTCAAAAACATTGCAAGAATCAGATGCTTTGTTTCCAGTGAAGACTTAGAAAAACTTGTTCATGCTTTTATCAGCAGCAGGGTGGATTACTGTAACGGCCTCCTCACTGGCCTTCCCAAAAAGACAGTCAGACAGTTGCAGCTCATCCAGAACGCTGCGGCCAGGATTCTGACCAGAACCAGGAAATCAGAGCACATCACACCTGTCCTCAGGTCTTTACACTGGCTCCCAGTTACATTCAGAATAGATTTTAAAGTACTATTACTTGTCTATAAATCACTAAATGGCCTAGGACCTCAATACATTACAGATATGCTAACTGAATACAAGCCTAACAGATCACTCAGATCTTTAGGATCATATAAACTAGAAATTCCAAGAGTTCAGTCAAAGCAGGGTGAATCGGCTTTCAGCTACTACGCCCCTCGCTGCTGGAATCAGCTTCCAGAAATGATCAGGTGTGCTCCAACATTAGGCACATTCAAATCCAGACTGAAAACACATCTGTTTAGCTGTGCCTTTACTGAATGAGCACTGTGCTACGTCCGACAAATTGCTTACGTTTTTCTCTTCTTTTTCATTTTTTTACAACCTGTTTTAACACATTTTTGTATCTGTTTTTTATTATCTGTTTTTATTTTTATTTTTTCTTATACTTGTCTTTTTTATTCCTGTTTATGTAAAGCACTTTGAATTGCCACTGTGTATGAAATGTGCTATATAAATAAACTTGCCTTGCCTTGCCTTGCCTAGTAATATAAACAAATTACCCAATACTGTAGTTTTCTACAACTCTAAGGTGTATTATATTATATTACAATACACAGCCCAACCTCATGAGGAAACGTAAATATGTTTTGTGTTGTCAAAAATTTCTAATTTGTACAATACAAACTTATAATTTTTTCAAAGAGGCATGTCTCCAAACCCCACCCCTAAACACAACTATCACTAGCCGATTAGCAAATCGTACTAATTGTACAAATGAGATTGTACAAATTCATAAGAATTAGCCACTAAAATCAAAACGTTTTGAATTGGTGTGAGATAGCATTGGTAAATACTGCAGTGTACAAGTTAATACGTGAATTAACTGGTTGTGGTCATTCTATAGTTGTCATGTTAACACAAGCACTATAGTAATATAAACAAATTACCCAATACTGTCGTTTTCTCCAACTATAAGGTATATTACAATACACAGCACAATCCCATGAGGAAATGTAACTATTTTTTGTTGTTGTCTGAAATGTGTCTAATTCGTATGAATTCATATGACTATGAAAACATATAATGTTTAAAAAGAGGCGAGTCTCCAAACCCCACCCCTAACCTCAACAGTCATTGGATGATTGGCTAATTATTCTAATTTATATGAATAAGTTCATACAAATTCATATAAACTAGCCACTAAACCAAAACGTTACAAATTGCCATGACATAGCATTGGTAAATACTGCGATGTACAAGTTAATACTTGAATTAACTGGTTGTGGTGATTGTATAGTAGCTATGTTAACACAAGCACTATAGTAATATAAACAAATTACCCAATACTGTCGTTTTCTACAAGTCTAAGGTGTATTATATTATATTACAATAAACAGCCCAGCCTCATGAAGAAACGTAACTATTTTTTGTGTTGTCTAAAAACGTCTAATTTGTACAAATACAAACTTATAATTTTTTAAAGGAGGCATGTCTCCAAACCCCACTCCTAAACCCAACTATCACTGGCCGATTAGCAAATTGTATTAAATTGTACTAATAAGATCAAAACAATATAACTAAAGCTCCACTGAGCTGAGCGAGAGCACTTCTCTTCCTGTTAAACTGAACAGTCGCATCATCAATGACGTAAGCATGCTCAGGTTCATGCTTCAGGAAGGCAAAAGGCAGTGTGAGTGCAGGCCGTCAGGGGAGAGGGGAGGGGGACAATCACGCTTCGGCACAGTTCAAGGCAAATGTACCTAGTGTGAATACGCCCTTAGCCTCTCTTTGATATTGCCACAATGCGGTGCTCACTCACTGCTCAGGTGTCGGTTTGGGGAGATAGAATATACAGTTTGTACAATATAAACTCATTACACCTATGGGAAGTCCCCATATAGATAGCTGTAAAAGTGTGTGTGTGTGTGTGTGTGTGTGTGTGTGTGTGCAGAGACCACAAGTCTGTTTGGAGACTGAAAGCAGCTGGCAAACATCCAAGACAACCATTTAAACCATAATGATCTGAGCCTCTGTTTCTCTTTGTCATTGTGCCATGTTGACTCACAGAGCGAGTAGTTTTCTGTCTACTGGAATGCTCTTTCTGCCTGTATCAGCTGTAAAAACATTGGCATGACAATTAGTGGCCCGTACCAGACCTGTCTATGTAAAATGAAAAAGACAGAGCGATAGAGATTTGGTTTGGAAAAAAAGGTCTAAAGATAGTTGGACAATAAATCAGAAGTCTGTCATCACTTATGAAAGGTTCAGACTGCAGAATATTTTTGTCTTTTACGATACTTTTACTGTGTCCGATTATGTGATTTGGACTCTTAAACTTTTTTTGTGTGTGTGTGTGTGTGTGTGTGTGTGTGTGTGTGTGTGTGTGTGTGTGTGTGTGTGTGTGTGTGTGTGTGTGTATCATGAAAAAGAATGTCATACTTCACGCTGCTTCCTCAAGCGATCATTGCTTGCATCACTGATAATATGTGTGATGTCATAAAGAAGGTAGAGCTGGCATTAACAAAATCCTAAATAAAACTAATTTTTACAAAGGGTGACACGGTGGCTCAGTGGACAGCACTGTCGCCTCACAGAAAGAAGGTCGCTGGTTCGAGTCCCGACTGGGTCAGTTGGCATTTCTGTGTGGAGTTTGCATGTTCTCCCAGTATTGGCGTGTTTCCTCCGGGTGCTCCAGTTTCCCCCACAGTCCAAACACATGCGCTATAGGTGAATTGAATAAACTAAATTGGCCGTAGTGTATGTGTGTGAATAAGTGTGTATGGATGTTTCCCAGTACTGGGTTGTAACTAGAAGGGCATCTGCTGTGTAAAGCATATACTGGATAAGTTGGCGGTTCATTCCACTGTGGCTACCCCTTATGAATAAAGGGACTAAGCCCAAGGAAAACGAATGACTGATAATTTTTTTTACATATATACACAGAAGTCAAGGTTTCCGCTACATTCATTCATCCGTGGCGGGCCACCACGCCAAAATTCATCCCGCCACGGCTACATTACAACTTCTCATTTAAAACATTTAGTCGTGTTTTTTATAGAGGATTATAATCGCACCAAAACATATTAGAGGTAAACAGTGCAAACCGCCACAGCTGGAAAAAATCCTAGAGGAAACACTGGAAGTGATTTGAGTTTTATGCTTGTTTTAAGGAAATGATCTGCCAGTGGGGTAAGTGAAATTATCTTGTTTTTTGTTATGATATGTAGATATTTGGACTAGAAACAAGAAAAAAATTCGAAGTAAGAATCATAAGCATAAATAATATGATACACAGTGGTCCCTCACTATAATGCGGTTCACCTTTCGGGGAGTCGCAGGTTTTTTTTGTGCAATTTCACATGCTTTTTTTGTTTTGTTTTTCACATAGCATTGTGTTATGCGTCCTGATTGGCTGTAGACCATTTTCAATCGATCTCTGTGCCTCCTATACAGTACATAATGCATTCAGCTTGCCAAATTAACATAAATCATTGATTGCTAGCAGTGTGAGTTCCAACAAGGATGCAAAAAGTTGTAACTGTTCAAAGAAAGACCATCATAAAGGGGGTGACACACCGGATATGCCGCGCCACGTAGCGCCATGTATTTTAGAATTGTAAACATAGGTTTATATCAGGGTACGCACATCTGCACCGCAAGTCTGCGGCTGTCTGCGATGCCCAGCTACGACTCAGGACACTGTTCATATTTCTGCCGCGCCACAGAGCGCCATCTGAATAATTAAATTTTGAATAACATGCGAATGTGCACGTCCGGTGTGTGTTACTTCCAACTGTCATGAGCGCAGCACATCCAGTGTGCAACCCCCTTAAGGAAGTAGTCTGCTTTAGCTTTGTGGATCAGTGACTGCAGGAAAAAGAACATTACGCTGGATGGCAACACTATCCGCACAAAAGTTAAAAAGCTTTATGAACCTTTTGCTGACAGCGATGAATGTTTGTGTCTGACAGCAGGTTTTGATCTTTGATTTCATTCTATAA
Source organism: Danio kyathit (assembly GCA_903798195.1). Taxonomy (NCBI): domain Eukaryota; kingdom Metazoa; phylum Chordata; class Actinopteri; order Cypriniformes; family Danionidae; genus Danio; species Danio kyathit. Next base: position 5,828,583 of record LR812542.1, read on the forward strand.
TACTGGACTTATTTTTCTAGGAATGTTCGAACTTTGAGAGCGTTTAAACAAGAGAGAAAAGTGTGAAAATGTAAATGCCTGTCTGAGAAAAGTGTATAAACTGTGTAGTGAGGGGTTTTACAGCCTTAAAACATCTATAATAATAGTAGAAAGTAAAGCGGACTTCGTGGATTGCATCTATTGCGGGTTATGTTTAGAACGTAACTCACACGAACAACGAGTGCTACAGTATAGTGATTTAATTTAGTATAATTATTTTAAAAAGTATTTTAGGGCTGCGTTATGATCTGAGTATTTTAAAGCCATTAAATGATTATCTAAAACAAAAAAAAAATAAAAATATAAGTTTGTTTTATACTATTTGAATCCTTGTAGTCAGTTGTATAAAATGGAGCAGCATGGACATTAATTAAAACATCTATTTTTCTTTTTTGTGGATGAAAAATCATAGATAGTCAAACATTAAAAAACATGCTAATGTAATTCTCAATTTTGGGTGAATTATTCATATTTAAACTCAGATTGCTACATAAACACAACTGTCACATAAATGAATGCTCTATTTATCAATATCCCCCATTTTTTCACAGCTTACATAAAGTGTTATTATTATGTCATTTAATCACAGCAATGAAATTACGTTCACATCCTCAGGCCATATTTCCAATGTTAAACAATCACTTTTGTACTGCAGTTTACACAAAGCTATGTTAAATCACTAGCTTGTGCTTTCCATTTCAACAGCTCGTTTTATTAAGATTCAAAGGTTTACTTGAGCGCAAAGAACAGAAACGCTCCCTTTGGCTGAGTAGTTTGGATTGGGGGGCGAAAAAAGAAGGTAAATCAGCACATCTCGTCACCAAAAATCAAACAATCTGCGCTTTTCTTCTTTATAAAACTGATGTAATCTCATGGGCATCAGCTAATGGTTTGGTTCCTTGCTAGCTCACACCTGTTGCTTTCACGTTTGATTTTACTTTTTATTTGAATTCGGAGCATCCAAGAAGCCAGAAACAAACGGAGCGGCAGGGAAACAAGGGGACTGAAGGAAATCAAAGGGAAATGGGCAGAGTGTTTATCGGAGAGGGAGGGATGGAGGCTGCTTGGGCTGGCAGAGACGGAGGCTGAATATTCAAGCAAGAAAAATAAGAGGGAGACCCCCACCTCACACTCCTGCAAATATTGTCTTATCCATTAGTGGGAGCAAAGGGAAGAAAAGGGTAGTCTGTCATTGTGAGGCTCATGAAGGAGAAGTCAGGGGAGGAATTCTTTTCAAAGCCTCTTCTGGACAGGGCCATTTGTTTGGCCCTATTCAGACGCCGTAGAGCGTAGCAACAAAGAGCGCTTTCAGTGCACCTCACTGTAAAAGCATGTGAAAGAGAAAAGCAGGGCAGAGGAAAGAGAAGAAAGGCTAAAAAAAAGAAAAGCGAGAAGAAAACAACTTGAGCGAGACAGACTTGTTAAATTTAGATATGTTTATATGGACCTTTGCTTGTGTGTTTGTTTTTCGCGAAAAAGCGTTTGTGGACCAAACTAATAGAGTTGAACAGAGTTGAGGCTTGAAGGAGAATGTTACCCAACACTCGCCTTTAAAAATGGTGTAGTCAAGCGTGGTTTGGGACACCCGAGAACCGCCGTCGGCATAAATCTTACCTGACCTGAACGATGAGAGACTTTAGCGCGTGTTTATGTATTTACGGGGAGGATTATTGCTTTAGCAGCCCTGTTCTGCAAAGTGGATCAACTCACCTCATCGTGGGACGTGCAAACGCTTCCAGAATGTGTTCATGTGGCTTGATATGACTTAATCATTCTGCATAGCAGACGCCTTTCAGTTTAGTGGCCTGGCTTCTTCACAAAATGAACGTTGTGTTATTAGCCATCTTTTCTTTCCACTTCCAAAAGTCTCTCTTTCTTGAAGGAACACACTATTTTTTTGCAAATACACAAATTTTACAATTCACCTAGAGTTACATACAATTTTTTGAATCCATTCATCCAATCTTCAAGTCTAGTGGGAGCCTTTTTAGCTTAGCATAAATAATTCAATCAGATTAGACCATTAGCTTTTTTCTTCTAAATTAGTGGTCCTCAACCCCCGGGCCGTGGACTGATTGGTACCGGGCCGCACAAGAAATCATTAATTATTTCCGTTTTATTTATTATCGGAGTCTGAACGATCTTTTTTTTTTTGAAAAATTACCGTATTCTCTCGCTTACATCTCAGTCACTTGAATGCCAAAATTTAACCTACAAGCAGAAAAATGATTAAGAAACAGACATCTATAGACAGTTTCATTGCTAGGGGAAAAGCCCAGTGAAGAAACCGCAAACTGCCAAGAAATAGATCTGTATTCCATTTGTCAACAAATCAGGTGAATCCAGCATGTCTGTGCAAGAAGATGAACTGATGGAGATCGCAAATGATGCCAGCCTTTTAGGGACCGTTTGCATATACCATCTTTTCTAGAGTTCGCGGAAGATCATTATTTTCAATGGAGGTGTGCGGCTTGCATGCGCAAGCGGTGTCACACACTCGCACCTTCCAGGTGCACACAGTTAAATGAATGCTGCTATGGTGTCACATGACAAGAACTGACCAATCAGCTTCATACTTTGTATGGAATATATGCATTTCAGTAGAGTAATTATCTCAGACAAACACAGAACACCCCAACACTGCAGTGCTTTGTAATTTTCTCCATAAATAAAACTTGTATCAGAGTGACAGCAATGTTATGTCAGCTTGTCATCCTCTGAGAAAACGATTGAGGGTGGCCTAGCAATCTCCCCCCTCCCCCTGGTCCGCTTTAAAATTGTAAAACGTTGACAGGTCCATGGTGATAAAAAGATTGAGGACCACTGTTCTAAATAAACTAAATTTAGATAATTAGTCCTATTTAAAGCCTTACTCTTTTGCGATGTTACTTGGTAACATACACTGGGGTCTGGGGTCTATTTACATGTGCTGCGTAATATCATTGGGCCTACTGCCATCATGGTACCAAAAGTTCCTCTGTTATTACGCTGGAATTACAGTAATTCCTAGCCATACTGAACTAGAAAAAAAACAACTTTTCATTTTCCGTCAGTTTTAGTACAAAAAATAATACAGATTAGTCAAGCTTTAAATATAGGAAAAATATTTTCTTTTTTTTTTTTTTGTGAAATGCTAGGGGAAATGCTAATGGTCTAACCCGATTCAATAGTTTATGCTAATTTAAGCTAAAAAGGCTCCCACTAGTCAAAAAGATTGGCTGAATGGATCCAAAAATGGTAGGTAACTCTAGGTGACTTGGAAAATGAGTGTATTTAAAAAAAAAAAAAAAAAAAAAAAGTGTTCTTTCAAGAAAGAGAGACTTTTAGACATAGAAAGAAAAGATGGTGCAAAACCATTATGTGAAAAAAAAAAAGGCCGCTAAACTGAAAGGCGTCTGCTATGCTGAATGATTAATTCACATCAAGCCACAAACACATTCTGGAAGCGTTTGCATGTCCCACGATGAGGTGAAATGATCCACTTCGCAGAACAGGGCTGCTAAAGCAACTAATATAATAGAAAGTAATATTTTCTCTAATATACAGATGTGTTTCTATTAGGTATGCTCCGATTGATTGGACTGGAGATCAGTATCGGCCCATTATCACATGTAATGACTCAATCGGTACTCTCTGATCTGGCCGATCTCATGAACCAATCACAGGTGTTTGTTTTTGAGTTTACAAGCAGAAGAAGATGCACGTAAGCACCTGGGTTATACATATAGCAGCTACAACATGTGAGGAGGTAAATTATGTATGGGGACATGTGGGATCGCTGCACATCACAGCAGCTAAAATATATACAGATGCGCTGCGACCTCTGTTTATACAGTTTATTGTCACGACTCACGCGAGCTATGCTCTCTTTGTTGCAACCATTGTATACCCAGTGTTTTAAGCTGCTGTGATGTGAACGGAACGATCTCCCCTATCTAGTGTCTCATCCAACCTTATGACCTTTCCCGAGCTCCATGAGTCTCCCGCATATTCATACCGGCTTCGTGATGCAAACTAGTTAAAATTCCGAAAATCATGGCGATAACAATGAATGAGCAACAGAACAGATCACAAGAGGAACAGTGATGTTCTAAGCATTACAGTTGTTAGTTTAAATGAATAGAGCAGTATGAATAGAGCAGTTTCTATTCGAGCTGATGAGAGACTCTCCATGATCGGCAGTCAATAAATGGAGAAGAGCAAAATATTTAAATGGCCTTGCATGTATTTAGGCCTTTTTACAAATAACTACTGAATGTTCTGTGTTCTTGACAATAATGCAAGTTCACAAAAACCTGGCTAGAAATATTAGATAAATTAAAAAAAACTCTAAAATTATATATTTTTAACATAAATATTTAGTAATATAACCTTTTGTAATTTACTTATTGCAATAAACAATAGTTTATAGGCCTATTTCCTTAGTAAAGAATTAATGGATTTATAGGTGTGCATTTTAACTTCTTATATGCATCAAATGTGCGCTCCAAACTTTTTCTTTATTGAGAATAAAAAAATCGAGAATAAAGAATTCTTCTTCCATCATTTGCAATGTTTCCAAATGGCTTTGTTAGTAATTTTTCACAACAATTTTTCTTATTTTTATCTGTTTAATCTATTATTTACTGTAAAGCTGCTTCTGGCTGTGACATGTTCACACCTAAATAGTTATAAGATACATGTTTAGGGGACTATATGCAGCATTCTATATATATTTTCTTAGGTAAACAGAAAGCTCCACTTAAGTATCATACTTAGAGGAAAAATGTGCTTTATGCATTATAAAGCTTGAAGCATTAGAATTGGTACTCTGTATCGGCCGATCACTATGACAAGGAATCAGTACTCAGTATCGGTTGCAAAAATCCTGATTGGAGCATCCCTAGTTTTTGCCCAGCTCGCAATTAGGTTTTTTAACTATATTATTATTTATATTATGAATGTTTAGGTCTTTTTTTTTTTGCCATTGCTGTTCATAAGGTAGAACTGTATGAAAATAATTCAAAATGTCTTCCTCCGAGTTCCATGGATCAAGCAACAGCACATGTTTGAGTAAACAATGACAGAATTTTTATTTTATGTTAAAGGTATTCTATCAACAGAAGAATTTTTTGTTCATTTTATTAATGCCATATTTTCATTTCATTTCTCTCTCCAGCTCTCTCCGCCTGCTGTATGCAGCGTGTCTACCCATACAGCAGTGCTCTCGTAAAGATTATTTTCCTTGGAGTGGAGGCGAATGAAAGTAGGACAGGTTTTCATCAGGATAGCTTGCGATGTGTCAAACGTATTACGACTCATCATGCAAATATGGAACTTTCTGGTAATTAAAAGTCACTCTTGGAGCGGCTCATGAAGGAATAGGTGTAGGTGTGCAAGCTTTCATCTGTACATCTGTATGTTTGGGTGTACGTGTCTCGGATAGATCGATGGCTTGGGGGTTGGTGATGAAAACAGCCTGCTTGGTCTGTTTGGTTTTTTTTTTTTTCCATCTCCTGCCAGCTGCATTATGCTGCGGATGGAGCCATGGCTTGACCAAAATAAACCTGCCAAATCCTGCAAGGAGCCAGAGATGGAAGGAAAAATACATGTTTTTTTCCCCTTCTTTTTCACTTGAGATGGCCCATGTCCAGACAGGCTTATAATCACACTGTTCATTATTTTATTGACAGATGCAACATGCCGGGTTGGAGAGAATACAGATTGGTGTGCAAACCTCTGGGACGAATGGAGTCATGGACCTGCATGAAATATTGTGTGGATGGCATTATTATACTTGGACCAGGCACTGAGCTCTCGAAAAAACTGACTTGGAAAATATACATGCCACAACATAGACGCATTCACTGCACTTGTGTTTAGTTAAACTGTCAGTACACTGACATTAAACAAGTCCTTTTAATCCCAGGGTTTCTCTCTCCGAGCCACCCTGATTCAGGCTAATGAGTTTAACAGAATCTGAATCTGAGGAAACCACACTATGAAAGCAGCAGAACTCTCCCAGATATAACATTTTACGACTGAATAATACAAAACCGTGCATATCACTAATAGAAATAAAGAGGAATCAACTTAAAGAGGCAGCTTGTTTGTATTTTCTTGCATTGCATTTACAATGACTTGTTTTTCACTGTAAAAATAAAATAGTTAATTTACAGTTAACGTATTTTGTGATACACAGGTGTTCTCTGCTTATTTACAGATACAAATTGCATTATGGAACCTCGATCTTTGCTCTGTTGACGATTGATGTTTAACTCTGCAGGTTAAAAAAGTGAATATTATTGACACTTTAGTAGTTTAAAACAATATATTGTATAACAAATCATATATACTTTAGTGCTATCAAACGATTAATCGCATTCAAGACAAAAGTTTGTATTTACATAATATATATGCGAGTACTATGTATATTTACATATGTATGTATAAATATACGTACTGTACATAAAATACAAAAAGTATACAAAAGAAACATTTTTACATTTATATTTACATATCATTTGTATTATAAATATATAAATATTTATTTTTACTATAATATTAATAATAAAAAATATATTATTTTATTGAACCTTTATTTTAGATGTGATTAATCATGATTAATTGTTTGACAGCACTAATATAGTCCATAACATACCACAAAACGTACTGGCAGTTTATCATCAGGCTTTTTTGCTGCAATATACAACACCAACGCAGACAATATATTGCTTCAAACATGCTCCGATCAATCGGCAGATAATCAAATTTTTTTGACTCAATCAGTACTTGCCAATCTGATGAACCAAACGCATGGTGGTGTTCTAAGCATTACATTTGTTAGGTTAGATGAATAGCACAGTAAAGATATCTCGAGTGCACATCCTTGTCTCTCTCATCGAGCTGCTGATCCAGAGCTGCGGTCACAGACATGCTGGTTGGAGAGCAAAATATTGTAATGGCCTTGCATGTATTTAGGCCTTTTTACTTATATAAGAATTGAAAATTCTGTGTTTTTGACCATATTGCAAGTTCACTAAAACCTGGCTGAAAATTTAAGGAAATAAAAAAATGTAAAAAATATTTTTTTTTACTTGATTATTTAATAATATACCTTTTTGTAATATTTATAAATTTATTACAATTTTAAACAAATATGTATTTATTGGTGTGCACTTTAATTTCTTGTGCATCAAATATAGCTCCAAACTTATTCTTCATTGAGACATGTTGAATTCTTCTTCCATCATTTGCAATGTTTCTAAATGGCTTTGTTAGTCATTTTTCTTACCATTTTTTCATCTGTTTTATCTATAATTTTCTGTAAAGTTGCATCTGACCATGACATGTCCACACTAAATGGTTTTAGGAGACATGTTTAATGGATTATATGCAACATTATTCATAAATTTTCTTAGGTAAAGAGAGATCTCCACTTAAGTATCAGGCTTAGAGGGAAAATGTGTAAAATATGCATTATAAAGCCTGACGCATCAGAATCTGTACTCAGTATCGGCAGATCACCATGACAAGGAATCGGTACTTGGTATCCTGATCGGAGCATCCCTACTTCAAACTATTTAAAATGTAAACAAAAGTAACACTAAAAGGACAGATCAGGGTCTCATTATGCGATTCAAAAACATTTAAAAAAATAGAATCACAAAATATGGAACAGTGTTACTATACGGACATATTTTACAGTGCACAATGCTTAAAAACGTGCTTAAATGATAAGCCTGCTTCATAAAGATGCAACACAATGCTATTTCGACCAGGTAATCTTCCCACCCCTACAGCAAATAGTTTATTCAAACACAAACCAATACACATCCATCAATCTAATAATCAAACTAACCTAAAATCAACGTGAAATTTGCAGATGAAACAATGTTTCTCTGTCTACTCCATCATGTGCCACTTGCTGCCTTAAATATAGGGTAGGCGATTTCAGAGAGCCTAGCAATTTCAAGCAAGCTTTGAAAACCAAAGATCCTGCCCTCTCTGGATAACCACTATCCAAAGCCACACCTCCTCTAAATCATAGGAGACAGTCAGATTACTTAATGCCTCATTCACTGATGAGAAAATGTTAGAGTACAAAGACAATAATATATAGTAGAAATGTAATAATTAGTGGAAATGCGCTGATGGTGTGTCTTGTCACAGAGGTATGCAATATATCACAATTTTAGCATCAATATCACAATGTGATGATTTGCAATAGTCACATCGCAAGATATGCAATATTGAGTCTGTATTGTATTTTATCATTTGCATGTGTTTTTGAGGCCTGTTACTGTATAAAGATTTTAAAGGCATTCAGGCATCCTTTTAAAACTTTAATAACGATTAATGTTATTGAATTATTTTTATTTTGTTATTAAAAAATTATTGCATTTTCCCTGAATAATGTTAAACTCAGAAAACAATAAAACACTGTTTATTTCCTTTGTATCTTTTACTTTATTGCATTTATCTATGCTTGTAGATTGGTTTTTAGACTAGATTATGCAGATGCACATGTCTAGAGAATCTACCCCAATCTAAAATGTTAAATTCTTTCCAAATAGAGATATTAAAGTCATCTGGTGAAATCATATTCATATCGCAATATATATATATATATCGAAGAATAACAAAATATCACAATGTTAATTTTTTCCAATATCATGCATATTGACATACACTCAGCGGCCACTATATTAGGTACACTTTACTAGTACCAGGTTGGACCCCCTTTTGCCTTTAGAACTGCCTTAATCCTTCATGGTATAGATTCAACAAGGTACTGGAAGTATTTCTCAGAGATTTTGGCCCATATTGACATGATAGCATGACGCAGTTGCTGCAGATTTGTTGGCTGCACATCCATGATGCGAATCTCCTGTTCCACCTGTGAAGGCCATTTGAGTACAGTGAACTCATTGTCACGTTCAAAAAACCAGTCTGAGATGATTCGAGCTTTATGACATGGCACGTTATCCTGCTGAAAGTAGCCATCAGAAGATGGGTACACTGTGGTCATAAAGGAAAGAACATGGTCGGCAACAATACTCAGGTAGGCTGTGGCGTTGGCACGATGCTCAGTTGGTACTAAAGGGCCTAAAGTGTGCCAAGAAAATATCCCCCACACATTACACCACCACCAAAACCAGCCTGAACCATTGATACAAGGCAGAATGGATCCATGCTTTCATGGTGTTGATGCTAAATTCTGACCCTACCATCCGAATGTGGCAGCAGAAATACTCGTCAGACCAGGCAATGTTTTTCCAATCTTCTATTGTCCAATTTTGGTGAGCCAGTGCAAATTGTAGCGTCAATTTCCTGTTCTTAGCTAACAGGAGTGGCACTCCTGGTCTTCTGCTGCTGTAGACCATCCGCCCCAAAGTTGGATGTGTTGTGCATTCAGAGATGCTCTTCTGCATACCTCAGTTGCAATGAGTGGTTATTTGAGTTACTATTGCCTTTCTATCAGTCTGGCCATTCTCCTCTGACCTGCATTTGCGCCCACAGAACTGCCGCTCACTGGATATGTTCTCTTTTTCAAACCATTCTCTGTAAGACCTAGAGATGGTTGTGCATGAAAATCCCAGTAGATCAGCAGTTTCTGAAATACTCAGACCAGCCCGTCTGGCACCAACAACCCTGTCACGTTCAAAGTCACTTAAATCACCTTTCATTCCCATTCTAATGCTCGGTTTGAACTGGAGCAGATCGTCTTGACCATGTCTACATGCTTAAATGCATTGAGGTACTGCCATGTGGATTCGAAATTTGCGTTAACGAGCAGTTGGACAGGTGTACCTAATAAAGTGGCCAGTGAGTGTATATACATGATATCCATTGATGTATGGTTTGGTAGTATAGGACAATATTTGGCACAACTATTTGAAAAGTTTTTAAGCGTTAAAAAAAATATTGACAAAATTGCCTTTAAATTTGTCTAAATTAAATTATTAGCAATGCATATTTATAATCCAAACTTAAGTTTTGATATATTTAAGAAAGAACATTTATGAAATGTTTTTATAAAAATTATCTTCGCTTCATATTCTGGCATAAAAAAAATCATTTTTACTCTTAAAAAAAATAGCGATATTGACCTAGAAGATAGCAACGTTTAAGTTTTTTGTCAGCTGTAGTACATGATGTAACTACTGTAAAAAAGAGTAAAGCTTTAAAATGGGAATATTACCAATTTTTTTACAAGATGCCAACGGTCTAATCCAATTCAATGCTTTATGCTAAGCTAAGCTGAAAATGCTACCACCGGACAGAGATCAGCTGAATGGATTCAAAAATGGTAAAACTGAATGGTTTAACTCTAGTCGAATTGAGCACCAAAAAATAGTGGAGTGTTACTTTAAAGATAATTTTATACAATAAATCTGAATTAGAAACTAGCCTAGTCTCCAGCCTCATTTTGGACAGTTGTTAAGAATCCAGCTAGATCAGCTTAAAGACTAAGAAATCTTTGGTTTTTAAACTGGGAAAGAGATGTATTATTAATGTAAAAAGCATGAACGCTAGAATACCTGGATCATTACTTTACTAAGACATTTATTTTCCTAGTGCGTGCACCTCTGACAGGTGGGGATCATAAAATAGCGCCTCTGCGTCTCTCCTAGAAGCCAGCCTCACAGGCCACAAACACACTTGCACACACTTTTAGCAGATGTGCTCCCTGTGTGTATTCGGTCAGCGCATGTCATCCATGAAATCCTCACATGAATAGGAGGAAGTGAACGGAGCCAAAGTTATCCTTAAGGAAGGGAGGGAGAGAGATGGTGACAGATGGAATGGAGTAGTTGACTTCTTTATTTTAAGGTCTTTATTTTCTTCGCTTTTGGCAGCCTGTCATTTATGTGCTCCCGCTTTTTTACAGAGCACATGTGAAAACATGCAATTGCATGAAGGCGCATACACACACACACACGCGCACACACTCTTTCTCTCTCTTTCACATACACACACATGAACTGTGTTGCCTGGAAAGACAAATAACCAAATGTGGTCTCAGTCACTCAGCTATCTGCAAAAATCTTTTTTAAGCTTGTGGAGAAAATGTATTCCCCAAGTCTCACGACATTTCTGCTCCAACAACCCACAATGGTAGCCAGCAGTGGTGTATAATGTACTTAAATGCCATACTTGAGTAAAAGTACAGATATCTTACTAGAAAATGACTTAAAAAGTCACTGTTTAGAATATTACTTGAGATTTAATTGGATCGCACATTCGGATTTCTCGCTAATAATACAATTTCAAAAAAAGTAATCTTCGCAAGTTTGAAATTAGAAAATTATATTAACAGGCAATAACTATGAAAGTACAACATTGTTCACAGTCAATTAAATAGTGCTGATGTTGTTTTGAAGTACTTACATGCGATTCCAGACCGAATATTCCAAGTAGCGTGTCACAAGTTGTCACTGTTAAAAAAACAAACGAATATGTGAATAAAAAAAACAACTTTACCTCAATTCAGTTTTACAGTATCTGATATTTATTGTACTTAAATATATATATATATATATTTACTCTTCAATGTACATAAGTAATGTAAGTACAAGTAAATCCTCCAAACTGCAACTCCAAATCTGATTTTTAAATATAAATATAGGCTATTTAACAAAAAAGTCAATAAAAAAGTCAATAAATATTGCTATACACTGTTATATTGCTATACACTGAGCAGCATGTTTGTGCTCCGTTTTAACACATACATTTGTTTTAACTTCATATATTTTGTTTACCTGGAATGAAAAAGGGTAAATTTTGGGTAAAATCATGATGACAGCCTATAATTCAAAGGTAAAATACCTTTAAATGCCGTTCGCTCAATGTGTTTGTTGACGTCTGACGGTGAGTTTTTAAACACCAACATTTATGTATTTTCTGGCACTTTCGTTGTTCATCTTCGTCCCAACAGTCTTTACCACGGTAATAAGTGCCATTGTCGGTCATATTGTCGAGTATTATCAAAATAATAATCACATGTTCGCTATTATGACATGTATTAATTTGTTTGGAAAATTAAATGTCCGCGCCAACACGGATGTCGTGTAAACACTCCACTGCACATGCGCAAACGAACTTCAACAACGCAGCAGATTCGTCAACCGAACTGACTTGCAGTGTTTGGTTTCACTTCGTAGTAAGTAGCGAATGTCCTTTGGGAAAATGTTGTTGAGTAAGTACATTATTTATTAAAGAAATGTAGTCGAGTAAAAGTGAAAGTTGCAACAAAAATCTAAACTCAAGTAAAGTACTGTAGCGAATTATTATTACTTCATTACATTAGCTAACGTTACACCACTAGTCAGTCTAAAGAATAGTGTAAAGTCACTCACGTGTACAGTATATTTAACAAATCGTTGTTATATTGCTGGCAGTTTATGTGTAAAGAAGCAGAATAGGGCTAATAGTGAGTTTTGAAATAAGAATGATGAATACACACATCAGTAGCCTATTTAGTTTTATACCATTATACTATATATATATATATATATATATATATATATATATATATATATATATATATATATATATATATATATATATATATATATATAAAGCAAAATCTGCAACAAATTTCTGTGAATTACAACCCCAAAATATGTATTTTTATTGCAAAAATCACAAAAAATATTCGTGAAAAATTGGGGTATCTGATTAGAGTTTTTATAACTATTTTTAATCAGTTGTTATTCGTTTTTAATTACTATTTTGAATGAATTCTTTTAGTGATTAAAATAGTCCTGATACATACTATGGGATTATTACATTTTTGTTCTTAATTTATTTTTGTTTTGTTTGTCGTATTTAATTTTGGATTTAGTCAAACTTTAAGTTATTCTAACTTTATGGAATAATTGTTCATCTTTTTCAATCAACAATCATATTTATTGTCATTACATATTTACCCAAAATAATCCTGTTTTATGTGTATTTTTCTTGGTTGTCGTACATTATTTTATTTAATTTATGCTAGATGGTACTCTATTATTGTACAGAGCAACGGGAACATTTATCGAAACATCTCATTTTCTATCCACAGAAGGAGGGACCTCATCTGGGTGTGGAACAACATGAGTAATGTTGAGTAAAAGACTTGAGTTTTCATTTTTGAGCAAACTATTCCTTTAAGGGCCAGAAAGAGGGTGGAAAAGGCTTGTCTAAACCTAAATTATGACTGTCTTTGGTTCCAATAAATCTTGACTTCCATTATGAGTGGACTTATGGGAAAAATGCTTTAAAATGTATCCATTATGGCCCTTTTATTCCTCAACTGAGTGTGTTTAGACACTCAGTTTGTCCATATATCGGTTGTCACAAAACAAGGTGTGGCCACATTAGCAAAAACAGGTTCATTGTCTATTGTCAGTAGTGTAGCGATGCATGAAGCGCAGCTCACAAAAAGGTCACTTCAGAGTCTGAGTAGCGTTATTACCATTTCAGCTCTGTACAGCCTGTATACAGTAAAATGAAATACAGTTCCTGGACACACAAACACACAAAAGATAGAAACAAGGGCTACAAAACGAGATATAAAAATTTAGTAAATAGATTAAAGTTGAACATATCTGAAAATAAACAGTAAATTTGAAATGCAAATGTAAACTTAACAATATAAAGTGTGTACACACCTGAATAGATGTAAACAAACACACACACACACACACACACACACACACACACACACACACACACACTGACAAAACTCATGGAGCATTCTGTTGGCTAGCATGGGTAGTTCGTGAATATACTTTTTTCACTCTTTTGTGAACCACCTTTAGAATGACTAAACTTACTGGGTTATGGTAAATGTGCACCTTAATAGTTCTCAAAAATCATTCATACCATAGTCATCTTAGGGGCCGTTCACACAGAACACGCTTTTTATTTCTAGTGCACTACTTTTCTATTGTTTTTCAGTTCTTGATGAATATGTGTGACCCTTATGTTTATGTTTTGAAGTGTCACACACATGTGAGCAACATTTTTTAGATGCTGTCTGAAGTTAAGAAAAAACTTTAACTTTTACAAGCAGCGCTGCTCATTACTGTCAGTTTCAAAGCAGTAGACCAATCAGACAGGACAACCATTGCAAGTTTCTCTTTACAGGCGCTCAGTGGCTGTGTCTGGTGTAAATGGTGAGTGAATAAGTTTTGTGCATTTGATCAAAAAAGAAAATTGCAATCTAAAGTAGAGGTCTGCATTCCTGCAGAATTTCTGAATACATTTCTGAATAAAACTCAGTAGCGGTCGGGTACTCTGGTGTAATTTGAATGGGAGCGGGCGGTCTAACAATATAGCGCTCCTGAGAGATAGTGAGCGCGCATCCGCCGTAGTACTGTGTGTGTGTGTGTGTGTGTGTGTGTGAGAGAGAGAGAGTGAGAGAGCACTACTGCTTTGCACTACTGCCCTTTTTACACTGTCTTGTTTGTACGCAGCAATGCCAATAAAGCACCTAAATGTGAAATGTGAATGTGAGAGCGCGCGGTGCTCTCTCTCTCTCTGTGTGTGTGTGTGTGTGTGTGTGTGTGTGTGTGTGTGTGTGTGTGTGTGTGTGTGTGTGTGTGTGTGTGTGTGTGTGTGAATGAGAGAGAACGTTGCTAGTTGCTGTTGCTAGTAATCTGCCTTGAATAAAAAAAAAAATACTATTAAAATAAATTAACCACAGTTAGCTTTTTACAAGGTATTGCCTTAATTGGAGCAAACAAAAGCAGTTTGTTAAACTTAAGCTTAAACATGTTTGAGCTTAAAAATCATTAATTAATTATAAATTGTTATTTATTTATTTATTTATAAAAAAATATTTGCAATAAATTTTTCTGGGCATTTTTATAAGTTGTTAATTATTTATAAGTTGTTAGTTGTTATTTTTATTTTTATTTATTCATTACAATTTTTTTATTTGCAATAGACTGCTAGGTATTTTTATAAGTTGAGAACTCAAAATGTAAAGGATTCAAAACAGTGTCAGATATCCTTCCATTACACAAACCAAGATCTGCTGTGGGGGAGCTGTGTTTCTGACACTTTGGACAATGGACAACATTGTGACTATGACGGAAAAAAAAACTACATGTAGTTTTAACATTCTGACCCTTTTTACAGTAACATCATGTCCAAGAGGTTGCAACATGTAACAGTTTTAATCATTGTTTCAGATAAAAACAAACAATATAAATGTGTGAAAACACTCTTACACTGTAAAAAATGTCCATAATTTTAATGGTAAAAAAACAACTAAAAATGCTACAGTAAAAATCTGGTTAACAGTAAGTTTCCTAAATATATACGATGAATAACTGTAAATTCACTTCCCCCAAATTCCCTGCATGACACTTTTTTTATTTTTTTTCTCTTGACATTAGAGTTTTAGGTTACATCTAATGTTGATAAATAATGTTTATTGCATTACTTTAGTGTCATGTGTGTTACCATGATGGTGTTCATGATTAGCCTTCTATACATTATAGTATGTTTCTCTGCTTGTGGGAAAAGTTGTTTGTGTTAATCATATGACATTCTAATCCACACCTGCTTATGGTTGTGTTTTTTGTCTAATTTACACATTTATCTTGTGTAGATGTTAGTACTTCAAAACATGGCTGTATGACAAAAATAGCCATGAAATATGGTAATTTTCTGTAGCATTTTTTTTATGTTCCTACTGCATTTTTAACAGTTAAATTCCAGCAATCACCAACTTGCTGGGTCAGTTGGCATTTCTGTGTGGAGTTTGCATTTTCTCCCCGTGTTCGCGTGGGTTTCCTCCGGGTGCTCCGGTTTCCCCCACAGTCCAAAGACATGCGGTACAGGTGAAATGAATAAGCTAAATTGTCCGTAATGTATGTGTGTGAATGAGAGTGTATGGGTGTTTCCCAGTGATGGGTTGCAGCTGGAAGGGCATCCGCTGCGTAAAACATATGCTAGATAAGTTGGCGATTCATTCCGCTGTGGAGACCCCTGATTAATAAAGGGACTAAGCCGAAAAGAAAATGAATGAATGAATGTTCATTTACGGATATTTTTAGAGTGTAGAAACACTATTGATAATGTAATGCACATTGTAAAATTAGTTTTAGATGAATGATATTTTAATGCACTATTAAGGATTTTTGTGAATTACACAGTATTTAACTGTAATATGAACTGTATTTTGCTGTTGAACAGTTATGCAGTATGTTACTGTATTTTAAAGTAGCATTGTAAAAATCACTGCATATTTTACAGTAAAGATATACAATATTGTAAATACATATACTAAATGGTGTTGTAAAAGTAAATACAGTATTTTTTCTGTAATTGATTTACAGTAAGTTACTGGCAAAATACTGCCAGTAAGTTACTGTAGATTGTACAGGAAACTGTTAACAGTGTGGAGAGACAGCAACCTATTTTATTCAACCCAGGCTCATTTTGAAAACGTACTGCTATATACATTTCTGGAAAGCGCCAAATACATTCCAGATCGTAAGTTTTTTTTGCAGATTTTGTTTTCACAAATCCAACAGAGGTCGCTGTGTATGCTTTTGAGATCTCAAATTTCATTTGCGAGTGCCATTTGAGCCTGATGTTCTCGCTTAAATCCACCAGAGGCCGCTGTCGACTGACTACCGACTGAGCCACCCTCCTCCTTCCCTAAACCCAACCAATAGTGTTTTCAAAAGCAGTGATTGACTCTCCCACTCACTTCACTAAACCCAACTGACAGTTTTAATAAGCAATCCAGAAAAAGAAAAGCCCTCGCCTGATTTTTACCACATTTTTAGATTTTACCGCATTCTCACCCTGTTATTTACTTGTTTATTATATTTTTTTGGCTTCTGTTTTTGCCTTAGCCACTTTCTGGAACCGTTCTTCGCCGGACTTGAACCCAGTCGTCGTGGTGAACTCCTCTCTGCATCTCAAGTCTGCCGATGTACATGGCAAGCCACTGGGCAAGCCGTCTACATGGAGGTAAGCGGTCAGCTGGTTGTGCGAAAAGTAACAGTGTCATACCGCCCCATAGCATTCGTTTTAAAGACGAAATGCAGCCATACAGTACATACTTCTGGCTACATAATTTGCGATCTCCAGTAATATATTTAGGGCTACGTATGCAGAATGAGCCTATGTTGATTTAATTTGTATCCTGAAGATGAACAAAAGATGGAACAATGTGAGGGTTATGAGTAAATAATAGCATCTTGGAGTGAACTAACCCTTTAACCTGGTTAACTAATCCAAACTCTTTATACAAGCCAATAAAATGCCTTTTGTCAGCCAGTAGAAGCCTTTGCAATAAATTAGCCATTTTCTTCTGGGTTAAGTGACCGACTCCTGCAGAGCTGAGCATGGTCTCTCTTCATAACATCTCTCCAAACGTTGACAGGAAGCATATTTCAGAGCGCTGGATTCACGCGGTGACTAATGTTTGGTCGTCGACCAGCCCTCCCTTCGGTTCTTAGAGAAGCAGAGCCAGCCAACTTCCATTAATGTTTTTCCACTTAAGGGGGAAAAAAAGCTCAGCCAAACCTGAGAACACCTCCTAAACCCACTTCCAGTGTTCAAGCGCTCAAGCTGACAAACATGCCAGTGCCATTTCCTGCTGGCAGCACCTAAGAAAAGACCAAAAAAAGTGCAGTTTGAGTTGGTATTTTGGTCGTCCAAATCAAATCCATTAACACCTTCTGCACTCCAAAAAAAGAGTTTTCGGGTTTTTTTTTATAGTCCAAATATCTAGAAATTCTTAAATCAAGAAGCATTTTCTAGACAAAAAATGGTGTCTTGTTTTTTTAGAAATATTAAGTCAAAATTAAGTGAGTTTTTCCTTTAATATGATTCCTTTTCGCTTTGATATAAGATTATTTTGCTTATTATTATTTACCCTATTGCCAGACTATTTGACTTGTTTTAAGAAAAAAATTTGAGGTTTGAATTACACATTGATTTTTATTTATTTAAATGTTGTATTTTTAATGAATTTTGCTGGTTATTTTTGTAAGTTGTTATTTATTTCTAAATTGTTAAGTATTTATAAGTTGTTAATTGTTATTTTTATTTATTTATTTCAATTTTGTATTTGCAATGGATTTTGCTGGGTAATTTTATAAGTTGTTATTTATAAGTTATTTATTTATTCATAAGTTGTTAATTATTATTGTTATTTATTTATTTATTTATTTATTGAAAGTTTGTATTTGCAAAGGAATCTGCTGGATATCTTTTATAAGTTGTTAATTATTTAGGCTCTTGACTTCCATTATGTTATGTAGCCCTGGAGGCTCTGTGCCACCTGCCCATAGTGTCAATAGTAAAAAAAAAAAAAAAAGTAAAAGCTTCAGTACAAATCCACAACCAGGTTAACAGTGAGCTTCCTAAATATATATGGTGAATGACCAAAATAATCTTGTTTTTATTTTGAAATAAGATTATTTTACTTACCGCATTGGCAGATTATTTAGCTTGTTTTAAGGAAAAACTTACATTATTTTGAGTTATCATTTCTTAAACATGACCTTTTTTTGCTTCTCAAGACAAAGCTTCTTGATTTAAGAATTTTTAAATATTTGGGCTAGAAACCACACAAAACTGTCTGTTTTGACAAACTGTGACCTGTGAATAAGTTAAACAGCATTCTTTGCGGTTTGACTGAGTTTTAATGGAGCCCGGGGCTGTGAAAGAGTGAGATAATGAAACTAGGGCTGATGTTTAAAGCTGTCAGTTAAGCAGGACAGGTGTACAGTCATGAACAACGTCACCTCAGGCCAAGCACACTATATAGTGCAGGTTTATGAACTCAAGCAGACGGTTTGCTTGTCATCCGCTCAGGTTTTATGTAACCCTTTCTTACCTGTGCTGTTGATTTGTAGAAATATATACAGTAGAAGTCAGAATTATTAGCCCTCCTGTATATTTTTTGCTCAATTTCTCTTTATTGGAAAGAAGATTTTTGAAACCCATTTCTAAACATAATCGTTTTAATAACTAATTTCTTTTATTTTTGCCATAATGACAGTACATAAAATGTTACTACATATTTTTCAAGATACTAGTATTCAGCTTAAAGAGACATTTAAAGGCTTAACTAGGTTAATTAGGCAATTAGGGTAATTAGGCAAATCATTGTAAAATTGTTCTGTAGAGAGGGCTAATAATATTCACCTTAAAATGGTTTTAAAACAATTAAAAACTGCTTTTATTTTAGCCAAAATGAAATAAATAAGACTTTCTCCAGAAGAAGAAAATATTATAGGAAATAGTGTGAAAAATGTCCTGCTCTGTTAATCATCATTTGGGAAAGATTTGAAAGAGAAACAGTTTTAGCTTAGCTTAGCATAAACCATTTAATCGGATTAGACCATTAGCATCTCACTTAAATCAAAAAGAATTTGGATAATTTTCCTATTTAAAGCTTTGTGTAATAATAACTCTTAATAGTAATAACTGTCGACAGACAATTAAAAGTTACTGTTTTCTATAGGTGAATATGGCTAGGAGCCAATCAAATAAGTTTTTATACAGAATTTGACATTATCATTTTATTCTTCTTTCTGAATGTTCTGCTCTTCTTCATTCCTGTTCTAAAGAGCTAAATCACTATAAATGAGTATTACTGACAATATATATATGAAGAGTTCAGATGCAAAAACATCTAAATGCCATTTGATATTTTCTTCTAAAATTAGCATTTTTCCATGTCTCCTGTGTGTAGGCTCAGTCATTTTACCTTTATAGTGATTAATAAGTTTTTATCATTGCCTTTAAAGTGAAATAACTGAACATAAACATAGGCTGAGAAAAATGCTAATTTTAGGAGAACATTTCAGATGGCATTTAGAGGTTTTTGCATCAGATCTCTTCATATATATATATATATATATATACAGTTGAAGTCAGAATTATTAGCCCTCCTAAATTATTAGCCCCCCTGTTTATTCCCCCCCCCCCAATTTCTGTTTAATGGAGAGAAGATTTTTTTCAACACATTTCTAAACATAATAGTTTTAATAACTCATTTCTAATAACTGATTATTTTTTACGATATAAAATTATACTTGAAATGACAACAATTTCCTTTTAAATTCAGAAAGAACATCAGTAACACTTTAAAATAATGATCCATTAGTTAATGTCAATTAATGCATTTATTAATCATTTATAAATGTATTATTAAAATCCAAAGTGAGATTGTGGAGATTAGTTAATTTAATGGAAGTTCAATGTAAAAAAAATGTTCATAATTCGTCCATGTTGGTAAATACATTAACAAACAGACCAAATGTTTAAAAAATAATATAAATAAATAAAATAATAATAGTAATAATAATAATAACAACAATAATAATTATTATTATTATTATAAGTAACAATCTTTATTTTATATTGACACTTTAAAAGTAGAATCTCAAACAATTTACATACATATAAGATGTATAGGGGCAACCCAGTGGCGCAGTAGGTAGTGCTGTTGCCTCACAGCAAGAACGTCGCTGGGTCGCAGGTTCGAACCTCGGCTGGGCTGGGTCAGTTGGCGTTTCTGTGTGGAGTTTGCATGTTCTCCCTGGGTTCGCGTGGGTTTCCTCCGGGTGCTCCGGTTTCCCCCACAGTCCAAAGACATGCAGTACAGGTGAATTGGATAAGCTAAGTTGTCCATAGTGTATGAGTGTGAATGTGTGTGTGGAAGTTCCCAGAGATGGGTTGCGGCTGGAAGGGCATCCGCTGCGTAAAATCGTGCTGGATAAGTTGGCGGTTCATTCCGCTGTGGCGACCCTGCAAGGGACAAAGCCGACAAGAAAATGAATGAATGAATGAATAAGATGTATAGATGTAAAAGCTACATAAAAACTAGTGTATGCATAAAAACTAGACAAAAAACTAAGCCAAGATAATCAAAACAAAGCAATATTTGAAATCACATTTTAAGTCTAACACATAACTATAAATGGTAAACCCAGAGAAACTGAGAGTTTCCATCATTTAACAAATTTAAAATAGAGTATAAATGTTGAAATGTTTAACGATAAATGAATGTGTTCTGCCTGTTTCTCCGTGTACTCATCTGTCTGTCTGCCTGTCTGTCCCATGGCCAGATTGCATGTGTGTGTGTGTGTGTGTGTGTGTGTGTGTGTGTGTGTGTGCGTTTCTGTCTCCACACAGGACCTTCCCTCCAGCCATGAATAAATTACAGCTGACAGGCTGCAGGAAGTTCCTCTGGCAGCACATACTTACAAACACTCAAGAATACACTCAACAGCACCACCGTATCTCTTCCCAACTTTCCCCCAGTAAGTGAGTGTGACACGTCTTGGCAGAGTGTGAGATATCGTAAGAGATTTGTTATTATCAGCAATCTGAACAAAGACACGCCTGGCTACTGGTAAAAGTGATCGCTTCTATTTTGATTTCTCCGCAGATTAGCTACACTTCATCAAAATGACACATGCGAGCCAACAGGAAATGTCAAATGTTAGTCAGAGATGTCTTCTCTAGTGGAGAACGGGCCAAGAAAATTATGAGACTTGACAACTTACAGGCTGAAAACAAGATGTCGTACTCCTTAAAAGGAACCCCGGGTGTTAAAGCTGTAAATGAGTGTGCTTACATGTACACTCTTAACGTGATTATGCTTAAAGTCCACATGAAACAGAATGTTTTTTTTTTCATATTGTGATGTAGTTTCTACTGCGAGCTGATTGGAAGGGTTTTAGAAGAGTTCTTACAACCTAACAGACACCTCCTCCTCCTCCTCACTATTTCTGTTTGTTGTCAAAACTGACAGCTGTAGGGGCGTGGTTAAGTATGTAAATGCATTACCAGCTTTTGCTTCGTAAGAGTAAAGTCATAGGGCCCTATCATACACCTGGCACAATAAGGTGCAAGCTGTGTTTGGGCAATTTGTTGCTATTTGCAGACCAGAGCAACTCTAATTTTGGTTTTTTCGCCATGTTGTTTAAATAGCAAATCCATTTGCTTCACTTTGTGGACTCATGGGCGTGCTGGTTTAAGATAGAGGTGTGTTAAGGTGCGTTGTTGGCACATTGCTATTTTGAGGAACTGAAATAGACAGCGCCATTGACCAACTGGAAGCTGATCTGAAGTCCAGCGCAGAGCGCGTTAGTTATGCGCCTGTGCAGGTCCAAATGCGTACACACTGCTTAATACACACAGGATGTACAGCAATACACACATATCTTTACATCTGAAAAAAATAAAGGATTAAATTGTTACAAAAATGATTATTTTCTGCATAAATATAAAAACCACTGCTTCAATGTCTTCTTCACCTCAGGGTTTTTTTTCTTCAGTTTATTCATGACAGTTTGCATTTGTATAATGTTATTATTAGTAGCAGTATTTATTATTTTATATAGTATTTATATAGTACAGTATATTTATATAGTATTTATATTTATTATATGCATATTTATATTTGTTTTAATTAAAACAAATTTAGATTTGACACATGGCGTGACGCAACTGACTCTTAAAGGGAATGTAAGATGAGACTCTGATTGGTTTAATGCATGTTATGCTCAAAACACACCCATAACTCATTAAGAGAATAAGCACAACCCTGTTATATGACCATACGCCTGGGCGCAAAGCGTATTTTTTTTCATCTTTAAAATAGCAAAAGTGGATTCGAACATGCCCTTAATGCTTTTGTGCCATGCGCTTCAGACTTTGTGCCTAGATCATTAAAATAGAGCTCATAAAGCACCTAAGCAAACTGGTCATTACAGCTAGTTTTTTGCCTATTACGCAGATTTTGCCTAGCATGTAAACACATTAAGCATCACCTACGTGTGTGTGTGTGGGAGCTGTGTCCGTAATCGCATACTTCCATACTATATAGTACGCTAAAAACAGTATGTGAGCAGAGTAGTATGTCCGAGTTCATAGAATTCAAAAAACAGTATGTGAGAAGTACCCGGATGACCTACTACTTCTGGCAAGATTCACATCCGATGCACATTTGTAAAATATGTGTACATATGTAAAAAAAAAAATGTTATAAATAAAATAAATAATAAATATTAAATGTGTTAAATATTTGTAAAATATGTGTAAAATGTGAAAATGTGTAAAATATTTGTAAATATGTGTACAATATTTGTAAATATGTGTAAAACATTTGTAAATATGTGTAAAATATGTGTACAATATTTGTAAATGTGTAAAATATTTGTAAATATGTGTACAATATTTGTAAATGTGTAAAATTTGTGTACAATATTTGTAAATATGTGTAAAATATTAGTAAATATGTGTACAATATTTGTAAATATGTGTAAAATATGTGTACAATATTTCTAAATATGTGTAAAACATTGGTAAATATGTGTAAAATATATGTACAATATTTGTAAATATGTGTAAAATATTTGTAAATGTGTAAAATATGTGTACAATATTTGTAAATGTGTAAAATATTTGTAAATGTGTAAAATATGTGTACAATATTTGTAAATATGTGTCAAATATGTGTACAATATTTGTAAATGTGTAAAATATTTGTAAATGTGTAAAATATGTGTACAATATTTGTAAATATGTGTAAAATATGTGTACAATATTTGTAAATATGTGTAAAATATTTGTAAATGTGTAAAATATGTGTACAATATTTGTAAATATGTGTAAAATATTTGTAAATGTGTAAAATATGTGTACAATATTTGTAAATATGTGTAAAATATTTGTAAATGTGTAAAATATGTGTACAATATTTGTAAATATGTGTAAAATATGTGTACAATATTTGTAAATATGTGTAAAATATTAGTAAATATGTGTACAATATTAGTAAATATGTGTACAATATTTGTAAATATGTATAAAATATTTGTAAATATGTGTAAACTATGTGTACAATATTTGTAAATATGTATAAAATATTTGTAAATATGTGTAAATTATTTGTAAATATGTATAAAATATTTGTAAATATGTGTAAATTATTTGTAAATATGTATAAAATATTTGTAAATATGTGTAAATTATTTGTAAATATGTATAAAATATTTGTAAATATGTGTAAATTATTTGTAAATATGTATAAAATATTTGTAAATATGTGTAAATTATTTGTAAAAATGTAAAAATATGTCAGATATTTGTAAATATGGAAATATTTGTAAAATATTGTTTATTTACAAATATTTTTTTTACAGTGCAGGTAGCTAAGGTCACACAACCTTACACAACCATCCACCCACACATTAAAAAAAGAGAGGAAAAAAGTTGCATAATTGTAGAGAATGTCAGCCAACATCTCCATATGAACTTCTCCACATCCTCTAGTGTATATCCTGTTCTTTCAGAAGGGGTTTTCTCTCCTCGCGCTCCTGAACAAATGGCAGGAACCGGGCCTGAAGACGGGGAGGAGAAAGACACGGGGATGCATGGGCTTTAGGCTCTGTGTACACGCTTTTAACGCAACGTGTTGAGACGGATTACTCTTCCGAGCCCTCAGGGGAAAGCTTTTTTTTTTTCAGGAGATCACTTGTTCAGCTCTCCTTGTATGGAGTTTTGTTTGCAGGTAAAGCTTGTAAATCATTGCTGTTTCATGAGAAAGAGCTACTGAAATCTGCTTTGAAATGACACACAGACTTCAACAGGTATCAGCTGTTCTTAGTACAGTGAGACAGGTGAAAATAAAAAAGGGGAGCAAAGCAATGTTTGATTTAGAAACATTGAGGAAAAAGACTCATTTTATGTTTCTATGTAATTCTTAAGAGCTTTTTAAACAGAGGGAATATTTTCAAACACATTGTTAAACTACTTTAATAACTAATTTATATATATATATTTTAGTTTTATATTTAGGTATATATATTTACAGTATACAACAGTTCTGTCTTGATTGGCTGATAGCCATGAGATATTAAATTAATATCAGCACTCGTACAGCCTCTTCACCCTTGATTATTACTCTGCCCACACCAGTGACAACAAGAAACAACTCAACAGTTTGTCAAATATTGCAACTGTTGGACAACATAATGTACTTTTGAGGCTTTTTTTAGTCGAGAATGTAGTTGTTTAGATTGCAACTATGCAGTTTAATTATAAGGATAGTGTCTATTTTAAAATATTGATAGTTTCAGAGATTCAGTGCATGTCATACTGAGCAGACCAAAGAAAGTGACGGTTGACGTTCCGCCACAAGATGGCGACAGAGACCGCATAATAAGTCTTTAGAGGGAGGAAAAACTCAACATTTTCTCAACGTACATTTCAAACTACAGCTGATCAAATCATTATAAATCAGGTATGTGACATTCTAAGTCGATCTTTCTCTTTTGACTGCTGTATTTATACCATTGTAATCTGGTAGCGTTTGCTTTGCTTTGGCTTTTTTTGGGGTTAATTATTGTGATATCACAATTGCAACAGAGAAATACTGGGAAATCTCTGTAGACTGATGGCATTTCCTCCCGTTCAGCCTTATAATCTTAAATGAGCAAAATCACCTGTTTTGTCATCACTTTAGACATTACGCTAGAGCATTATTCATATACTAGCTCTAAAGTGACGTTTGTGAACTGGCAACGGTTCCTGCTGTTCTGATGTTAGCTGCAGATGTGTATGAATGGCGAAAGAAAGCAGTTCCTCTTACAAAAAAGTTTTTGAGACTCTGTGTTTGATTTTATTTTTTATATACACGATTACGCCATCGAACTGTTGTATAAATGCAATATCACACTCGTAGCAGTGCAATGTGGTTGCATATCATCACTGGTGGGACACTAGGGCACTGCGGCAAGCCTAAACAACTACATTCTCGCCTAAAAAAGCCTTAAAAGTACATTATGTTCTCCAACAGCTGCAATATTTGTCAAACTGTAGAGCGTCCGAGAGGGGTCTGGATGCAGACCTGGTGCAGTGCAATCTGAGCTGCATCCAATGCTTTTTAATGGGCTCACCTAACCCCACCCCTAACCCTACCCCTCACAGTGACGTCACTCACTCCATTTGAGTGCATTGTGTCTGACATTGCATCGCTGAGTGATGCAATCTCAGCTTGCATGATAAAGGCTGCATCCAGATACTCTGCTTGTCGCTGTATGTGGGCGGAGTAATACACAAGGGTGAAGGGTTAAGAGGCTGAACGAGTGCTGTTGTTTGCAGAATATCGCATGGCTATCGGCCAATCAGATTCAAGAACCAGACAGAACTGTTGTATATATATATACTTTTAATTATTTTGTTTATTTTTTTTTCTTTCAGCCAAAAGAAAACAAACATACTTTTTCCATATTAGAAAAATATAATAGGAAATACAGTACTGTGAAAGAAAAGATCCTTGCTGTGTCAAACATCACTCTGAAAATATTAGAAAATCAATTACAATTTCACAAAAGGTTCTTAACAGGATTAAATATGATAATAATTATTAATATGATGTCATTTCATGAGCTTCCATGCATGTATAAGATGATTCATTTTTACACAAACATTGAGTGTATTGATCAAGCTCAACATTTTAACCCTGTTATAACAACGGGAAAAATATCAATCAAACATGTTTTCTTTCATTTGCAGAAATTGTCAAGTTATTATGAATCAACATTTGCCACCAAACAAACAAGCAACCCTTTTACCCATTCTGGAATGTATTTTCTACTACTACAACTATATTATTGTTAGCTTCATTCATTCATTCATTCATTTTAATTTGGCTTAGTCCCTTTATTCATTAGGGGGTTGCCACAGTGGAGTGAACCGCCAACTTATCCAGCATATGTTTTACACAGCGAATGCCCTTCCAGCTTCAACCCAGTATTGTTGTTGGCCAATATAGTTTATTCAATTCACCTATAGCGCATGTGTTTGGACTGTGGGGGAAACCAGAGCACCCGGAGGAAACCCACGCCAACACGGGGAGAACATGCATACTAGGCATGGGATGACAACTGATTTCAAGGTTTACCCTGAGGAAACCCATGCAAACTCCACACAGAAATGGCAACTGACGCAGCCGGAACTCGAACTAGCGACCTTCTTGCTGTGAAGCAACAGTGCTAACCACTGAGCCACCGAGTCGCCTATTGTTAGCTTAAATAGCAAAAATATACAAACTAGAGTTTTACACTCTTTTCAACAGGCCCGAAATAATGCAACAGCATTAAAATAAGTTGAAAACCTCATGTAAAACTAGTAGAAAATAAACCACTAATTAGTTTGACCTCCTGTGGAGACAAACAAGCTTTTCTCAAAGTAAAGAACTTCCTTTCATTGACCCCTAAAGAACACAGAAAAAAGGCACAGTTTCCAGCTCTATTCTGTATCCTATTGTAGAAGGCACCCCTTATTATTATTTTTTTGTCCTCCCTTTGGTTAGAAAGGGGTTTGGGTTGAGAGCAACAGTATAAATGAAGCTTGTGTCTTTCTCCAGATATGGCCTCATCCACAGAATAAATATATTCTGTCAGTCAGGAATGAGCTGGAGGCTTTAGAAAAACCCTGAGATTTCTCCTCAGTCAGCTCTCTGATTCAACACGAGAAACAGAACTCGCAGCGTTTCAGGGCTCTGACCCTCTAATTAAGGCTTGAAACCCCCAGTATAAGTGGCAACACAAAAAGCTTGAGTGCATTTAGCATTGGAGACGTGAGACGTGGCCCGGTGCAGAGCGCACTTGTTCTGACACGTTTTGTGATGGTGTTTATACCGTACAATACATGTTCGAGTCCGACTCGGGTCATTGCCCGACCTCCTCCCCTGCATTTTCTGGTAACCATATAGAAATCTGATACATGGAAATACATGCAAATTTATTAAACATATTTGTTTTTACATATACACAACATACATCATAAATGCATAAAAACATATATTTCAAGATATTGTAAAAAATGATCACTATATATATATATATATATTTATATGACGAGATTTCTCGTCAAGGTAAAAAAAAAAAAAAAAATCTATTTTCCATTCATATATTAGCAATTCGGGCAGCACGATGGTGCAGTGGGTAGCACAATCGCCTCACAGCAAGAAGGTTGCTGGTTCGAGCCCCTGCTGGGTCAGTTGTCATTTTCTGTGTGGAGTTTGCATGTTCTCCCTGTGTTATCGTGGGTTTCCTCCAGGTGCTCAGTTTTCCCCTAGAGTCCAAAGATATGTGGTATAGGTGAATTGAATAAGCTAAATTGTCCGTATGTGTATGTGTGTAAATGAGTGTGTATGGATGTTTCTCAATGATGGGTTGCAGCTGGAAGGGCATCCGCTGTGTAAAACATATGCTGGATAAGTTAGCGGTTCACTCCGCTGTGGCGACCCCAGATTAATAAAGCGACTAAGCCGAAAATGAATGAATGAATGAATATTAGCAAATATTTGAAATTAGATATAAAAAGACTATTTTCCATTCACATAGGCTATTAGCAAATTAGTGTTTTCATGTCCTTCATAAAATGTATTAAAATAAAAGTAAAATAACATTCATGACAAGTTTATTTAAAAAAGCACCTAAATAGTTTTTGCATTTTGTGATTTTCATTCATATATTTCATCATTGAAGACTTCTTAAAAATAGTGTAAAAATCTCGTCTTATTCTCGTGAATCCAATCTTGTGTCTTGGCTCATCTCGTAGAGTAAGCGTCTCGTCAAACTCCTAGTATATACAGTATAATTAGTGATCTTACACTGAAAAAAGAAAAACTACAGTGAATAAATGAAATGAATGAAAATCAGATATTGTTTTCGAATTCAACAATTTTGTCTATGTCTGTGTATATATATTTATATATGTGTGTGTGTGTGTATATGTGTGTGTCTATATGTATCTGTGTATGAACACACATAACATTATAGCTACTATATTTGATCATATTTGAAATTCCAATGGTTGAAAAATATATTACAATTTTACCATTTTTACAAGTTAAAATTTTGATTTTACATATACAAAATGTTCTGCTTAATATTACTGAAAATTGTAGTTAAAATTTTTTTTAAAATAAATTAAATTTTTCATATTTTACATTTATTTTTTCAGTTGACCTGTTGTTCACTTTTGACATTTTTGCCAACAACATAAAAGTCATTTTCACAACACCGTGTTCATTGTAAAAAACGCAGGGTTCCACACAATCCTTAATGTTGTCCCCACAACACAAATCTATCAAGTCAACTTATTCATTTTTACAAATTTAAGTAGACTGAACAAAAAACAATGAAGTTAATCCCGAAAAACCTAAATAATTGTGTTGTTTCGACTCATTTATTCATTCATTCATTCATTTTCTTCCCGGCTTAGTCCCTTTATTAATCAGGGGTCACCACAGTGGAATGAACCCGCCAACTTATACAGCATATGTCCTACACAGCGGATGCCCTTCCAGCTGCAACCCAACACTGGGAAATATCCATACACACTAATTCACACACATAAACCACGGCCAATATAGCTTATTCAATTCACCTGTACCGCATGTTTTTGGACTGTGGGGGAAACCGGAGCGCCCAGAGGAAACCCATGCGAACACGGGGAGAACATGCAAACTCCACACAGAAATGCCAACTGACCCAGCCAGGCCTCAAACCAGTGACCTTCTTGCTGTGAGGCGATCATGCTACCCACTGTGCCACCGTGATGCCCCTCGATTAATTTAAACAAGCAGCAAAAAGTCATTTTTGAGTGGTGGAACTGCAAGAACTAATCTGTAAATTAGTCAAACTGACCAGAACATGTAAACTCACAACTTTTCCATGGCCGGAAACAAGCCTTCCCACCAGACGTCCCTGACTAAGAGCACATTATAAATGTGGAAGCAGTGGAAATGAATCCCTCTTTAAATAAATGGTGAGATGATGAGCTGTAGCCTTGAGCGTGTGTGCTGGCTGCGACACCACCTCAGCTTTTCATTGGAGATCTGGCCTTGCTAATGTTTGCAGACTGGATTTGCCGCCAAAAAGCCAGAAAATCCTCATAGCCTGGTTGTGTGGTCCATCCGCTGCCCTGTTTAAAGACCCACAGCAGCATATTACTCGTTCTCCAGACCTTTAAATGGAACTATGGCCTTTGGGATGGTCATGGCGGTGTGATTTTGGTCCATATGTTAGATATTATTATATTTCAAAATCACTCTGCTATCATCTCAAACCTCAGCATGATTCCGACTCGCTTTCCAAGCTCAAATGAAACTGCATTAATATTTTTTGGTTGCTTTAAAGTATGTCTGGCTTGCAAACTGAGAGGCCAAATAAAATAAAATAGTAATTGCAGAGTCTGAAAATGAGATGTCGTAGTAGAACAAGTCGTTGTTTTTCTTGGCAACGAACTTTAACGTTTTGATTTAGGTTTTAATAGTAATAAATTGCGGTGTGGGTAAGCACCAGTGTGTTCGACTCAGACTCTCGTTCCCAAAGGCTCTTAGTGGAGGAGCTAAAATAAGTCATGGTTTGTTAAGGCTGCGGAGGCTGCCATTATGTGGTTTGATAGATCCTGTTAGCGCTAAATTTAAGCACAAATGAAGTATCTCATCAGAATTTGCGGCTGTAAGACAACAACACACTCCAGCCAGACGACACCGTTTCATTTGTTATTTACCATCTGCCTCAAGACAGATCTAGAAAGACACCAAAGGGCACGTTGGATGGCATTCAGGCCTAGCAGCATTGCTAATGTTCACATGTAAAGGTTATTGCACAGCGACTTAAAAGTGAAAATAAAAAAGCACTTCAAATCAGCAGAGAGAAGCAGCATATAAATGCTATGAAGTCAAAGTTGTTGTTTTCTAAAATCTCTAAGCATATGGAAAGGAGAGAGTGTGCCCTACAGGTTGTTTGTCTAGCCCACTCACCTATGTGGAGTACATTCAGAATTGCACAATGTTTCTCAAGAAGTATCCGCTTGTTAAGTGTAATGTCACGCAAAGCGGCTTCTGGGTCCAAGCGGTATATCAAACTGTATGGGGAAACTCAACAAATGGTAATAATAAACTTTTACAAAGCGATGTAATACTTTCGAAAATCACGATCGCAACTTGCATAGCCTGAGCGTTACCTATATTTTAAACAACCCAGGCTCATTCTGAAAACGTACCACTATATACGACTGACTGACTGACTGACTAATCGACTGACCCACCCTCCTCCTTCCCTAAACCCAACCGATAGTGTTTTCAAAAGCACCGATTGACCAGCGCCCACCCACTTACCTAAACCCAACCGACAGTGTTTTAAAAAAAGCAATCCAGAAAAAGAAAAGCCCTCGCCTGATTTTTACCATGTTTTCCAATTTTAACACATTCTCACCCTGTTATTTACTTGTTCATTTTATTTTTTGGCTTCTGTTTTTGTCTTACCTGCTTTCTGGAACTGTTCTTCGGCAGACTCGAATCCCATCGTCACGGTCAACTTCTCTCTGCATCTCAAGTCCGCCGATGTACGCTGTGAGCCACTAGACAAACTGGTAATAATGGGAATGTTGTCCACACGGAGGTAATCAGTCAGCTGGTAAATGCGAAAAGGAATGGCGTCAAACCGCCCGTAGCGTTCATTTTAAAGATGAAATGCAGCCATACATACTTCTGGCTACATATTTCGCAAACTCCAGAAATGTATATACGGCTATGTTTTCAGAATGAGCCTGGGGTTATCCTTAAACTTATCCAGGTACAACATAACCTGCTTTCTGGAAAACCCATAAGTCTTATTATGGGCTTTAAATATTGCCAGCAAAACCATACTTTTACATATTACCACATGTTTATTTACTAATTTTATTTATAACGTAAATAAAGCAGATCATTCATTCATTAAATTTCCTTCGGCTTAGTCCCTGATTATCAGGGGTCACCACAGTGGAATGAACTGCCAACTATTCTGGCATATGTTTTACGTAGCGGATGCCCTTCCAGCCACAAACCATTACTGGTAAACACCCATACACACTTACATTCACACACACTCATACACTACGGCCAATTTTTATCCAATTCACCTATAGTGCATGTCTTTGGACTGTGAGGAAAACTAGAGCACCCGGAGGAAACCCACACCAACACGAGGAGAACATGCAAACTCCACACAGAAATGCCAACTGGCCCAGCTGGGACTCAAACCAGTGACCTTCTTGCTGTGAGGCCACAGTGCTAACCACCAAATAAAGCAGATATCTACCAAAAATAAATAAATAAACTAATGAACAAACATGCAAACAAATAAACCATGGTTGATGCACTTTCCTGGAATAGTATAAGTCTTATTTGTAATGTTTTGGGAGTGTACTGGATGAGCTAATAAAGGCTAAACGCTCCAGTGTAAACAGAAATGAAGCTCTGAGGTGAAGTGACTCCTGCTCAACAGCTGGAAACACTGGAGGAGATGATGCTGCCTCAACTCACTGTGTTGCTTTTGAACAATCGCCACTAATTTGCCATCTGGTTTGAGCCTCACTGTGGTGAGCTGAAAGAACATTAAGACGTCTTTTGTGTACGTGTGTGTGCACACGTGTGTGTGTGAGCACGTGTGTGTGTGTGGTCCTGGTATTCCCTACATTTTTGTGTCTAGATGTCCCGTCAAGTACAGTAATAGCAGACATTTTTAATGTTGTTAGGACTAATACCTTTCCTAGATTGTTTTTTTTTGTCCCCATGAGGAAACAGCTTATGGATAATTATAATAATTTTAATAATAATAATAATAATAATAATAATAATTAATACGATAATAATAATAACAACAACAACAATAATAATAATAACAACAATAATAATAATGATGATATTAATCATAATAATAATAATAAAATAATAGTAATAATAATAATAATAATAATAATTATTATTATTATTATTATTATTGTTATTATTATTATTATTATTATTAGTAGTAGTAGTAGTAGTAAATGTACAAATGCAGATTGTTTTCTTTGGACATAGAATGTACAGTCTCTGTAGTATAAAGGCATTATGTCTGAAATCCCCATAGACATGTACCTGTAAGTGTGCGTGTGTGTGTGTGTGTGTGTGTGTGTGTGTGTGTGTGTGTGTGTGTGTGTGTGTGTGTGTATGTGTGTGTGTGTGTGTGTTAATAGACACAGAGGTCATTGGTGTGCACAGCAGTGCTCGTGTGAGGTGCTGTACTGCATGTCAGATGAGATGATCTGCTGGTGTTGTTAGTGGAAGGTTGAACATGCTCCTGTCTGTCAAAGTCCAAGTTATTTTTATTATTATGTTATTACTCTATTTTACAATCCTTAAGTTGGTTAAGTCAATGAATAATTCTCTTTTAAGGTTACATTTATTTATTTATTTATTTATGAATGAATGAATAAATGTATATGGTACATATTGAAAAAAATATGGATAATCAGAATATTTGTTTGTTTGTTTACTTGTGTGTGTGTATACAACACAAAATAAAGATAGAAAAATAAGTGACAATTTTTTTTTAAAATGAAAATAATATATATATATATTTTACAAACAAGTAATAATATTAATAAAAATAATAATAACAACAACAACAATAATAATAATTTTACAAAATATTTTGTCCAAAACGACTTACAGTTGATGAGGCATTTATAATAATAATAATAATAATAATAATAATAATAATTAATAATAATTATTATCATTATTATGAATAATAATAATAATGTTTTGTTATTATTATTATTATTATTTCTGAATTGTTTACAGCTATTTACTTATTCATTGTTTTTAATTAATTAATATATTTATTAATTTATGTCTGTATGATAATTGCTTTGATTTTGCTGTTAAATTAATAATTTAAGAGATTGATTGACTGACTCATGACATCGGAGTAAAACTGGACATGCAGGATATTTAAAGAGAAAAAAATCTGGAAATATTATAATATAATAACATATAATATAATATAATATAATATAATATAATATAATATAATATAATATAATATAATATAATATAATAAAATATAATATAAAAAGGGTGACGCGCTGGCGCAGTAGGTAGTGCTGTCGCCTCACAGCAAGAAGGTCACTGGTTCGAGTCTCGGCTGGGTCAGTTGGTATTTCTGTGTGGAGTATGCATGTTCTCCCCGTGTTCGCGTGGGTTTCCTCCACAAGTCCAAAGGCATGGGGTATAGGTGAACTGGGTAAGCTAAAATTGTCCGTGGTGTATGTGTGTGAATGAGAGTATATGAGTGTTTCCCAAGAATGATTGCAGCTGGAAGGGCATCCGCTGCGTAAAACATATGCTGGATAAGTTGGCGGTTCATTCCGCTGTGGCGACCCCAGATTAATAAAGGGACTAAGCCGAAAATAAAATAAATGAATGAATGAATGAATTTCCAGATCAACCAATCAATACATAAATACATTTGCAAACAACCAACTAAACCCACACATAGACTTTACTTGGGCGGGCCGCCTAGGTATATTTAGTGACACGTTTTTTTACTATTATTATCATCCTTCTACACTATTTTGTATCCACCTAATATAACCATCCGCGATCGATTATGTAGTGGAAAATCCTCTCTCATTTACCCGTTTCGTTCTGTCATGAGAGAAACATTCAATAATTCATTGTTAAATCTAAACGACTCAGAAAAACTTTACTCTATACTCGGAGAGGACGAAATGACATCTAAACTGGCTGCAAAATATATGTACACCATTAGTAATGGTTAATCAACGCATGTGCCATATTTAAATAATCTACACGTTTTAATCTTGTGATTATGATCATTTTTAGAGATATTGTCTGTTTTTATTCCTTTATCTGTCATTTATTTCTCATTTGCTGTATATTTTATTATTTTGATGATGTCTATATTAGATAGAGAGGGGTTTGGCTGCAGACCTGGTGCAGATGCAATCTGAGCTGCATTCAATATCTTTTAATGTGCTCACCTAACCCTACCCCTCAGTGACTTCACTAACTCCACTGAGTGCATTGTGTCTGACATTGCATCGCTGAGAGATGTAGTCTCAGCTTGCATCATAAAGGCTGCATCCAGATACTATTGGAGAGATAGGCTATTTTGTATACATATCTAAAATGTTTTGGCATTCAAGTTTGCTTTGAACTTGAAAGAGAGAGAGAGAGAGAGAGAAGCAGATTTGACCTGTCAGTGGGTGCACATGGCTCCTGAATAGCAAAAAAGAGAAATAGTGGATGTCTTTTTATTTCAACAGTCTTTTTTATTTAACCAATTGAAAATAAACTGTGTATAACAGTGTCATAATAAATAAAAGTATTGTTAAAAATTAAATTATGCTTTGTTTGTCGCATATAGTTAACAATTTAGGTGATGTGGGTAAATGGTGTGTTTCAGTCTGGCTAAGATTTCAAACCTATGGGAAGCGCTGTAGAGGTACAGTTGAAAGCAGAAGTTTACATACACTGTATAAAAACGCACATAACCATTTAAAAAAAGTCAGATGTTAATGTGACTAAACTTTTTCTCTTTAGGGTAAGTTAGGATTGTCACATTTGTTTCTGTTCTGCTTAATAGCAGAATAATGAGAGAGATATTTTTTGAGAAATTGTTATAACTTTTCTTGAAAGTCAAGTTTACATACAATAAGATTATTCTGCCTCTGAAAAAGCTCAGATGATGGTGTCAAGGTTTTGGAAGTTTCTGATTGGCTAATTCACAACATTTGAGATAATTGGAGGCACAACTGTAGAATAGTATTTAAGGAAAACCTCAAACACACTGCTTCCTTGTTTGACAACATGGGAAAATCAACAAGCCAGAATAAACAAAAAAGCCAGATAACAATTTGCTAAATTACACTGGAAAAAAGACTAATGTTTGGAGACATGTCCTGTTGTCTGATGAACTAAGATTGAACTGTTTGGCCATAATGACCAGTGTTACATTTGGAGGACAAAGGGGAAAACTTACAAGCTTAGGAACACCATCCCAACTGTGAAGTATGGGGGCGGCAGCATCATGTTGTGGGGCTGTTTTGCTGCAGGAGGGACTGGTCCACTTCACAGCATAGATGACATCATGAAGAAAGAACGTTATGTAGAAATACTGAAGCAACATCTCAAGACATCAGCCAGGAAATTAAAACTTGAACACCAAATGGGTCTTCCAAACAGACCATGACCCTAAGCATACTGCCAAATTAGTTAAAATGTGCTTTAAGGACAACAGAGTGAATGTTTTGGAGTGGCCATCACAAAGCCCTGAACTCAATCCTATAGAAAATGTGTGGGCAGAGTTGAAAAAGCTTGTGCGCGAGCAAGACAGCCAACAAATCTGACTCAGTTACACCAATTCTGTCAGGAGGAATGGGCCAAATTTCCTGCAAACCATTGTGTGAAGCTTGTGGAAGGATACCCAAAACATTTCACCAAAGTTATACTGTTTAAAAGCAAAGCTAAAAAAATACCAAGGAAATGTATGTAAACTTTTGACTGTCTAGAAATTAATAAAAAATTCTCAAAAAAAAAAGAAATCTCTTCTTATTCTGGCATTTAGCAAATGTAAATCATTTAGGTAATCCTAACGGACCTAAAATAGTAAATGTTTAGTATGATTTACCATAAGACATTTAAAAAAAAAATGGTTATGTTCCTTTTTTTAGAGTGTATGTAAACTTCTGGTTTCAACTGTATATGTTTCCATTTACAAAATATTTCCTCAAACTCGTTTCAGTTTTCCCTTTTTGTAGAAATAAAAAAAATATGTATTTCAATTTCTGACTTACAAAATCTCCTTCTGTGTGTGCGCATGCATGTGTGTGTTGTTCCTGTGTCCAGTTTGACTGCACTGATGACTAACTGGATTTCAGCACACTAATCAATAGAGCCCTTTCACCTGCGCACACACACTCACACACATGCACGTGAGGCTGAGAGACAGAGATGGAGGTCCCCAAGGTATTAGGCAGGTAATACATTATTGAAGAGTGCATCTTGGCCCAGCAGACTGTCTTAAAATAGTGTATTAGACTGCAGTCAAGCACACAGAAAACACTGACCACAGCGAGATTTTTCCTGCTTCTCAGCTACTTTATAAACCAAGGTAAAAACCTGACAGAACTGCTCCCCTATTCATCCCCAACGTCAATAACAATGTAACGGTGCCTTCGTTTATTTTAAAAACCATTAATAATGCATGGAATTATGGGTTTGTGTCAGAACTGCTTACGGT
Source organism: Danio kyathit (assembly GCA_903798195.1). Lineage (NCBI taxonomy): Eukaryota > Metazoa > Chordata > Actinopteri > Cypriniformes > Danionidae > Danio > Danio kyathit. Next base: position 5,865,728 of record LR812542.1, read on the forward strand.
GAATGTTAAGTCAAAAATCAATCCTACATACCAAAAATTGAGCTCGATCGTAAATATAAAAGATAAATATATCGATGTTTTATTCAGCAAGGACAAGACCACGAGGAATTAGAGTTGTGTGCGAGGCGTTATTTTTTGAGGAGCAAAATACAATCTTTTTTTATTTATTTTTCTGGGTGTTAGATTCATTTTCTGGGAGTCTGAATTTATGATTTTAGGACATTCAGATGATAAAACTGATTTTTCTGACAGTCTTGATGTGTTTGTTGCAGTAAACAACAAATATTAAATTGTTAAACATTCATTCATTCACTTTCCTTCGGCTTAGTCCCTTTATTCATCAGGGGTCGCCACAGCGGAATGAACTGCCAATTTATCCAGCATATGTTTTACACAGCGGACGCCCTTCCAGCTAGGAGACATCCATACACCCTCATTTACACACTCTCATAGACTACGGACAATTTCATTCATTCATTCACTTTCTTTTCAGCTTAGTCCCTTTATTAATTAGGGGTCGCCACAGTGGAATGAACCGCCAATTTATCCAGCATGTGTTTTACACAGCAGATGCCATTCCAGCTGCAACCCATCACTGGGTAACACCCATACACTCATTCACACACATACACTATAGCTAATTTAGTTTATTCAATTCACCTATACTGGCCCAGTCAGGACTTGAATCAGCGAGCTGCTTGCTGTGAGGCAACAGTACTAACCACTGAGCCACCATGTCACCCCATATTATATTATATTGTTTCCTGATTTTCTTCTCTCTGAATACCCTGCATGTGCAGTTTTACTCAGATGTCAGAAGTCAGTCAATCTCTTATATGATTAATTTAACAAAGCAAATTCAAAGCAATTATCATGAATAAATAAATAAATAATTAATTAATAAAAAATCAATGAATAAATAAATAAATAACTGTAAACAATTCAGTTGTTTTTTCATATTATTATTATTATTATGAAAGCCAAGTTTCGAACAAAATGTTTTGTAAAATTATTATTATTATTATTATTGTTTTTATTATTATTATTATTATTATTATTATTATCATTATTTAGCTTACCCAATTCACCTATAGCGCATGTCTTTGGACTTGTGGGGGAAACTGGAGCACCCGGAGAAAACCCACGCCAACACGGGGAGAACATGCAAACTCCACACAGAAATGCCAACTGACCTAGCCGGCACTCGAACCAGCGACCTTCTTGCTGTGAGGCGACAGTGCTAACCAATGAGCCACCGTGTCGCCCAAATTATTAAACAATGATACATTATTAAAAATTGGTAACTATATAAAAATGTAATATTTGCTATTAAAAATTGTAGTTTTAACAATTACAGATCACTCAAACTTATAAAACTTAGAAATAGAGAATAGTTAATTGAAAATTTAGAAATAAAACGTGAATGTTGCCTTTACAAATGACTCAACATATTACAAAAAATATAACAACTGAAGTGAATGAAAATAAGAATAAAAGCTAAGCAAAAGTGCACACTATTATAATTAAAACTTAAGCTGAAATGAAAAAGAATCTTCTTCAGTAATGTAGATGTGTGTCCATGCTGCTATATTGTGCTAGAAAATGAAAGACATGGATAATTACATTGCCATTATGAATAAAATGTTGTTCTGTTAATATCTAAATAAATAAATAAAATAAAACAAACAAATAAATAAATAACTTAAAAAATATACTAATTCAAAATGACTTTATTTTTATACATATATACACATATTATAAAAGCTATAACAAAATATTAATTGTATATAATATTAATAATAATAATAAATACAGTAATACTATTACTACTACTACTACAAATAATAATAATAATCATAAACAATAATAACAATATTATTATTTTGATTATTATTATTATTATTATTATTATTATTATTAAATTTTCTGCTGCTGCTGCTAATAATAATAATAATAATATTGTTACTAGTATAATAATTATGATCGATAATAATATGATTATTAATAAATATGATAATAATATTATTATTGATACTACTACTACTAATAAGATAATAAATAGAATAATAATAACAACAACAATGACAACAACAACAACAATAATATTAATAATTATAATAATAATACATTGCTGTATACAGTCTGTTAATATCTAAATAAATAAATAAAACAAAACAAATAATTAAATAAATAAATAACTTAAAAATTAAATTAATACAAAATGACTATTGTTATACATATATACACATATATTCTAAAATTAAATATTAATATTAATAATAACAACAACAACAATAATGTGTGATGGTGAGTTTTCTAATTTGCTAGCTGAAAGTAAATCTGTGTTTTTCACTGCATCGTGCCTGTAAACTTGTGAACATACATAATTATCCTGCCATGTTGAATAATTCGCAGATCTATTACATTTTTTATGTGCATAATACAATAATTATTAGTTAATGGTTTCTAAAATGTTCAACTGCAATCCCCTACAAGCATAACAATGCAGCTCCAATAATACATAATTGATGTAAACTATTAAAATGCAAGTCTCCAATGCAAGACTTCATTAAATAATCAGGACGATTATCTGATGAGTTAAATCTTTTACTTGCAGCTCATTAATTTTCAGTTTCTTGTTAAATGATGCAGCGTCTGACAGTCAGCTTAAAAAAAAGATTAATTAATATTAAGTGCCTTTAACTAATTTGTACAAGCATTTAAACTAACCATTTTTTCAAATAGTTCGTGTAGACATATATATATATATAGTATTATTATTATCATATATTTAGATATATCTGCATATAATTATATAATCAGTTATTATTACCATTATTAATTTGGAATATGTAAATAGTCGCACACCTTTACAAAGTACAAAAATGATTTAGGGTGCTTTCACACTTGGTTCAATTGCCTGGACAGCACTCAAGTTCGATTGTCACGGTCGTTCTGCTTTTACTGAATCTTTTGGTTTTGGACATACAAAAAGCGACTCATCTGCTGCAAAAAATATTATAAACGTTCAGAACATCACGCGATGTCTGCAGAAGCTGTTTTTGGAGGAGACAATCAGACATTATCACAGTGTTTGCACTGGCTCAGTCATGCTAGTCAACATGGTAAAGTATGTGATACACACACACGAAAGAACATTATGAAAATGATAGTTTGTTGTACAGTTGGCGGTTCACTTTCGTTATTTGGTATGACTGCATTCATTCCAGAAGTGAACTGGACCAGAATTTGTGCGAACCGTACTCCAGACCACCTCTTTCAGGTGTACTCGGGTCCGGTTCATGGGTGCGCACCCGAGTTCAGAAGACACGTTCACTAGCTAAATGTACCATACTTTGACGTCAAACGAAGCCAGGTGTGGACCAAAAGTGCTAGTGTGAAAGCACTCTTTAGGGGGTCACACACCAAAAGCGCCACGCAGCGTCATGCATTTCAGAATTCTAAACATAGGTTTCTATCAGGGTACACACACCGGCGCCCCAAGTCGGTGGCTGTCCGCAGCGCCCAGCCACGACTCAGGACACTGTTCATATTTCTGCCGTGCCACAGAGCGGCATCTGAATAGTTTAATTTTAAATAGCATGCGAATGTGCGCGTCTGGTGTGCGATACTTTCAACTGTCATGTGCGCACCATGTCACAGCGCTGAGCGGCGCATCCGGTGTGTGACGCCCTTCAGGGTGCTATCCCCCTTTGGTTCAATTGCCTGGACTGTACCCAAGATCGATTGTCCCCCCTTGCCACCTTCTCTGCTGGTTTGTGTTCACACCATCTTTTTTCCCTCTGAACACCAGTACACTTGCCTCATCAAGCTGCTGTTTTGTGTACCGCTGTTGCTAGGTGACGGCCACGCAAGCAAAGCGGAAAAATGGAAAGATGTCCGCACATCGTGGTCATTCTGCTTTTACTAGGGCTGGGCGATATGGCAAAAAAAAAAATCTCGATTTTTTCATAAAGTTTGACCGATTCACGATTTCGATTTCGATTTTTTTATTTATTTTTTTTATTAATTTTGTTTTTACTGTGTAACTACCTTACCAGTTTACCTTGTTCATTTAAATTTAAATAAATGCCGAAACTAGTTTTTTTCATGCTCACTTGTAAAAGAAAAGCAACCATGTGACTAAACGCGGTTATGGCACTCTCTCATGTAGGGATGCTAAACATAGCTACAATAGAAATCACAGCACCCGTATTTATGTAGAGGTCATATGTTGTGCAGCTTTGGGCAATTTTTTTTTGGAGAGAAAATGACCAAAATGTAACGTGAAGATTGAAAAGGATTGGAGGGGAAATAAATATTTCAAATAACAGAAAAATAAACAATGATAATGCAGCAATAGTTTATCTGTATTAGTGGCATGGCAGCAATATATATTTAGACAGGCCTTGTCAAAGTGAGCGGGCACTTTCACTACTAAAAAATATAGCACTTAAATTATTTCATAACAATCAATAAAATAACAGCGGTTTTATATCAAAAGTTGGTAATGATATAAAATATACTACATTTTGATGGTAAAATATAACCATTTAAATGATTTCAGTATTCAAACATTAAATAACGAATGCATCAATGCATCAAATAACAAATGAATCAACACAGCATATCAGGATATAAAGGACTATATTTAGCAAAATGCTGCTCTTTTGTTTTATGTTTACTTCAGTAATTCCACCCGGGAGCTGTTTTGCACTGTGAAACTGAAAACACTGAAATAAGTAAAAGAAGGGCATGCATCGAGTACTTTTGTCCGTCTCATCATTTGCTCGAGCATGAATTAACGAGCTGTTACTCTGCCGCCGGACATTGCGGAGAAAGTTACACCTATCATCATGCTTAAAACAAAGAATTAGAATTATTAAAGTGGCGATCGGGTGCGGATATATATATCAGATAAAATAATATGTGCGGGCGGGTGGATGATTAGAATGAAGGAGGCAAGGAGCGGACCTCCGCCTGTCGAGCCTTCTCTCCTCTCCTCTCCTCTCCTCGCGCGCGCGCCCGTCTCGCAGCTCGCGCGGGAGAGACAGGCGGCTGCGGGACAGCCGCGACATCAACACACAGAATCAGCACAATTCAGCACGGTTGTCTAACAGTTTAGAACGGTTTGGCACGATAGTGGAAAAGCAGCTTTAATATTTTTATTTAAAAAATCGCGATTTCTCGATTTTATAAAAAATAAAATCGTCTTAAAACGTAAATTCGAATTAATCGAAAAAAATCGAAAAAATCGCCCAGCCCTAGCTTTTACTGAATCTTTTGGCACCGTGGGTAATGCCGATCAGAAGAATAAATCAGCATTTAGTCCCTTATTCATCAGGGGTCACCACAAAGGAATGAACCATCAACTATTCCAGCATATATTTTACGCAGCTGATGCCCTTCCAGTCGCAACCAAGTACTGGGAAACACCCATACACTCTTGCATTCACACACACGCACACTCATACACTAAGGCCAATTTTTGTTTACACAATTCACTCATACTGCATGTTTTTGGACTGTGAGTGAAACGGAGCACCTGGAGGAAACCCATGCAAACATGCAAACTCCACACGGAAAGGCCCAGCCAGGACTCGAACCAGCAACCTTCTTGCTGTGAGGCGACAGTGCTAACCACTGAGCCACCGTGCCGCCTCTTCTTTAAGCTATTATTCCATTATTATTAAGTACAGAGTAGTTGAAGACAAAGTAGGAAAATTCAAAAATGAAGTGTGTCCACTGTGAAATACATCCGTGAGCCCTCACGCTGCGCAGATAACTGTTTTATTCTATTAATAACACAAATGTATGTTGATTTCCCCCTCTCTCTCTTTCTCTCTCTGCCACAATTAATAAACTCTTCTCATTCCACGGCTATCAAACAAGCTGCTACGACTAGCCCGAATCCAGAGCTTTATCTCAGCATGTCGCCTCACGTCAAGATTCGCTCTCGCTTACGTTTGAGAGCATCAGACTGTTGTCACATCGAATATTTATAGCAGGTTGTGAAAAAAGGCGAGCGAAAAAAAAAAGGCCTTGATGAACATCCCCTAAATAATACAAACATGAACAAATGTCAGCGAGATTTGTTAGCTTAGCGTGAGAGCAGTCGACTCTGACAGCGTGGCAATCTACATGTCAATTTCTCTTAATTGGCCGACGCCAGTTTGATGCCACGTTTTGACAGCTGTTGGCAGCGAAAGCCCTAGATCTGTGATATGACATTCCCTCCGTTGTTAGGCGATGTTTCGTCTGTTTTCTGCAAAAAGCTCCTCTTGTTGATTTTTTAAGGATCCTGATCCATAATAAGGGGATTGTTTTGAGTCGCGAGGTGCGTGGGGTGGCGTCAACCCAAGGAAATTTGTGTTTCTCAAGCAGTTTTTTCGGTGGCACCCTGGAGAAAGAGGGCGCGAAATATCAAAACATACACACATCAACCTTTTTTTGGGGGTCTAATTAGAATAGAGGCATGTTATTTGCTGGGAGGCATTCGCGACTGTATTTAAATGTAGAATCTCCTGTAATTACACCGCCGTAGGGCTCACTGTTTCAGCACTCCTTATATACACTCCTGTATGAAAAAACAGCGCTCACAGACAGTCTACGTCTGCTTTAATTGCGTTCCAGGACTCAACAATCAAAAGCAATGCAATGTGATAAGGCCATTTCTATTTGTAGGCTTCTGTAGAGGTCTGAGATGGGCTATGAATAGATGCTTTGATAGACATGAAGTTGAAAAAGGCACTAACCTGTAAAGGCAACTTCCTTATGATAATAGATGAGGCTTTCTGGGAAAGTGTGCACTGCAAAATTTGCTATGAGATTGTTGCTAATGTGTCACTATGAGGTTTGTAGCACACTGAATGCTATTGGAGGTTCTAGGTGATTGCTAAGGGGTTTCATGCTATTGCAAAACACACACAAAAAAGATTCATTGGATTTACTTAATGTATTTCAGGTTAGTGAGGTGGCTCAGTGGTTAGCACTGTCACCTCACAGCAAGAAGGTCGCTGGTTCGTGTCCCGGCTGGGCCAGTTGGCTTTTCTGTGTGGAGTTTGCATGTTCTCCCTGTGTTGGCATGGGTTTCCTCTCGGTGCTCCGGTTTTCCCCACAGTCCAAACACATGCGGTATAGGTGAATTGAATGAACTAAATTGGCCATATTGTATGAGTGTGTGTGTGTGTGTGTGTGTGTGTGTTAATGTGAGAATATATGGGTGTTTTCTATGAATGGGTTGCAGCTGGAAGGGCATCTTCTGTGTAAAACATATGCCGAAATAGTTGTTGTAGTTGCTGTGGCGACCCCTGATAATCAGGGACTAAGCTGAAGAAAAATGAATGAATGAACATTTGTTTGAACATTGTTTATTTGTACAAACAGTCTATAAAGCTGATAAGAAAAGCTTAAGCCCAATCCCAATTTTACCTCTTAGTCCTTTCCCTTAGGGGTGTCCCAATTCTCTTTAGCTTGAAGGTGTAAGGCTAAGGGGAAGGGCTAGATAACCCTTGAAACTGAGATTTTTCAAGACCACACTCAAAATCACAGGGTAAGAAAATTTCCCAGAATACACCATCTACAACGACAGCATCGCTGCACACAGAACTCAGCATATGCATAAATTTGTATTTTTTGTTATTATTACGAATTTTTACAACAAAAAAGCATTTAATACATTCATAATGGCGTTCGTGTTTTACCATCATGCTTTAAAATGCTAAACATAAAATAAAAACTGTTAAATTTCGCTATCTAAAATCCCTAATAATAACTCCTGTATAGTAATCCCACAACATTCTGACACTCGATGGCACTCGAAAAGTCTCAGAAAAGTCTCGTGGCTGAGAATGATCTTTTTACACTGTCTGCTATAATGTTGATGTTGTTTTTGTGTGTTTACATTGATGAATATGGCCATGGGGTAAATGCACAGTATAGTTACGATCTTATTGCCACATTATATCGTTATGATAACATGATATCGTTGCCTTCAGTGATTTCCTGAAGATAAATAAAAAATAGAATTGGGATTGGGCCTTAATGTTAATAGTCAATACTTTTAGAACAACAATGCTGAAAGGTTTTGATCCATTTCAAATGTTGATTCCTGTATATATGTAAAAATAACTAATTGAATTAAAATATCAAATTAAATGATTGAATACATTAAACAGATAAATAAAAACATATAATTTATATAATATTTAAAAATTATATAACAGTTATTTCCTAAGAAAAAAAATGTAATTGACTTTTTCATATATATATATATATATAAACAATGTGAGACATCTTATTTATTATTAAATCATATTAATAATATTATGAATTAATAATCATTTATATTTTAATGCATATTCTGCAGTATTGATACTCTTTAAAAATATATTGCTGCCTTCATTTAGTTGAATCAAATTTCGAGTCATCTTTTCTATCCATAGAAAAGACTACAAACATTTTTTAGTCAATAATAAAAATTTCTAGTCAATAAACGTTTCTAGTCATCTCAACTTACAACAAATGTTACGTTTGTAAACTTTGCATAACTGTTAGACTGGATCAACTTAATAAAATAAGTAACATAAAACAGTTGTTGACATGAGTTTTTCTCTCTCTCTCTCTCTATCTCTCTCTTAATATATATATATATATATATATATATATATATATATATATATATATATACACATATATACATACACACACACACACACACACACAGTTGAAGTCACAATTATTAGCCCCCTGTTTGTTTATTTTTTTTTATCCAATTTCTGTTTAAAGGAGAGCAGATTTCTCAACACATTTCTAAACATAATAGTTTTAATAACTCATTTCTAATAACTGATTTATTTCATCTTTGCCATGATGACAATAAATAATATTTAACTCAATATTTTTCAGGACACTTCTATACAGCTTAAAGTGACATTTAAAGGCTTAACTAGGTTAACTAGGCATATTGTGAAAATGTCCTTGCTCTGTTAAACATCATTTGGGAAATATTTAAAAAAGAAAAAAAAATTCAAAGGGGGGCTAAAAATTCTGACTTCAACTGTATATATATATATATATATATATATATATATATATATATATATATATATATATATATATATATATATATATATAAACATGGAATTAAACCAGATTTTAGTAAAAACCTAAACCATACTAACATAAAAAATAAAACAAAACAAAAAATGTGAAAAATGATTTATGTATAATAACAATGGAATGACACAAGGAGAAAGCACTGAACTACTGATGATTCTGTGGCTCTCGTCTATTAAATCTGATCTTTATTTTGTATTTTCTATTGGATTCAGGTCAGGCAAATAGCTGGAAAACTCTACAGCTTGATTTTCTTTCTCTAAAAGCCTTTGAGAGTCTCCTTGGCTGTGTTTTGGATCATTGTCTTGCTGAAATGTCCACCCTGGTTTCATCTTCTGTCCCTTCATCTCCTGCTAATGTAGATGTGGCACTGAAGCAGCTAATATTAATTTACACTGAGGAAGAGCAGAGCGTTGCTGAAGAACTACTGAGAGGTTTCAGCTGCTGTCTGGGCTTTCACTGCCGAACTACACCTCCCTTGTTCAATACTTTTTCCCTGTGTCATTTTATTACACATAACTTAATTTGTTAACTAATCTGTTTTGTTTTCTTTGCATATATGGATTTCTTTGGTTGTTATCAACATCTGGTGAAAATTTCAATTCATCTGCACCTTTAGAACTATGTTTTCTGAGAAAAATGCTGAGAAAGTGTACAGTGTAGTATTTATATAATCTGCTCTAAATTCAGAAGTTCCATTAGTGTCTGTGTATACTGTGTGTATATACTGTACATATGCTGAATTATTTGATGGATTGATTGAATGTCCTAATAATGTACAGTCACTTTGTCCCCTAATCCCTTAAATATCTTTCCATTTTCTCTCACTATTGCTGTTACTTGTATTCCATTACTGTTTAACCTGTCACTTTAGTCAGAGTTTCCAGGATTATGTGATGTAGCTCTGGAGAAATAATAACAAAACCAATGACTCTGACAAAAGCAACAATGGCAGTATTATTCAGACACCCCTATGAGTATCACACCAGAAAAAAAGAAAAGAAAAGAGAAAGCTATTAAAACAAGTGTCTGGCGTTTTGGCAGATTGACGGGACGTGAAGTGAAAGTGGTGTTATTGCTCATATCTGTGGTCTGGCGCTGCTCCAGGATTCTGTGCTGGTGTTCATCCAGCAGACGATGAGCGATTAGACGGCATGCAGGACCGGAAACTACGGCTAAACACTAGATGAACACACACTCTCACAGATTTAATACCGAATGCCAAAAATCTGACATTTATACAACTAGTCAAAAGTTTGGGATCAGTAGGATCTTAGGGACTATTACATGGAACTTTTATTGTGCATCTAAGGATAAAATAAATAAAAATAAATAAACTAAATAAAATAAAATTAAATTAAATTAAATAAAATACAACAGAAAATAAAAAGGTTGCAGTCTAAAAAACAAAAAAACAAATGTAAACAACAAATAAATAAAATAAAATAATTTGTACAAAATAAAAGAAAAAGAAAAGAAAAATTTAAAATTTAAAATATAATAAAATAAAATAAAACAAAAATTAAAAAGGGTGCTGTCTAAAATAAAATAAAAAATGTAAAAAACAAATAAATAAAAAAACATATTGTAAAAAATAAATGAAATTAAACAAAAATTAAAAATAAAATAAATAAATAAATAAAATAAAATAACATTTGTAAGAAATAAAATATATATAAATAAATAAACAAATAATAAAATGTAAATAAAGTGTAAAAAAATAAATAAAACAAAAGATTAATAAATGGAAAAAAGTAAATTAAATAAAAGAAAAAAATATATAAAAAATAATAATTAAAATTTGAAAACTAAAATATATTTAAAAAAAAGGTATTGACGATTTACTTTGGTAATAAAATACATTACAGACAATTATGAAATGTACAGATGTATTTAGTCTATTAATTAGCCTTCTAAAAAATTCATAATTCTGTGATATGAAAAAAAAAAATAATATTCAGTCTTTCATTTTTTTTATAAAACAGACACACAGACAGATTATGTTACAAGCCCTTACTATATTAACAATAAATTATGCATAATTACACTTGAAGCAACACAAAAAATTGAGTATCAAGACAGAATAACATTTAATAATCCATTTTACCTCTGTAATACATCATATAACAACAGTAAAACTGAATATTCAGGGAAAACCATTCTGTATTTTTTTAATAATATTAAAAACTAAATTTATACATTGTTTTAATGTTATAAATGTACCAGTTTTTAATTAAAAAATATCAAAAATTTACATACAATTATAATACGGTTTTCACACTTTTTAAAAAACTTCTTTATATTAATATATGCATATATAATAGGTGGTTCATTCTGCTTTGGTCGCCTGATAAACAAGGGACTAAGCTGAGGGAAAATTAATGAATGAATGAATGAATGAATGAATGAATGAATGAATGAATGAATGAATGAATGAATGAATGAATGAATGAATGAATGAATGAATGAATGAATGAATATAATATATGCATGATATTTTCTCTCGACTGTGAATCAACAATCAACTTTTGAGTCCAAGATGATTTTTTTTAAAGCAATAATTGTAAATCTCTAAAGCCAAACACATATAAGAGAAGCTTAAGAGAGCGCATTTAAACGCTCAATGTTTCTATTTCTGGCCTGTGTTGATGTTAATAGATCATTTCCTCTGCTGGCTCTGGCTGCATTTCAGTATTTCCTCTCATGCAATCTCACACACATCCAATGCTGAAGTTTATTCTTAATGTCAACAAACAGCTTGGAGGAAGGGCTTGAGGTTATTTTTGCATTGATTTGCTCATTTGGGATTTGTGAGGTACGGTGAACACTTTTTATGGCTTCCAACTCCCAATGCCTTGATTTTTTTCCCCTATGCAATTTAATTGGCTGTTGCTAATCTCTAGTCAGAATAGTTTTGTATGTGTTAGGTTAATTTATGTCCTAAAGTTAATTTATGCCCCAATTCAAACTTTTTTGCTTGCAATTCCAGAGTTTATATCACAACCCTGACTTTTGTATGAAACATTTTGTTTATAAAGATATGAATTCATTCAACTTGTTAGATTTGGATTAAATAAAAGTTTCATTCTGACAAGTTTTAGGAACAACAATTATTAACTTGACTTCTAGTTGATCATTTGGTATCAGAAGTGGCTTATATGAAAGGCAAAGACCTCTAGATTACACTTATTTGACCAAAATAAAATATAACCATGCCTGGAAAGTCTGACTTTGCTTAGACTAAAGTCTTGTCACTTAACAGAAATAATGTCCAGTATAGAATATAAAGTCATGGTGCAGTGGAAAAAGAATTAATATTGTGTCTGACTCCCATGAGCTTGGAGGACTGCATCCATACATCTCTGCATGACTCAAATAACTTAATAATAAAGTTATCTGGAATGGCAAAGAAGGTGTTCTTGCAGGACTCCTCCTCCATCTTATCCCAGACATGCTCAATAATGTTCATGTCTGGTGACTGGGCTGGCCAATCCTGGAGCACCTTCGCCTTCTTTGCTTTCAAGAACTTTGATGTGGAGGCTGCAGTATGAGAAGGAGCGCTATCCTGCTGAAGAATTTGCCCTCTCCTGTGGTTTGTAATGTAATGGGCAGCACAAATGTCTTGATACCTCAGGCTGTTGATGTTGCCATCCACTCTGCAGATCTCTCGCACGTCCCTATACTGAATGTAATCCCAAACCATGATTTTTCCTTCACCAAACTTGACTGATTTCTTTGAGAATCTCGGATCCATGCAGGTTCCAATAGGTCTTCTGCAGTATCTGTGATGATTGGGATGCAGTTCAACAGATGATTCATCTGAAAGATCTACTTTCTGCCACTTTTCCAAATGATCAATTAGAAGTCAAGTTATTATTAGTTTCTCTTCTGACAGGGATTGTCGACAATATATATATATATGAAAGAGTTTCATATATTCAACTCTACAGTTTAATAAAGTGATATTTATTGACATTTAAGTAGTCTGAAATAATATAATTCAATTCAATTCACCTTTATTTGTATAGCGCTTACACAATGTAGATTGTGTCAAAGCAGCTTCGAATATAAGATTATAGTAAATTGAAACAGTGTCAGTTCAAGAAATAATATAAAGAGCAATAAGTAAAATAACTAAAAAAAGTACTGTGAGTTTTTTTACAAGGATTTGTGGTGTAATATACAACACCAGCCCAAACAATATATCACTTTAAACTATTAAAAATGCTATTATAGGTCACCTTTTCAAACTTTTCAAATTTAAAAGTTGTTCAAAAGCACAAATAAAGAGGGAAATAAATAAAAACATAAATCACAAAATAAGGAAATTGGCTAATTTACAAATATTTTTTAGTGTACACTCTCCTACAACCACTACTAATAAAGTCACAAAAACTAGATTTAAAGTCAAATTTCTTACAATTACAATGCTAGTTTTGTGCTTTAAAGGGCACCTATGATGAAAATCATCTTTTGTAAGCTGTTTGAACAGAACTGTGTGTAGGTATAGTGTGTCCACAGTCATACTGGGGTGATATAAAGACAATAAGCCTCTTTTTTAAATTTCCTGACGTTAAAATAGGATCCAAATCCCTCCCATTTTGAGGTCCACTGCAACGTGATGTAGGAGTGCGGGTTCTCCGCCCACCGAATTGATTGACAGCCACATATTAACATGTCTCCGTAGTAATGCGTATAATCATATCAACAAGACAGGACGTGTGCAAAGCAACTGGGATTAAAAGATCTCTTCAGCTCTCTGTGATCATCAATCATTATCAAATGTGATCAAGAATGAGTTTTACAGGTTTAAAATGTTTTTAAAACAGTGCATGTTAATTAATTACAGCAATTTTACCGTCTTTATCAACACAGTCGCATCAGTACAATTTTAAAAGAAGACTCTTCAATCCTGGTTTGTGTACGTTAAATCAGGTTAATTTTGCACATTCACATAAAGGATATCCATACAGCAGTGGATATTAATGTGTATCCTGTTACATTTGTCATGCAAAAACAGTGTCTCTGTGTGTGTGCGTGCATGAACTTTGTAATGACATTGTTTATGACTTATCGTTGCAACTCCACAACAAATACATCAAATAATCTTTGGTAAAGTTCTTACTGTAGTATTTTTCACAAACGTTAAATGAGATCTGCTTCTTTCATGTCTGTCACTGTGCTGTTTATCTGACGCAGCCAAGGCAGAGATTGAGGCACACTCTGACAGGCACATGGGAACGGTGGGCAGGGAGAACCAGCATTAAAGGCATATAGGCAACAGCTACATGGTTGTTCAGAGCAGAAAACTCCAATATTCTTCAAGTGAAACTCTACAGACACATTCTGGAGACACAAAAGACTTCTTAAAATCTTGAAAAAGGGGGAAAATAGGTGCCCTTTAATGTCACAAGAGTGAGAAATAATATAGTCATCATTTTAATTTGAGTGACTGCTTCTTTTAAAGACCCTCAGGCGATTCACCAATTACGAGCGGTTTATTCAGATTTTTGCAAGCTGTGAATCATCATCTGTGTGATCAGCACTTGTTTCTCTGAGTGCTGGTGGTCTGTTGGTTTACACACGAGCGGCTCCAGTCAGTCAGTCTCCTTCACAATCACTGTAATCCACTCCAAACACAAATAAACCTGGATTACTAGCCAAAGCAGCCCGTCTTTTGCACCTAAAACCATTTTCGACTCCTCTTTTGGCTTTGACTCCTCATGAGTTTTGCACTATGCAGTTCAGATTACATTTGTTTATGCACCATTTTCATTCAAAGGAACCAGAAAAAAGGAGGAGGAGTGAGGGAACATTTAATTAAAACTGTATTTTGCACCAATTAAATTTAAATCTGGGTGGAGCTAAACCAGATCCAACAAAACAGGGACAATTAGGATTTTTTAGACCATTTACATGACAACTGAGCACATGACAATGTAAATGTAAATGTCAAATCCACAAACAAACAAAACAAGCATATTTTAATGCCATTTTCCATGTATTCATTGTAAGTACATTAAAGAAAGAAAGAAATGAACAAATTAATATGTTTGTTGTTACAGTCAAAAGAATCCTACTGCTACACATATGAGTGGAATTTAGCTTGTAGAAAATAATTATTTGTTAATGAAATAATGTACAGTAATAATCGAAAACACACAAACAAATAAACAAGTAAACAATAAAAAAGATTGGTATTAATAAGAATACATTTGGGACTTCCCATGAAAATTAGTACATCTGTATGATGAGATATCCAAATTACTATGGTTGTTATTGTAATGAATGAATGAATGAATGAATGAATGAATGAATGAACGAACGAAAGAATAAATGAATAAATCAATGAATCAACGAATGAATGAATGAATGAATAAACAAAATAATGAATAAATGAATCAACTATTTAACAAATTAATGAATGACTCATTGAATGAATGAATGAATGAATGAATGAATGAACAAATTCATGAATGAACAAAAAGATAAAAGAATAAATCAACAAATCAATTAATGAATAAATCAACAAAATAATAAATTAATAAATCAACAAATTACCAAATCAACAAATGAATGAATGAATGAATAAAAGAATAAATGACTGACTCAATAAATAAAAAAATTAATAAATGAATGAACGAATGAACAAAAGAGTAAGTGCATGAATCAATGAATTAACGAATCAACAAATGAATGAATGAATAAATTAATGTACAAACAAAAAAATAAGTGAATAAATCAACAAAATAACGAATCAAATGAATGAATGAATGAATGAATGAACAAAAGAATGAATCAACGAATTAACAAATGAATAAATGAATGAATTAGCAAAAGGATAAATGAATGAATCAACAAATCAACAAATGAATGAATAAATAAATGAACAAAAGAATAAATTAATAAATCAACAAAGTATCGAATCAACAAATGAATGAATGAATGAATGAATGAATGAATGAAAATAAATAAATGAATCAACGAATCAATAATGAAAAATGAATAAGTGAATGAATCAAACAATAAACGAATCAACAAATGAATAAATGAATGAACGAACAAAAGAATAAGTGAATGAATCAACAAATCAACAAATGAATGAATGAACAAAAGAATAAGTGAATAAATCAACGAATTAATGAATCAACAAATGAATTAATGAATAAATGGATGAATGAATGAATAAATCAATGAACGAATGAATGAACAAAAGAATAAGTGAATGAATCAACGAATTAATGAATCAACAAATGAATGAATGAACAAAACAATAAGTGAATAAATCAACAAATTAATAAACCAACAAATGAATAAATGAATGAATTAATGAACGAACAAAAAAATAAGTGAATGAATCAACAAATTAACAAATCAACAAATGAATGAATGACTGAACAAAAGAATAAGTTAATGAATCAATGAATTATCGAATCAACAAATGAATGAATGAATGAATGGATGAATAAATGAACGAATAAAAGAATAAGTGAACGAATCAATGAATTAACAAATCAACAAATGAATGAATAAACGAACAAAAGAATAAGTGAATGAATCAATGAATTAATGAATCAACAAATTAATGAATGAACAAAAGAATAAGTGAATAAATCAAGGAATTAATGAATCAAAAAATGGATGAATGAATGAATGAACGAACAAAAGAATAAGTAAATGAATCAACAAATTAACAAATGAATGAAGGAACAAAAAAATAAGTGAATGAATCAATGAATCAACAAATGAATGAATGAATAAATGAATGGATGAATAAATGGGGAGAACATACTGTACAAACACAGGAATGCCAACTGGCCCAGCCGGGACTCGCGACCATCTTGCTGTGAGGCAACAGTGCTAAGCAGTGAGCCACTGTGCCACCCGCACAATCAAATGTTACACACAAAAATTAAAAGCAAACTAATAAACCATAAACTCTAAACAGTCATTACAAATTTGACATAAAATCTTTTTATTACACCATCTTTGCAAAACACACAAGATCAGCCATTGCGTTTTAATACAGAAAATCAAATAAAATCCTGGATTTCACCAAGTTAAACAAAAAATGTTTTAAACAGCCACATGAGTTTTTAACTTGTAATATTCTTGTATCATAAATTGCCATTTTTGCTTGATCCAAAAAAGAGTTTAATAACTGACAACAAAAATGAGAGAGAGAGAGAGAGAGAGAGAGAGAGAGAGAGCTAGAGAGAGAGAGAGAGAGAGAGAGAGAGAGAGGAACACGTGGATGGAGTGCAAAACGTTTAGCAGTGTAAGTTTTTTTTGCTCAGGCGGGGCAGGAGAATCCTCAGATGTCTGGGCTTCAGGCTTCATGCTGAGCAGGAGGCCTTCCTAACTTGTCATCACATCAGGAGGTGTCTGTTGGAGGCCAGTCATACCCTTCACACACACGCACGCACGCACGCACGCACGCACGCAGGGCTTGACGCTAACTTTTTTCAGGAGTAGCACATGCGCTCCTAAGTTGAAAAATTTAGGAGCACATTAAAGAATTTTAGGAGCGCAGTGAAAATATATAAAATAAATAGTGTTTTTGCCTAATTAATGTGCGCGAGGAGATCTTTAGAAGCAAAGCGATGTCATTCATTTGAATACAATAAGTCCAATATAGGTTTTATTTTACTGTAACAACACCTTAAATAGTGTTTAATAATTATTTATAAATTAAGCTGTATGGAGTTTAGCTAGCGGTCCACAGCAGGACTGGGATCAAATTGCTCTAATGAAGGCCTCTTTAGGCGATGCGGTGGCGCAGTAGGTAGTGCTGTTGCCTCACAGCAAGAAGGTCGCTGGTTCAAACCTCGGCTGGGCCAGTTGGCATTTCTGTGTGGAGTTTGCATGTTCTCTCCGTGTTCGCGTGGGTTTCCTCCGGGTGCTCCGGTTTCCCCCACAGTGCAAACACATGCGCTATAGGGGAATTGGGTAAGCTAAATTGTCCATAGTGTATGTCTGTGAATGAGTGTGTATGGTTGCTTTCCAGTGATGGGTTGCAGTTAGAAGGGCATCCGCTGCGTAAAGCATATGCTGGATAAGTTGGCGGTTCATTCCGCTGTGGCGATTCCACATTAATAAAGGGACTAAGCAGAAAAGTAAATGAATGAATGATTGAAGGCCTCTCTAAAGTGATCTGAATCAAGTCTTCAGTGGTAGACATGCCTACAGTAGGCAGCTTTTTGTTCAATTTTTGATCCAGTTTCGAGCTGAAAAATCTTTCACACTGGGCAGCAGGAATAGAGAATTATTAATAAGTTATTAAGTTAATAAAAATGTGCAGTATGGTTAGTGCATACATTCACATGACCAGAGCTATTTAATCTGCGTTTGTATCATAAGAAAATTATGGCTGTATCAATGCTCCCAAACAAAACATTATTAATTTTACAATAATATATATATTGTACATTCATTCATTCATTCATTTTCTTGTCGGCTTTGTCCCTTGCGGGGTCGCCACAGTGGAATGAACCACCAACTTATCCAGCACGATTTTACGCAGCGGATGCCCTTCCAGCCGCAACCCATCTCTGGGAATTTCCACACACACACATTCACACTCATACACTACGGACAATTTAGCCTACCCAATTCACCTGTACCGCATGTCTTTGGACTGTGGGGGAAACCGGAGCACTCGGAGGAAACCCACGCGAACGCAGGGAGAACATGCAAACTCCACACAGAAACGCCAACTGACCCAGCCCAGCCGAGGTTCGAACCTGCGACCCAGCGACGTTCTTGCTGTGAGGCATCAGCACTACCTACTGCGCCACTGCGTTGCCCTATATTGTACATATTATCTTAAATATAAATATACTTGCCGTAGCTATATTGAAACACATTTTCTCCACAGCACATAAAATATTGTGACTTTTGAGAATAATTTTATCAAAATTTATATTATTTGCATAATATATTCCACCGATTCCACCCTACTTCCCACATGGGAAAAATAAGACAATGTAAAGAAAGACACAAATACAACCTCATGTGCAAAGCTGACACTGTTTATCTGAGCACTTTATCTTTCTGGGCTTTTTAAAGAAGAGCGTAGGCCTAATATAGGAATGCCTCTATGAATTAAATTTTCCTTCTGCCCCAAAGTAATATCATCCTTTCTATTAAACTTTAATAACCTTCAGCAACAGAATGATTTCTTATTCCTATTTAACAGACAATTAAAAACTAAAATGTTAAGCATTTAACACCTTTTGCATGACACTCTTACTATCCATGTCCACCACTGACAGGTCAAATCTGCTCGCTCTCTGCTGCTGAGAGATTGATACGCAACGGGCCAAAGTGTGCATATAAAGTAATGCAAAACGCAGCTGTAGAAAGCGAAAGCAGATTCCGGGACATTTATGGCGATTTAAAAAACCCGGCCGAATGCATTTTTAAGTCCCAAAAAGAGGACATGTTCGGGAAAAAGAGGATGTATAGCTGGGTACGTCTATTTAGTAAAAGGGTTTTCTTTTCAAGTCCTCGCGCTATTCTTAAAGGTACTATCAAACTCAGAAGAGGTAGTTTTGTGTCCAGCGCGTCTCCGTGAGTCTGCAGCAGCAGAGCATGCGAGTCTGTGGCGGAGTATTTTCAGTTTCTCGCGAACACAGAACCGGGCCGCCCAGGTAAAGTCCTATGTGTGGAAGCGCTGGTGTTGAATTGGGTCTTACACTAAATAAACCACGATATGCCATGACCGAATTGTAAACGTTTTCTATGAGCCTCGCACGATGTGCGGCACCGCCACCATACGGTGCCTGGCGTTGCTCAGCAACGTATTCAAAACAATATAAAGACCGTAAATAAACCAGTGACGTTAGAGATGTGCTTTTGTTGATCGCGCCTGTGTGTGCTACAGTGACCATAGATTTCTAACATAATGCACCATAACTTAGTGTGAAGAGCATGTTGTTTCACCGTGGCTGAGTGAATTAGGTCCTCATTCAAGCTTATTAAAAAAAAAGTCGCACATGTGCGACTAAATAAATTTTCCAGTTCGCACACATCTATTTTTAGTCGCAAATGCGAGCGAAATGGTCGCACTGTCGAGCCCTGGCACGCACGCACGCACGCACGCACACACGCACACACACACACACACACACACCTGCAGAGTTTTACAGAGTTATTATTTTGAAATATGTGTACTGAGCAGGTGAGTGAACGAGTGAATGAGTAAGCAAATGAGTGAGTGAATAAGTGTGCAAGTGAGTGAGTGAGCAAATGAGTGAGTGAATAAGTGTGCGAGTGAGTGAGCAAATGAGTGAGTGAATAAGTGTGCGAGTGAGTGAGCAAATGAGTGAGTGAATAAGTGAGAGAGTAAGCAAATGAGCGAGTGAATAATTGAGTGAGTGAGCAAATGAGTGAGTAAATAAGTGTGCGAGTGAGTGTGTGTGTGTGTGAGCAAATGAGTAAGTGAATAAGTGTGTGAGTGAGTGAGCAAATGAGTGGGTGAATAAGTGTGCGAGTGAGTGAGTGAGCAAATGAGTAAGTGAATAAGTGTGCAAGTGAGTGAGTGAGCAAATTAATGAGTGAATAAGTGTGCAATTAAATCAACAAATGAGTAAGTGAATAAGTGTGCGAGTGAGTGAGCAAATGAGTGAGTGAATAAGTGTGAAAGTGAGTGAGCAAATAAGTGAGTGATAAGTGTGCGATTGAACGAGTGAGCAAACGAGTAAGTGAATGTGTGTGAGAGAGCAAGTAAGTGAGTGAGCAAGTGTGTGTGTGTGTGTGTGTGTGTGTGTGTGTGTGTGTGTGTGTGTGTGTGTGTGTGTGTGTGTGTGTGTGAGTGAGAGAGAGAAACAGAGTCAGTAAGCAAGTGAGGCTCTAGATTGATTAGACTGGAAGATGAGTCCCAGATAGACGACCTCAGAGGAAGTGACCCGTAATTAAGCCGTTTGTCACTCATTAGCCCTGCTCTAACTGGAGCAAATTCCTACATGTCCCTGAGTGAACCCTAAACAAAGACACTCCAGCTGCAGAGCCACTTCACTAAACCATATCCAGAAGAGTTCTTCACAGAGCTGATGTTTGTTCAGCAGAGGAAATCACTTCAGCTCGATTGTTTAGTCGCAACCAAATTTATTCCATCTTTTTTTTCTTCTTCTGTTTATAACAATGTCAATAAAAGTTTCATTTCTGTGTATTTTATTAATGGTTAGTTTATATATTACTGACAACATAATAATAAAAAATCTGCTTTTAATCTTTCACTGTTCTTAGTTATGCACAAATATGCTTGTTTTGTATATTTTCAAAGTATATTTTCACCTAGACTCACCTGAAGGAGTATATGACATAAATTCATCAAAATGAAAACAAAAGTTTCTAAAAAAAAACTCAGTGGTTAGCACTGTTGCCTCACAGCAAGAAGGTCACTGGTTCGAGTCCAGGCTGGGCCAGTTGGCATTTCTGTGTGGAGTTTGCATGTTTCTCCCTGTGTTGGCGTGGGTTTCCTCCGGGTGCTCTGGTTTCCCCCACAATCTGCTATATAGATTAACTTAATTGGCCGTAGTGTATGAGTGTGTGTGTGTGTGTGTGTGTGTGTGTGTGTGTGTGTGTGTGTGTGTGTGTGTGTGTGTGTGTGTGTGTGTGTGTGTGAATGATTGTGTATGGATGTTTTCCAGTACTGGGTTGTGGCTGGAAGGGCATCCACTGTGTAAAACATATGCTAGATAAGTTGGCGCTTCATTCCACTGTGTTGACCCCTGATCAATAAAATAACTAAGCAAAAGGAAAATGAATGAATGAATGAATGAATGAATGAATGAATGAATGAATGAATTAATTAATTAATTAATTAATTAATTAATTAATTAATTAATTAATTAATTAATTAATTAATTAATTAATTTGAATTGTTGGAAGTTCAAATGACTTGTTAAATTGGTTGGATGTAGCCGAAGGAGGATGAATGAATGAATAAATGTCAGATAAAATGTATCAAAAATGTACTAAATTCAGGCTTGAAATTAGGAAAATTAAATAAAATAGTTTAAAATAAGATAAAATGAGAAAGTAGTATAATAATAATACAAAAAATAAATCTGAAATATGTCAAACTAAAGCAAAATAAGACAAAATATGTTTTAAATAAATACATTTAGAGAAAATGAGATCAAAATGACATGACAATAAAAAAAAAAATTCACAGATATAAAATACTGTACACACAATAAAATATTGGCAAAACATTAATATATAATGTTATTCATGAAATTAATTCATTCATTTTCCTTCGGTTTAGTTCCTTATTAATCAGAGCTTGCCAGAGCGTAATTAACCACCAACCATTTCAGCATATGCTTCAGCTGCAACCCAGTACTGGGAAAATCCAAGAAATTAATAATTTAATTAAATCATTAATTCATTCATTCATTCTCTTTCAACGTAGTCCCTTTATTCATCATGGGTCGCCACAACAGAATGAACCGCCAACTTATCAAGCATATGTTTTACACAGCGGATGTCCTTTTAACTTCAACTCAGGATTGAGAAACATCCATACACACTCATACACTACAGCCAATTTAGTTTTATTCAATTCACCTATAGCACATGTCTTTGGACTGGGGGGGAAACCAGAGCACCCAGAGGCAATCCACACACATATATATAGTATATTTTAAGTTCTATGACTAAGTTTGAGAGAGTATTGAGCTTTTTTTATTATTAAGTTTTGTATTATTATTTTATTTTCATTTTTTATTCACTCTTGTTCATGCCCAAACTAACCAAACCTACAAAATTGTCAAAAACCATGATTCAGTGATTCATTCACTGAGCGGTAGGTCATCAAAGTAGGTCTCAAAATACATTTATACCTTACTTTACCTAAATTTAGAAAGATAATCAGGTTTCGACTCATTATTTTTTAATAAGTTAACAAATTTTTTAACTTGATGTTTTAAGTCATTCCCAGTACTGGGTTGCAGCTCGAAGGGCATCTGCTGTGTAAAACATATGCTGGATAAGTTGGCGGTTCATTCCGCTGTGGCGACCCCTGATGAATAAAAGGACTAAGCCAAAGGAAAATGAATGAGTTTAATTGATGCAAGTTCAAATGACTTGTAAATTTAAATTGGTTCAACTTAACAATTTAAGAGCGCAAGATATTTTTTAAAGTGCATTTATGACTCAGGTGTGTGTGTGAGTGTGTGTGCGTGTGCGTGTGTATGTTTGTAACCCAGAGGTCAGAAGGAGGAACGGGCTCCGGCTGATTGATGGTCTCATGGCCTGGTGTGGAGGGTCATCAGGGTGAAAACAGGCTCGACTGGGAAAATTTATACTTCCACAGTCTCCAGGTCAGGGTTTAAACATTATTATGCACTCTGGGGTAATTTCCATATAGCGTTGTGAGAAAAGAACGTCCTCGTCTGCATGAGCATGTGTATATGGCTCCGCAAAAGTATGCTTTAGGGTCTGCGCTGGAAATAGAAGCTGCATTTTGTTTTGCTATTTGCTTTTATGCTGTTTGATTTGACATAGTAATTGCACAGAATATCACGAGGCTCCATGTATTGAACCAAAAAAAAAAACTGAGAGCTATGTTTAGAAATCCTGGATCTTTTCCTGAAACAAGAAATATATGGAAGATGATATGAATGCAAGGAGATTTTTATGAGAACCAGACAGACAGGTTGTGTCTTTGTGTGTAAATTACACAGGTATGTCTAATAGCTCATGGTAACCTGTGTTAGCTACCTATTCACCAATATTTTTGAGCATATTTATGAGTTGGCTAATCCCCATCAGCTCCCCAACACATGTCAGTATTCTCGATGACAACTGCACTAGCCCCTTTCACACAGTGATACCGGTAAATAGGCAGAAAATTTCCTGGAACGACTTTATTGCTAAACTTCATACATCCATTCCAAAATACCGGTAAATTCTGACATCATTAACCAGAAATGAGTTCTAAATGGCCACGCTTGTATTAAACAAGAAGGGGGTCAGTCTTTTTTCTTGATGGTTTCACTTTTATTTAAAACTTTAACTTTAGCAAAGGTAGGGTTTTCTCATACAGTGCGCCTAAGCTATGGAATGCACTACCCATCAGCATTAGGAATGCTGCCTCTCTGGACTGTTTTAAGAAACTTCTTAAGACTCATCTTTTTAGCATTGCTTTTAACTTAGGATGAGCAATTTGTTAACTTTTTATTCTATCTTATGGTTTATATTATTATTGTTTTATTGCATCTTTGTATTGTTGTGCTGTTCTGCTTGCCTTGTATTGTTAGTATTTCGCCTTGTAGTGCTTTGAGTTTAAGAAAAGCGCATTACAAATAAAATTTATTATTATTATTATTATTATTATCATTCATGTAGCTGCTTTTGTCCCAGAGATGAACCAAATAACTAGGAAAAAATCCACTAGCATTACCAAGCGGCAGAAGAGCTAACCGCAGCTAAAAACAGCTTTGTATACACATTTGACAACATAAAAAATTCTGATGGATATTGTGAACAACTGGCGCAGTAGGTAGTGCTGTTGCCTCACAGCAAGAACGTCGCTGGGTCGCAGGTTCGAACCTCGGCTGGGCTGGGTCAGTTGGCGTTTCTGTGTGGAGTTTGCATGTTCTCCCTGGGTTTGCGTGGGTTTCCTCCGGGTGCTCCGGTTTCCCCCACAGTCCAAAGACATGCAGAACAGGTGAATTGGGTAAGCTAAATTGTCCATAGTGTATGAGTGTGAATGTGTGTGTGGAAGTTCCCATATGGGTTGCGGCTGGAAGGGCATCCGCTGCATAAAAATCGTGCTGGATAAGTTGGCGGTTCATTCCGCTGTGGCGACCCCGCAAGAACAAAGCCGACAAGAAAATGAATGAATGAATTGTGAACAACATCAATAAAGGGATGTGGAGGAAGACTTTCGCATATTGAGATGTATATTTGAGTTTGTGCTGCAGTTTGTGAGATACTTTTTAAAACAAAGGACTACCGGTGTTGTAGGCTACTTAAATCTGACTCACAGGAGTGCTCCTTCACATGCAGGTTTGTCCTGCAGCCAAAAGGCTGATTTATACTTTTGTGTCAAGCATACGCATATGTTCTGGCGCAGCCTTTGCGCGGTCACATAGCTCTCGCCATGGGTGACGCCAACGCTGACACGCACCTCCCCAAAAAATGTAACTATGTATCGCAATGACATGCAGCGCAAGCTCTGTGATTGGTCGCTTGGTGGCTGTGACCACTGTGGGTGGTGCTGAGAGCCACAAGCCCGATGGAGCGAGTGTTTACAAGTGTGGAGTCCAGTGAAGGAGCTCCAGATGGAAACTTTTGTTTTGTGTTTACCTTAAGATTAAAGTTGTTGCACGTTCACCGGTTCCCGCCTCTGAAAAAGCGAGTTTTAGCTACTTGTACATTAAGGTAGCGTTCAGAAGAAACAAAACACTCACAAAGAAACTCAATACAGAGGAACATAACATAACTTACTGCCAGCTAGCATTTTGGAAGTGTTATTGCAGAGCAACACAAACAGCATGCAGAAGTATAAATGCACAGCTACGTGCAAGGCAAGGCAGGCAGTATAAACCAGCCTTAACGCAGAGCTTTCAGGTAAACTTAAAGCGGTTTATCATAAGCATTTTATCAAACATTTATTCCACAGTTGGCATTAAGAAGAAACATAGAAACGTTATCTGACTAACAGGCAGCACCTAAATGTGTCTGTAAAAAGATTTTAAAGCCATTTATTTTCATAAATAGCATGTATGTGAATGCATCTACAGTAAGTGTTCTGATTGGCTGGAGTAGACGTCTCAAGTCAGCGTATTGTAAACGTGAACGTATTTACAAAGAGTAGCATTCTGGGAAAATACTGGTAATGTTACAACTTCTCTTTCTGGAAAATTGCCGGAACGAATTTACCCGTTCACACATGATCCCTTTCCGAAAAACTCCGGAAAAGTTTGTATGTGTTAAAGGGGCTAATAAGTTATTTGATTATCACTAATGTTTGAAAACGAGTTCTTATTTTAATTAGTCCCTATAAAATATAGTGAAGCAAAATGTAACTTTTATAGTTTGTGAGTTTTGTTTTGTGTGGAATGACATGAGCCGAACAATTCTTAGTGAGATTCAGCCTGACAGAAGAATCAGGAGCGATTGCCTCCTTCTCTCTCTCTCTCCTCTGACCTCCGGTTTCTCCTCTGTCCAGACCTCCGTTCTTTCATCCCCGTATCCCAGCTCAGTGTCTCGCTGATCCCTGCAGCACTGGATGTCTTACAGCAGCTGACAGACAGACAGGATGAGAGCTGACAAGCTGAAATAATTACACACGGCTGTCTGTCTGCGAGAAACACCTCAGCTCAGCCTTCAATTAAACAGACAGGCGACGACTGGAGTTGATCAGCGAGTGCGGCCCAGACATCCACCACAGGCTCTGCAAAATGAGACTAACTAGCTGCCTATTAAAGACCGCAGGACTTAGAGGAATATTAACCAGATTTTCACACTTTCTGGAGGATTCGGGAGTGGCTGTCTTTTCAAAAAGTCTCTATCATGATTGTGTGGAGTTACTAGAGCATTGCTGAAGTGTTTTCCCATCCATGATTTTTATGCACAGTTTGGGATGGAAAACACCAACGTTGCATGGATTGCAAAATAATATCTGAAAATAAGCGATTTTTTAAATGTTGAAGATTTCTTAGATACGATAGAAAACACAGATCATGAGATTAGATCAGCGGAATAACCACTGGATTCAAACACAATACTTTCAAACGTTGTTTGTGGAAGAAACTACATAATTGTTTATTTAACAAAACAAGTTTTAAACCATAAAGTTGTTCACAAAATTTGTGAACACTGAAAAATAATT